>CM031607.1:33798458-33835958 GCA_018398815.1 Conus ventricosus | reverse complement strand
TTAATTTGCAACCCACCTTTCCCTGCTCGCGCCCCTTCCCCATCCACACACACGAAACTCACACGCACTCGAAAACAACACCCCAAATTGCAAAAAAAACACGCGCGCTTTTCCCAATACACGCACATGGGCGAAACCCGGTGCGCGGGGGCGGGGCGCACGCACAAATTGTGCCACACCTATCTCGTGGAGAGCCTTTTTACAGGGAAAAGAGCACACACCACACACACACCACACAAACCACCCCACACAGAGAATGAGAGGAGAGAGAGAGAAAAGGGGGGGGGGGGGGGCACAAGGAAAAAACAAAACGAAAAAAAACAAAAACAAAACCCGCAAGGGTTTCGTCTGTCTGTGGTCTACTGCCGGGGGGGGGGATAAATTTACCCCGATTTTGGGGCGGGCCTACTTCGGTCACTTATAACTCGGCTACAGCGTTTTAAACAACCCCTTTTTTGTAAAGGGGCCACAGTAAAGTTCAGCGGGCCCGCACCCAAACTGCCAGATCCGGTGTCTCCCCCCGGTTTTCCCCCGCCCATTGCCTTACGCAAGAATGTACTTCGCGGGAACGCTAAACACGTCGCGAAAGCTTTTGTTTTAACCGTCTGTATCTTGCGCCCCGAAAATTTAACTGGGGGCAGGGAGTCGTTTTTCCCCTCAAAAATTTTTTTTTTTTTTTGGGAGTGAGGAGGGGGTGTGTGTGTCGTGTGAGAGGAGAGAGAGAGAGAGAGAGAGAGGAGAAGGAGAAGAAAAAAAGGGCTGGACATACGGGGGAAGTCATCCCAAAAAAATTGGGGGCGGGGTAAAAGGGAGGGGGTAAATTTTTTAACATGTACCAGCAAAACCCGAAAAAACATTATTAGGGCCCTTTGAAAAGGGCCCGCGTTGTCGTTTTTTTTTGTATTGTTTTTTTTTTGGGTTTTCCCTTTAAAGGGGGGGGAACGTTTTTTCCAAAGTCGGGGATTTCCGTTTACTTCTTACAGTTTTCCAACCTTTTGGGGAACTTTTTCCAGCGGGGCTTTAAAAGGTTCCCGAATTTCACGTCGTTGTTTTCCCCACCCCGTCGCTGTATCGGGGGGGCCAAACCCGGACATGGAAAACTGTTAAAACCCGGTTTTCAAGACGGTTTTTTTCTCAGGGGAGAAAATCAGACCCTTTTCCTTTTCGCTGGCCGAAAGGGAGCACAAAAATACGACCGTGGTTATTTAATATGGTGTGTGTGGCGTGTGCGCGTGTGTGGGCGGCCCCCGGGGGTTGTGGCATATGAAGTGTGTGTGTACGTATTTTGTGTGTGTGTTTTGTGTGCGTTTTCCCGTGGCGTGCACGTGTGCAATGCAGTGTGTGTGTAGGGTTTCGTGTGTGGTGTACATGCGTTTTTTGTGCCGCGCCGCGCGTTCCCGCGCCCTTAAACCCTGCCCGAATTGTCCAGGGGCCGACAGTTTCAAAGACGCGGGGGCTGCGAGGGGGCACGTTTTCCTTTGCAGGCGGGCCAGCGAGATAAAAAGGGAGGGAAAGTACAGAAAAAAAACGGGATTTGGTAAAGCAAATTCAAGTTAATAAATGGGGGAACAAACTTCAAAGAAACGTCAGGCCCTTTTTTCTTTTGTCCCAAATTCAGAGAAGGGTTGGGCCTACTATTTTAGTTTTTACCAACCCAGAAAACGTTTGGCCTATTTTCGTGTCCCAAATCAGAGACGTTGGCCCACGTTTGGGTGTATTTAATCACAGAATTTTTCCCAAATATAAACCTTTCATTGTCTATCCATTTCTCGTTTCGCCCCCGGGGAGGGGGGCCCAAATTAAGGGCGTTTTTTAAAGGGGCGAAAAAATCGTTGAAAAAATTTGTTTCAAAAGACCCCGAACAATTTTGCATCGGAACCGCACGAAACACATGTTGGGAAAAACCGGGTTTCGAGAGGTTGAAAATGTTCCCGAACGTTTTTAGGGTTCTCAAGCCTTTTGTTCGGGGGAACTTGGGGCGTTTCTCCAATTTGATTGGTCAAACTCTTGGGGGTTTGAAGTTTTCATTTCGCCCTTTCCATTGCGACAAAATGGCGTGGTCGCCGACCCCCTGAGTAATAAAGGACAAGTTTTGTTTATCGACTTATTGGAACAACACCCCGGGTTTTTATGGGATTGTCGAAAACCAAAACCCCCCCGATTTTTTTTTCCCCGCTTCAGACCCTTTCATTTTTCCCTCAAATCGCCCAGCTTCAGAAGAATTGCAGCAAAATCTTCAAATCGGGTCGTAGGCCCCCATTTTTTTTTGGGGCCCGGGAAGGTCGTGTGTTTAATCTTTTAAACAGGGGTTTAGCCGATGAGTTGCTATATTTTTTAAAGTGGTGGTTAAAAACGGGGAATTTCGTTCCTCCGAACTCGAGTTTTCCTAATCTGGTTCGCCGCCACTCAAATGGAAACCAAAGATAGTTGGGCCGGGGGGCGGTACAGATTTTGCTCGGGCAACACAGTTTCACCGAAACACTTCGCGAATCAAAGGTTGGGCCCCGGGGGTTTTAAGAACGCGCAAACTCTTCCCCAAAGCAACCCCAACAGAAAAAATTTCGCGCTGCCTTCCCCTTTCCCCTCGGGAGAGGCAGTGCAAATGGAGGACGCCATTTCAGGGCGGAGCGTACACGACCTGCAAAAAACCAGGGTTTACTGTGCCCCCGCCCGTATTGGGGAGCACAGCAATTAATCTTTTGCTTCCCCCCCCCCCCCCCCTCCTTTCCCCACCCCCCCTCTCCCCACCCCCACCACTATTATCCATCAGTGTGTAAGTGTCCATGACGCCCCGGGATGTGTTCCCTTTCAGTTTAGCTGGCGCCACACGTCTTGCTAAATGGTGCCCCTTTCCCCTCAGGCAAAGAACGTAAAGATTTCCCCAAAAAAAAACGGGTCCCCCGGTTTAAAGGGAACATCGATTTCTAGGTGGGCCAAATTGACAATCGCATGTAGGCCGAACCGTCACCTTTTTTCCCCTCCCCACGTATCTACCTGCCCACAAAACATACATACACAAACAAAAACCCACACACACACCGATCGGGGGTGCTTTGGGGCATATTGGAAGTTTTGAGAGGGTAGGGGGGGTTGGGGGGGGGGGGGGGGGGGGGGGGGGGGGGGGGGGTTTTTTGAAGCCCCGACGGTGTTCAGAATGCCCAACGTTTTTTTTTTCCAATGCCCCAATACATTTTGTAGAGCTTTATCACTTAACTGCCCGTTTCTTTTTTTTCATAAAGGGAGGGACATACTAAAATAGGTCGGCGAGATTACTGTGCGTTTTTAATTTTGCCGTAAAACTCAAAGTTTGAAAGGTCTAAAACCAGCGCGCTGGGCTAATGCGTGGGTCGGACTTTCTCCCAAATTTCGTAGCCCGGCCCTTTAAATTTTCCATCTTAGTCTTTAAATTCTTTTACCCCTTCAGTTTTTAAACTTGGCCGTGGGGTTTCCTCAAAACTTAGTGGATGGGTTAGGGGTAGGGGTCAATCCAAACCCCAGTGACGCCCCCTCGATGAAACTGAAAGTAAAAAAACTTGGTTAGATAGGGAAAGTTGCGACCCCAAAAACCAAAAGCCCCAGTGTGTAGTGTGAAAAGCCAGCCCAACGGAGGTGTCTTGTTAAATGAAGGTAAAGGGGTCGACAACGGGACAGTAGCAATTTGATTTAAAAAAAAAAACAAAAACCCAAACTTCCCTTGTCGCATTGCACCCAGCCAGCAGGCTACAGTGGGTTTTGGGACTGGGCGATATTTTTTTTTAAATTTTTTCTTTTTTAAATTCTCGACGTTTTTATTTTCCTTTAAAAGGTGTCATATCGGGGTAAACGACGGGTCACTTTCATTCTTTCTCTAAATTTTTTTTTTCCCCTTTTCCTTTTTTTTTTTTTTGGCCGTGCTCCCCGCCTCCCCCCCCCCCCCACCCCCCTTTTCCCTTTCCCCTTTTTAAAAAAAACTTTTTTAAAAAGGCCCCCCGTTCGTTTTGGGGCCCCACCCCTCTCCAAAGAACTTTTTTTTTTTACCATTTTTTTTTTAACTGCATGAGGTGTTTTCATTTATGCCACGAAAGGTTTAAAAGGGGGGAAAACCCGTGAAAGGGACGCACTGAAGAGAAAAAAAAAAAAAAAAAGCCGCCACTATTTTTAATTTTATGCTCCATTGTGCCGGTTTTTCCCATCCCTTTTAACTCCCCCCCCACTTTTAATCCCGGGGGTTTTAATTAGCAGTGCCCCTTTCAAAATTTCAGTGTGTGTGTGTGTGTTAGGGGGGGGGGGGGGGGTTCCCCGGGCAGAAGGCCCCGAAAAGACTCCCCCCCTTCTATACCGGGGCGTTTGAGGGTTTAAAAAAGCACGTGCCTAAACTCCCGGGGGGGTTGCTTTTGATCAAAAAAATTTTCGATCCGATCGACTCCCGTGGAGTTAAAAAAAGAGGGGGGGGGGGGGGGGGGGGGGGAGGGCTTTTGGGCCCTTTTGCCAGGACTGCCCCCCCCCCCCCCACACACACCCCCATGGAGAGAGACTTTAAAAAATTTTCCTTTAAAAAGGATTTAAAATCTTAGGTTTAAAAAAAAAAAGCCCATTGGGTCCCAAACTGTCTTTTGGGGTTTAAAAAACTAAAAACCCGTAAACAAAAAACTGGGCAGAAGCATTTTCAGGAGGGAGGGAGGGGGGAGGGAGGGGAGGAGAGGAGAGAGAGAGAGAGGGGGGGGGGAGCGAGGGAGAGAGAGAGAGAGGGGGAAGGGAAAAGAAAGAAAAAACCCGAGGGGGAGACAAAAAAGACAGGGGCACCGAGATAGTAAACAAAAATTTAAGGGGAGACAGAGAGGGGCAAGCGAAGAGAGGGAGAGAAAATTAAGGGCAGACAAACAAAAAAGGGAGACCGACAAGCCCAAAGGGGAGAGAGGGAGGGCTGAGGGCTGAAAAAAAGTTTTTTTTTGGGGGGAGGGAGCCAAAACAGGCAGCAGAGGGGGGGAGGGAGGGGGGGAGGGAGGGGGTTTTTATTTTTTAAAAAATTTTTTTAACCCTAAATTTGCGAAAAAAAACATAAAAATGAATTTTTTTGGGGTGGGGGAAATTAATCTAAAAAAGGGGGGGGGGGGGGGGGGGGTCATTCTAGGTGGTTCGTTTTTAAAAACCCCGGGGGGTTAAAATTTGGGACGTGCTAATTTTAACTCCCGGGGGGGTTAAAAGTGGAGGGGTTAAAAAGGATTGATTCCACCCGGGAAAGGGTCCAAGCCCGCCTGCTATTGTTAGGGATTAAAAGGGCAAAAGCCCCCACACCCCTCGGAGGCGATCGGGAAAAACCCAAAAACTTTCACTGATCCTTTCAGTAAAACCAAAAACGTTCACCAGGCAGCGAAGAAGGTTTTTTCCAAGTTGAAAACACACACACGCGCGCGCACAACCCTACACACACCAAAACAAAAAAAACACACAACCCCGTAACATTCGGCGGGGAATTTGCAAATGGCTGACAGCCAAAATTGACCCCGAAGCTCTTTTCAATGAGAAACAAGTTGGGGGAAATCTCCCCTAACACAAACACACACAGGAAAAACACTGCCAGTTTTAGCCAATGTGTGAAAAACTGCGAACATTGCTTTTCCCAAAGGGTGTCGGTCAAAACCGTGGGGGGGGGGGGGGGGGGGGGGGGGGGGGGGGGGGGGGGTGGGGGGGGTGCTTTTCAGAGATTTCATGCTGCCAAAAGTGTATGGGTTTTTTGGCTTTTTTTTTTCTGGTTTAAGAAGTGACATTTTGGAAAAGTAAAACCCTGCTCTTCCCTCTTCCCCCACAGAGTTTCAGTTTTTTTTTCAAAGGGGGGGCGTTACTGGTGCGGGACTATTTCCCCCTACGCTACCCCCATAAACGCTAAGTTTCGAAAACCCCATACGCATGATTTTAAGTGGGTAAAAAGAATTAAAAAGATTTAGAAATTTAAGAGAGGGTCTCGTGGCTTTCGAATCGGCGGATTTCCCACCTTTCGCATTTGGCCCCAAACCCCTGGTCAGACCCTTGGGGTGCCCCACCATTTTTTGTTTTTGTGTGGCGCCTTTTTGGTTTTGTGGGTGATGTAAAACGGGTGTGGGAAGATTTTAAAGGGCATGGAACACACACACAGGGACGTACGGAAAAGGGGAAAAAACTTAGCACCCGAGACAAAAAAATTCATTTATAAAAAATAATAACGGTAATGTATAAGTGATAATTTAAAAATAGTAAATAAAAAAAAAAAGGACAGAAAAAAAAAATTATTTGAATGCGTACACTCCTAAAGTAAAAAGAAATGGTCCTAAACTACCCAAACACACGCGTTTTAAAATTAGACATAGGAAAGGAAAAGGGGAGGGTTTGCGGGGGGGGGGGGGTTTTGATGGAGATCTAAAATGAAGGTAGACAAGAAAAAAACAGTTTTTAAGAATAGGGTTGAGGGATTGAAGAAAGGTGGGGGGTAGGGGTGGAAAAAGGGTTGAGTGGAGGATGGGGGGAAAGGGGGGGAGGTAAATTTGGGGGGGGGGAGACTGGAGGCGGGGGAGGGAAGGGGGGGGGGGGGGGGGGGGGGAGAGCGAGGGGGTTTAAATTTTTGGGGAGCAGAACGGAAAATTGCAGCCAAGGGGGGTAAATTTGAAAAAAAAGTTCCCGGGCGGTCATGGATTTTTTTAAAAAATTTTAAATTTGTTTTTTCGATTTCAAGAAATTGGGCCCTTTTAACGAAACGCACTTACCAAAACCCAAATGTGCGCGCGCGCGGGGCGGGCCCGGTTTGGGGTTTTTGGGGTGCGAATTTTCGTTTCTGTGGTGTGGTTTTGCGGTGTTTGGGTGAAGGGTGGGTGGGGGTTGGTTATGGGGTCCCTTTTCGGGTGCAATGCTTAACACTGGATTTACTTTTGTTAACTGCAAAATTTTTGAAAGGTTCTGGGTTGGGGGCCTCGCCGGGCCCCTTTAAATTTACCGGGGGTTAAAAAAAGAAAGGCCAAAAGTTAAAAACCGTTTTTTTTTCAGAAGTACCAAAATTTTTTTAAAAACCCTTTAGGAAGGCCCAGAGGCCCCAAACGTTGGAAAGAAAAAAAGCGCTTGTTTGCTCTTTCATTGTGTGGGTTGGTTTTTCCCTATTTCAACACCTACTGTTAGGCGAAAATCTGCCACTGCAGATATAATGCATATCTCCCCCCATTTTTCAATCCAAAAACATAAGGGGCAAGCTATATATATTTTATATATATAATATATATTTTATATATTTTATATATATATATGGATGTATATGTATATATATATATATTATAATATATAATGTTATGTAAATATATAAATTTTTTATATTTATATATTTATAAATAATATAAAAAAACCTCCACAAGGCACAGTAAAAAAGTATACGCACAAAACCAACACAAAAAACTAATTTTTCAGGAACACATAGGCAAAGACCCGTTACAAACAAAAAAAAAACCTTTGGGACTCTTCACAATATGGTTATGTTGGCCCTAGGGATTTGCAACAGCGCCCCCCCCCCCCCACCAAAGGGTAGGTATTTCAAAGGAAATTTGGACAGCAGCATGATTATTTTTATAAAGTATAACAATTTTTATCTGGGACTTTAAAAATGAAAAGAAAAAAAAATTCACCCAAAGTCTAAAAATTTTAACACCATCACACACATTCCCAAAAAAATTTGGGTTTTTTTTTCATCAACATTTATCAAGTGAAATGCTACAGTGGGTTTCTGTAAAAGTCATAAAAGGTTTAAACAGATTCTCACACACACACGCACCACACAGAAAAGAGAGAGAGAGGAATGAGGGGAGAGATAGAGAGAGAGGAAAAGAGAGAGAGAGAGGAAAATTTTAATATAGAAAACAAAAAAATTGATCAGCTATCCCCCTTTTAACCCCCTTCCCCCCCTTAAAAAAAAAGAGGGGGAAAAACCCCCCCCCAAAAAAATGCATGTGCAAACGAACCACCACGCAAAAAAAACACCGAAAACAAAACCACACAGACCCCAATCATCACCCGCCACCCCCCCCCCCCACCCCCCACCCCACAAAGGCCCCCACTGCCCCACTACGGTAAAACACAAAAGTAATTTTTAAGAACCATAGGGCCAAAATTGACAAAAACCAAAAAAAGTTTATGTACTCTTCAAATGTGGGGTGTTGCTGTAATGTTCCCGGAAAAAAAAAAAAAAAAAAAAAAAAAAAAAAAAAAAAAAAAAAAAAAAAAAAACCACGTCCAAAGGGAAAAACACCCAAATTAAAAGCCCAAAACACTGCTTTTTTTAATATTTATAAAGGGGAAAAAAACTTGGTACCTACAAAAGGCTAACAAAAAAAAATTCACAACAATTTTGGATATAAAAAATAAATTACACTGCCCCCTTTCCCCCCCCCTTTTTTAAAAAAATAAAAAAAGGAAACAAATCAAAAAAAGGCCCCCAACAATTTAAAAAATTCCCTTTTTTTCCCCCACACACCAAAAGGGGAAAAACAAAAAATTTATAAAGGGGGGGGGGCACCCCCCCTTTCTAAAAAAAAAAAAAGGGGGGGAAAAAAATTTTCAATAAACCCAATTTTCCCCGGCAAACCCCCATTCCAAAGGTTTCCAACCCATTTCCCAAGAGGAAAAAAAGATGAAAAAAAAATGAAGAAAGCTGAATGGAAGAAAGGCAAGGGGAAAAAAGTAATGTTGGTTTTAGAAAAAGAAAAAAAATTCAAAAAAGGGGGAAACCCCTTTTAAGGGGGAAACAAGAAAAAGAGAAACTTAAAGGACAGAATTGGCAGAAAAAACTCCAAAAAAGGGAATAAGAAAAGAAGAAAAAAATTACAAAAACAACCCCAAAGGGACAAGCAACACAAAAGAAAAAACATTACCCAAAAAAACCGGAAAAATTTGGGGAAAAAATTTAAATTTCTCCTTCCCCCAATACAAATTTTCTACGCGCCCAAAACCACAAAACAACACAATGGGCTACGCATTTTTTCAAAAAAGTTTTTTTTTTGGCATAAATTTCCCAAACATAAGCATTAGAAAAATCTATTCCCAAAAGGTTTTTTCTTAAATTTCAACAAAGGTTCCCAAAGGTTTTGGGCCAACTGCAAAAGAATAAAGGATTTAAAAAGCTTTTTTTCAAAAAAGTTTTTTCCCTTTTTTCCCCCCAAAATTTTAAAAAAAACAAATGCAATCAAGGTAAAAATTCTTTCCAAAACACCATTTTCCCCTTTTAAAACAACATTTTCCCAAAAAAAGGAAAATTTTAAACAAGGGGTACCCAAAACAAAAATAAAAACAAAAATAAAAAAAAAAAAAAACCCCAAGTTAAAAAGGGTTTAAAAAACTTTTTTTAAAAAAGGAAAAACAAAACCGGTTTCCCTTTTCCCCCCCCACCCCCAAAAATAAAATACGCAAAGGCACCCCCACCACAAACACACCTCCTTTTGGGCACAAAACAACCCCCAAATTTTAAAACAAATTTCCAAGAAAAAGAAAAATGACAAAAATTGGCGTATGGCTCCACAAAAATTTTTTGGGGGTTGTAATAATAAAAGGGAAAATTTAAATTACAGAATTAAAAGGCCCAAATTTGGTAAAAACACAGGGGGAAAAAAGGCAAGAAAAATTTTCCCGGAAAATTTTTAATTTTTAAATTTTTTGGGGCCTTAAAAACCCACCCCCCCCCTAAAGGGGGTACAAACCGTTGAAAAAAGCCACCCCGCAACACCAAAAAACATCAAGGGTCAAAAACCCGTAACGTTACAAAAAAGTTAAAAAAAAAATTTTTTAAAACCCCTTGGAAAAAGAAAAAAAAAATTGGTATGTTCTTTCCCCCCCCCCCCCCCCCTTTAAAAAGGTTTTGGGCCTTTTAAATTTTCAACCCCCGGCTTAAACCCCCCAAATACCCCCCCCCCAAAGGGTTTGGCGCAGTAATGAATTTTTTTTGTGTAAAAACAATTGGCAAAATCAAAAATAATTTTCCCCTGAAAGTAATAAGAAAATGGCCTAATAGGACGGCCCACCGGGGGGGGCCACCGGGGCTGGCACCCCGTTCCGGGGAAGGGTTTGGAGTAACCCAAAATTTCCCAAAAAGCATTTTTTTTTTTTCCCCTTTTAAAATTTTCCCTCAAATGAAAAAACAACCTGAAAATTTTTTTTGTTCTATTCAAATGGGAAAAAAATTTTCAACCAATTTTATTCAAAGACCAAAATTTTTGTTAAGGGTGGGGCATTTTTGCCCCCCCCCCCCCCCCCCCTTTTTTTAAAAAGAAACAATTCAAACAAACGGGGACATTACCCCCTTTTCCCAACACCTTTCAAAACCCCCCCCCCAAACCCTTTTCCTCCTCATTTTTTCCCCCGTTTTCCCCGGAAATTTTTGGGGCAAAAAAAGCGGTTTTTTTTGGTTTCGAAAAACCCGCCCGGGAAGGGTTTTGGGGGGGGCGGGGTTTGGGGGGGGGGGGGTGGAAAAATTTTTTCTTGTTTTGTTATATTGTGGGCCGGCCCCGGGAAAGGGGGCGGGGGGTGCGGGTTTAAAACCGGGGGCGGGGGGGGGGGGGGGGGGGGGTTTTTTTGGGCGGTTTTGGGGCGGGCCAAAATTTGAATTTTTTGGGCCTTTTGGTTTTTTTTTTTCCGGGGGGCTTTGGGGGGTTTGGGGGTTTTAAAGGCGGAAAGTGCATAACACATTCCCCAAAGCATTTTTTGTTTTCATAAAAATTTCATAAAGTGAAATACAAACACTGTATACTGTTAGTCTAGGAAAGGGGTTAAAAAAAAAAGTTCAACACATTTTGATACAGAAGACAAAATATATGATTAGTGTCCTCTTTGCCCCCCCCCCCCCCCCCCCCCCCCCCCATTCTAAAAAGAAACAATTGGCAAACCAAACTGCACACTCACCGGCTTCCACACACCTCTCACAATACCCCCCACCCCCCCACCCCCACCCTCCGGATGGCGTCAGTCCACACTGAAGTGAGCTGTGAGCTACGAAGATTGGACAAAATACAAAGTCGAGTTTCATCCACTGAAACGGTAATACGCAAACTCGGCCAAGAACGTGGATGCTGGCGACCGGGGCTGGGTCGTTAGGGGGGCGGGCCGGGCGGCTGGCACTCGCTTCACAGAGCACGGTTCTCGGTAGCATAACGCCAGACGATGTTGCCTGCAAAAAGCTGATCATTCGCAGGGATTTTCTTTCGTGCCTCCCTTTTCGGTAGATCTTTCCATCAGGTGTAATCCAATGGCGTGAATTTTTTGTTGTTGCTAAAGCACCTGTCGGGATATTTAGCAAGCCAAGTGATGTTGCAATTTGACCAGTGAAGGTGGTGTGGGGGTGGGGGAGGAGGAGTGGGACTATTTTTTGTTCGCAAGGATTCCACTTATTCCTTGGCATACTTGCGTTGTTTTCTACAGGAATTATGCATGCGAAGCGTTCACGAAGAATGGACGGCGACGTGATTATTTTGTATTCAGGCATGTCCTTTCTGAAACAGCGCGCAAATGGCCTTTCCTCCTCATTTCTTCTTTTCGTTTTCCGATTTGAGAGCGATGCGTGTGTCGACACGACAGACAGTGTGAGGGCTTATTTGTGAGCGAGTGTGTATACATGTGTATATGTGCGCGAGCGCGTGTGCGTCGCGCGCGTGTGTGTGTGTGCGTGTGCGCTACGTTTGTCTTGTGCGCGCTGCGCTAGCGAGTGCACGTGCGTACATGTTTGTGCGCGCATGCATGTGTGCATAATCATATCCCTTTTACGATTTGACATGCTTCATCTACTGTTGTGTGCGTGTCCACGCCCGTGCGCTCGAGTTCACGTCCTCGTCTGATTGTGGAGGCGAGAAATGTGGTGGGAGAGTGAATAGTGCTGGATTTAGCGTTCCTCATTATCCAAAGGGAAAAGTAATCAAACTGCTGGTCATGTAAACCATGTGCAAGTGATTCAGAAGTTCACCAATCTGATGGCAAGGAATCGACGATACCAGTTCATTTTCCAACTTTGCCAACTCCCTGAAGAATAAAACACGAAAATTAATGCCCCGATGAATACAAACGCCCACTTTACCACATTTCATGTATTGATCTATCTATATGTATGTTAGAGAACAGGGAAGGAACGTTCATTCTGGCTCACTTTCGCCCTCAACCAGTTTTCGGGCGAAAGTGAGCCAGAATAAAGGTTTCCCTGTTCTCTGACATAGTAAGACTTCAAACTATGTTTTCCTAATCATTTTCGCGCATACAGTCATTTTTAATACCATCATTTTTGCGGAGACAGTCACCAAATAAAATCTTGGCTGAGACACTGTGCGAACACCCCTAATTAGAGGGCTTGGGGTTTGTGGCTGGCAGTACCCTGGACGGATCTATGGCCTGTAATTTATGGCGCCATAAGTAGGGCTGGCGGTCACCTGGCGTTGTGTGGCGAAGGATTGCTTGCGTGATATTTTCATTTAGACACGGAGCCATAGACATACGTGTTCTGCGTTTCACAAAATACGTCGCGCGCAACACACACATACACACACACATACACACACACACACACACACACTAACCATTCACACCACACACTCTCACGCACGCACGCACGCAGGCGGCGCGTTTATATGCACATGCTCTCTCACACACACACACACACACACACACACTCACTCACTCACACACACACACATACACTCAAACATACAAACACACACACACACACACACACACACGCACACGCACGCACGCACGCACACACACACGCAGATACACACACACACACACACACACACACACACACACACACACACAAGCACGTATGCGCGGCTAGGTAGAACACACGCAGCAGGCCGAGCGGCTCGTTTTGCAACTAGTGTGTCTTCCTATTGTTGTGACCAAAAAAATCAATAACCCATGCTCGCGAGCTTACTGCGTTTCTTCTCTTACCTGGCCAAGTGCGCGCGGGCAACTTGCCCATTATTTACATCAGCAATGTTCACGATATTCTAGACTGCCACGTGGCACTCCACGTCAACACACTTACGCCGGCAAGAGCCGGCCATTTAGCCATGGCTTCCAATGGAGACGGACGTGCTTTGTTTACAGAGGAACAACTTCTTGTTATGGGGATCATATGCAATACTACAAGCTTATGATGGAGTATATAAACAAAAGAAAATTAGGTGAGCGCTGTTTTTTACCTTGTAAGCCAAAGAGCAGTATTGCGTTTTTGGAAGGTGGGGAGAAAGAAAAAACGAGAACTAACCATTAACGAACTACACAGCCGCCTTGAAAGCTTGTTGGTTCCACAAAGAGATTTAGAAAGAGTTTGGGCAATATTACTGAAAGAGATGTTGATGGCTTTGATAATTTTTCGACTGTTGACGAAATGATTCCATTTTTACAAAAGTGGTGCTCTTTTACTAATAACTTGGCGAAAGAAAAACTATCCATCATGCTTGATTATGGGTCATGCCTTGAAAAGGCGCAAACATGTTTCAAAGATCAAAACCAACTGAGACATGGCGTTCATTTTTACGAAACGCACATGAATATTGATGACTCATATGCAAGAAAACTGATGCAGCTTTCAAAACATTTTATTATTGCCCAAAATTTCATAACCTTAACATCGGCATCAATGATTTGTTTGCTAAACGAAGTCTGATCGCAAAGTACTCGCAGCAAAATGATGAGTTTTGAAACTTCTGGCAAAATTAGACCAAGTTCTCTTTAGTACACTTAACAGAACGGGGTGGGGTAGTGGGTGTGGCTCCATATTCTTACAAAAAGCTCCAAGTGTTCAGCGACAGGTGTACTAACTGGCGATTAAGAGCCGCCAAAAAGCCTGCCAAAGCAGTATTTAAAAAAAAAAAAACCCCACTAACTCTGCCTAATGCGGTCCCAAGCCGGATAAAAAAGATGGAGGGGTGTGGTATAAACTTTTTTTTGTGCAAGAAGGAAAGTATAATGAAACTCTTTGTTGTGGGAGGCAACCTGCGGTGAAGTAGCCTTGCTGACTGCTACTATAAATAGCCGTTCATGCTGTGAACGCCTTATTTTCGTAGCAAGAGGCCTGCAGTAAAATTAGCCTTGCTGACTGCTACTATAAATAGGCCGTTCATGCTGTGAACGCCTTATTTTTGTAGCAAGAGGGCTGCGGTAAATCCACTTGCTATAAATAGCCGTTCTGCTGTGAACACCTTATTTTAGTAGCAAGAGGGCTGCGGTAAAATCCGTTTTGCTATAAATAACGTTCATGCGTGTTGATCGCCTATTTATAGTTGCAAGAGGGCTACGGTAAAATCCGCCTTGCTATAAATAGCCGTTCATGCTGTGAACGCCTTATTTTAGTAGCAAGAGGGCTGCAGTACTGCCTGTACTTGCTATGTGCGGACACTAAGGGAGGTAACTCCTGCTTACCCCCACCCCACGCATGCACACCCCCCACCACACCCCACCCACGCATGCACACCCCCACCCCCCACCCCACACCCCACCCACGCATGCACTCAAGTTATCCACAAGTTGCCCTTAAGTCATCCTCAAGTCACCCTAAGTCACTTCTAAGTTCTTATCAAGTTGTCCTGAAGTCATCCTCAAGTCATCCACAAGTTTTTACCCAAGTTATCCTCAAGTTATTCTCAAGTCACTTCTAAGTTCTTATTCAAGTCATCCTCAAGTCATCCTCAAGTCATCCCCAAGTTTTTACCCAAGTTTATCCTCAAGTTATTCCAAGTCACTTCTAAGTCTTTACCCAAGTTAACCTAAGATCATAACTAAGTCATCCTCTAAGTACAACCAAGTTTTTATTCAAGTTATCTTATAATTATTAAAAAACATATTTATGTTTTTATCTTAAATAGTAAATGCCTAATATAGTACACACACGCCTCAAAAAATCGCGTCATCGTTGAGGATGTCTGCTCAGCGTTCTCTACATAGATCTTAATGAAGTTCTTACACCCTAAGCAACCGCATTGATTACAATTCTGGTCTATGGAAATGTCTTTTATAGACTCCATGTCTTTATTTATTGACTTTATCATTTTATAATACGCCATGATCTCTTTCTATTAAACAAATTTAAAATATTTTTGCATTATAAATGGATCAAAATGATCTTTTGTTGTTGGCGGTTTTGGCGTGCAGTTGTCTTTTTCTGCATTAGCGGTTCAGATTTTTTTGATTGCTTTTGTTTCTGCTGCCATTGTGTATATATTTTATAACCGTAATAACCGCCCCAACAGCAGCAATGGCGCCAAAAATGGCAACAGTTTTAGTTCAATATTCCATGAAGACTTTGGGGCCCTTGTATCACATGGAGTTTTTATAGCTGGCATGAATCATTGTTCTGGCGTAACTACAAGATGTCACGGGAGGCATACAGACATTCGTACACGCTTGCAACCTGGTCCTCGCAAGGAAAAGTGTTTGCAAAAACTTAAAAACAAATAAAACTGTGCGACTGAAATATGGGGATAGCATTGATGAGATTTTCAGAAAGGAAATGCCTGTTGCGACCTTAATATGTGGATTCAACGTTTAAGATAAGTATGTTGATTTTTTTGTGTTTTCCTTTGCCCTTCCCTCTCTCTTTCCTTTTTGTTACCACAAGGGTTGAGACTATGTAAAAATGAAATGTACTTTTGATATAATGCAGCTTTAAAGTTACGGTTTTGTTTCTAATTTTGCCCAAAATGTCAGCCTTTTTGTTATTTTCATGTTGATTTTCGCAAAAATCTTAGAGACAGTGCTGTTTTTTTTTTTCAGCTCATATTTTAAAGAGACCTGCCGGCAAGGATAGGATACGTGTGTGTATATGGACTTGTCTGTATATGTATGTGTGTGTGTATGTGTGTGTGTGTGATGGAATGCTTGTGCTTGGGGGGTTTAGGGAAAGCGGGTGCGGGGGGGGGGGGGGGGGGGAAACGAAATTGTATTGCAAGTTTGTTTTTTGTATTTGGTGTTGTCTTGGTTTTGTATGTGGCTTCCAAAAGAATGCACTGCTCTCTCTCTCTCTCTCTCTCTCTCTATCTCTTCTCTCTTTTCTCTCTCTCGCCCCGCGCGCGCGCCCCTTTCCGGCGCTCGCTTCGCCGCTTGTTGTTCCCCTCGCTCGCTACAGTGTTGTTGTGGGTGTTGCGACTTTTTGGGGTTTAAAAAATTGAAGCATTGTTAAACGGGTTTTTCCCCCCCCGGGCCCCGGGGTTTACATCCGCGCCCCGGGCCCTCCCTCCCCCCCCCCACCCCCCCCCCGCCCCCCCCTCCCCCACCCCCCCCCCTTCCCCTTTTCCCGTTCCCTAGAAAAGGGAAAAGGCTAATAAAAAAATTTTTTTTTTTTTTTTTTTTTTTTTTTTTTTTTTTTTCTCTTTTCCCCCCCCTTTTCCCTAAAAAAAATTTTACGAGTTTGTTTTTTTTTTGCTTTTTTTGCTAGGGTTTTTTGTAATTGTACAGCGGGCATTGTGAGGGGGTTTGGGGTTTGGGGTTTTTTGGGTTTTTTGTTTTTGGTTTTTGGTTTTTTTACTTTTCCATTTTTGCCTTTCTTCCCTTTCCCCCTTGTTTCACCCCTTTTTGGCCAAAAATTGGCCTTTCCTGCCTTTTATTTTTTTTTAAAAACCAAATTTCTGGGGTTGAATTTCCTTTTAAATTTCCCTTTTTTCTGCCTTTTTTTCTTTTTTTAAAAACCACCCCCCCCCCCCCCCCCCCCCAAACCCCCCCCCCCCCCCCACCCCCCCCCCCCCCCCCCCCCCCCAACCCCCCCCCCCCCCCCCCCCCCCCCCCCCCCCCCCCCCCCCCCCCCCCCCCCCCCCCCCCCCCCCCGATTTTTTTAAAACTCGTTCATTGGCATAAAAATTTCCCCTCGTTTAAACTTTGATCATTAGAATATTGTCGAGAGGTGTTTCTTAATAAAATTTTTTAAAGTAAATACAAATTACAAATTTCTTTTTGGGAGATGCATGAGAGAAAGACAGGTGTGTTGGGCTATTAGGGTTTGCAGAGAGAAGAAGGGTGTTTGTCTTTTTATGATTTTTGCCACGATTTGGGGATAAATGAAAATCTTTGCTTTTTGCTTTTGATTTTTAATGTGGTTATTGTGATTTTTTATTGTGTACCTATCGTTTTTGGGTTTGTTTATTTTTAATTTTGTTTAATTGTTATTAAAAAATTTTTACTACTGCTCTTCTGTTCCACTGTTGCGGCTTACTATTTCCTTACTACTTTTTCAAAAATACTCTTCTACAATATTACTTTTACTACTATACTCTACTATTATACTACTACTATTTAATACTTTTTTTTAGTTTTCCGCACGAAAATTTTTGTTCGAAACCAAATTTTTGGGCCTAACATTTTGTTGAATTCGCATTTCGTCTGCCTTTATAATTTTTTCATTTGCAAATTTTAAAATGCTCTGTCCAAAGACTTATTTCTTATTGAATTGATTTGGGAAAGGGGAAAAGAAAGGGGGAAAACATGGGTGATAAAAAAAAGGATCCCCTTCTTGAAACCTTTGTTTGGAAAAACCCTTGCTTTCGACATATTAAAAAAGGGCAGTTGGAAAAATTCAAAGGGATAGGAGGCAATTTGCAGGGGGAGGGGCTCCCTGGGGCTTTTGGGGGTGGGTGGGGGGGGGTTTTGAAAAGGTTTTGTTTGGGGAATTTTAAAGATCGGGAACCTGTGTTGTATCAATTATTGTTAATTAATGTCGATGGGGGTTTAAAAAAAGGAAAATTTTAAAAATTTGGGGGACAAATTTTAATCCCCTTTCCATTGTTTTGATTTTTCCCATTGTTTTTTTTAAATTTTAAACCGGGGGGAAAAGGGTTTTTTTTAAAATTTTTTTGGGGAAGTACGGGTCAGTGAAATGTTCCCGTTTTTATTTTGTATTTATTTTTTTTTGATTTTTGGCTTTTTTTTTTTTGTATTTTTATTTATTTTATTTGTGGATTGTGCTCTTTTTTTCCCCTTGAGCTCTCATTTTTTAAAAATATGATTTTTAAGAACCCGTTTCTGCAAGTTTAAAAATGGGGCCCTTTTTTGGGGGTTTTGCAGTTTTGATAGGATGGGTTAGTGAATTGTACTTTTATTCTGAAAAAACTGCAAGAGATTTTCGTTTGCCTTTTTTCTTTTTCTTTTTTTTTTTTTTTTTTTTTTTTTTTTTTTTTTTTTTTCCTTCCAATTTATTTTTTTTTTTTTTTCATTTTAAAAATGTTTTTTGTTGCTCGAATGAGATGAGGGGAGCAGGGAACCCTTTTTTCTTTTTTATTATTATTTATTTATTTTTTTTTTTTCACTTTTAAAATCCCGGTAATTTTTGCTTTCAATATACTACCCGTCCCTTAAATTTGACTACATAATTGTTTTTGTTTTTTTGGGGGGGGGGGGGGGGGGGGGGGGGGGCGGGTGGAGGGGAGGGGTTGGGGGGAAGGGAAATGATCACTGTGTTTTTTGGCTTTTGGGGGGGGAATCAGGGGAAGAATATTCAATTTTTTAAAAAATTTGTGTTTGTATCTTACTGCAGTGCATTTGTCGCTAGGTTTGGTTTGTTTGGCTTGGTAGGGGTTGGTGTTTGGTTTTGTTTAAAAACGGTGTGTGTGTTTTGTGTGTGTGGGGTTGGTGTTGTGTGTGTGTGGGTGCGGGGGCAGGGTGTGTGTGTGTGTGGGGGTTTTGGGGGTGGGGGTGGGGTGTAGGGGAAAGGTGTTCACTTGTGCTTTGAAATGTGTTTGTGTGTGTGGGGGGTGTGTGTGTGGGGTGTGTAGGTGTGTTTTGTGGTATGTGTTTTGTGATAAAAGGGTGTTTTAGGTGGGGGGTGTGGGGTGTGCGTGTGTGTGGGGCGCGCGCTTTCATGGGTTTTGGGGTGGTGTGGTGTGTGTGTGTGGGTGTGTTTTGTGTGGGGTTTTGGTGTGTGTTATGTGTTTAGATGTTTGAAAGTTTTTGTGTGTGGTGTGTGTTTGTGTTTGTGGGGTGGGGTGGGGTGTGTAAGGTAGTTTTGAAGTTTTGCTGCATAATGGGAAAACAGTATGTTTTTTAAAACCCAAAATTTCTTTGTTTTTTATTGTTTTCCGTTTTGATGTCTTTTTTCGCAAAATTTTTCCCTTTCTTTCAACGATTTATCTCAAGGTTTTTGTTTTTGCATGGAGTACTTAGAAAAATGAAAACTGAAAATTTGCAGCATTTGTCCATATGCTACTATATGTTTGGGATATGAATACAGAAATTTTAAAAATGTTTTATTTGTGCAGTAGGGTATTTTTTTTGGGTTTTTTTTGGGGTTGGTCGGTTGGTTGTTTTAGGTTTTGTTTTTCCATTTGTTTCTTCGTTTATTTTGTCGCTGTTGTTGTTTAATTCGGGGTTGCAGCTTTTTTTTTTTTTTTTTTTTTTTTTTTTTTGGTCCGAAGTCAAAAAACTTTTTTTTGATTTTTTTATGTGTTTTGGGGCCGAGTAATTTTTTTGCGTTTT
Organism: Conus ventricosus; assembly: GCA_018398815.1. NCBI lineage: Eukaryota > Metazoa > Mollusca > Gastropoda > Neogastropoda > Conidae > Conus > Conus ventricosus. The sequence goes on along the minus strand of CM031607.1, from coordinate 33,816,533 downwards.
GTCTAATAAATTTTTTTCACTTTGTGGGCCCAAAAGAGTGGGAAAATTACTTTTTTTTGATTTATTATTTCATTTGCAGATTGTTTGGCCTTTGTAAAATTTCGTCACTCACTTAAAAGTTTTTGGGGGGTTGTCTGTTTTGTAAGTTTTTTCCCCTTGGGGAATTTTTCAAATCACTTTAAGGTGTGAGGTAATGTGATGTGTTTTGTGTGTGTGTTGTGTGTGTGTGTGTGTTGTGTGTGGGGTGAGTGTTTTGTTGTGATGTGGTGTGGGGGTATGTTTTTGGTGCGCGGCGTATGTGTGAAAAGGGGGGAAAGGGGGGGTGGGGGGGGGTGAGAGAGCGCGCGCGCGGAGTTGTGTAGGGGTGTTTGTGTATGTGCTTTTGCTTTCCCTGGGTGGTGTGTTTTTATGTGTGGTAGGGTGAGTGCATGCCGCGCGGTTTTTTGGGTGGTTGTGTGTGGGGGGGGGGGGGGGTGGGGGGGGGTTTTTCCCCCTGCTCATGTGTATGGTAAGAGGCATGTAGTTTTGTGGGGGGCGTCGGGGAAGCTGCATTTGTTTTTAAAAGTTTTGTAGTGTGTGTGTGGGTGTGTGTGTGCATTTTTTTTTTTTTGTTTTGTGGTCCCAGGTGTATGTGTTTGCTTTCCCGTGTGCACGGCGCGCGGTGTTTGTGTTTGTGTGTGTGTGTGGGTGTGTGTTTTTGGGCGCGCGCGCGCGCGCTCGCGCGCGGTCTGTTTATCTTAAAAAATTTTTGGGCTGTGCGCGTGAGTATTGAAACGCGTGTTCGAGCGGGGCGGTTTGTGGTGCCGCGGGGTTTTGGTTTAGGTGTGTATTTTTTGACTTTGGGGCCTTTTTTTCATTTTGAGCGAATATTTGAACAGCAGCTGTGGTGTTGATGCAATTGTCTTCAAAAACCCCACGATTCCCAAACCGCCAGCCCCGGCCCTTTCCCCTTTCCCTCTCGCTCCCTTCCTTTTTTTAATTGTGTTCATCAAAAAACCCTCTCCCCACCCGGTGCCTCTCCCTTTTTTAGCTTGTGTGACCCGTGTTCGAGGAATTTTGGAAAGACAGTTGTTATTTTTTCCCTTCGTTTTTTTGCCCAAAACGGTTTCCACACAGAAATTTACTTTTATATTTTACATTTTATGTTTCCGGGGGTTGGGGGTTATGGTGTTAACTTTTTCTTTTTTGGGCAAATTATTTTTTTAAAAAAATTTTTTTGTTTGCTTTGATTCCAAATCTTACAGTGTCCCATTTGAACAGGGTGTACAAAAAAAGGTCCTGCTTTTGAATTTTGGTGAAAAGTTGTTTGTTGCGGAGAAAGTGCTTTGGGGTTGACCCTTTTACATTCAAATTATGTTAATTTTGCTTCAATTTGCTTGTCGAATGGAGATTTTTCCCTTAATTTTGGCGTGTTTATTATGAATTTTTGGTTTTCCCTTTGAGCAGTAAAAAAAACCATTGCATCCATAAACTGTCAGGGTTTGGCCAGTCCACAAAACGAAGGATTTTTTTTAACAAATTTGGGAAAAAAAGTCATACTCTATTTTTTTTTTTCGGTTCCCCATTTCCGCCCAAAAATTTGGGAAAAACTTTATTCGTGCAAAAGGGGGTTAAAAATGTTTTTTTTGCGTTTTTTTAAAAAATTCACATTCTCGCGGAGTTTTAAATTTTGTTCAAAAAATAACTTTGAATTTCATTTAAAAAAAATTTTTTAAGGACAAGGGGGTTAAATTTTTTTTTGGGCATCAGTCAAATTTAATGGAAAACAGAAAGTTCATTGTTTGTATCTAGGGGCCCTTAATCGTGATGGCCAGGGGTTTTAGGGGGAAATTGGAAGATCATATCAGGGGGGCCCGGAGCTGAAAATGTCAAATTGGAGGCGTTTGGGGAATTTTAGTTCGCAATTTACTTTTTTAGATTGCTATAAACTAAAAACTTTAATAAAACCCTAAAGCGCAAGAGAAAATAAAAAACTGGTGGCAATCTAGTTTTAAAAACGGGCCCATCTGGCGTAAATTTAAAAATCCGGTTTACGCGTTATATTTGGGAGGCGAACTAACCCATGTCAACAGAGTCTTTTTGATTTCTTTTTTGTTTCAGTTTGGGGCTTTGAAATTATTTTTTTAGTGTTGTTTTTCTTACCAGGATATCGATCGGGCCCAAACCCCTTTAATTTTCAGAAACTTTTTAAAAAGGACAGGGGGGAGAGAAAAAGGGGAAAAATCTTTTTGGGAAATTAAAAATGTTCGCTTTTTAAAAGGGCAAAAATTTAATAAAAGGGGTTTTAACGAGGTTAAAAAATTTTGTTACGAGGAATTTGCGAAATTCCCTTATTGTCTTTGGTGGTTTGGCCCCAAAATTTCCTTTAAATCGGGGTATTCCCTTTGTTTTTTCTGATCAACTTTTTTGGGGAAAACATTGTTATGAAATTTAGGGGCAAAACTAAAATCGTTGAAACCCGAGAAGAAACGGAAGGACGAAAGAAAAACAAAAAGATCTTAAAAAGTTTTATTTTTTTTATCGAGAGGAAAGTAGCGTTTTCGGAACATAAAAAGGCTTGAACTTGAAAATGCAAACGGGGTTTTAAATTTGCCTTGGGGAAAAAGAAAATGGGGGTGTATTTTTGGTTAAAGGGCGAGATGGGTGGCAAAAGGGGGAAAAAAAAAACGAAATACTTTTGTGGTCTTAAAAAAAAGTAACTAGTTTTAAAAAGAATAAAATCAAACTTACGCGAGATGACGGTACTACTTTTATGATTTTGGGGAAAATTGGGCCAAAGAAGTTTTTTAAATTTTTTCAAAAAATTGTTTTCTAAAAAAAGCGGGACCCTTGTAAAAATATTTGTTTTTATAGAAAAATTCCCAACGTTAAGGGGGAAAATTTCAAAAAAGTCTTTGGGGGTTTAAAACCCTTTTTAAAAGAAGCGGGTATTGCCCCCTTAAACATATGTAAAAATTTTAAAAGCCCTGGGGGGTGATTTTTTTACAGCCGAAATTTTTTCCCAAATTTTTTGGCGGAAATTTGGGCCCGTAAGTTTTTAAGAGCGATAAATTAAATGGTTTTTTTAAAAAAGGGAACTCTCATAACACAAAAAGAAGGCTTTATTGTATGCTTTTCCCCAAAGGGTGAAAACCCAAAAGGGCCAGAAAAAAAACCCTGGGGGACCCATCTGGGGCTTTTTTTGTTGTTTGTTCAAAATGGATTATTTGTTTAGCAAAACCAAATTAAAGAAAAGAAATTCCCCGCTATTTATTGAGGGTTCAGATGGTTTTATTCCAAAACAGGTTTTTGGGAGATAAAAATTGGTCTTATCTATGAATACTTGTTTTCTTGATTGCAAAAAAAAAAACCAGGTTTATTTTTGTTGGATTTTAAAAAAAAGCGTTTTGTTTGTGGTAAGTTTTGATTTCATTTTTAAAGGAAACTACACTTTCTTTGGCTTTGGCCCAAGTTTTCTGTAAATGGATACAAACATTTTATACAAATTTTAAAGTCAATGTGTCTTTGAATGGAAATTAGCTGGGGGGTTTTCCCTGTTGAGAGGGGTTGCCGTCAAGGTGATCCAATTTCTCCGTTTTTTTTTTATGTGTGTTGGTTTTTGGGCCAAATAGGATAAGAAAAAATAAAGATAAAAAGGGAATTTCAAGTAGTTTTAAAAAACCCCCTTTCACATTGCAAAAGATACTAAAACTACTATTTGGGGAGACAGAAAATATTCGGGAATCTTTTTTACACCATTGAACTTTTTAAAAAGAGTATCTGGACTTGTTTTAAAACGCGGAAAAACCCAAAAACCCCGTTTGGTTTGGTAGTAAACAAAAATTTCCTGTTAGGTATTTTGCCGCATTTTTAAACAAAAAAGGGAAACCCCCCAAAAATTTAAAAAATTTTTTGGGTTTATGGTTTACATGTGATTAAAACATTGCGAAATCATGAAAACCCTTTAAAAAAAGTTTTTTTGAAATTAAAAACACTGTTTTAAAACCTGGCTCAAAAGGCAGATTTAAAGCCAATTTGGGGAGGGCGGTGGGGTTTAAAACTTTTGTTCTTTCCAAAAAAACCCATTTTGGTTTTTTTACCCAATTTTACCGGGAAAATTTACTGTTTAAATCCAGGGAAAATTTTAATTTAAGTTTGTTTGGGGCAAAAAAAAGAGACAGAATTTAAGGGGGGAAAAAATCTGTGGAAAAAAAAATAGTGCCCGGGGTGGGGAAACGGAAAACCTTTTTAAAAAGCATTTAAATGTTTAAAATTAATTGGTTTTGTAAAATCTTTATGGGAAACCGGTTGGAAGAAAGGGCTTGTTTCAGTGTTTGAAAAAAAACGAAATTTTCACAAACTTGGATCCCAAACTGCCATGGAGCAAAAAAAATGAATTTGCCCTTTTGGAGAGACGTTTTTCAAAAGCTTATTTGAAAAAATTGGGAAAAGGGTTTTTCTGTTTCCCAAATGGGGAGGAACTCTGTTTAGAGCCTCTGTTTTGTAATCCCAAATTAAAAAATTGGGGGAGGGTCAACCTTTTAAAAAAACTGGATTGAAAACGATGTATTCTGCATACAATCTTCGGTGAGAACGTGAATTTTTTTTTGTTTCCGGTCTTTCGTTGTAAATATTGTTTCAATTTAAAATTTTGTTACATTTAATGGGTTTTGGTTTTTTTTGTGAAAAAGTATTCGAGTAAAAAAGGGGCTAGAAAAGAAATTCCCATGGGAAGGTATGACAAGTAAAATTTTTAAAAAAAAGGAAAAATTTTTCGTTCAAGGGGGGCCTCACATTATTTCGATTTTTTAAATTTAAAACCTAAAAGAACCAAAGGGTTTTTTCAGTTTAAAAGGAATGTAAGAATACATTAAGGGGGTTACATGGATGAAAAAATTTTTTACAAAGTGACGATAAAAAGGGCATTAAAAATAAAATGGTTTCAAAAGAGGGAATTATTTTAAAAAATTTGGAACCAAAGTTATTTTTTCAAAAATGGGAAATTTAGGGTCAGAAAAAATTTCTCTTTTTGTGAAAAGAGGGAAAAAAAAATATTTAAAATTTTTTTTTGGGCCCTTGCCCGAAAGTACAAAAAATTTTGGGAAAAAAGTTTCAAAATTTTGGGAAATAGAAATGTAATATTTTAAAACTGTTGTTGATGAAAAAAATTTTTTCTGTTTGGTTGTGATTGTAACTTTAAAACTGATAGAAAGTTTGGGCTTAAACCTTTCTACTCGCCAAATTTTTTTTATTTTATAAAAGTAAATATGAAAAGTTTTTACATAAATTCAAATCTTTTTTTGTTTTTTTTAAAGCCCGATATTTAAACAGAAATAAGTTTGCTCTTTTTAAAATTGGGCCCATGGAAAATTTTGGGGGACAAGGGATTTTTCCCTACTTGGGCGTTATTGGAGTAAAAAAAACGAATTTCCCTTTTTTTAAAAAAAGGCTATGACAACGGCCAACTGGTTTTTTTTTTTGGGTTTTTTTTTTTTTTGTGTGTGGTTGTGTGTTGTGTGTGTGGGTTTATTTTTTTTTTTCTTTTTTTTTTTATTTTGTGTGTTTGTTTGTTTTTTTTGTTTTCTGTTGCTTATTGTTTTTTGATTTCTCTCCCTAAGGCTTGGTTTTGATTTTTAAAAAAAAATTTTTTTCTGTGTTTTTATGTGCAAAAACAATATTTGTTAATGAATTTGTCCAATAAATTGTTTAATTAAAACGAATATGAAAAACAATTTTTTTGTCACTTTTCTCGTTTATAAATGTCTGTGATTGACAAAAAACTGTAATACTTGGTTATGAAATTATGTCTGTTTATTTCGATTTTACTTTAAACGAACTTTCTCATGTCTTTGTGTTTATTTCATGGTTTGGGTTTGTACTCTTTAATTTTGAAATAAAAACCTTTTGGAAAAAAAAAAAAAAAAAAAAAAAAAAAAAAAAAAAAAAAAAAAAAAAAAAAAATTTTTGTTCTTTCGTTGGCCCCGGGGTTTTTGTTTTTTTGTTTAGTTAAAATTCTGTAAAATTAATTTTTTTTTTTTTTGTTCCCCTCTGCTAATTTTTTTCCTGCTTTTAAAAACGCCCGGTTTTAGGGAAATTTTCATGGCCCCCACCTGGTTCAGTGTTTTTCTGTTTTTCTGGTTGGTTACTTTCTTCCCCCTGATTCAATGTTTCCCGGTTCTGTTTATTTTACCCCGTTATTTTGAAGGGGAAAAAAATCATATGTTTTAAAGTTTTTTTAATTCCCCTGATTTTTGGGGTTTAAAAATGTTCCAAAATTTTGTAGGATAGATCAATCCCAGGGACTCTAATGACTTTTTTAAAACGGGGTTTGCGTTTTAAAACAACGTAAAATTTGTTCAGAATCAATGGAGCAAAAATTTTGACTAGTTTTTGTGTACAAACTTTGAAACCCTTTGCCCCCATTTTCAAACCCTTTTTGGGGCCCCCGCTGCGCTTCATACCTGTTATGATTCTTTTAATTTTTCTTGTGTAGCATTGGTTTAATTTTGTTTTTATGCTGAATTTTTAGTTCCGGGAAAGTTTTGTTTTCCCCCTGTGCCAAAGAATACAGCCCCTCCTTTTTGGGGATAATAGCTTGATCATCCCCTTGGTCTTTTTAAATTCAGGAGGTTTAGGGCCCCCTTTTTGCTGTTTGTAGATCATCACTGTTCAGTTTTTTTTAAATTTAAAAATTATTTTTTTTTTTAAAAGTGCCACCAAAAAAATGTTACCAACCTTGTTACCCTTTGCTGTTTTTGGAGGGCTAAGTGTAGGGGTTTTCAATTTCTTTGGGAAAGCTTTTTAAGTTTTAAACCCGCAGATTCTTGGCAAAATAGACTTTGAGGGGTTCACCAAAACTGATTGTTCCATTGGGAGGGTTCGGTTGCCCCGAAAGATTTTCTAGTCAAAACAAGGAATAATTTAAAATTTCCCGACGTTTTAAAATGTAAAAAAAATACTTTTTAAAAAAAGGGTTTAATTTGTAATGATGTTAGGCGGCGCTGGGGTGAAAGCGCTTGCTTTTAGCGGAAATAAATTTTTATTTATAAATGGGGAATGAGGCGAGGAAAAAGGGAAAAAACATAGCTATGGGCAACTGCAGCTGCACAAGCGCCCCATGAAAAGGGGAGACTTTAGCAGTTAGATTTTATTAATGACACACTGAAAAGAAGGGGGATGCAGCTTACATATTTTTAAAAATGTTGATAAAGCAATAAAACAAAATTTTTTCTAGGGAACAGGCAAAGGTCCCCATTGCCCCCCCCAAAAATTTAGTGCTTTTTTCAACCTCAGAAAAACAAAAGATGCAAGGAAAAACGGTTTATTGGGCCCTTTGGTTTTGGCCCCCGGGGTTTTTTGTTTTCCAATTTTATTTGGGTGAATAAAAAAAGAACAAAATTTTTTTATTTACCAAAGGATATTGGAAAAGGGGAAACACAGCAATACTGAAGCTAAAACCAGCGGCAGGGGTCAGTGAAACAAACAGCAAAAGGGAAGGTTATCAAACAAGCAATTTGGCAAAATTTTTTAAATGCCCTTGGCGGAAAACAGAGGGGCAACCTTTGGGGGGAAAACAACTCCAAAAAGAAACCCATCAAAATTTGGTTTTTCTTTTTTTACCCTCGGGTAGGTTTTTTCGAAAAGGGTTTAAGTCCCCACTCCATTTAAATTTACAAAACTTTAAGATACAAAAATGCAGAAACCTTTTAAAACAAAAGAGTGTTTTGCTGTTGCTGTTGCCATACGCTGATTTTTTTACAGCGAGGGCCCCCAAATTTCCCCTCGCATGATTCAAGTTGATTTTATTGAAAAATAGATTTTAAAGGCCAAGTGAAATCAAATTATTGTTTAAAAATAGAAATTTCCCTTTTAAAAAAGGGATCCCGGAGTTCACAGATCACAGGGTTTAGTTTAAACTTTTAAAAAAACGTTAGCCGAAAGACTTTTCTATACAGTATAAGAGGTGATTGACAAATTTTCGCAAACCGAAGGGTTTGAAAACTGCCCCCCGTTTTGCGCGCAATGAATAATGAAGAAAATTTTAAAAGGGGTTTTAAAAACCCGTTTCAAGCAATCAAAAGAAAAACAATAAATGTTGTTTTAAGGAGAGTCTTCATCCGGCAAATTTACCATTTGGTTTTTAAAGTAAGGTACCTTTATTTACCGGGGGGAAGCAGAAGGGGGGCACTGCTCAGGGCAAAAGATCCGTTGGAGTGTTGGGCCCCTACGAAAAAAAAGAATTGTTTAAAAAAGAATCCGCCCTTTTATTATTTTCGAGAAAAATGGGCACAAAAAAAACCAGCTCCTTTAAAAAATCTTTTGTGAAAAAAGAACGAGATAATTCCGCCAGACACGTTCCCTTTTTTTAATTTTTTGGGTTTCAGTGCCCAAATTTCATATGGGAAAAAATCTGGGGGTTAAAAAAACACGTTTTTTTGTTTGTTCTATTAATGCTTCTTTGTTACAAAAGGTTTTGTTGATCTCATTTTAGATTAGATCGCAGTTTTTTCGTTTTTAGTGAAAAGGGCTTATTGCCAAACAAAAGCTTCTTTGAGTTGTCATGTATATGTTTTTACTGCACAAAAGCTGCGAGTATTCCTTTGCTTTTTTAATGATTTTTCCTGGCTCGAAATACTGTCATTTTTTACCTTAACCCACATTTCCCTTTATCACCTTTCCAGGGTTAAATTAAACCTTCATCTTTCCTAAAACCCTTCCCCTTTAGTAATTTTAATGTAAAAAGGGGACTCTTTAGGGGAAAAGGGTGTCATTCCTCCTGCATTTCCCTTTTTTTTCCCCCTTTCCCTTTTTCCCTGTCTTTATAGTTTTCCTTTTAGTAGGAATATCTATAACCCAAAAATGTCTGTTTCTGGGTAAAGTACTCTGGACCAGGTTCGAGGGGTTTTAAAATTGTCATTTAAAAAAAAAACTCTAAAAATCAAAAGCTTTGGGTAATTCTTAAAAAAAGTTTAAAAAAAATTTTAATTTAAAATTTTTCTAATTTGCTTTCTTTTTTTTTATCATTTTTGCCCAAAAAATTGGTTTTTGAAATCTTTGAAGTCTGATAATTTGGTTTTGGTCAGCTTAAAATTTCTTGTTCTCCTTTTGAATAATTTGACATCTTTTTCGCTGGGGCGGATTTTCCAAGTCTTTCCGAAACAGTGTTGTTCATCAGCTTTTAAAAAAGTCTTTTTTCTGAAAACATTGTGGATTTAGTTCTGGGTTTTGTTTTTCTTCATGAGGGATGGTTTCTGAAAAGTTTTTGATCCCAAAAAAATTATGCGATGAAAATGCTGTCAATTTTTAAAACCCTGTCTTAAAAAAAATTTTTAGGGAAATCTGTTAAAGCAGACATAATTTTTTTTTTCCCGAAGATTTTGGCACAAGTTTTTGGGGGTTCTCTTGGGGTCCATCTTTAGGGCTTTTTGCTGCTTAAAGGGTAAATCCCTTTTTTAGGTCTTTGGGGTTCATGAGGATTTTCTAAGTCAAATTCTAGAATTGGGAAAACCCCGTGCTGATCAGGGGGGTTAAAAGGGTTTAAAATTTAAAGGGCCCTTTTTAATTTTTTTTCGGATCGCCCCGCGTACATTTTAAAGTTGCGTAACGGAAATGATTGGCCCTTGCCCATCCCTAAAGTTGGTTTTCAATTTAAAAAAATTTAGTTAGGGGACCGTTTACTCGGATCTTGTCCCTCCAAGTATTTTTTTGTTTTTCTTTACAGTTTAAAGATGCGTTTCCTTTTCTTTAAATTTCCCCCCGAATCCGTTTTTCAATCTTTTGAAGCATTGGGTTAATCTGGGAAATTTAAAACAATTTTTTTTTTTTTTACCCCCAGTAAACTTTTTGAAAGGTCCCAGCTCATCCCGGGCGCAGAAATGTAATGCGCGGGATCCAGGCTATAATGTTTCATGCAGGTCTTTCTGTAATTTTCAAAGACGTCCGCCAACAAACATGTATCAGCCCTTAAATATGAATCATGATAGTCTCCCATCGTTTTACAATCTAACTTCTGCCACGCATTTTGAGCTTGCTGGTAATCAGAATCACTAATGTCCTTTCCTCTGAGACTAGAAAAGAACGCGCCTTTAGGAGGAAGTGTGTCTTCATCAAACCTTTCCCAACTGTTCATGTACTCATAAGGGTAAACGCCCTTTCTAACGAGAGTTGGGTCAAAGTATTCTTCCGTTATTGGGCAGGACTTTAAGGACATAGCCAGTGACTCTAATGAACCCATCATGTGTTGCATAGAGTCATAAAAAGACATGTTATTTAAAGTGAAACATGTACTTTTCTGATGACTGTGCAATGCATGACACCCTGAAGGCATCGTCCACTGCTTTCATTATAAGATGGGAGTCGTAACCTCGCAAGTTATGAAAGAAGATGGGCAGCTTCCATGTCTTTGGTTCAAACTTTAGTTGAAGATTGCATTTACTGTGCGCTGCTCCTCTGAACTTTCCACTAATGTGATCATGGTCTCTTACTGTTGGATTCGCTGCGCCTGATGAGAGGCCTAAACCACAAATCCAACAGTGAGTGGCTGAGTCATAATGTTGTTGGTCTTCAGGCGTCATTATGATTTCAGATAAGTTTAGATTATTAGAACAGTCATTGCGCACTTGCTGCATGCGTTCTAAGAAGTATTCTGCAGCATCTGGGCCTCTATACAATTTTGGCTTTGAATGAACGCCATCCGACCTGACAACAATGAAGGCAAATGAACAAATCTGATGATTACTCATTAAGACTGTTTTTCGAAGTTTTTGTGGCGCTGGCCCTTCATAAGGAACAATGAGCGATTCGAAGTCTGCGTAAACAACATATGGAGAATTTTGCATCCGTTTCCAGTTCTTAAAACTAACTTTAGATCCAGGAGGGGGCGTAATTAGTTCTGTATTACAGTCTACAGAACTTTTACAATGTTTCTTATGTTCGCTCGCGGCTTGAACAGATGGCATTCTTGTTAAACATTTTCTACAGAATTCTTGTTTGCCATGATCTTTTGAAGTATGCTGCATTAGTCTACTCATTGTTCGTATCAATGTGTAATGCGGTAGCCCCGCTGGTGAAAACATCAGTAGTAAGTCAACATGATTTTTGTCTGGTTCGCCTATTGTTGGACTGTTCTTGGACACTTTAATTGGCACCAAATTTGTTTCCTCATCCCATGTGTATACATTAACAGTTATTGGTTTGTTTTGTTCTTCAAACTGATCAATTTGGTCTACACTAACAGGAAAGGACACCCCACTAAAGTTAAGATCATTGATGTAAGGGTGATAGTTAGACACTCTCTCTGCGTTTTTGCGGGCGTGATGCAGCCTTGCAAGAACACACCACATAAAACATTTGTTGTCTGAATTCTTTATGTTTAGAACTGCTCTTTTCGCTACCAACTCTCGAGGCAGTGGAATGTAAGACTTCCCAAAAATCGGTGCATACTTAGCCTGTTTTATCTGATCTCTAAAACTTCCCCCCTTCCACCAACCCTCTCTTTTTGGTTTCTTGCGGCAGCGTAAAACTGTGAAAGCAGTTCGTCGCCCAACCGGGTTTTAAAGCGTTATGGGGAAAAGATTGTTGTTGTTTAGTTGAGCCCCAGACTTCTAGATTTTTCATTATTGTTATATAGTCTTTTTAAACGCAAAACATTATTTTAAATTGGCGGGTCTTTGTTGTTTACTTGGAATTTTTAAAAAAATAGCTGTAAAGCTCCTGTGTTTGTTGGTCAATATTTCTAGATCAATTCATCGTGCTCTTGAAAAAACGCTCTCTCTAAAGCTTCCTTAAAAATTCGTCTTGCCTTATATTCTTCCCCTGTTGAGTTTCTTTTCAACTCAAAATATTTATTTAAATTAAAAAAAATAATTAATCGAATAAATACAAGGGTCTTTTTGGTTGGCCCCTTAAAACAAAAGTATAAACACCCTTCGGTGGTTCGGGCGTTTAGAAAGAGTTTAATTTGTCTCGTTTACTTTTTTTAGCTTTCCCTTTTTTTATCTGCTCGCGTCTGGCTGTTGGAAAAAACTTCCCCCCGCCTTTCTTGAGTTCAAACTTTTTGTCTTTTGTATCATAAAAATCCCCTGAAAACGTTTAAAAATTTTCTCCGTGTGTTTGATCAACAAGCGCTTTATTTTTTTCAGTTTAAACGAACTAATTTTAAAGCCGTTATTAGTTGCCAGTGGTGCTTTTGAGTTTATTTTTTTTAATTTTTTGCCAGCAGCACTTACAGCAAAGGGAACACAGGCCGGAAAGCTAAGAAAAACCTCCAGAGGTAAAGCCGGGGTGCGCCTTTCCCCCGTTGCTAAAAGACCAACACTTTTTCCCAGCCATAGGTTTTATTTTGTTTTTCCCGTTTTTAAATATGAACATTTTAAAGGGCGCAAAATACCTTCGTTTGGTTTTGCTGTATTTTAAAAAGGTCTTGCTTGTTTTTTTGCATTTGCGAAATGTTTGTTTAAAAAGGGTTTTTATTTGGGGGTTTTTCACTACTCTTCTTTGGGGGCCGCGTAGGCACATTTGGTAAAACCTGAAAAGACAGCTTTTTTTTAAAAAAAAAATAATTTAGTTTTTTCCCTTTTTAAAATCTTTTTCTTTAATATTCAGCTGCGCATATATAATAAAAACAAAAGTACATTAAGCGGTTTACGCTTCTTCTTTTTATCAATTTGAATGTTTATTACGTCTCTCACAGTTCTCCCGCTTCCATGAATGTTTCCCTTTTGACCTTGGGTAAAACCCATAAACCGTTTTTTGTTGTTAAATAATCTAAAGCCTAACTTGGGAAAGATGTAAATCTTTAGACACTAGGTTCTGTTGGATTTCTACCCTCCACCCCCAAACAATTTTTTATTTCGTCAAAAAGATGATAAAGGTCTAAGCCCGCTAGCGTAATTTGGTTAGGACTACCATCAAATTTTAATTGCACTTTCGTTATTTTGGATTATAAAAATTTTTACTTGCCTTTTTAAAAGGTTCTTTATTTCACACAGCAAAAAAATACCTTTAAGCGAAAGTGCTGCGGGGCTAAACTAAAAATTTCAAAGGTCTGCCCTGCTTGGTTTTGTTGTTGATAATCACTCTTTCGTAAAATATTGCTAATTTTGTTGATATTTTGCTCAAATCGCCTTTTCTAATTCTGGTTCTAACAAAGTCAAACTCTAACGGAAAGTTTGAAATGCTGTACTTTTCTTCGGTGTCTGTTGATCTGATAACCGTTTGTATTCATTAAAAGTTATTCGTATGACAATCTGTCTTTTTGCTCTTTAAAGTATGGGGCATGGCTTTTAACAACTCAAAATCTAAGGGTTGGAAAGCGATTTTTATACGCAAAATTTACGGTACCCTTTTTTTTGCCCTCTTTAGTATTTCTCCAGCGCCCATTCTATTTTTAGTGCTTCTTCTTTTCGATTCCTTGAAACGCAAGAAAAGCCCTTTCATTCCCGGTTAGCCCTGACAGAATGGTTAAAAAATTTTTCTGCATTTTGGGAAAGAAAAAATTTCTTGCCCCTCAAGTTTTTTAGAAATTTTCTTAACGATTGCCCCCCCGATTCTGTACAACTGTTGTTTGTGTCTGTTTTTTTGAAAAGAGTTTTATTTTTAAAAATAAAAGGGGGGGGCCTGGGACAATCACTTATCCCCTCCTAGGTCTGGAAATTTGACATAGAATTTGCCCATCAATTAGATGGATTATTTGGAACAGTAAATATTCCGCTTATTTCCCTTCCCCTTTGGGGCCTTTCTGTTTTTATGGGGTCAAGAACGGCCTAGTTTGTTTGGCATTTTTATGAAGCAAAAATAAAAAGTTAATTATTTAAAAAATGGCAGGAATTGAAAAAGGGGAAGAAGTTATGTTTTTTTGATCCTGGAGACACATGATGAAATGCCCCCTTTTGACACAGATCGCTCGCGCCTCATTGCGGCGTAAATTAACAGAAAGTAAGGCCAAACCCATTGAACCAAAGTTTTGGCAAGAACCTCCCGAAATTTTTTGGGACCCTAATGATTTTGAAGTAAAGTGACCTTTGTTTGTGAAAAAGACCAAGGAAAAATTTTTTCAGCTTCAACTAAAAAAGCCCATAAAAGTTTTTTAGCCGTGGGTTAAATTAAAATAGTCCCTGCGAGCGAAAAAAAATCGCCTTTGGCCTGTTGGGCCAAATTGGGGGGAGGCAGTTTTTTTAAACTTCAAAACACTAGCCCCCCCAAAAAAAAAACCAAAATGCAAAACTGGTTTTTGAAATTAAATCAACGCAGGTAAAATTTAATAAATGAATAGAAGCAAACCCCTTTTTTAGAAGAAACAGCTTTAAAAGGGGACTATCACGACTCGCCGCTCCCCATGCAAAAAAACAAACACCCTTGATCATGTTTTTGAACCATAGAGGCAAATTAACAAAAAATTTTAGCAAACTAGGTAAAACTAGTTTGGGGATATAAAAAGAGAAAAAGGGGAAAATGTTTGGGGTGATGCCCAAAATTGGGCCTGATATTAAAGAAAGAATAACCCAAAGATAAAAAAATCTTGAACAAAGAGATCAGCGACTAGAAGTGACGTACTAACCGGACCCATTACGAATAAGTGAATGAAAAAGAGAAAACATCGAAAAAAATTTTTTTGAAGACGCAACGTAGAGAAAGAATAAGAAAATTGTTTAGGAGCAGGAGTCCATTGGCAAGGTTTTTACAGCCTTAGGATTTTCAATAAATCACTGGGGTGGGTTTTACAGGCGGCGGGGGTCAAGTTCTTCCTCCCCGCCATCCTTCCTCCCGCCTGAAATCTTGGGAAAAAAACGCTTGATCATTTGCAAATTTTTTAAAAAAAATTGCTGGTAAAGCCGTAAAACGCTTTACAGGATTTTGGGGGGGTATTGTTAGCTGGTTTTGTCTACTCAAAAAAGGGTTTGGGTTTTTGGCCGAGCCCCTTGGGATTGTTCTCTTAATAGTTGGGGTTTCTCTTTTTTAAAATAAGAAAGGGGTAACCTGGGCCGTTATCCAAAAACAATCGTCTTTTCTATTATGGTCATCGGAACAAGTCGCGAGCTTTGCTGAGTCTTCAATGCTTTGGGGGTTTGGTTTAGGAATTAGATGATTTTTCTTGGGTGTTTTTTATTTTTTGTAAATTACTGGCTCAGAATTTATGTCGTTTTTCCCAACCTTCTGTTCATTGCCTGCTATAAGAATTTCATTATTATAGTTTATTATTGTACCTATCTGCGGACTTTGAACAGAATGGTGAGATAGGCGCTTTGTATGGTTTTGAGTACACTAAAGATGGTGATTATAAACGCAAAGAGGTTGGCGACAGCAAAAAGTTTCCTAAACTAGAACAACTGCGCAATCTAGAGGCAAATAATGTTGGCCAGTATGAATATAAAATAGTTCGAAAACCTGACCTCAAATGGCACTTAGAACCATATTTAGAATGGGACATAAAATTTGAATTCATAAGCCCATTTACATATTTTAGCCGTCAAAAAAGTTTCAGAAAAGCATTCAACTCTGGCCCTTTACATGTAAGTCTTATGCCGGACGACAATAGTCGGAAAGAAATTGAAATAACGCCGTATGGGAAAAGCAGTACATCCTCCACAGAAAAGAAACAGTTGTAAAAAAAGCTTCTACAAAATTACAGTTCTTTCCAAGCAGAAAATTAGGAGACACGTTCACAATGATATTTGAAATTTCTGTCTTTAAAGATGTGGAGAGGGATGGGGTTGTGGGCGTTAGTGATGACCTTATAAAAGGAATTAATATTAGCTGGCAAAACTTAGACGTTAAACGCCTTAACGTTGTTGTCGTCGTTCTTCACAATGGTGAGGATATTAAGATCATAACAACAAGCAACAAAATCAATGTTGACTTAAATAGAAACAATCTTACAGAACTGAATTGGATTAATCTTACACATTTAGGCCTCGTAGGGTTTTATTATACTGAACAAGTTTTGACAGAGAGTATGATAAAAATAATAACTGGATTAGATTAAGTTCTGTTATAAAACTATGGAGCAGTTAAAATTTATGACAAAAACTCCTCATTGCTCATTGATTTGTGGGCAGACTGGTTGTGGAAAAACAATTTTTTTCCTCGCCCTGTTACAAACATTTACGTTAAAATTTTTATATATTTGGTTTTCTGCCCAACACTTAAATGGAACAAAGCATTATAAAAAGGGTTTATATGGAAGATGAGAATTTTTTTAGTTGACCCCCGCAAAAAACAGGGTTTTTTAGAACATTTTTTAAGACTGTTTGAAGGAACGCGACCTTTTTATTATAGACGATTTCTCAGGAAAGGACATAGTTAAAAGAAAACACTTTGTAAAAAAACTAGCTTTCATGGAAGGCAGCAGGATAATGTGTGGATTTTTGCCAAAAATAATCTTTTTTAAAAGATTTAGAGAACATTTAAAAGACTGTGTTTATTTCACATAAAAGACGATTTTTTTTTGAAGAATTTTTGCGCGAAAATGATGTTTTTTGAAAAGCCAGGAAAACATGGTTTAAAAAAAATTAAAATCTGAAAATTTTAGAAAATTAGTATTAAAAAACGGAAAAACCCTCACTTGTTTGTTTGTAGAAAAATCGTTTTTTTTTGGTTATTGAAGTCTTCTTGTCAGAAAAAGGGAAACCTTTATTTGGCTCATTTTCGCCCGAAAAACGGGTTGGGGGGAAAGTGACCCAGAATAAAAGGTTTCCCCTTTTTCCATTGGCCTGTTAAATTACCGAGGTTAGTTTCCAAATTTAAACCTTTTTGGGTTCAGGGGCGGTAGGTGGAGGTATTTTTTTTGGGTTGTTTTAAAGGTTTTTGTAAGTTTCTGCACACAAAAAATAGGCCATTTGCACTCAGGCTTTTCTTTTCCCAAAAAACCAAAAACTTTTAAGGACTCGATTTTTTCCTTTTTTTCAAAACATCAATGCTGCCCAAATACTAAAATAATCCCTAGGCTTTGTTCACATCTTGACAAGGTCATTTGGACGCCCAATTTCGTAAAGTACAAACAGACACGACCTTCAGGAAAAAACAAAAAAAACCCAAAAGAATACACTGAAATCCCCGAGAAAAGCTAGGAAAGAAGCCCTCAGGCAAGGGAAAGAGCGAACCCCGTGAACGAAGCATTTTTTGCGGAAAGATTACTGTGACTCTGATCACCCCCTCATTTTTGAGGGGAAAGGGTGCTCACATCAGGAGGAAACCAGGTGATCCAAGGGAAAACTGTCAGGAACGGGTCAAAAATTCCCCACCCCTCGCAGCCACCCAAAAAGGTCGAAAACAGCGCCACGTTCCAACCCGGCATCAGATATCCCCTCACGGAGGGAAATTTGCCCGCCTGAACATTCCCTTGGTACCGCCCCTTTGCTCTTTTTCAACAAAAACTAGCGTAGGAAACCAGACTGCCCTTTTCCATATGCAGGCACTTCAACCGGGGAAAAAAATAAGATAAAAACACGTAGGAAAAAAAAACCTCTCTGCCCGGAAAGACAAGATATAAACCATGAAGGAAAGGCACCCAATTTTGGGAAATATATGGGGGTAAGATACCTTTAAAACCCTGGGAAAATAAAAATCTCTTTGCAAAGAGACTCTCAACCGGGGGTTAAAAAAAAAAAAAACACACACAAGGCATTAAATCAAGGGGGGATACTTTAACTCTGGGAAAAAGACATTAAACCCCCTGAAAGAAAGGGTGCTAATCATGCCCAAGAAACCCAAGTCCTGTTAAAAGCTACGCCCCGGAAAAGAAGGGGCTTAAAAAAGGGAAAAAACATTTTAAAATTAGAAGGGGACTGAAACAGGCAAGACGAGCTTAAATCGCAAGGGGAAAGAAAAACACGTTTGGCCCCTTACAAACAATCTATGAAAGCAGAACACGCTTTGAAAAAAAGTACGCAACCCTGAAAACGACGACGTGTCAGTCAATCCCTTTCAAAGGGTATTAATCATATTAAAGAAACGTTGAACCCAAGTGATAATGTGAAAGTGATACAGGGAGAGGATACAGAAGACAGAGAAAGTAGAATAAAAATATGTCCTGGTTAAAAAGCTTCTTGATGATGGCATCCGTCTGTCTTTAGAGACAATGGTGTTGCGCCGTGGATC
>CM031607.1:33781336-33797458 GCA_018398815.1 Conus ventricosus | reverse complement strand
AAAATGGGCTTTTGCAAGGGGAAATTGTCACGGTCAAAAAAATAACTCAACCAAATTCGTGGTCAATCGCCACCAGCCAGTTGGACTTAAGCTCTAACGCAAATATTCGGGGCGTCAGGCGGACGGCCCCATGGTTTGGATCCAGGCAATTAAGCAAAGGGGGAGGCTAATCCTCATCCTCCACAGAGACGGTCTGTCCAACCCGGACGGACTAAATAGCTGACCGACGCATTCACCTGTCGCCTCAGCCAATTAAAGGCTATTTTTAGCTCTCGTGGAGACAGCACTGTCTGCCAAGACGGACTAAGCTGTCTGGCCGAATGTCTCGATTGGTCTGCCGCCAACGTCTTGGAGCCTACCCAGACTCATCTAGCCACTTTAGAGTGACCAGTGTCCACGAGTTAAGCCACACGGCGCCAGTTAAGTAGGAAAGGGGGGAAGGTAGTGTGTGGTGGGGGTGAAATCTAGCTAATCAATTAAATGACCAATTGACCACCACAGAGAGTAAGGTGTGTAGGCGGGGACTGTCATGATTTGAATATCCAATGGAATTAGAGGAGATAACTTCGGGGTGTCAGGGTAAAAATACTGACCAATGGTACTCGCCCTTTTTGGACAGATGGGAAAACACAATAAGAAGGATGTGAGAGTGAGAGAACGGAGAACGAGAGGAGAACGAACAGAGAGACAGAGAGAGAGAGGTCTGAGTGTAATCTCTGAGGAGAGAAAAGCAGAGAGATGAGGGAGGAGAGAAGAGAACCAAGTTGAGAGATTAGCATGAGATAGTCTGCAGAGGAAGGACTGAGGAGAGATGTGGAGAGAGAGAGAGAGTTGCTAACTAATGAAGAAGAAAAGAAAGAAAAGAAAAAAAAAAGAAAAGAAAAGCAACCATGTCCATTTGATAAGAGCAGACTAGAAGAGAGAGAGAGAGAGAGTGCAATGCGCTAATGCAGGAAGAAAGAAAGGAGAACAGATCGATGTTGATAGTCACTGTTCTATCCTCACTGGGGTTCGACCTCGTACTTGGCCAGCGCCACTTTCATCAGCAGTCCAGCCTGACCGGTGCCAGCAGTCCAGCTTGACCGGTGCCAGCAGACCAAAACCAGTGCCAGCAGTTGTGCCGTGTTGTGAAAGTGACAGTGAAAAGAAAAAGAAAAGAAAAGAAAAGACAGTGATTCGTGAATAGTTAAGATCACCTGGCCAGGTAAAGTAGAAATCTATTTATACCCGGGTTAGTTAATGATGTTTTAGATAAATGATTTTGTGAAGTTCAGGAAAGAGAGAATGTTTTATTTCATTTGATTCCATATGCATTGATGTTTCGTTCTATGATCATGTGTAGTAAAGTTATAGACTTTACTAGTGGTTTGATGTGACGAATGCATGATATATGAATGAGATCGTAAGCAAGCTGTGAGTGTGTTTGGGCTGTGCGCTAGTCCTTCCTCCACTGACATCACCGAGGTTGACAAACCCAAACTTTTTTTTTTCATTTATGCCCGTCGCTCCCGGTGGAGCAAAGGCCATCAACGACCCTTCGCCATCGCACTCTGTTCTGGGCTGTTCTGGTCATTCCAGTCCAGTTTGTCCCTTGTTGTTTCAACTCCGCCTCAGTGTCTCGTCTCCAGCTGTTGCGAGGCCGGCCTCTCTTTCTCTTTCCCTGCGGGTTCCAGGTCAGGGCTTGGCGTGTGGTGCTGGATGCTGGCTTCCTGAGGGTGTGTCCGATTCAGCCCCACTTCCTTCGCAGTATCTGCTTGGCCACTGGTTCCTGTCCCGCACGCTCCCACAGATCTTCGTTTCGGACCTTGTCCTGCCATCGGATTTTGTAGATGCGCCTCAGACAGGTGTTGAAGAATGTCTGAATCTTTTGTTGCATCGTCTGTGTTGTTCGCCACGTCTCGCATCCATAGAGCAGAACTGATTTCACATTGGAGTTGAAGATGCGGAGTTTGGTTCTTATGCTGAGTCCTCCAGATGCCCAGATGTTCTTGAGCATGACGAAAGCTGCTCTTGCCTTGCCGATTCTGGCTGTGACGTCTCGGTCCGTGCCTCCGTTGGTCAACCACGCTTCCCAGGTAGACGAAAGACTCCACCTCCCTGATGGGCTCTCCATCGACTGTGACTGGTGTGTTGGCAGTGGTGTTGATTTTCATCAGCTCGGTCTTCTTCCTGTTAATCTTGAGCCCTGTCCCGGCTGATGTGGTCTCCAAGCGAGTGGTCTTGTCCTGCATCTGGCTGTGGCTGTGTGACAGGAGCGCCAGGTCGTCAGCGAAGTCAAGGTCGTCGAGCTGCGTCCAGAGTGTCCACTGTATACCGTTGTTTCTGGCTGTTGTAGTGGTAAACCCAAACACAACCGGAACTTTTTTTCATTCAGCTCTTCTCTCCCGTCTCGCCGCTGCACGGAGAGCGGCTTCTTGCTCGAGGTTAATAAAGCGAGTCAATGTTGAATATAAATTATACTTGAAAATGTATAAAATCACACCAACGAGTAGGGAACACAAACGTCGTCAGCTTTTGTTGTTGTTTTTCCTGCGAACTGACATTACTTCCGGCTAGACAGATTCGAGCTCTCTGATAAGCGAGCGGCAGGACAGAGAGAGTGAGAGAGAGAGAGAGAGAGAGAGAGACAGCCAGACATTTGGTGAAGTCGTTCCACGAAAGCCCGATACAGTAAGTAGCCTAGCTCTATGAGCGGAACGCTATTAAAAAAATGAACTGGGCACAGTCCTGACCAGAGGAAGATTCACCCTATGGTGTGTCGGTGGGACGCAGCGAAATCCGAAACCACCCAGCCGGTAACAATCCCGCCTGGTCGCGTTGGCAGTCAGTTAGTTGACGACAGCCCTTCTCCGAGTCCCACCGACACATTCACGGTGTTCTCTTTCTTTTTTTTTTTTCTATTTTTTTTTTCCGTGTTGTCCATTGTACCTTTCAAGCTGGTAGCCAAAACACACTAATGGCAGCCAACTGGAGCCTTGTAATGAATCGACAACGGTCTCGGTTTCATGCAAGTGAGAAGAAGGGAGTCGGGGGTGGGGGGTGGGGGAAGGGGATACAAGGGAAGGGGAGGAGGAGACTGTGGAGGGAGGGGAAGACAAACACACGCACGCTCGCGCGCTCGTACGTACACGTACGCACGAGCGTACGCGCGCGCGCGCGCGCGCACACACACACACACACACACACGTGTACGCGCGCGGTTTCCGACGAGCTGCTAGTCACCACGACGGTGATTATAATCGTTTTGGGGGTTTCACAAAGGGGAAAAAAAACAAAAAAAACAGGAAAACACGAAAAAAACTTCCACTGCAAAGATGCAGATCAATAGCCCACAGACAGATCGATCCCCCACGATTGCCCCCTTACCTCGGTCAAAAAAGCGCAACACGTTGGACGAAACTTGTGTTCAAGAATAAAATGGCCCCCAAACTAGGCCCGAGATAGATCACCCCCCAATTTGCCCCGTAGCAGGTCGGGGTCGGTTGACCGAACTGAATGGAAACAATTTGGGCATAGGCGTTCTCAGAAACCCCAAAGGGCCAAACCAAAAAGGAGTGGTCGACAGTCCGGGTGGGGGGGGGAGGAGGGGGGGGGGTTAAAAAAGGGGGGCGGTGAAAAGGGGAAAACAGAGGGTACCCACTCAGATCTGAACATGGGCCCTTTTTCGCTGCTGGCGAGAACTCCACTCGGTTTCAATGTGAAATTGGGAAAAAGGAAAATTAAAAACAGTACCTGTGGGTTGGAGAAAGAAATTTGGGAAAGGTTTGCCCTTGCCCTTGCATCAAACCCGGGCGGGAAGGAAAGAGACTGAATACAAGGTCGCCAGTCTCTCCCCCCCCCCCCTTTTCTCTCTCACACTGTCTAAAATTTTTAACGAAAATAGGGGTTAAAGGGAAACCCCACACACGAAACACAAATTTGCAAAACAACCATACATCCCTCGCGCGCACCACTTTACACACCCACGCAAACACACGCACTCGCAAACAAAAACACACACAATTGAAAAACCAAACACGCGGCATCCCCTTTTTACACGAAAACATCGCGTGGGGGTTCGCGCCGCGCGCCACAAACAAAACACCACACATGTGCCAAAACCTACCCGTGGAGAGCGTTTCAGGGAAAGACACACACCCCCACACAGAGGAACCAAGAGATAGAATGAGAGAGAGAAAAGAGAGAGAGAGGGGAGAGAGAGAGAGAGAGAGAGAGAAAAGGGGGGGGGGGCAAAAAGGAAAAAACAAAAAACAAAAACTAAAAAAAACGAAACCCGAAACGTTCTTTCTGTCGGGGGTTTCTACTGCCCCCGGGGGGAAAAATTTTGGGCCGAGGGGGGCTGGCCTACTTCGGTCACTTTTAACTCGGCTCAAAACCTTTAACGAACAAGTCCCATGCCCAAGGGCCACAGTAAAGTTCAGCGGGCCGCGCCACGGGCCAAATTCCGAATTTCCCCCGTTCCCCCGCCCCCATTTCCCTTACGAAAGAATGAAATTCGCAAAAACGACTGACACGTCGCAAAAGTTTAAAAAGGCCGTCTGTATCTTGCGCCCGAAAAAAAATAATGGGGGGGCGGGGGGGTTCGTTCTTTTCTCAAATTTTTTTTTTTTTATAATCGAAAAGCGAAGGAGTAAAGAGAGAGTGTGTGTGTTCTGGAAAAGAGAGAAGAGAAGAGGAGAGAGAGAGGGGAGAGAGAGAAAAAAGTCTCGACATACAAAGGACAGCCCTGCCAAAAAAAGGGGGGAAAGGGGTAAGGGGGGGGGTGACCCTCTACATGAAACCCCCCCAGAAAAAAACTTTAATTATGGCCTTTAAAAAGGGGCCCGCTGTTTTTTGTATTTTTTTGTTTTTTTTCCCTTTAAAGGGGGGGGACGTTTTTTTTCAAAGTCGGGTTTTTCCAGTTTATTTCCCTTACGTTTAAAACCGTTCTGAACGCATACCTGGGGGTTTTTTAAAAGGGTTTGCGAACTTCACGTCGTCTTTTTCCCCAGCCCGTCGCTGTATCACTGGACCCAAAACCGGGACATGCGAAACTTTTTAAAACGGATTAAAGGGAGGGTTTTTGTCTCGGGGGAATCGGGCACCGTTTCTGTTTCGCTTTTGCTGGCCAAAAAAGGGGAAAGAAACACAATACGATGGTTATATTTTTGGCTGTGTGTGCGGTGGCGTGTGTAAGGCCCCGCGCGCGGGGAGGGGGTAGCCCGTGTTGGGGTGCGGGTTTGGGGGGTTGTGTGTGTGTGTGTGTTGCATTTTGCAGTGTGTGGGTACGAAATTGGGTTTTGTGCGGCGTTTTGGGTCCCGTGTGTGTGTGGTGCGTGCGTGGTGTTTTGCATATGAAGTGTGTGTGCCGTGAAACATGGGTGTTTTACATGTGGGGGTGTTTTTGCGGCTTTGCGCGCTTTCCCCCGCCCTTAAATTTCGCCAAATTTCCAAGACGAGTTTACAGCCGGGGGGAGCTCCGAGGTGGCACGTTTAAACATTGAAAAGGCACCCAGGGGGGATAAAGGCGAGGGGGTCCCAAGAAACTGACGTGGGCTAAAGCAAATTCAAGTTAACAAAGAAAATACTTCAAAGAACGTCGGGCCCTACTTCTTTTCGTTAAAAATTAGAGAACGTTGGGCCCAAAGAGAACAGGAAAAGCCAATCCTAATCAAATCCCCCTCAACTAGTTTCGGGGGGGATGCACCTGGGTTGGCTTTTTCCTGTTCTCTACTGTTCTTTGAAAACCCATCACAAAATTCTTTTTCAAAAACCCAAAAAATAACGACCCTCAAACAAACATACTGTGAAAGGTTTGGGCCCCGGTTTTTAACACTAATTTAAAAAAAACTTTTCAGAGAGTAACGTGGGGGGGAAAGCAGCAGTGGCTGAACACCCCCCAAAAGGGGGTAACGTAGGGGGAAGCAGCAGTCGTAAAACCCAACCCCATATACAAAGGGTGGAGCGGGTTTAACCCTTTAATTGCTAATTGCCCGGCCCTCCTAAAAAACTCCCCTACCGAAAAACGGCAGGGGCCCGTCATTAAGTTGACTTTTCGTTTCACTTAATTTATGCTTTTTCTATGCTCGACTTGACGTTTTCCCCCCCGCGAAAAACCCTCCTATAAAATTTAAAGGGGTGCAAAATTTGTTGTTTTTTGGGCAAAAAAGTAGACCCCCTGTCATTTCAAAGGGAGGACTGTGCTGTGAAGGGGGTGGGGTTGTTTTTTTTCGGGCGAGAAAAAGTTTTTTCATATGGAAACAAAATATGGGCTGCATTTTCCCAAAAGGGGACAGGGGGATTCTGATTAAAAAAAATTTCTTCAATCACAAATCCCTTTTAACAATTTTTTAGTTTAAAAATTATTTGGGTGTGGAAAAAAGGAATCGCAAACAACTTTCCAACAAGCTCAAATCTTCCATTACCACCCCCAACCCCAAACAATTTGGGGGACAGGGGAAGAAAAAAATGCTTTACAGAAAATAAAACTTACTTTGAAAAAAAAATTAAAGCAGCTCTTTAAAGGAGAGAAAGGGGGGCCCCCAAAAAACTCCCAAAAACACCCCAAAAAAATCTTTTTTTTACAATTGTTTAAAGAAAGGAAAGGGAAAAAAAGGGAAAACGGGAAAGAGATACTAATAAGGACGCATAACTATTTTGCATCAAATCAAGCAGATTTTAAACTAAAACGATTTCAAGAGAAAGGGTTTGCGGCAATTTTGTAAAATACTGGCGTTTGGGAATGACGGGTTTTAAAAAACAAAACAGCTATAAAAAAACCACCTGTCTGTAAAGTTTTCTAAAACTACTGTGCGGGTTTCTAAAAAATAGTAACCGGGTTTACGCTGTAACCGCCGGGCAAAGTGCGAAGGCTGGGGCTTTTGAGGCCACAGGGCGCCCCTAACGCTTTGCAGGCCTGCGTGGGGGGGTTTTTGACTATGCCGATAGTTGACGGGTTTCTAAGAATAGTAACGGTTACCTGAACCCGCCCGCCAGCAATCCCAGAAACCGCCCCCCTTGAAGGGGGAAAAGTTAACTGTGAAACCTAAAAAAAAACCGCTCAAAACGTGAAGGGGGCCCCTACTTCGGGCCCTCCTGCCTTGGGCCTGTTTTAAAATTTAAAATTATTAAAACCCTGAAAACCCATTTACCTGCTGAATCACACCAAAAATAGAACCCCTCACAGCGTGAAGGGTTGGGCCTACTTGCGGGCATTCCACTCCTGCCCATGCTTTTGCTGTTGTGGTTTGGGTTTTCAACTTTTAACCTTTTTGCCTGCTTAAACTTTTAAATATTCCCTGTTTAAAAAGGCTGCCCAAAAAACGGGGCTGGGTGTTTTATACAATTGTCTTGTTTTTTTCAATAAACTTTTTTAAAATTTGCCCCTGGGGGCTGCTTTGAACTTGCAAAAAAGAGCCAATGAATCACAAAAACGCAACCCCCCGGCTTGCCCCAAGGGGTTACACATAAAAATAATAAAGTTTCTGGGGTTAACACCACACACTCCCCCCCCCAATTCCCCCCAAGTTTTTAAAAAGTTTTTAAATTTAAAATTTTTAAAAACAAGTTTTTTAAATTAAGTTTTTAAATTTAAATTTTTTAATTTTTTTTAATTTTAGTTCCCTCAAGTTCTTAAAAAGTTTTTGTTTAAGTCCCCTCACATTAAGTCACCCTCTAAGTAAAACCCAGTTTTATAAGTTTTTTTAAAATTTTAAAAAAACCCCCAATAAAATCTTTTTTTTGTCTTAAAAAGTAATGTCAAATATAGTACCCCAAAAGCCTAAAGAAAAAACTTTAAACGCTGAGGATTTTCTTGCTTGGGCGTTCTCGCAAGATCGGTTTAGCATAGATTTTAATAAGTTCTTACATCCTAAGCAACCGCTTTGATTACAATTCGGGTTTCTATGGAAATGCCCTTTTATAGACCCCAAAGCCCTTTATTTATTGACTCCCACATTTTAAAATACCATGATTTTTTTATAAAAAAAAAAAAAAAAAATTTTTTTAAAATTAAGTTCTTAAAATTTTAAATTCCTTTTAAAATGGTTCAAAATGATTTTTTGTTTTTGGGTTTGGTTAGGCATTTTTTGGGCTTCTGTATTTGGGTTTAAATTTTTTTTGACTGCTTTTGTTTTTTTTTGCATTGTTTATATTTTTTAAAAACCCAAAATAACCCCCCCCAAAACGCACCCAAGGGCCCCAAAAAAATGACAACATTTTTAAGTTCAATATTCCATGAAGATTTTTGGTTTGTTGGGGTTTTTGGGAATTCACTGGATTTTTTATACGGGCATTGAACAACTTTTTCCCGGGGCTTTGGGCGGTGTTATGTTTTAAAGGGGTTTTATTTTGTGATTGAACATTAATTTTGCTCGTTTGTTTCCACTCTGCAAAATTTTTTTTCCTGCTGCAACGGGGGCCCAGGATTTTTCCCTCACTTTTCCACCTGTTTAAAATGTTTTCGGGTTTCGGGCCTGTTTTTCGGGCCCGGGTCATTTTAAAGGGGAAATAAAATCTATATGATTAAAAGTAATTAATCCCATGATTACGGCGAAAATAATTTTTCCAAATCTGTAAAAACAATCACACCCTAGAGACCTAATGACTTTTTTTAAAAACTGGATCCGGGGTTTAAAATCATACATAAAGTTTTGTTCAAATCAATGGGCCCGCAAATCTACTGACTATTTAGTGTACAAACTAAAACCTTTGCCCCCACTTTTTCACCCTTTCGATCCTTTGTTGCGCTTATTCCCGTTATGATACATTATAATGTCTTGTGGCGACATCTGTTTAATCTGTTTATGCTGAAATTCCCTTCCGAAAGGAAATGTTTTTTTTTTCCGCATGCTGCCAAAAAATACAACTTCTCCCTTTTTGGGGCATAAAAGGGTTTGGGAATCAACTTCTTCATTTGTTTAAATCCCCCGGGCGGATTTTGGTCCTCTGTAGCTGTAAAGATCTCAATTTTTTCAAGTTTTTTTTTAATTATAATTATTTTGTTTTTAAAAAAAGAGCACCAAAAAAAAATGTTACCAATCTTGTATTTTCCAATTTTGCTGTTATTGGGGGGCTAAGAAAAAGGATACACAATTTGGTAAAAGCTTGTTTTAAAAAAAAACCAGCAGAAACTTGGCAAAACAAAGGGTTTGGGATTTCGGCAAACTGATTGCTGTTTTTTAGCGCTTTATTCGTACGAAAGATTTTCTAGTTAAGAAGGGAAAAATTCCTGACAGTATCAATATGTAAAATAAAAAAAAACATTATTAAAATTGGCTTCACTCGTAAAGATGATAGGGGCGCAGTAGTGAATGCGCTTTCTTTTAGCGGGAAAAATAATTAGCATTTATAAACTCGGGATGACGGCGAGAAAAAGAATAACAAAGCTATGGAGCAACTACAGCTGCGGGAAAATAATATGAAAAGCAAAGAATTGGAGTTAGATTTATTAACAACCCAAAATGAAAAAAAAAAGGGACATTCAGCTTAACATTTAAAAATGTTGACCCCGGCAATAAAAGGGGGAAAAATTTTCTTGTTTAAAAGGGAAAACCAAACGGGGGAAAATTGCCCCCCCCAAAAATTTGTGACTTTTAAAAAACCCTCAGAAAAAAAAAAAGAAAGAAATGTTTTTTATCGTTTTGGCAAGACCGGGTGTAATTTTGTGGGGCATTTAAAATTGGCTGAAAAAAAAATGAACAAAACTTTTAAATTCACCCAAAAAGGTATTTTAAGGGAATCACGGGGAATAAAAAAGAAAACCAAGCAGCGGGAATAGTGAAAAAAACAGCAAAAGGAAACTATCTAAAAAGCGATTGGCAAATTTATTTACCTGCGCCTTAAAGAATACAGAGACCCACAATTTTTGAATCCCAAAACCCAACGCCCCTTTAAAAAGGGCCTTCCATAAATTTAAACCCCCCCGGGGTACGATTTTTAAAGAAAAAAAAATTTTAATTAAAGCACTCACAGTCCCTTGACATAGTTCAAGATTTCAAAAATCGGGAAACCCTTAAACAAAAACCCTGTTCGCTGTTGCTGTTTTCCATACAACTGATATTCCAACGAGGCCCGTAACTTATCCTCCCCATGATTTAAGTCGATGAAAAAAAAGAATTTTTAAAAGGGCCCAGTAATCAATTTTTGTTAAAACATAAGTTTTCCATTAAAAGAGGCATTCCGGGGGGTTACAGATCACAGGGTTTAGTTGAAAACTTTTAAAAAAACAGTTGCCAAAAAAAATTTTTTTCCCACCAGTATCACGGAGCTGATTGACAATTTTTCGCAACACAGAAAAGGGGCAGAAAAACTCCCCCAAATTTTTCGCGCAATGAAAAATGAAAAATTTAAAGGGGTTTTAAAAAAAGTACAAGCAAACAAAAAAAAAAAAAAAATATTTTGTTGAAGGGGACTCCGTAAACCCCCAAAATATTACCCCTTTGGTTTTTAAAAAATTTTGGAACCTTTATTTTTCCGGGGGGCAGAAAAAAAGGGCACTCCCCATCAGGGCAACCATCCCGTTTTTGGGGTGTTGACCCGGATGAAATAAAAAAAATTGTAAAAATGAATCCGCCCCTGTATATTTAAAGAGAAACTGACAACCAAAAAACAACCAGCTCCCCAAAAAAACTTTTTTTGAAGGAGGAAAATACAGTAAACCCCCCCAGGGCACAGTTCCGCTTAAATTTAAATTTTGTAAAAAATATCTGAGTTTAAAAGGAAGCTTTAGAAGAAAGCTTTTAAAAGGGGGGCGCAGAAAAAAACAAAAATGAAAAATGAAAAGGGCTTTGGAAAATAACGGAAACACTTTAACGAAAATTTTGTATTAAAAAACACTTTTGGGGGGTTCAGCAAACAATGCCAAAAACCCTTTCCCGATCACCTACAGCCTTTAAAAACCCCAAAATTTTTTCTATCAAAAATGGGGTAAGGGAAAATCTTGGGAAAAATAAAAAAAATTCGAGCGCCTCAAGCAAAAAATGAAAAAAATTTATCTGAATTGGAAGATGATAAAAATTTATTTTCTAGGGGGGGGGTAAAGTTTATTTAAAAAAATGGACCCAAAAGATATATAAAATGCTGTTCTCCAATGCCCGATTGCATATTAAAACTCGGGTTTAAAAAACACACGTTTTTTTGTTTTTCTATTAATGACTTCTTTTTTACAAAATTGGGGGTTTATCTCAAAGTAGATTAAGGGGGGCGAGTTTTTTCGTTGCCTGATGAAAAATCTTTTTACCCAAAAAATGCTTCTTTTTTAGTTGTCATGGATAAAGTTTGAAGCACAACACTGCGAGATTTCCCTTTTTCTTTTTTAATGGTTTTACCCTGGTCGAAATATGTACTTTTCGACCTTAAAAAACCCCCAAAATCCTTGATCACCATTTCCCGATAATTCATCCTCATCTTTTCCTAAAACCTTCTTATTAACGGATGAATGCAAAGGGGAAACTTTAGGGTAATCGGATGTGTCATACCCTCCTCATGCCCCTTTTGCTACTTCTAATTCCCTGTCTTTATAGATTCTTCCCGTAGGGGTATCTATAACAAAAATATCTGTATCTGTGTAAAAATTAAATCCCGGACTCAGGAAAAACGAAGGGGTTTTAAAATTTGTCATAAAGAAATTCTAACATCAAAAGCTTTGATAAATTTTAAAACAGTAAAACCCAATAAATCCCGGTTTTTCCAATTTGACTTTTTTTTTTTTTTCATCATTAACCCAAAAAACTGATCTGAAAACTTCTAAAATCCTGAAATTTTTTAAATTTGGTTTTTTAAAATCAGCTTAATTGCTTTCCCTTCTCTCTGGTGACCAATCGACATCTTATGCTTTTGGGGGATTCTCCTTTTCTTTCCGAAAAACTGTTGTTCATCAGTTGAAAAAATCTTTTTTTTGAAGCATCTGCCCGGGTTTTTGTTCTGAGATCAGTGTTTTTTTCATGATGTATGGTTTTAAAGAACTGTTTTTGATCAAAAGCCATTTACATGAACCCGCTGCCAAATTTTAAACCCTTTCCCCTTTAAAAAAAATTGCAGAAGCTGTAAAGAAAATACAAAATTTTTTTTTTTCCTCGAAGAAATTTGGCACAATTTTTGGGGGTTCTGTTTTTTTCCATCTTTAGACTTTCTGCCCCTAATGGGTAGTCATTATGCAGGTCATGGAGTTCCTGAGGTTTTTTCTAATCAACTTCTAGAAAGTATCCCTGTGGTTGAACCCCCCGCCCCAAAATGGGGCCCAAAAAAATTTTTAATTTCTTTTGAAATTTGGGTTTGGGACTCCCCCTGTGTAATTTTTAAAAATTTAATAATGGGAAAGGGTTGGCCCCTTGCCCATCCATTTCCGATTTTTTTTCATCTAAATAATAAGGTATTTTAGACTTTTACTTGGTCATAGCGTTCCCAAAATTTTTTTGTTTGCTTTACAGTTAAAGATTTCGCGCCATATAATTCCCCACGCAATCCGTTTTCAATCATCTGAATCATTTGGTTAAAAATTTCAATAAAACCCAATTTTGTACTCCCGTAAACTTTAAGAAAGCGCCCCGCCTTTCCCGGGGGCAAAAAATATAAGGGGCAGGATCCAAACTATAAAGTTTCATGCAGGTCTTTCTATAAATTTTTAAAAAATTTTCCCCCAACAAACATACTCGGCCCCAAAACAAGTTTTGAAATTTATGATAGTCTCCCCTCGTTTACACTTTTCCCTTTTGCCACGCCCCTCTTGAGGGATGCTTGGGAAACAATCACTGATCCCTTTCCTTTTAAAAACAGAACAAACGCAACTTTAAAGGGGGAAGTGGGCTTCGCCAAACCTTTTCCCCCAAATGTTCATGTATTCATAAAGGGGAAACGCCCTTTCTAACAAAAAGTTGGGCAAAATATTCTTCCCTTATTGGGAAGGAAAATTTTAAAGGGCATAGCCGTGGGCCCCAATATCCCATATGTGCGGGATGGTCATAAAAAGACTTTTTATTTTTAAAGGGAAAAAAAACACTTTTTTTATGACTGTGCAACAAAGGGGTTTTCCTGAAACGCGGTTCCCGCTTTCATTATAAAAAGAGTCGTTAAACCTCGCAAGTTATAAAGAATATAGGCAGCTTCCAAATCTTTGGGCAAACTTTTGTTGAAGATTGCCTTTACGGTGCTGCTCCTCTAAAAAATTTCCCCTAATTTGATAAGGTCTTTAAAATTCGGTTTTTCTGCGTTTTGATGAAGGCCAAAAACCAAAAAATCCCCCAAAATTTAGTTTGGTAAGGAATTTCTGTTCTTGGTCTTTAGGCCATTATGATTTTAGATAAAAATTTAGGGTTATTGAACAACATTACGCACTTTTTTCATGCGCTGGGAAAAATCCTTCCCAAACCGCATTTGGGCCTCTGATTAAATTTTGGGTTTAATGAGCGCCAACCCCCTGACAATAATGAACAAAAGAACAAAACTGTGATTACCTTTAAAAAAACTGTTTTTTGAATTTTTGGCGTGGCCCCTTTATAAGGACATAAGCCCAAATCGAAGCTGCGTAAACAAGTATGGAAAAATTTTTCACCGTTTCCAGTTCTTAAAAAAACTTTAGAAACCAAGGGGGGGGCGTATTTTGTTCTGTATTTAAAACACTGGGCCCATACAATGTTTTTTATGGTTTGCTTGCGGGTTTAACAGATGGGGAAATTTTTGTTTTAAAAAATTTTTCCCACAGAATTCTTTTTTAAAGCCCCTTTTTTGAAGTGCTGCATTAGTTTTCTCAAATTTTGGGGTATCAAAGTTAATGCGGTACCCCGCGGGGAAAAACAAACAGTAGTAAGGGCAACATGCTTTTGCTGGCTCGCCAATCGTTGACTGTTTTTTGGACACTTTTAAAAG
This sequence comes from Conus ventricosus, assembly GCA_018398815.1. Classification (NCBI taxonomy): domain Eukaryota; kingdom Metazoa; phylum Mollusca; class Gastropoda; order Neogastropoda; family Conidae; genus Conus; species Conus ventricosus. The sequence continues at coordinate 33,783,616 of CM031607.1, read as the reverse complement.
GGTTGTAATTTGTTTCCCCCATCCCCTGTGTAGAATTTTACAGTTATTGGGGTTTTTTTTGTTCTTCAAACTGATCAAAGGAAAACCACCTAACGGGAAAGGATTTTTCCCTAAGTTTTAAAATCAATTTGTGTAAGGACAAAAAATTTGACACTCTCTCTGCGTTTTTTTCGGATATAATGCAGCCCTTCCCAAAAACACACCACCCTGAAAAAATTTGTCGTTTTGAATTCTTATGTTTAAAAAATGCTCTTTTTTGGTTTTCCAATGGGGGGCACGGAATGTAAGCCTTACCAAAAATCGGCGCATACTTTAAAATGTTTTAATTGATCTCTAAGACTTGCCCTTGACCCCCAAAAAAGCCTCTTTTTAAACTTCTTCACGGCCCCATCAAACGGGGTAAGCAGTTCGTTGCCCAACCGGGTGTTAATTTTTATGAGAAAAAAAAATAGTCTGTTTTTTTAGTCCAGACCCAACTTCTAGATTTTCTTCATTTATTGTTTTCTTTTTTTGATTTTAAAAAACTAAACCCTTTCTTTAACTGGCGGGTTTATTGTTAGTTTTCTTGGGAACCCTTGGGAAAATAGCATGATGAACACTTGCCCGCACGTTTGCTGGATCAATGACTTCTAAATCAATATCATTCAGTGCTCTTGATAAATCTTCTTCCTTACGCATGCTTCAAACAATTCATCTGGACCTTCATATATCTTATCCATGCTGAGTTTCTTTTCTAACTCAAAATATTTATTTAAATTAAAAAATAATTAATCCAAATCAATATCAACGGTCTTTTTGTGCTTGGACTCATAAACTAAAGTATAAACACCCTTTAACGTTGTTAATGTGAGCTGTTTAGAGCAGATTTTAAATGTTTCGTTTACTTTTTTTAAACATTCCTTTTTTATCTGCTCAGTGTCTGGCTGTTGAGAAAAACTTGTCCTCGCCTTTTTTTGAAGATCAAACTTTTGCTTTTTATAGTCATCAAAATCGGCCTGTAAACGACTAAATTCTTCATCCGTGATGTTTGAGTCAGCTAGCGCTTTATTTATTGTCAGTTTGAACGAGCTAAGTTTAGCTGTTATTAGTTGAACCATAGCTGTGTGCTTTTGGAGTTTAGTTTTTAATTTTTTGCCCGCCGCACTTACAGCTAATGAACACAGGCCAAGAGCTAAAGACAAACTACCTAGAGGTAAAGCTGCGGGTGCGCCTACGCCTGTTGCTAAGAGGCCTATACTCGTCCTGCTGATAGAGCACTAATAGTCGATGCTCCGTATTAACATATGTAACAGCATTAAAAGCAGCAAAATTTACCTTCGTTTGGTTTTGCTGTATTTTGAAAGGTCTTGCTCTAGTTTTTGTTGCATTTGCGTAATGTTTGTTAATCTGAAGGTTTTTATGTTAGGGGTTTCTATAACAGCAGAATTGCCTGCATCCTTTCGTTTGGCGACTCTGGCGCTGTAGGGACATTTGGATAAACCTGAACAAACATGCTTTTTTTTTAAAATAAAAATAATTTAGTACTGTATATCTTTTAATCTGTTATCTTGAATATCAGCTGCGCATCATATATTAAAAACAAATACACGTTAAGTGGTTTATCGGCCTCTTTTTTCTTTATCAATTTGAATGTTTATTATGTCTCTAACAGTTCTCCCGCTTCCATGCAACTGATTATCCCCCGTTGCCCTTAGGTCAATCCATAAACCGTATTTTTGTTTTTAAATAATGATCAAGTCATAACACTGTGAAGATGTAGATCTTTAGACACAAGGTCAACTGTTGGATTTCTACACCCCCACCCCCAAAAAAGTTTCTTATTTCATCAAAATGCTGATAAGGTTTAAGCCCGCTAGCGTAGATTTGGTTAGGGCTACCTCAATTGTACATTGCATTTATTTTAGGATTAACAAAATTTTAGTTTGTCTTTCAAATGGTTTCTTCATTTTCACACAGCAATAAAATACCTTTAAGCGATCTTGCTTTGACACTAAAACTAAAATTCCATATAGTGTCTGCCCTGCTTTCAGGATATTTAGAATGAAAAATCACTCTTTCGTAATATATTGCTAATTTTGACTGATATTGTTGCTCGATCAGCCTCGCTAAGTTAGGGTTGCTAACGATGTTTAAACTCTAACGAGATGTCAGAAATGCTGTACTTTGTTCGGTGTCTGTAGATATAACACATATTTGTAGTCATTAAAGTTAGTTCATATGACAATCTGTCTTTTAATGCTCTTGAAAGTATGGGAGTTTCCCAAAATATGAAAAGCGATT
>CM031607.1:33777561-33781236 GCA_018398815.1 Conus ventricosus | reverse complement strand
ACGGGAGAAGGCCTTTGAATGGTTTTGAGTACCTAAAGATGGTGATTATAAACGCAAAGAGGTTGGCGACAACAAAAAGTTTCCTAAACTAGAGCAACTGCGCAATGTAGAAGCAATAATGCTGGCCAGTATGAATATAAAATAGTTCGAAAACCTGACAGCAAATGGCACTTAGAACCATATTTAGAATGGGACATAAAATTTGAATTCATAAGCCCATTTACATTTTTTAACCATCAAAAAATTTCAGAAAAGCATTCAACTCTGCCCTTACATGTAAGTCTTATGCCAGAGGACAATAGTCGGAAAGAGATTGAAATAAAGCTGTATGGGAATAAACAGTACATCCTCCACAGAAGAGAAACGGTTTTGAAAGATGCTTCTACAAAATTACAGTTCATTCCGCAAATGAAATTAGGAGACACGTTCACAATGATATTTGAATTTCTGTCTTGAAAGATGTGGAGAGGATGGGGTTGTGGGCGTTAGTGACGTCCTTCTAAAAGGAATTCTAATTAGCTGGCAAAACTTAGACGTTGACAGTCTTAAAGTTACTGTCGTCATTCTTCACATGGGAGGATATTAAGGTCATAACAACAAGCAAAAAAATCAATATTAGTCCTAAATAGAAACAATCTTACAGAACGAATTGGATTAATCTTACACATTTAGGCCTTATAGGGTTTTATTATACTGAACAAGTTTTGACAGAGAGCATGATAAAAACAATAACTGGATTAGATTAAATTCTAGTATAAAACTATGGAGCAGTTAAACTTTATGACAAAAACCCCTCATTGTTCATTGATTTGTGGACAGACTGGCTGTGGAAGAACAATATTTGTCCTCGACCTATTACAAACAGTTTATCGTTATAATTTTTGATCATATAGTAATTTTCTGCCCAACACTTAAATGGAACAAAGCATATCATGATAGGTTTATATGGGCGATGATGACATATATTTAATTAATCCCAGCAATAAGCTGAGTGAGTGTTTAGAACACTTTTATAAATTGTTTGAGGGAACGCAGACACTATTTTATTATAGATGACTGTTCGCAGAAAGAGACATAGTTAAAAAGAGAAACACTTTGTCAAAACTGGCTTTCAGTGAAGACATGCTGGATAAGTGTGGGATTTTATGTCAAAAATATAACTCCTGTTTTAAAAGACTTTAGAGAACAGTTAAAGACTGTAGTTTTATTTCACATGAAAGACAGAGACTCATTTGATGAATGTTGCGCGAAAATGATGTTATTGAAAATGATCAGGAAAAACGCAGGATTAAACAAAAACTAAAATCTAAAAAGTTTAGTAAATTAAGTATTAAAACGGACAATCCTACACAGTATGTTTGTTTGTAGGGTCGTTATTTTTGGTTATTGAAAGAGAATGTGTGATGGATTATCAAAGAACGTAGAGAACATGAAAATGCCAATCCTAGGTCGCATCCGCCCGAAACTAGTTTGAGGGCGGATGTGAGTTAGGATTGGCATTTTCCTGTTCTCTGCCTACTACTTTTCGTGTACCAATCAGAGACGTTAGGCCTACCTTTTCGTGTACCAATCAGAGAACGTTAGGCCTACGTTTCGTGTACTAATCACAGAATGTTTCCACTATAAGCCTTTCATTTTCCTCGTACAAAGACAAGTCTATCCAGTTCAGTCTGTTCTCGCTCGCCGCCGGAGAGTGCCAAGTAATTACGCAAACTCTTCGCCAAGCAAGCCAACAGAGAACTCGCGCTGACTCGCCTCTCCTCGGGAGAGGACGCCATTTCAGGAGCGGAGCGTACACGACCTGCAAGAAACCACGGTACTCGTGCACCCGTCGTATTGCGAGTACAGCAATTAATCTGTTGCTCCCCCCCATCCCCCCTCACCCTCTCCCCATCCCCTCCACTATTATCCATCAGTGTGTAAGTGTCCATGACGCGCCGGATGTGTTGCCGTCAGTATAGCTGGACGCCACACGCCACACGTCTGTGCTAAATGGTGTCTCTTTCTCCTCAGGCCAAGAACGTGAAGTAGTCTCAGAATAAAACGTGTCGCGGATTAAAGAACATCGAGTCTAGGTCGCCGATTGCACAATCGCATGTAGGCCGATACCGTCACCTCTCTCTCTCACGTATCTACCTGCCCACACACACACACACTACACACACACACACACACTACACCACACACTACACCCACACCGATCGGGAGTGCGTAGGGCATATTGAGAAGTCGTGAGAGGGTAGTGGCTGGGGAGAAGGGGGGGGGGGGGGGGGGGGGGGGGGGGGTTGAAGTCCGACGGTGTTCAGAATGCCCAATGTTACATTTTTACACATGTCCCTATACAGTTTGTAGAGCTTTATCACTTAACTGACCGATCCTCTTTTTCATGAAAGACGACATACTGAATAGGTGGCGAAATTAGCTGTGCGTATTAATTAGCCGTGAACTCAAGTTTGAAAGGTCTGAACCAGCGCGCTGGGCTAATGCGTAGGTCGGACATCTGCCAAGTCGTAGCCACGAGACCTTAAATGTCCTCATCTTGGTCATTAATTCTTTTATCCATCAGCTTTAAATCATGAGCCGTGTGGTCCTCAAAACTTAGTGGATGTGGTGTAGCGTACAATTATGGTCTAATCCGCAACGCAGTGACGCCTCCTTGATGAAACTGAAAGTTGGTTTGATAGGGCAAGTTGCGACTACCACAAACCCAAGTCCCAGTGTGTAGTGTGAAAAGCCAGACCAACAGAGGCCGTCTTGTTCAATGAAAGGTGAGGGTCGACAACAGACAGTAGCAACTTGATTTAAAATAAAGAACTCAATCCACTTACCTTGTCGCATTGCATCCAGCCAGCAAGCTACAGTCAGTTGAACTGGGCGATATCTTTTTTCAATATTTCAGTTTTGAATCTCGACGTTTTTATTTTCCATCGAGGTGTCATATCGCGTAAACAGACGGCTCACTTTCATTCTTTCTATTTTTTTCCTCTTTCCTTTTTTGTTTTGGCCGTGTCAGCTCCACCCCCCCCCCCCCCCCTTTCCCTTTCTAAAAATACTTTGAAATAGGCCCACCGTTCGTTTTGGCCACACCCCTCTCCCGACCGACATTCCCCCAACTGCACGAGGTGTGCATTCATGCCACGAAAGTGAAAGGGAAATCCCGCTGAAAGTGACAGCACTGAAGCGAGAAAAAAAACAAACAAAAAAAAGCCGCCACTATTTTCAATACTATGCTCCATTGTGCCGGTGTAACGATCCATTTTAACTCCCCACTTTTATTTTTTTAACTCCCCGGGAGTTAGAATTAGCACGTGCCAATTTCAACTCACCGGGAGTTAAAACAAACCACGCCAGAATGACCCCCCCCCCCCCTGTTTTAGATTAACTCCCCCACCCCAAAACATTCAGTTTTATGCGTTAGTCACGATATGAGAAACAAACATTTAATATACACCCCCTCCCTCCCTCCCCCTCTGTCTGCCTCCCCCCCCAACTTTCAGTCTCTCGCTCACTCCTTGTTTGTCTGCCTTTTTGCTTGTCCGTCTCTTAATCTCCCTCTCTTTGCTTTTCTCTGTCTGTCTATTTGTTTATCTACCTCAGTGTCTCTCTCTAGTGTCTCCCCCCACTCCCCTTCTCTGTCCGTTTCTTTTACTCCCCCCCCCATCTCTCTCCTCCCTC
>CM031607.1:33762561-33772561 GCA_018398815.1 Conus ventricosus | reverse complement strand
GCGCGCGCTGACACACACACACACACACACACACACACACACACACACACACACACACACACAGGGAAAGAGAGAAGGGGAGAGAGAGAGAGAGAGAGAGAGAGAGACAGAGAGAGAGAGAGAGAGAGAGAGAGAGAGAGAGAGAGAGAGAGAGAGAGAGAGAGAGAGAGAGAGAGAGAGAGAGAGAGACATTTGAATGTAGAAGACAAAAATATTGATCAGCTGTCCTCCATTAAACCCCTTCCCCTTAAATTAGAGTGAAAGACCCCCACAAACAAACAAATGTCCAATCGAACACACACACACCACCACCACCCTCCACACCCCCCCCCCCACACACACACACAATGCCTTCACATGCATACAGTCACACGTACACACAAAACCAAATTTAAAAAAAACATGGGCAAACACTGACAAAAAAAAACAAAAATGTTTATGCACTCTTCACAATATGGCATGTTGCTGCAATATTTGTAACAGCGTACCAAAGGTAGACCATTGCAAAGATTGGACAGCAGCATGATGCATTTATTCGTATAAAGTATAACACTGTATCTGACTCTAAAGACGTCACGATGTCAGTGATAGTAACACCATCATACACATTCCCCAAAGCACTGGTTTTCTTATCACCATTTCATCAAGTGAAATATAATACTGGATACCAAGTCATAAGAAAGGTTAAACACACACACACACACAAAACATTTTAATATAGAAGACAAAAATATTGATCAGCTGTCCTCCATTTGCCCTCTCCCCCCTTCTAAAAAATAAAATAAGCAAACAAACTGCACACTCACCAGGCCTCCACACACCTGACACACACACCATTCCAACCGATTTGTCCATCACCATTTCCTAAGAGACGAAAAAGATGAAAACGTATGAAGACAGCTGAATGGACCAGAAAGGCAGAAAACCAGTGGACGATAGTAAGGAATAAGAATAAGATGTAAAAATAAAATTACAGGAACAAGTAAGGCAGAGTCACAGACGAGCACAGAAGACGGAAATGGTAGCACAGAATTTCAAGAAGGTGCAGAATTAGTGAAAGACCCCATCCCCACCCCTACAAATGCACGCACACACACACACACACACACACACACTCCCTACACATCTGCGCAATCACATGTGCATACACAAACGCTAATTTTAAGAACATAATAGCCAAACACACCAACAAAAACATTACAAAAATTGCTTATGTACTCTCACAATATGGTGTGTTTGCTGTAATATTTGCAACAGCGTACCAAGGCAGGCCATTGCAAAGATTGGACAGCAGCATGACGCTTATGTTTCTATAAAAGTATAACACTGTATCTGGCACTAAAGACGTCAAGAAAGAATACACAATGCCGTTATACAGGGTCGAACTTTAAGGACCACCCCGAAAAAAGGCCTTCTTTTTAAATTGGCCAAAAATACAAGCAATGCATATTTTCGAGAAGATTCGACTGGGAAAGGTTTAAGGGGTTAAGAGTATTCGCAAAGCTTGCGAAGCTGTCTTATTGTCACATGCGGCATGCAGAGGATGGGGGGGGGGGGGGGGGGGGGGGGGGTGTTGAAAGTTGCAGATTGTCAAAATTGCTCGTTTTTTAAGCAAGAGTGAAACATGCTTCAAACGGTTTTGCACTGAAATTCCAAATGCACGTGCGAAACAATGCATTGCAGAGCATTTTACTGACTGGAATGCCCCTAAAGCAGCCCAACGTGCATAATTCTTCATAACACAAAAATGCTCCAAGACGCAAGCTGTCTGATTTGACCGGACCGGGCGATTGCATGGCTGCAGGATCGAGTTGGCGTTCGAGAAGTGGCCAGAAGACTACAAGTGTCCCACTCCGTCATCATTCGGCTGAGAGAACGTTTTCAAGCCACTGGAACTGTCAAAGAGAGACCCCGTCCAGGCCAGCCAAAGAAGACCACAGCAAGAGATGACAGGTTCATCCGCAGACATGCTCTTCGGACCAGGACCACCACCTACAACACCATCAGGCGTCGGCTCCAAGCTGCCACCAACACAGCAGTGTGCGAGATGACCATACGGCGGCGCCTCAATGCTGCCAACCTTCGAGCAAGGCGCCCAGTCCGGAAACCAAAACTGACTGCGGCCCACCGGGCACGTCGCCTGGCCTGGTGCACAGCTCATCGAAATGGACTCGGGCTCAGTAGCGGATGGTGCTTTTCACCGATGAGTCCGGGTTTCCCAGTTGAAGCCACGAGATGGACGCATTCGGGTGTGCGGCGTTCCAGGGAGCAGCTGGCAGATGACGTCATCCAGGAGGTCGTCGCTTTTGGTGGTGGCCCCGTCATGGCATTGGGGGGGCATCAGCAGTCACCACAAGACTCCCTGTACCATGTGGATGGCAACCTGAACGGCCAACGCTACCTGCAGGAGATTTTTACGGCCTTTTGGTTGTCCAGCACTCCAGCAGATTGGGGCTCAGGCTGTGTTCATGGACGATAATGCCACCCCACATCGTTGTCGAGCCGTGAACACTTTTGTGGTGCAAGCTGGCATCACCAGGATGCCACGGCCGGCAAACAGCCCGGACATGAACCCTATTGAGAACATCTGGGGCGAGCTTGGGAGGAGAGTTTAAGAAAATCACCCTGTTCCGGCAAATCGACAGGAGCTGCTGCACTACCTGCAGCAGGAGTGGGCAAACCTCCCCCAGGCACTCAGTACAAGAACAGTCAACACCATGAGGCAGCGCTGTGTGGATGTGTGGCAGCACGAGGGGGGCACACTCGGTTTTGATCAGACTGTAAAGAAAACTCTTTGTGAATGTCATTTTTGGGGGTAGTCTCATTCAGGCTTTCCTGTCTAATCAGAAAGAATGATTTTTTCGATGAAAGTGACAAAATGTTCACTGATAATGAAATTAAACATTTATAAAGTTTCTGTCGTTTGTCGGTTTTTCTTTCTATGTTTCGCGAGACTGTGTATAAGAGGTCCTTAATTAAAGTTCGACCCTGTAGTAACACCACCATCATACACATTCCCCAAAGTATTGATTTTGTTTTCATCAACATTTCAAATGAAATACAACACTGGATACAGCAAGTCATAACAAAGGTAAAAACAAATCCTGAAACATATCAATTAGCACATTGATCAGCTGTCTTCCCCTTCGCCCCCCCCCCTCCCTAAAATATAAAATAACAAGCAAACAAACTGCACATTCACCCAGTCTCCAAACACTTCTCTCGGACACACACCATTCCAACCGATTTCTCCATCACCATTTCCATGAGGGAAGAAAAGATGAAAATGTGTGAAGACATATGAATGGACCAGAAAGGCAGAAAAAACAATGTACGATTTGTAAGTAATAACAAAATGTGAAGATTATTTTACAGGAACAAAGGCAGAGTCACAGAGGAGCACAGAAAAAAAGAAATTTCTAGCACAGAATTTCCAGATGGTGTAGAAGAGTGAAAATCACCACCACCAACCACATACAAAACGCCATATGCAGGCGAACACACACACAAATGCCTCCACATGGGAACAGTCACATATATATGTATACATTCCTACTGTCACATGCGCACGCCCAAAACCAACACAGTAGGTAATTTCGAAGACCACAAAAAACAAACACGCCGACACCACCTTTACAAAGTTGCTTATGTACTCTGCACAATCATGTTATGTTGCTGTAATATTTGCAACAGAGTGCCAAAAGTAGGCCATTGCAAAGATTTGGACAGCAGCACGAAGCATTTATTTGTATAAAGGATATCACTGTTTCTCGTGGGAAAGATGTCAAGAAATGGGGAATACACAATGTCTGTGATAGTAATAACACCATCATACACATTCCCCAAAGCCTTGGTTTGGTTTTCATCAAAATTTCATCAAACGAAATAAAACACTGGATACAGTAAGTCACAACAAAGGTGAAAGAATTCACACACACGCACACACATACACGCACGCACGCGCAGACACACACACACACACAGGAAAAGAGAGGACGGAGAGAGAAAGAATGAAGAGAGAGAGAGGAGAGAGAGGAGAGAGAGAGAGAGAGGGAGAGAGAGGAGGAGAGAGAGAGAGGAGAGGAGAGAGAGAGAATCATTTGAATATAGTTGACAAAAATATTGATCAGCTGTCCTCCATTAAACCCCCTCCCCCTTTAAAAAATTAGAGTGAAAGACCCCCACCCCCACAAACAAACATGTCCAATCGAACACACACACACGCGAACACACACACACACGCGCGCGCGAACACACGCGAACACACACACACCACTACCCCTCACATCCCCCCCACCACACACACACACACACACCCAACGCCTTCACATGCAGTCACAGGTACACACAAAACCAAATTAAAAAAAAACACATAGGTAAACACACTGACAAAAAAAAAATTATGCACTCTAAATATGCCATGTTGCTGCAATATTTGCAACAGCGTACTGAAGGTAGGCCATTGCAAAGATTGGACAGCAGCATGACGCTTATATTTTTATAAAGTGTAACACTGTATCTGGCACTAAAGACGTCAAGAAATAAGAATACACAATGCCAGTGATAGTAACACCATCATACACATTCCCCAAAGCACTGGGGGGTTTTATCACCATTTCATCAAGAGAAATATAACACTGGATACCAAGTCATAAGAAAGGTTAACAAAAATAACACACACACACTTCAATATAGAAAACAAAAATATTGATCAGCTGTCCTCCATTTGCCCCTCCCCCCTTCTAAAAAATAAAGCAAACAAACTGCACACTCACCAGGCCTCCCACACACCTCTCCCAGACACACACACCATCCCAACCGATTTGTCCATCACCATTTCCCTAAGGGACGAAAAGATGAAAACGTATGAAGACAGCTGAATGGACCAGAAAGGCAGAAAACCAGTGGACGATAGTAAGGAATAAGAATAAGATGTAAAAATAAAATTCAGGAACAAGTAAAGGCAGAGTCACAGACGCGCACAGAAGACAGGAAATTGCTAGCACAGAATTTCAAGAAGGTGCAGAATTAGTGAAAGACCCATACCCACCCCTACCAATGCATGCACACAACACTCACTCACTCTCTCACTCACTCTCTACACATGCGCACAGTCACATGTGCATACACAAAACGCTAATTTTTAAGAACATAATAGCCAAACACACCGACAAAAACATTACAAAAATTGCTTATGTACTCTTCACAATAATTATGGTATGTTGCTGTAATATTTGCAACAGCGTACCAAAGGTAGCCATTGCAAAGATTGGACATCAGCATGGCGCTTATGTTTCTATAAAATATAACACTGTATCTGGCACTAAAGACGTCAAGAAATAAGAATACACAATGCCAGTGATAGTAACACCACCATCATACACATTCCCCAAAATATTGATTTTCTTTTCATCAACATTTTCATCAAATGAAATACAACACTGGATACTGCAAGTCATAACAAAGGTTAAAACAAATCCTGAAACAATTTAGCTTCAAAACATTGATCAGCTGTCTTTCTCTTTGCCCCCCCCCCCCCCCCCTCCCTAAAATATAAAACAATAAGTAAAGATTATTTTACAGGAATAAACAAAGGCAGAGTCACAGAAAAAAAGGATTTCTAGCACAGAATTTCCAGATGTAGAAGAGTGAAAATCACCACCACCACATAAAACGCTGTGTGCAGGTGAACACACACACACAAATGCCTCCACATGGGAACAGTCACGTATACATGCCTACTGTCACATGTGCACGCCCAAAACCAACACAGTAGGTAATTTCGAAGAACACACAAAACACGCCGACACCACCATTACAAAGTTGCTGTGTACTCTTCACAATAATTGTTATATTGCTGTAATATTTGCAACCGCGTACCAAAAGTAGGCCATTGCAAAGATTTGACAGCAGCACGACGCATTTATTTGTATAAAGGATATCACTAACTCGTAGGAAAGATGTCAAAATGAGAATACAGTGTCTGTGATAGTAATAACACCATCGTACACATTCAAAGCCTTGGTTTGGTTTTCATCAAAATTTCATCAAATGAAATAAAACACTGGATAGTCAGTCACAACAAAAGTGAAAAAAAAATTCACACACACACACACACACACACACACACGCACCCATGGGCCACAGAGAGAGAGGAGAGAGAGAGTAGAGAGAGAGAGAGGAGAGAGAGAGAGAGAGAGAGGAGAGAGAGAGAGAGAGAGAGAGAGAGTCTGAATATAGAAGACAAAAATATTGATCAGCTGTCCTCCCTCACACCCCTTCTCCCTAAAAAAAAAAAAGAGTGAAAGACCCACCCCCACAAACAATTTGTCCAAACGAACACACAGACACACACGCACACAAAAGCACGCATACACACAACACACAAACACCACCCTCCCACCAACCCCCCCCCACACCAACCCCCCCCCCCCCACACACACACAAACACACACAATGCCTCCACATGCACACAGTCACAGGTACACACACAAACCCACACAAAGCAAATTTAAGAAAAATCAGGCAAACACACAAAAATGTTGATGTACTCTTCACAATATATGTTGCTGCAATATTTGCAACAGCGTACAAAGGTAGGCCATTGCAAAGACTGGACAGCAGCATGACGCTTATAGTTCTATAAAGTATGACACTGTATCTGGCTCTCAAGACATCAAGAAATAATACACAATGTCAGTGATAGTAACACCATCATACACAATACCCAAAGCACTGGTTTTCTTTTCATCAACATTTCATCAAGTGAAATGCAACACTGGATACTGTTACTCATAACAAAGGTTAAAAGATTCTCTCTCTCTCATACACACACACACAGCCTCTACATGCACATAGTCACAGGTACACAAACCGACACAAAGCTAATTTTTATGAACACATAGGCAAACACACTGACAAAACACAAAAATGTTTATGTACTCTTCACAATATGGTGTGTTGCTGTAATATTTGCAACAGCGTACAAAGGTAGGCCACTGCAAAGATTGGACAGCAGCATGACGCATTATTTCTATTATAAAGTTTAAAAACTGTATCCGACACTAAAGACGTCAAGAAATAAGAATACACAATGTTTGTGATAGTAAGAACACCATCATACGCATTCCACAAAGCATGATACTGGATACAAAGTCATAAGAAAGGTTAACAAAAAAAAATTCACGCACGCACACACCACACACCCTTCAATAAAGACAAAATTATTGATCAGCTGTCCTCCATTTGCCCTCTCCCCCTTCTAAAAAATATAAGCAAACAACTGCACACTCACCAGGCCTCCACACACCTGACACACACACCATTCCAACTGATTTGTCCACCATTTCCCTAAGGAGATACGATAATGTTGCTTATAGCCCAGCCGACCGCAAAGGCCACATCAGGGCTGTCACACCCATTTCCTAAGGGAAGAACAGATGAAAAAGTATGAAGACAGCTGAATGGACCAGAAAGGCAGAAAAAACAACTGACAATAGTAAGGAATAAGAATAAAATGTAAAAATAAAATTACAAGAACAAGCAAAGGCAGAGTCACAGAGAAGCACAGAAAAGAGAACATTACAAGCACAGAATTTCCGGCTGTAGCAGAGTGAAATACTCCATCCCACGACATACAAATGCATGCGCAAGCAAACACATACACACACACAATCCCTGGACATACGCAAAAGCTAATTTTTAAGAACATTATAGCCAAACATACCGACGAAAACATTAGCAAAAATTGCTTATGTACTCTTCACAATATGGTGTGTTGCTGCAATATTTGCAACAGCGTACAAAGGTAGGCCACTGCAAAGACTGGAAAGCAGCATGACGCATTTATTCGTATAAAGTATAACACTATCTGGCATACAGATAGAATTAGAATACATAATGTCAGTGATAGTAATAATATACATATTCCCAAAAGCACTGATTTTCTTTTCATCAACATTTCATCAAGTGAAATGCAACACTGGATACTGTAAATCATAAGATAAAACAAATCCAGAAACACATCAAGTTATGATTAAACACAGTCTTTTTAGCTTCAAACTATTGATCAGCTGTTCTCCCTTTTCCCCTCCCCCTCCTAAATATAAAATAAGCAAAGTGCACACTCACTCGGCCTCCACACACTCTTTCGGTCACACACACCATTCCAACGATTTTTAAATCATCACCATTTCCATGAGGGAAGAAAAGATGACAAAGTGTGAAGACAGCTGGATGGACCAGGAAGGCACAAAAATAATAGACGAGAGTTCGTAAGAATAAATGTAAAAATTAAATTACACGAACAAGTAAGGCAGATTCAGGGAGAAACACAGAAAAGAGGAAATTACAAGCACAGAATTTCCAGGTGTAGACAGTGAAAGACCCACCCACCCCTAAGACATACAACGTGTGCGCAGGCGCGCACGCGCGCGCGCACACACACACAAAATGCATCAACATGCGCACAGTCAATGTACACGTACAAAACCAAAGTAAAACTTAATTTCTAAGAACACATAGCAAACACACCGACATAAGAAATTGCGTATGTTCTCTTCACAATATGTTATGGTGCTGTAATATTTGCAACAGCATACCAAAGGTAGGCCATTGCAAAGATTGGACAGCAGTATTATGCATTTATTTGTATAAAGTAAAAACTACATGTGGCAATAAAGATGGCAGAAATAAGAATACACAATTTCAGTGATAGTAATAACAGTCATACACATTCCCCAAAGCATTTTTTTTGTTTTCATCAAAATTTCATCAAGTGAAATACAACACTGAATACTGTTAGTCATAGGAAAGGGGGTTAGAAAAAAAAAGTTCAACACATTTTGATACAGAAGACAAAAATATTGATTAGCTGTCCTCTCTTTGCCCCCCCCCCCCCTTCTAAAAAGAAAATTGGCAAACAAACTGCACACTCACCGGCTTCCACACACCTCTCACAACAATACCCCCCACCTCCGGATGGCGTCAGTCCACACTGAAGTGAGCTGTGAGCTACGACAGATTGGACAAAAAAACAAAGTCGAGTTTCATCCACTGAAAACGGTAATACGCAAAACTCGGCCAAGAACTTGGATGCTAGCGACCCGGGGCTGGGTCGTTAGGGGGGCGGGCGGGCGGTGGCACTCGCTTCACAGAGCACGGTTCTCAGTAGCATAACGCCAGACGATGTTGCCTGCAAAAAGCTGATCATTTGCAGGTATTTTCTTTCGTGCCTCCCTTTTCGGTAGATCTTTCCATCAGGTGTAATCCAATGGCGTGAAATTTTTTTTTTTTTTTTTTTTTTTTTTGCTAAAGCACTGTCGGGATATTTAGCAAGCCAAAGTGATGTTGCCAATTTGACCAATGAAGGTGGTGTGGGGGTGAGGGAGGAGTGGGACTAGTTTTTTGTTTGCAAGGATTCCCACTTATTCCTTGGCATACTTGCGTTCGTTTTCTACAGGAATTATGCATGCGAAGCGTTCACGAAGAATGGACGGCGACGCGATTATTTTCGCATTTAGGCATGTCCTTTCTGAAACAGTGCGCAAATGGCATTTCCTCCTCATTTCTTCTTTTCGTTTTCCGATTTGAGAGTGATGCGTGTGTCGACACGACAGACAGTGTGTGAGGGCTTATTTGTGCGCGAGTGTGTGCGTGCGTGTGTGCGTGGCGCGCGTTCTCGGTTTAATGTCCTTCCACTACACTGATTCAGACAGTTTTATGTGTGGGTGAATGAAGTATGTAAGTGATTGAGTGTATTAATTATGTTAATGCTAGAATATCACATCCTCCCCCCCCCCTTCCCTCCCTCTATCCCTCTTCCATTTGATCAAAACAAAATTATGTAACTGAGTAGAGAGAATGTAAATATGGGGTTCAAGACCACCCATCTTATTTTGCACGAAAAAACCCCCTTTTCACATACAAATCACGTCCATCTATACATTTGCCAAATTAACACTTTTCAAAAAAAAATTTCATCCAAAAAAATCGATTGCAC
>CM031607.1:33735191-33762461 GCA_018398815.1 Conus ventricosus | reverse complement strand
ATAATAAAATAAAAAAAACCTTTCCTCAGATTTAATATCTATAAGTATTCGCAATCAAATTTGTTCAATCAAATTTCAAAATTCAAGTGAGAAGTTTTATAAAGAGATTCATAGTTTTCAACAGGGTCACAGATATAGCAGCTTTTTCTTTTTCTTTCTTTCTTTCTTTGTTGTTGTTACTTTTTTTGTATGTGTAAACTGTCATCCGAAATTTGATCTGTGTCACGCTTTGTTTTTTTTTTTTTCTTTCCCATTTTCTATATTAATAGTGACGGAAACATAAGTGTTTGAAAACAAACAGTGACGGAAACATAAGTGTTTGAAAACAAAACAGTGACGGAAACATAAGTGTTTGAAAACAAACAGTGACGGAAACATAAGTGTTTGAAAACAAACAGTGCGGAAATGGAAGGAAGAAAATGGAGGGGGGGCCCGGGGGTAGGGGGGGGACATTTTCAAATCGGGCATGAAGATGAAAAATAGTGTAACAGCATTACATCGTTTGCAAAGATGGAGATGGGAGAGGACGGGGAAGCAATTTAGGAGTTGGGGGTGAGGAAGGAGGGGAGACTGAGGGATATGTGTGTGTGTGTGTGTGTGGGTGTGGGTGTGTGTGGGTGTGGGTGTGTGTGGGTGAACTGAGGTTTTGTGCTATTAGCAGATAATACTCGGAAAGTGTGTAGTAAATCATAATGGTCCATATTTCTGTTACCACTTATGGTCCGGACACACACACACACACACACACACACACACACACACACACACACACACACCACATTCATTTATCTCTCTCTCTCTCTCTCTCTCTCTCTCTCTCTCTCTCTCTCTTCTCTCTCTCTCTCTCTCTCTCACTCTCTCTGCCCTTTTCTCCATTAACACTTTTGTTTTCAGCCGTTTATTCGCTGATCTTGGTAACAGCTAGTGACTCGATTATCGATCAACAGGAAACAGAGAAATGACAGAAGCAATACTTAATGAATGGTCATTGATCAGTCCCCTGCGTGCTTTCACACTGCTGGTATCTTGGTGTATGTACATTTCTAGATTGTTTCATCGATAGCTTGACATTGGATCATGTGGACATTGCTGCATCAACTTTGGGCTATGATCATGTTTTGTTTGAAGATTTATCACTGGAAAATGTTAATGACATCAATATATGGAATACTGAATAAACATGTACACAACAGTGTTATGATTTTTGTTTTAGGCTTGATTTGAGTGCCTTCCGTTTTCGCTCGCTGCCTGTCTGTCTGTCTGTCTGTCTGTCTGTCTGATTCTCTCTGTCTGTGTCCCTCAATCTCTCTGTCTCTCTTGAAATAAAACACACACACACACAAACACACACAAACAAAACACACACACACACACACACACACCAACTATGTGTGTGTATATATATATATATATATATATATCATAAACACACACACACACATTTTACACATATATATATATATATATATATATATTTATATATATATATATATATATATTATATATCATATGTACACACACACACGCACACAACACTATGTGCGTGTGTGTGTACATGATATATTTTATATATATATTTATATATATATATATATATATATTATATATATACACGCGCACATATAACACACACACATGCGTACTTATACAAACACACACGCGCGCGTGCATGCACCTCCGCCCCCCTCCTCCCCAACACACATACATACACACTTATGCGCACGGGCCTGGTCGCGCGCCGTCAGCATTTACGCGCACGCGCGCGGTCACACACACACACACACACACACACACGCACGCACGCACGCACGTACGCAAGTATACATGTTAACACAGACTTTGAGTCCAACACAGAATAAGATTTTGCATGTATCCGTCGAAAGATCTACAATGTAATTTAAATGCCATAAGTATGGCTACAAGTTCAGCAGTAAAAATGGAATAATGTTTGCCAATGTAGTATCGTTTTTCTGTTTTACAAGCCATTAAATCCCGAGGCATAAAAAACGACTAGAAATGACTATTGAAATAAAACATATTATTCATGAGTGTCTCTAAAGGGTACCAGTATTACTTTTGCTGGATTCCCTCTCACTCCGGAATCACCCCAAACGAGCGGGCAGATCATGCGGCTAAAAGGGCAGCAAAAAATAAGAAGGGTCACAGCATCTCGACATTCGACTAGATCTGCATGAATTTAATCAGCGCATAGAAAAAGTGTCTCAAAATCAGGTTGCTGAACTGCACAAGAAAACAAATAGTCAGTATTACCAGCACTGTGTACAAGTAAAGAATGCAGCGAATCCGAAATCCTTTTTAAACAATTTATCTGTAATGCATTCCAGACTTTGTTATTAGTTTGATGTATAGGTTCCGATTAAATGCTTTTAGAACAAAGTACTCTAAAAATATATATTGCGTATGTGGCAAACAAATAAGTGTAAACCACCTATTTCTTCACTGCCCAGGAGTTAGGCACTTTGTTCCTAAGATAAAGTTAACAGACCAGTTGTCAGCCAGTGCACCAGTATCCACTGAAAATATTTTAAATAATCACTCATTACTTTGCGTGTTCTCTGAAATCTTTAATTCCTGTCCACTTGGTATCTATCTCTGATGTACTTTAAACTAAAACTGTTGTGTTGTACGACATTGATATAAAAGAGTTATGTTTATATGATATATATGGTCACCCCCCACCCCACCCCACTCCCTCTATTCCGTCTTCCTTTCCATCCTGATGACCCCATCCCCACCAGCAAATTTTCTCCTCCCCCACCCATCCCTCTGCATTATGTTCCAATTCTACTAAACTTGTTTTTTGATATACTTTAATTTCCCCCCGATCAACATACACCAAAGGCTAGATAAGTAAATATCTACCAATTTTTACCAACCCCTCCCAACCTTCCCTCTTGTCCCTAACACAGTCCTCTCTCTCTCTCTCTTGCACCTCCTCCCCTCCCTTACACACACAGGCACACAAAACACACACACACAAACACACACACACACACACACACACACACACACACACACACACACAGTACACGTACACGTACACGTACACGCACACACATAATCATATGTTTTGTTGTTGTTGTTGTTGTTGTTGTTGTTTTTTCCTCGTCTAATAACACTTATAGTGAATAGACGTTAAACTAAAAACTAACATGTTAACACGCACGTACTCACACACATGCACACACGCATGCGCACACACTCAAGCATGCGTGCAACGCACATACAGAGAGAGAGAGAGAGACACTGACATCTGACATCTTTTATTGACATTGGCTAATAGCCTTTTTGTCAAGGGGGTACAATGTCTTTTGTTTTTGCTCAGAGGAAAAGAAAACGAAAGAAAAACTGCAAATTAGGTGCCTACACAGCTGAGCAAAATCAAAAAATAATTTCCATTTCCATCACTCCCTTTGTGTTTCTTGTCTATGTTCTATAACAAAATCGTTCTCACACAACAACCATTCCTTCACATGCACACGCTGATCCATCCCAACTTCCATCGACTTGCACACACGCATTTATATCCTTATCCTCCCTTCTCCCCATTCACACATATCCTCTGTACAGATAATTTATCTGACTTGATTTTATGAAAAAACCATTCACTTGAACCCTCAAGCTTCGAGGTAAAATAAGTATTCCACACAGTAAAAATGAAATATAATTGATATCCCTTCAGTGCTTTGAACTTTTATTCATTCATAATTTTCTTCCGCGTGTCTACTGCTTCTGTTAGATATTTTGCCAGCATCTTTAACATGTTTCATCACTTGTCTGCAAAATACTATTAGGTTTCGACTCTTGACTGTGCTATTTTCAATAGTCTTGATTTTTTTCTTATGTTCCCATAAGCGGGACAAGTAAACAAAAAATGTAACTCATCTTCTCTAACTGCAATATCATTACATAATGGACATGAATCATCAACAGCATAATTATTTAGATACCATCTTTTATTAGCCTTTAGTCCCAGTGTTCTATTTCTAAATCTTGCAAGGATACCTCTTTCCCACCGATTAGATACTAAATGTAAATACTTTCTGCCTCCAAGTTACTTTTGAAGGATAGGAACCAGGAATATTTATCATGTTCTTCTGTTGGCTGTGCCAGTTTTGTTTTATATGAAGAAATTAATCTATCTTTGAATTCAGACATAAAAAACGGTTTCGTTTCCAACTCCCTGGCTCAACCACACTATTCCAAAACCCCATTCTCTGTTAGCACTTTCTTAATCTTGAGGCCCAGTTAACATTTCCTAACTCACATTGTTTTAGCATCATGTCGTATGCTTGCCTGCTCAGTCTAGCTATGGTAATCGTATTACTTTACACCAGTATCTGACACACTTTACCATACATCTGATGTACAAAGGGTACCTTCTGTTTTTTCCGTAAGCTATTTTATTGGACGAATGAATCGGAATATTCAGAAACCGTTTGATCGCATAAGTGTGCACTCTTTCTACGTTTAGATTATTTTCAAGTCCCCATATTTCAGCACCATATGTAAGAATCGGTTCAATCTGGGTATCAAATAGCTTCCAAAATATGTGTGGATCAGTAGTATTTAATTTCTTTAATGTTCTCAAAAAATTTCTATCACCCCTTTTTTGCCTTTTCTACTTGTTTCACACCAACCTAAATTCCAACTTAATTTTTTTCGTAAAAAACATACCTAAGTATTTGTACGAATTGGTTACTTTAACTCAGAATTACCATACCACCAAACTTCATTCTTAGCGAAATATCCACCTTTACGGAACACAATAATGTTGGTTTTATCAAGGTTTACTGTCAACTGTAGTTTATTAGCTTCCTGTTTCAAAACATTCAACTGGTTTTGCAAACCTATTGCTGTACTAGACAACAGAACTACATCATCAGCAAACATCATCATAAAAATCTCCACAGCACCTGGAATAATCTGAATACCATGTTTACCATTTCTTGAGAGTTCTAAAGCAAGCTCATTGATAAAAAAGAAAACAACTGTGGGCTTAAAAGGCAGCCTTGCTTGACTCCACGTGGACAATTGAAAAAATCAGAATAAACACATTTGTCACGCACACATGCCAATACAGAGTCGTACATTCCACGTAATGCCATATATAACTTTCCATTTACTCCGTTCTTTCTGAGAACATTCCATAAAATATTTCTGTTTACAGAGTCAAAAGCTTTTCTGAAATCAACAAAAGCGACATACAATTTTGTGTTCTTAAGCATGTATTTTTGTACAAGAGCGAACAACGTAAATATATGATCAGTTGTACTCTACCCAGATCTAAATCCTGCCTGCTCCCTCCACGATTTTCTCTTCCCAGTCTGCCCAACGTTTTAATCTCACATTCAAATGTGTGTGTAAACTTTGCTGACAACACTTGTCAGCGCTACACCCCGGTAGTTATCAGGAGTGTTTATATCTCCCTTTTGTGGACAGGAACGATGATTGATTTAGCCATTCAATCGGAAATGACCCGCTCCGAAGAGAGAGAGAGAGAGAGAGAGAGAGAGAGAGATTACAAGCTCACCTAGTGACATTTTCCATTGCACGTGAGAACAGTGTTGTGAGGGTGTGTGTGTGTGTGTGTTATCCCGTGATTTTTCCGCGTCCAGTCAGGAGAGGGCGCGTGCTGTTTCTTTCACTCTTCTGCAGGGCGTCGCTGAGTATACCTCGTGAGAACACGAAAGCCTGGTTCAGACCGGTAAGTGAGAGAGAATGTGTGTTGTCTCTCTGTCTGTTTTTGGTCAATG
Organism: Conus ventricosus; assembly: GCA_018398815.1. Taxonomy (NCBI): domain Eukaryota; kingdom Metazoa; phylum Mollusca; class Gastropoda; order Neogastropoda; family Conidae; genus Conus; species Conus ventricosus. Next base: position 33,756,684 of record CM031607.1, on the reverse strand, counting down.
GGAGTCCTTGACTAGTAAACATAACGAAATTGAATACCAGAAATTAGAGACCTGTTTTTATTTCAGTGTCACACTTTTGATTAATCAAAACAAAAAAAAAAAAAAAAGAAGTCTCACAAAAGAAAGTGTTCTTTTTCTCAATATCATGGAAGCCAGTCCCTACTGCTCCTACTGTCGCTACTGCTACCTCTCCCACTCAAAGCCGAAAAGGAAGCTGTCAAAATGGCCCCCCTTTTCTAAAGTGTTTTCCCTACACTCAAGAGAAGTTCGTTTATATACCTAGCACTTCTGCACTCGCACACACGCACTCTACCTTACCTGGTCAGTCCAGACTCTGGCTTGGGGGCTTCGTCAGGATTCTTTCCAACCCCTTCACTAGCATGAATTGTCAAGTAAGGTCGGTCACACACAGTCTGCGACGCCTCTGTCCAAGCTTCCAAGCCGAGCTTGCAGCTTTCTCAGAGGGTCAAGCAGCTGGTACAGTCTTTCTGTCAGTGCCCACCTCCGGGCCCAGCAGTGGTGCTGTCCAGAACCGTCCTAGCCGTTGTGTCCGTCTACGGCTGTACTGTCGCAGTGCTAGGGCAAAACTGTCTCCTGGTAACTGGAGGCCCCAGCACTGGTCTGTCACTAGTGTACTGTAGTACGACGTAGCTCCCTAGCTAACTACAAGTTAGCTAGTCCGCTCTCCTTAAGGCCGAGTGTCGAGCTCCCTAGCTAACTACAAGTTAGCTAGTCCGCTCTCTCCTCAAGGCCCGAGTGTCGCTAACCTAACAACAAGTCAGTAGAACTGCACTCTTCAAGCTCCGTGTCGTACTCCGAAGTTCGTCGGCTTGTTTACACGAGTGTCAGTGAACACTTCTCACGCGAGGTGCACTTCCGCTGAGCTCGCCTACGTGCGCAGAAACCGTGCGTCACTACACTCCCCGACTTTATGATGAAAGCTTTTTGTCCAGGGGTTTGCAGTGAGGAAGGAGAGCTCTTCCCCTCGCTTGAGCCCATGTCTGTAGTGTCGATTTGCAGGTCCTCTGAGAGTGCTTCCTGTTTAGCAGCCGAGATGCGAAAAGCACTGTGTGCCAACAGGCCCATGGAAATGATCCATAGCCGTCTGCGACCTCGTCCGGTAAGGCTATTTCAGCCACTTCGGAGGGTCAGCAGATGCCTAAGGTCTCACTGCTTGGGCAGGCTCCCAGGCCTCCAGCGCTAGATAGTGTTCTCCATAGTTTTTTCACTGTGGGTCTATCTGCACCACAGAAGCAGCATGACCTTTTAATGAACCAGGACGGTTGCCGCCTCAGCGGGACATCTGGAAGCTACCCGAACCAGCCCCCGATATACTGGCAAAAAGTGGCCATCGCTTCCCTCTGCCCATCCTGGATGCGCCCCGTCACCAGGGCGGACAGAAGACACTGCATTCGGGGGAAACCCGGAGCAGTCACCTCCAGCCTCCCAGTGACACGACAAACCAATCCATGGCCTGCCACAATGCCCTGCACACCCTCAGCATACCATCACAGTCTCTCTCTCAGGCACCCTAACAGCAAGCAGAAGGCTCAGGGGATTCCATGTCCACTGGTGCTGGGTACCTCCTCCACCAGCAGCTCTGCCTCTCCGGGCTCATACTAGCCATCAACACCAACAGTGCCTTCCAGTGAATGAGAGCCGGCACAGACTCCAGATGAAGTGTTTCTGGAACTGGCTCTCCCACATGCTGGCTAAAAGCCTTCATGGCCTCCTTCTGGCAGTTGGTGAAGACTGTATTGCCCAAGCTGGGGCAGTGCCGCCTGCTGATGAAGCCACCAGCTTTTCCCAGTTTCCACATGGCCCCAGTAGCCATGCTATTGCCTGCTCAAGTGCCTGTGTCCGACCCTGCAAAAAAACCCTTTGATGAAGATGGCAACCTTTCATCAAATATGCCAGGCAGATGGTGAATGAAGGCATGAGCTTTCGGATACCGGTTAACCTCTCCACATCCAGGAATCAAACACTTCTTGCCCTCTTTTGGGTTTCCTGGCATGTGGAACCCGGCCTCCTTTCCCTTCCTTGATCTGTGGCGATGTACAGACATGTGTTGGGAGAAGTTCTGGCATCCTGGATCTCAGCAGTAGGGTTTGAGTCCGTATGTCTTTTCCCCTTGTGTGGGCCCTTTGTCAGAGGATTCCCTGTCCCTTTCAATTGATCCTATAAGGCCTGTGTTTGGATCCTCCTGATGCTGGCTAGACTGCCCAATACCCCCACTGTCCTGAGTAACCTTGGCTGAACGTTTCCAGGTGGTCCTCCTGAGCAACTTGATTTGCCAGCTGTACCTGAGTCCTTACTCTGGCATCCTGCCCTGTTCTCCCTCATGGTCACTTTCCCCTTAGAACCGGCCCTGACCCTAGCAATTCGAATAACCTCAGACGATGGCTCCTTCGAATTCTTGCATGGAGTGCTTACTGTCAGAGGCTGGTTCGGTCCTTTCAGCGGTGAAGCACTAGGCATATATGGCGGATTATTGCCAGTAGCTCCACTGCCTTGGACCGTACCGAAGGTTGCACCTTGGAAATTCTGCCATTGGAGATGGTCTTTACCGCATTGACAGAGCGTGAAGGAACTGGCGACTTGACTGAAGAGATGGTGTCGTTTTCCTTCCTTCCCTCTCCTTTGCTAGACTGGTTCTGAAGCCACTTCTGGTACCGCCTGCAATCTTTTTTCCGGTGCCCAACCTGTTTGCGGGTAAAGCACTTGATGTTGGAATCCGGATTGTCAGGTTGCTTTCCACTTTCTCTGGCATATAAGCTGCAGATGAGTGGTCAGTTTCTCCACAATCAGCTTAAAGCTGTCCCGATTCTGCTTGGAAAAACCAGAACTGACCTGGGCTCCTCCCGAACTTTCCTTGGTGCCTCATCCATGACCAGGGAGACGTACGTGCTGGTACCACTTGACCTTATGGACGGCTTCTTCCATGGTTCTGGGTCTCTCCAGATAGGCATATTTACCTGCCTCCTTATCCTGACTACCAGTGCAAAATTTGCTGATCGCCTCGCCCTGTATATAACTTTCTGGCAGGTCTCTGAAGGCTGAAACAGCAAGCACGGTGACCCGGTCTGCCAGTCCTCATAAGACTCCCCTGGGTTCTGGCTGGCTTGCTGGAACTTGAGTTTGGCTGTTTCAGTCAGCTCTCTGGCCCCCAAGCGTGCTTCCAACTTCATCATCATCTGGTGATATGAGCACTGACTGCTCATCTTGGTGGCAATGGTGAAGAAGTCTTGGGCTTTTCCTTCCAGACACCATCCCAGGTAATCCCGACTCTCCATTTCTGACCAGTTGAGGGCTGTTCTATAGCTGTCAAACCTGTACTTGAATGACAGCCAGTTTGTGTTCCCGTCATACTGTAAATTTTTGGTAATTTCCCCGGGTCCCCTCTCGGTCCAGAATGGGAGTACCTAACAGGACTGTTTTCTCTGCTGCTGTCTGAGGGGTCAGAATACAATTCCGACTCACTCTCAGTGCAGTCGTGATGGTCATGCCAGTAAAACCTGTTTCTGTGTGACCTAGACCTTTGGTGCCTGCTCCAAGTTACTCTCGAGGGCAGGGGACAGCTCGACGGGCCCGTGTTCGTCGTCATGCCTCCTGCCACTATACAGGCCCCCCCCATCTCTATGCTCTTGGTCATGATCTCCAGCAAATTCTCGACGCCTGTGGTCAGTCGGTGCTGGCGACCTAGACCTACCTGAATATGGGGTAAAGTGCCTGGAATCTTTAGGTCTAAAGTCCCCACCATGGCGTCTGTGCTGTCGTCCCTGTGATCTTGTTTCAGGATTCGACTGCCTCAGACTCTGGTTGTGTTCCACGCCAGAGACTCTGACCCAATTCTGTGGCAATGCTGTCCGCTAGAGGCCGACCTTGACGAAGACAGAGACCTCCGCGACCGCTCGTGTCCCCGATCCCAGTAACCAAGTCTAAAAGACTCACTCCTTCCTGATGATTTTCTCACCATTCTGGAGGAAGAGAGGACCAGAAATCATCCATGGGGCTGCTGCTCATCCCATGTGGGTAAGGGAGTACTCTTTCTTTTCTTCCCCCAATGTGGCGGCCATTTTGGGGCTCTATGAAATCTTCCATGGCCCCTGCTGCATTCCCAAATCAATCAGTTCAAGCAGGTCGTCACTGGGTTTGCCACAAGGAATGGACATCATCATGGATAACCTCAATTTCCCCTTCCTTTCCCTGAACACACAAGCTGCACTGCTCAATCCCGAGGCTGTGTTACATTCAGCCCTATGGTCTACTGAATAAATCTTTCCCCCTTTTACTAATGGAGCAACTGGAAAGTACTAGTGTGGAGTTTCAATTAGTACTGGTCTGTGTACAACACAACCCAACACCCAACGCTATTAACAACTTCTGTTTGTTGTTAACTTACAGCTAGGGTTGTACTAACTGAAAGTGCTAAGCATATCCCACTTCTGACACCAATGAAGTGTTTTCCCTACACTCAAGAGAAGTTCGTTTTATACCTAGCACTTCTGCACTCGCACACACCGCACTCTACCTTACCTGGTCAGTCCAGACTCTGGCTTGGGGGCTTCGTCAGGATTCTTTCCAAGCCCTTCACTAGCATGAACTGTCAAGTAAGGTCGGTCACACACAGTCTGCGACGCACTCTGTCCAAGCTTCCAAGCCGAGCTTGCAGCTTTCCTCAGAGGGTCAAGCAGCTGGTACAGTCTTTCTGTCAGTGTCCACCTCCGGGCCCAGCAGTGGTGCTGTCAGAAACCGTCCTAGCCGTTGTGTCCGTCTACGGCTGTACTGTCGCAGTGCTAGGGCAAAACTGTCTCCTGGTAACTGGAGGCCCCAGCACTGGTCTGTCACTAGTGTACTGTAGTACGACGTAGCTCCCTAGCTAACTACAAGTTAGCTAGTCCGCTCTCGTTAAGGCCGAGTGTCGAGCTCCCTAGCTAACTACAAGTTAGCTAGTCCGCTCTCTCCTCAAGGCCCGAGTGTCGCTAACCTAACAACAAGTCAGTAGAACTGCACTCTTCAAGCTCCCCTGTCGTACTCCGAAGTTCGTCGGCTTGTTTACACGAGTGTCAGTGAACACTTCTCACGCGAGGTGCACTTCCGCTGAGCTCGCCTACGTGCGCAGAAACCGTGCGTCACTACATTTCTGAATGTGGTTTTGGTGGGCATTGTCACCTGTCTTGAATTCCCCCCCCCCCCCCCCCCCCCAATCTTATTAAATAAACTATGTTCTAAAAAATCTTCCTGAGATGTCGTTCCATACCCCTTCTCCCCTTCCCGCTCCGGGATGCATAAAAATAGCATTCATGATTGTATCTTTTTTTTTCTTCTTTTTTTTTTGGGGGGGGAGGTCGTGAGGGGTTAACCAACTTGATTTTCAAATTTTGTATTTGGGCCACAGAGAGGAGAGAGAGAGAGAGAGAGAGAGAGAAGAGAAAGTGGGATCCTGAAAGCATCCCGATCTTCTGTGATTAGGAGGGGAGGAGGGGGGGGGGGGGGGCAAGGAGGAGGAAGGGGGTGAATTCATCAATTTAGAAAACCAAAACTGAGCACGGATTATTTCTGGTAACCTTTGGTTTGTTCCGAGATGAACTTCATTTCATTCTTATGTTTCGGCCTTAACTTTTCATTGCAAAGCATGAGAGGGGTCAGATTGGACATTCTTTCCTTTGCCTGCCGCACTCCTTCCATTTAATGCACTATTTCCTTCCCTCCTCTCTCTCTCCTCTCTCTCTCTCTCTCTCTCTCTCTCTCTCTCTCTGCTTGTCTGCCTTGCTGTCTCCTGTCTGCTTTCTGACTGGAACCTACTCTCTGTTAAGTTCAAACAGCAGGATTTCACACAACCGCGTCCTTAGATTCCACCACACTCGCTTGCCGATTCTCATTCAGACTAAAGAGGAGTGAAAAAGGAGAATTGTGCCCTTCACATCTCACATGCCGCCAGTCCACTCACCTAGCACCCCCTCCCTCTCCCAGCCCCCCCTCTCCCTCTTCCTTTTGGCTCTTTAACCTCATCTCCCCATCTCGCCCACTCTTTCCCGAAACCTTATCTCTAGTTACATAGCACCTCCCCCTCATACACACACATGCGCGCGCGCGCACACACACACACGACACACACGCGCGCGCGCGCGCGCGCACACACACACACACACACACACACACACACACACACACACGGGCGCGTGCGCTTATATCTAAGTTTTTTTTTGTCTGTATTATTTTGTGTGTGGCGGTGATTTCGTTAAAAAACTACACAATGTGCCCCACGTACGCATGGAGCGCTCACACACGCGCAGGCACAGAAAACTGCCCAAGTGTGAGGCAGGAAGTCTTACAAATAAATGTCATTTGAATTCAAGATTTGTTACGTCAAAATGTGAATTAAGATTGGGTGGAAGCAGGTGGCATTTGCCTTTATTTTTCACAGCTTGGTGTCTTTATTTCCGCGTCCAGCGCGTTATGCGCATTTTTGCCACTATTATTCATTTCATTACCTTCGCACGCCTCCCGCCGTTGTAAAGAAGAGGATACGAAAGGAATCTTCCCCTTCTTTCTATCGTTAATGATATTAAGGTTCTGTCCTTCCTTCCCGCCTTTTGACCACACTCTCGGCGGACTGTTTTTTTTTTTTGGGGGGGGGGGGGGGGGGGGGGGGGGGGGGGAGAATCTGTAGAAAGTGATTGACTTTACAAAGAAAAAGCTATTTCTGTAGTGACGCACGAGTGTAGTGCGCATACGCACTGGGTTCACCACCGGAACCGGAAGGTGCACTCGCATGAGTAGTGTTCACTCACCAGACGACAGGGCGGGAAGGAGCTGTCACTCTACTCGTCGCCCCCGTCGAGTGAAGACCGCCTCGAGGCAAGCTCCGAAGTGAGAATCCAAGTCACCAGACAGCTTCTACACCTGACCATTGCGGACGCCCGTCCTCTACTTCAAGCTAAGGAGCGACGTGTGGCGTCCGGAGACAACACCGACTAAGACCAACCGCCATACCTGCGGAACCAGACGTGGCCTTCGCCTTCCCTGGTTGCGCCGTCAGCTGTTTGACCCTCTGAGGAAAGCTGCAAGCTCGGCTTGGACAGAGCGTGTCACAGACTGACCACCCACTCGCCATTCCAGTACTGCAGGGTGAGTTGCACTGTGTGCGTGTGTATGCGTTTGTGTGCATGAGAAGAAACCCCAATACTAGGAAGTTAACGGCACTAGTTAGGACATGTCACACTAAGCCACCCTTCTAAAGTGTAGGGTAAACACTTTAATGTGTCGGAAGTGTGGATTACCCGTAGCTTAGTTGTGCATGCATTCACAGTGTTAGTCCTAGTTAATTGGAATTGTGTTTGCTGCTCAAGCACCAAGCACTATTTGAACACAGATAATATACTGCGGAACTAAAGTTAAGGCCGGCCTCTGATTTCAGCAGCTTTCCGTATGTATTTTTCATGCCAACACCGCGTGACGAAAAAATGGTCAACTTGGGTTTTCCCAAAGCCTTTCCCACTGCTGCACGTGCCTGACCATGTTTTGCAAGAATTGCAGTTCAGCAACACCGTTAGGGCAGTGAAAAGGTTGTCAAAACACGAGACTTTTCTTGAAACTTTGCTCGAATTTAGCTGAAGAAGCAGTATTGCAGTAGGTTTTTGGCATTTTGCACGAGCAAACCATGGCTATACTGAACACTTCTCAACGAAAGTTGCACAGGAATGGGTATTTAGGGGCGCGCACCAGAGCTCTGATTTCGATTAAGCATGCCTCCAAGAACGAAACTAACAGTGGATCGAGGACGGCGCTGGGATGGCTGCAGGACGGCGTTTTCCGGCAGAGAAGTTTCCAGACGCTAGGAGTTAGCCACTCTGTTATTCAGCGGCTCCACCAACGCTTCCAGACTACCGGAAGTACTGATTAGCGACCTCGGTCTGGGCGGCCAAGATGTACAGATCGAAGAGACGATCGCTTCCTCCAGGTCTTGGCTCTACGTCACCGAACCATCACCCGCAGGACGTTGATAGGCAACCTCAGGGCCGCTACCAACGTCACCATAAGTCGCATGACGGTGACCCGTCGTCTGCTTGAGGTGCGCCTGCACTCAAGAACTGTCGTCCGTGTGCCCCTCACACCACTCATCGCCGGGCCAGGATGGCGTTCATGCCAAAACCATCGACGTTGGAACAGACAGCAGTGGGGCAGGGTACTCTTTACAGACGAGTCCCGGTTTACTGTCTTCCTGTGATGCCCGCATACGCGCTTGGAGACGTCCAGGTGAACGTTTCATCAACGCCTGTGTCCAGGAACATGACGGTACGGAGGCGGTTCAGTTATGGTGTGGACTGGCTTCCATCTGCACGGGAGGACCCCACTGTACCGATTAGAGGCAATCTTGCCGGCGTACGGTACAGGGATGAAATCGTGACGCCTCTGATCCTCCCTACACTGCAAGCCATGGGTGCCGGCGCTATACTCCAAGACGATAACGCGACCCTCATCGCACTAGGGTGGTCCAAGATGTTCTGCAGCGTCAGCAGATTGTGAGGATGAACTGGCCAGCCCGATCACCCGACTTGGCGCCCATAGAACACCTCTGGGATATCCTTGGGCGCCGGGCGAGGACAATCACCCCCCCACCTGCTGATGTCGACCAGCTCTTCCGGTTCTGCAGCAGGAGTGGATGGCAATCTCAACAGATGCTCCAGAACCATGTGAACTCGATGCGCTCACGGATCGGTGAATGCCTTGCAGCCCAGGGTGGGCACACCCGTTATTGAACTTGACCAAACTGAAAGAACTTTCTTGCAACTTTTCAAAAGGGGGGTGGGGTAATTCCGACGTTTGCTGCGTGAATGAAATTTCTTTGTTGGTGTTTTGTTTACATGAATCGAAAGGTTACATGTCGTATTAATACATTTCAAGAGTTGAAGGTGTTGCTTTGATTTTTAGGGTTATGAGAGATGATTCTTCTCTGGCCCTAACTTTAGTTCGGCAGTGTAGCATACAGTCATATACTGTCAACCTTGCAGTTAGCATTGGGAGTGGGTACCTTAGAGTAACCCCAGAAAACAGTCGCTCCCCTAATGGCCTGAATATTAATTTAGCCACTGCATCGCAGCTTAGTCAGATGCTACCAGGGATAGGGCCTAAGAGGGCTCCCCAGTTGGTCAGAATTAGAGAGAGGGAGGACTGAGCTTACCCAATTTTGACGTCCGTGCTGCACGGAGAAGCAAGCCCTTACCTTCTCTCTGATTAACTTTGGGGACCAGGGGGGTACTACTGAAGGATCGGTGGCGACTGGTGTAGCCACATTAAAGAGTGAAACCGGAAGACCAGATCGCCCCAAGCCAGCCCAGTCATTCCAGAATACCCCGTAAAGTGGCCGCAGCCTTGTCCCGACCCCGTCTGACTCGCGATACGTTGAATCGGAGCTTTTCCGTCCGTGAGTCGGAAGAGCTGCGAACGGAAAGTTGGGTGGAGAGAGACACTCCTGTTCATGGACCGGAGGACGGAGGTAGAAGTACTGCCAACGGTCCACCTCTGGGTCGTCGTCTGTTTCCCGTAGCCACGGAGATAAGGGATCGTACGAGCCTCTGTTACGCTCACGGCAAACACACACGAGAGGTTCCGGACAATTGTACCTCGAAAAGGCATTGCCGGATAGCCGATATCGTGAATGCTATGGGAGTGACCGGGTCTCTGAATCCCGACGGGGTCCTTCCAGTCCGGTTGGATCTAGGTCACCGGCAGAGAGAGGTGTAAGAGGCCGGAGATTTGACCAGGACGACCAGGGCTGGTGGGATCACGAGCGGAGTGGCGATGGGCAATGAACAGCGGCGGCGGCGGGAGGTGACCCAGGTAAGACATCCCTCCCCTCTGAGTCAAACTTATGGGCATGCCGTCCGGGCAGGTGATAGTCAGTACTATCGTCCCTACCGCCAAGATAAAGTTCAGGTTGGGGCATATACGCCTCTTATCTGGTGCTAGTGTAGAGGTCCCTGCGGTAGCCCTCTCTCTGAACCAAGAGGAGACCCCCGGATGCTGCCAAAGAACCTCCAGTTCGATGGATGGACTAATTGCAGTCGTTCCAGCAAAAGTTTGACAGCTACCGGGTAGTCCTCCACTGGTCGGAACTGGAGAGTAGGGACTACTTAGGTTGGTGCCTAGAAGGGAAGGCCCGGATTTCTTCACAACGCTCACCCAGTTGGGTCGTGAGTTTTCTTACCATCAGTTGATGGGGAAGCTTGCGGCTCGATTTGGGGCCAAAGAGTACGTGGGGACTTGCAGGATGCGTTTCCAACAGGCCCACCAGAACGCAGGGGAATCTTTGGACGATTGGGCTGATAGGGGTGCTTACGCTGGGCAACGGCAGCATACCATACCCTGCCTGAGAAGCATGTCCGAGATGAAGCCATCAATAAGTTCTGCCTAGGGAGTTTGGATAAGGAGGCAGGAAACATGTCGTTTGGAGGAACCCGAATCCATTGAGGTGGCTGTGAATAAAGTCAAACAGTTTCAGCACATCTCCCAAGCAGTGGTGACAGGAGGCGCAAGTACCTGGAAGATCCTCGGGTAGGACAGGTAGGGACAGTTTCACCTGTCACCAGGGAAGAGTTCGAGGGTCTGCAGAAGGCCATAGAGAGGCTTACTCTGCAGCTCTCGAAATTAGAAACTAAGGAAACCACTTCTTCCCTGAACCCAAAAGCTACCGCCACCCAGGATTCCCGGGTAAATGCTTCTGTCAGAAGGGCCACCTGAAAAAGGACTGCCAGCGTTATCGGAACTGGCTGCAAAGGAGGGCAACAGATGGCAATACAGACAGTAGGCCAAAAAAGTGGTCTTTAAATGCCTAAGACTTGGGGATGGTGGCCGATCCTCTGAGCCGGAAATGCACAAGGGCCGGAATTTTTTGGAGTCCCAAGAAAATGTTGGCCGGAGGGTCACCACTCCAAGGGCGTCATCCCTTACCCTGCCAGCCGAATCGACGGACTTCCAAGATTCGGCTGCCCAAAGGCCTAAGCAGGCCAAGATAGCACCTGGCATTTCTGGTGGTCCGCAGGGTTCTCTAGCAGACAAAACTGCCTCTGGTCCAAATACCCTGTGGCAAGTCAGAAAGGGTTCATTGGAAGCAATCAGCCGACAGCCTGAAATCAGAGTCAATAGGGTTTGTCCAGGCTCTTCCGGGGTACACATCATGGTAGGTGACATTCCGGTTAAGGCCAGGTGGATTCTGGGGCAGAAATCACCATTGTTGCCACTTCTGTGTACGATAGACTTTCTAAAAAAACCAAGAAAGCTGAAGGAAGTGGTGATGCAAATGGCGGACCAGGGTTCCACTCTGAAGGGTTTTGTCACCTCACCTGTACCTCTGAAGATTGGCCAGTCAACCTTCAGAGAGGGGCTGTATGTGGCTCCCGATTAGCTGACAAGATGCTGTTAGGGCATGATCTTCTGCATCATTGGGGGGCGATTCATGACAGAGCTGAAACTCTTGATAGGGGACGAAATTATCCCTTTAGACATGGAGTTTTGGTCAGGGACCACCAACCATAGCCAGGGTTACAGCTCCCGTAAAGTTGTGGTACCACCCAACACTGTCATGAGGATAACCGGCAGATTGGAATACAGTCCTTCATAAATTCAGGACTACTACACCGAGTCTTCGGTGGGTTCTGAGCTCTTAATCCGAGGACAGTGCGGAAGACCGGGACGATCCAATCCTCTGCCTGGTAAACCCCAGTAACAGGTACCATACCATCCGAAAGGGGGAGCTGTTGGCCAATGCATATGAAGTGCAGGAGAAATATGGACCCGGTACAGCAGAACTCTTCCTCTGAAAGTAGAAGCTGTAAACAAATGGTAAGGGGGAAGCAAGCTGCAGAATGGTACGTGTGGGGTTAAGCCACCCCCGAAGGACCAAGTACCGGAGCATCTGCAGAAGTTGGCTAGTGACTCCAGCACACACCTGACAAAGAATCAGAAGGTGGAGTTGACCAAGCTCCTATGTGATTATCAGGATGTGTTTGCTGCAGATGAGTTTGATTTAGGGAACTTCACCGGTATCAAGCACTCGATCGACACTGGTGACGCCAAGCCCATAAAGCAAAGAATGCGCCGTACGCCTGCAGTATTCGCAGGAGAGGAGGAGGCACATTTGCAGAAAATGCTGAAGGCTGGTGTCATTCAGGAGTCAATGTGGCGTCAGCGCCGGTACTCATCCGAAAGAAAGACGGATCAGTCCGCTGGTGCATCGCTTACCGAGCCCTAAATGTCACAGTGAAGGATACTTTCCCATTACCATTGGTTGAAGACTGTCTGGATACTTTGTCGGGAGCACATGGTTTTCAAAGCTGGATGCCAATAATGCGTACTGGCAAGTGAGAGTCAAAGAGGCTGACGGAAAGAAAACTGCCTTCTTGACCAAGTACGGTCTGTTCGAACATGTTCGGATGGATTTGGGCTCACCAATGCGCCAGCCACATTCTCACGTGTGGTGAACCTTATCCTGAGAGGTCTGACATGGAAGACCGTGCTCGCTTTCCTGGACAACATTTTGGTGTTAGGGGACAGCTTTGAGGATCATTTGCAGAACTTGAGGGGGGGCGTTGCAAAGGTTTCGACAGCATGGTCTTAAGCTCAAGCAAAGAAGTGCCTTTTCTTCCGGTCCAAAGTTGAGTTCCTGGGGCGGATGGTTAGCAAAAACCAAATTGCTATGTCTGACCGGGATATTAAGACTATAAGGGACTGGCCCGTTCTGAAATCTTCAAAAGATGTGGAGCGGCTTGTCTTGGCTTCGCTAATTACCATTGCATGTTCGTTTCCCGACTTTGCAGCGTTGGCGCAGCCTTTGTATAGCCTAACAGGAAAAAAGTAATAGTTCTGGGATGAGGAAAAGCACTATTCCTTGATACCCTCTGTAGAGTGTTGACCGAACCCCCGTCCTGGCATTGCCAAACAGCACGGATCCATTTGTATTGGATACGGATGCGGGGCGGTTCTGAGTCAGATTCAAGTGTGGAGTGGGTGATTTGCGTACGGCAGTTTCGCACTCACTCCTGAACAGAGAAGGTACTGCACAACCCGGAAAGAACTGTTGAGTATCGCGAGGTTTACAAGGCAGTTTAAGTACTACCTATTGGGTAGGACTTTTTACGTCAGGACCGACCCACTCAAGTCTTACATGGCTCCTGTGGTTTAAACACCCACAGGGACAGTTGGCCCGATGGATGGAGGAACTTTCCTAGTTCCATATGGTGATATAAACATCGGGCCGGGGCAAAGCATCAGAACGCCGATGCGTTGTCCAGAATTCCTGACGCTTTGACCCCTTGTCCATCTTTCGTGGCTGGCATTCGGCCTGAAGGTCTGCCTTGGGGGGTTGCAAATACTGCAAGAGAGCCGACGAACAGTGGGGGGAGTTCATTCAGGCTGTGGACGAAGCCCGGGGCCTGACGGAAGGAAGCCTGACAGTTTTGGCTCCCGAGGATAAGGGGCCCCAGCCGGATGGACCTACAGTAGCTTCTGTGGGGGGTCTCTCTCGAGGAGTCACGGAAGGGGTGCCATGGGGTTTGCCAGCCATCATGGCCGTGTACTTTCTCCCACAGGGAGGGTACCATGGGGTTTGCCAGTCATGATGGCCGTGTGCTTACTTCTGAAGGATGGAATGCGCATGACAGTGGGCAAATTCCTTGCGCATTTCCGAAGTCTAGCTTGCCCATGCACCAACAAGCATGACAGTTGCCCAATTTCGTGCGGTCCCAACCGGGGGAGCGCATACCAGTGTCCGGGTGCAAACGGGGGTGCACCTGAAGGGCGTTCGGCTCTGTGTCTGCCAGTTTTCTGGGATGTCCGGACATCCTGCCAGTTTTCTGGTGCAGAGTGTGCCTGCCAGTTCTCTGGTCCACCCGCAGGGTGAGCTTGACATTTTCTGGCCTGAAAGGGGCCCGACAGTTTTCTGGCACACTCGAAGGTTGCACCTGCCAGTTTTCTGATACATCCTGAGCGCCGAAGTACTTCGTCTGCCGGCCAATCGTTGGTTTCACCTTGGGTGGAAACACCCAGGTGTCTCAAGTTACAACGAGCGGTTGACCAGCACGAGTACATTAAGTTTCTGTCCTCGGGACAGCCAGAGTGCCTCACTGCCTGAAAAGGCAGTGCAGGAAAGTCTTGCCGGTCTGAAAGACTGAGACTGGCAGCACTGATGGCGTAAGCTTTGAGATAGACTCGGATGGACGGGTGCAGCTGAGGACCTGTAATGTGCGTCTTGCACAAGAGGCTACCTCGGAAATCCCCTCGTGCTGGGGGTTTACAGTTCAGGAACTCTGGACAGCACAGGGGAAAGATAAGGATCTACACCTGCTCCACCAATACCTTCAGGACGGGATGAACCCGATGAAGGGGAACTCTTCTCAGCTTCGCCAAGTGCAAAATACTGTTGGCTGAACAGAGGGTTGTTCCTGCTTAAGGAAGGCTTGCAATTCAGGCACAAGCTAGACTCCAAGGACTTGGAACTGGTAGTCCCTGCTTCCCTCCAGGAACAAGCCAATACAGTGGCACCATGACCTTCCATCAGCAGCACACAAGGCGTGGCGAGACTAAAGCCAGACTGAAGGAGAAATTCTTTTGGTTTGCTTTAGCTCGTGATGTCGAGGCCTATGTGTTGTCCTGCGACGTTTGTAGCAAGAATAAAAAGAACAAGCGTTATGGTAAAGTCCCATTGACTGAATACCACGCAGGGGCCCCGATGGAACGTGTCCATATCAATTTCATTGGCCCTCTGCCCAGGACAACACATGGAAATGAGCTGCCTCGTGATGGTGGACCAATTCACCAAATGGGTGGAGTGCGTGCCTCTTCCATCTCAGAAGGCCGAACAACAACAAAAGCTGTGGTGAATGGGTTCTTTTCACATTTCGGTTGCCCAATTCCAGCTGTTCTCACACCAGGGACGCAATTTTGAAAGCAAGTTGTTCGAGGCGTTGTGCCATGCTTTCAAGATTCACAAGCCCGAACAACGCCATATCGTCCTGCGTCGAATGGTCAGGTGGAGCGGTACAACCGAACGTTGATGGATGCCATAAGGTGCTTCCTGGGAAGTGCAGAACAAGTGGGATGAACACGTACAGCAGATAGCTGGAGCTATCCGGTCCTCTTAAACCGAACCACTGGCTTTACCCCCAACATGTTGATGTTGGAGGGAAGTGAACATACCAGCTCAGCTGATGTTCCCGGTTCCAGGCCGGGGGTTCAAGTGTGAGGATGAGTACGTGTCCCACTTGGTCCAGCTTGCAGGATGCCCACACAGCTGCAAGAGAATCTGAAGACATCCCTCGACGCATGAAGAGAAGTTAGATCTCAAGATCGTGTTGAGACCATATGCCAAAGGTGATGTCGTATACTCTTGGATACTGCAGTTGTGAAGGTAAATGCAGGAAACTCTGTTCACCCTGGAAAGGTCCGGGGGTCATCAGGAGAAAGCTGTCTGCCTACCTGTTTCAGGTCAAACTTCGGAACTCGGTCTTCGTGACAAACCATGGACCGACTGATGCCGTGCAGGACAAAAAAACTGCCTGCATGGATCCAGCGGTTAAAGTCGCATCCAGAAGTCCCGGAGGATGAGGATCAGGGAGTTTACTGCTTCTGCAGGAAGCAGTGGGGCGGGCGTTTCATGATCCAATGCGACTTCTGCCAGGAGTGGTACCATGGATCATGTGTTAACGTCACCACCACTGACGCACTTGATATTGACAAGTACAAGTGCAGGGCTTGCAGGCAGTGAACATATTAGACAGAGGTTCTGTTTCAGGATGGCCACCGAAAAATTAAACGCCCTGGAGCGCGCTGATGCTGATGGGTTTTCAGCGACAGGTCGGCTGTTCCCGCACACAGACCAGTTGGTGCAGGACCTCTGGCTTACCAAGAGGCGTCCGAGGACGAGCGTGAAGCATGCTTGCTCCGGATGGTCACTATCGCCAAGCAGCGGGGTGACCCTTTCTCAAAGAAATGGCTGAAGAAGGTTGCCGGGGTGATGCAGACTTACCAGTTGCGGAATGATAGGTGGATCACAAAAAATGTGGCACCTGTCACTTCGCGGTTTGGACACCCGGGCAAGTCCAAACCAGCCTCTGAGCAATTTGGGGGGGCCGCCTTGACATACGCTTGCTGACCGACCCCAATTTGGAATGCCATATCGAGCGGCCCTCCGCGAGGGATGAGCCTGCCCAGAGTGTGAGGTATGAGCATTCCAACATCCTCGGCATAATGGATACTGGGGAAGATTTTCCTGGGTTGCTCCTCCCACGAGAGTCGCCCATGAAGGTCGTTTCCCAGGAAACGCCAGAATCCACTGCCAGGTGCTTTCCTCATCTTTGGGATGGCCGCCTGGCACGATACGGACCGACACGGGAGTTGAGGCCAAAAGTACAGCCTCCTCCAGGAAGTGGTGTTCCGGACTGGGAGCCTCCGGAAGTCTAGAGCGTCGCGCAAGCGGGCGCCTCAGCACGTCGAGAGGCTCTAGGTAAGGTTCCCAAAGCTGGCCCAGCAGAAAGTGGACCTTCATTCACCTCCCGTACTATTTGGAGGACTGCGAGTGAGGAGGCAGGAAGACACTACTCGGCTTCGGCCAAGAGGATGAGAAAAAACAGGCTAAGCTGCCTAAGGCGATTCCCAGCGCCACCTTCACCCCCTCTTCGTTCGGGCGAGGGAGGCCATCCCTGTAGCCAGTTACACTCGGCCAGTCGAGTCCCGGGAGGAAGAGTGTATGGTACCGGGCTGCGAGGAGCTGGTAGGGGACCTGAAGGTGCATGCCTTCACACATCGCCTTCCTGGGGTTTTCGACGAAAGGCTGCCCCCAACATCAGAAAACGTGTTGAAGTGGCGTAGGAAGGCATTGTTGCAGGCCATGGACTGGTGATTATGTCGTCTGGTCGCTGGGAGGACTTGGTTCGGTTCCTCAACATGCAGCGTCTCCTGTCCACCCTGAAAGATGCACGCATCTTGGATGGGCAGAGGGAGGCTATGACAGCTTTTTGTCAGTACATGGGGAGCCGGTGCCGACTACCTTCCAGCTGTACCCGCGGAGTCACCAGCCGTGTTGGTCCACTGGAGGGTGGTGCTGCTACTGGTGGCGCGGATGGACCACCAGGAGAGTGAGTACTTGAGGAGAACATTATCCGTCGCCAGAGGCTTTGGAGCCTGCCCAGGCAGCCATGATACCCGAAACTCAGCTTCCGCGGGCATTTGACGCACACTTCCACCTGGATAGGACTGTCAAAGCGATGCAGCTCCCGCGGGACTCCAGTCTGAGGGCTGTGCTGGATGGGACCTTCGTGAGGATGGAAAAACGGGTCCAATGGTGGGAACTATGCGCCTCCTTTGCGATCCTGTCTCCTACCCCTCCTCCGAGGATCTTGTTCGGTACCCCAAGGATATGGTGGTGGCGGTTGGGCTGCATCCCAAGCATTGTGCGACACTGGCTGGTCGGGATATGGAGAGTCCTCGTTAGGCTGCGGGAACTTGTCTCATCGCCACGGGTGGCCCGCTGTGGGCGAGATTGGACTCGACCACGGCATGCCAATTGAGATCTGGTCCCAGCAAGCTGTGAATCTCCAGGGGATTCTGCCCTTGGTCTCACCCCACCCATGTTGTTGTGCTACACTGCCGAGGGATGCCTGGGGATGATGGGCAGAGGGCCTACCTCCAAATGCTGTGCCTGGTCCGGATGGTCCTACCCCCGTGAGCAGCGTATTTATATTCTGTTTCACGGGGGATGAGAACGTCCATTGACCAGTGGTGGGGGCCTTCCCCAATGTCCACATTGGGTTCACCGGTTAGCCAGGTCTTTTAACCCGGAGCAGGAAAAGGCACTAGGTGGGATGGACCGGGACCGCATCCTTCTGGAGACAGACGCTCCATATTTCCGTCCCCAAAGAGCCAGATGGTCTGCACCCAACCAGCTCTTCCAGGTGGCCGAGTGTGTGGCACCAAGCTGTCAATGCCCGTGGAGGAGCTTTTGGACTGGTCTGCCAACAATGCTCTGCGCCTCTTCAGCTGTTAGGGCAAAGCGGATGCTAGCCGACCTGGGCTCTTGCGAGGGAACTACACTCACTAAAGCTTTTTCATAAAAGTCGGGAGTGTAGTGACGCACGAGTGTAGTGCGCATACGCACTCGGTTCACCACCGGAACCGGAAGGTGCACCTCGCATGAACGTGCTCGCTCACCAGCAGACGACAGGGCGGGAAGAAGCTGTCGCTCTACTCGTCGCCCCCGTCGAGTGAAGACCGCCTCGAGGCAAGCTCCCGAAGTGAGATCCAAGTCACCAGACAGCTTCTACACCTGACCATTGCGGACGCCCGTCCTCTACTTCAAGCTAAGGGAGCGACGTGTGGCGTCCGGAGACAACACCGACTAAGACCAACCACCATACCTGCGGAACCAGACGTGGCCTTCGCCTTCCCTGGTTGCGCCGTCAGCTGTTTGACCCTCTGAGGAAAGCTGCAAGCTCGGCTTGGACAGAGCGCGTCACAGACTGACCACCCACTCGCCATTCCAGTACTGCAGGGCGAGTTGCACTGTGTGCGTGTGTATGCGTTTGTGTGCATGAGAAGAAACCCAATACTAGGAAAGTTAACGCACTAGTTAGACATGTCACACTAAGCCACCCTTCTAAAGTGTAGGGTAAACACTTTATTTCCATCCCTGCTCCTGTCCTTCCCCTTTCCCCCTCAAAACTAGTGTGTTTTGATCAGCAGGCCTCTAATTCACACTTTTCATCCAGTAGCAATAACGACTGGTCGACCTACAGTGGTATCTGACCAGAAAAACAAACACTACAATCGCAAGCACGCACGCACGCGCACACGCACACGCACATGCACACACACACACACGCACACGCACACACACACATGCACCTCGCACACACTAATTTTCTGCCAGTAGCAACTGGAAGACCTCTCTGCCTAGTCCGGATAGTATATGGAAGGAATCTCGGTGTCTTGTATTGCGTCCTTCAACAGATCTGGACCAGCATGTGTGTGAAGGTGGTGTCAAAATGACGGAATCGATTAGGTCAAGAAACTCCGAACAACGTCGGACATTTTCTGTGTTGGTGTTAACATTGCCCTGTCCACCACACAGCGGACTTTGACCGTTGAACATGTTCAGTCTGTCTATGAAGCGACTTGATTCAGCAATTCCCATCGGCAATATTCGCATGGATACATCTGTTTGAGCTCCCAACAAGCTAGTTTATACTATTGTCAATTCAAGTCCTTACATGGAGGTGTATACATGTTCAAAAACGGGTCACATTATACAAAATTTTATGATTACTACATTAAGTATGGATTCTAACATAGACCAACATAAATGTATGTACATATTTATTGCAGCGAAACATTCTCAGTGAATCCAGCAGTTCTGTGAAGTTCCACCAGGTAATTCTTTCCCAAATGGCTGGTCAGTCGGTTTGGACAGTGGCGTGGTATTTTCAGGGATTTAATGTCTCATCACAAGAGTGTTTGAGGGTTTTGCCGTTTTTTCCCTATGGCCTTTGTGCCAGTCTGGCTGTCTTCGTTGAGGTCTGAACTGTCCAGTATGTCTGGCGTTCAGACCTGAGGTTTTGCTGTTGACTGCAGCTTCTTGGTTCCCGTGCTAAAGTCTTTGGGAAGTCTGTCATGGGGAGAGGGTGTGTGGGGGATCTCTGGCAGTAGTAGCATTCTTCTGGGGATCTCTGGCCGTAGTAGCATTCTGCTGATGTGTGAAGAGTTAGATTTACCGCTGGTTGCTGGCACGTTTTTATTGAGGTCTTTGAATTCTTTTGTCTCACAGTCTGTCATGGAATGGTGGTCTTCTGTAAGCAGGGATCATGGTGTGCGGTGTCTTGTTCGACTACATCTGTCTGTGGGATACAGCAGGGGCTGTTCAGCAACTTCGACGCCTAGGTGGCTCATTATCTCGGATGGTGGGTTAAGACAGGAGGTCTTGCATAGAGTAGTGGCACTGGTTGGCCTTTAGGTACCTGAGGGTCCATATTCTGTTCGAATGCATTATCTGGCTGCTGGCAAGGCTGAAGATGTGCAGGGTGCTGTGTTGTTGCAGTACCGCGTGGATGAGGAACTTTGGTCCTGTGTAGTCGGAGACACATATCGAGAGGCGTCTCCGATGTATTAATATCAAACGATTGAATGGATCCGTTTGGTTTTCCCAAGAGATCTGTTCTAAAGGTGGACCAGCTTCACGAGCTCCTGTTCGTGGGCGCTGTTTAGGGGTGGACGCTTGAGCTGTCAAAGCTGTAATGCAGACAGCACAAAGCCACTGGCCTTCCCTGTGACACGTGGCTGTTCTGGTGTTCAGTGACAGGTATCCGTGGAACAAAGGTACAGAACAGCGGTACCAGAGGAGATACTTCAGGACAGGCATGCCATTCCTGAAGTATTTTCTTGTGATCACCTGGTACTTTCTGAGTGTCCTTTGTAGAGATGGCGATCAGATCAGCTAGTGGCTAATGCAGGATGCCCTGTGGAACGGTTTCCACTGTCGTGGCTTTTGTCGAGGAATTCCAAGTGTCGCCCCTGATTTGTGGCAGTACTTGCTACCACAGATCCGTTTTCTCATCCACACGGATCGTTCAACAACGCCACTGCGTGTCATTCGTTCTGTTAGTTGCTGGATAATGTGTTGGATCAGTTAATGAGCTGAAAGGCACCCAAAGGCCTGGATAGATAGGAGAGAGAGAGAGAGCTTGAATGAATACATAAGGTAGAATATATAGACAGATAATTAGATAGTTACAGAAAGATAGGTAGGTAGACATTAAACACATAGATAGATGAATTAACCTTTGTCTCTAGCGTTACCATTGTCACCTGCTCTGGACCCGACCCCCTTTTCTAATGATGCATCAGTCGAGTCGACGATTCCCGGACTGTCAGAGTAGCTGGTCGTCTTCTGTTGTGTCGCGCTGATGGATGCAGTTGAGGGAGTTGCTGTGCACCCTGGACCAGTCTGCAAGGGATCTTCTTCATTCGACGACAGATTGTGAGGCAAAAAATGGCAAGCATCAGTCAGTCGGCTGTCGGCCATGTGGTGATCAAATTGCTCTTGTGTCAGGGGAATGCAGCCTTTTGGACAAGAATAGTAAGCTTTAGCGCTTTTGTTCGGGGCCCGGGAAAATTTCTCAAGGATCGGTTCTTTCCAGCTTCATTCCTTTCGTTGAGACGGTGCATGTCAAAGTGAGCCCTGAGGTCATATTCTGGATGCATTTCTTAGTCCAGATCCTTCGGGGGACAGGGCTGATATAGGGTCTGAAGAATAAGCTGGGAAAATGCAGAGATCGTGACCGCAGTTTTCTCTGTGATGGATGTCAAATGCTGCAAAATGTTCACCACTGTGTCATACTGTGGCCTGCCACTTTGGCAAAGAGTAAATACCTGAAGGAACTGGAACTGTCGTGGCTGAGAAAGGGACCGTTGCAGGAATACGGGAGTCTGTGATCAGATATGGGTA
>CM031607.1:33722549-33734191 GCA_018398815.1 Conus ventricosus | reverse complement strand
TTGATAAATAGTGCGTAGCAGTTAGCAACCTCTTTTTTTGTAATAATCGATCCGTTATTGCAAACTTTTAAACGATGGCCGATTTCCTTAATCTACGGATTATTTTCAGATTTCCAATGCCTAAGGACAGTTTTGAACAAAGTTTTCCAAGATTCTTTCTTCTTAGTTTTAAAAGTATATCGACACTTAGCCCTACACGCCTGATGTTTAACTTTGTCCCCACCATAGGAATACCTAGCAAAAAATCTTTGAGCATCTTTTCTCTTACCTTCAAAGTTTTGCACTCTTTATCATACCAAGGGGTCTTAACATCATTTGGTTTATCACGAGACTTGGGAATAGCTTCCTTAGCACTCTCTACTATCACTTTAGGGAACTGTAAAACAGGATCATCATTAACTCTGCAACAGATTTATAGGCAGTCTACTTAAATCTGCTGCTGATAAAGACTCCAATCTGCAGAGCGAAGCTTCCATGTTTCCCGGGGGGACTCTGTATTTGCTTCGTAAAAGAAATAAAAACCGGAAAGTGATCACTCCCGCTTAGGTCCGTATGAACCTGCCATTCTAAGTCCAAAATAAGGAAGGGTCACAAATGGACAAGTCCAAGTGAGTCAAAGAACCAGAAGGAGAACAAAAGGTTCAGTTCAGTTCAGTGGTTTATTTAATGTCTTTTCATCGCCAGATGATATTAGACACTTAAAAAAAAAAAAAAATGCAAGTAAAAAAAACCCTCCACACTTAACTTATCCACATTAGTACTTTCAAACCCACATCTGATATATGCATATTGACATGAGTGTAATAAATACCCTAGCGGTACACAAAGTTGTTGATCTTTATAAAAAAAATTTTGCAACCTGTGACTGCGAAATAACCATGGCAATTTCATCAACATATGAACCATTATAAGACAGTATTGACATTATCAATGTTATTCATCTGAATACCTTTCTCCTCATAGAGTGGAGTTCACACCGAGCATTCAAACAAAAGATGATGTACAGAAATGTTTTCTCTGCATACACAAGAAATACCATGAGAATATTTAGTGTTCCAAGCATTCAACCTTAATTTATGAATTAATCTAACAATGTGCCTTGGGCATGACGGTAAAGTAGCCATTTTTTGACTAGAATTCTGCTTATGCATACATTTTTCCATTATTTGGATTAATTCACAAGAGGATAGATTAAGGGATTGTTAGTAATATTTTCCGTCTTTCTGTTTGCTCCTTCTTTTGCAAGACTGTCTGCTATTTCATTCCACTTTATACCACAGTGAGATGGGACCCAACAAAAATCTATTCTTATGCCTAGTGTAATGAAAACAATGCAGGAGATGTTTTATTTCAAAAGCAAATCTTTTCTAGCTTTGCCAGTCCAACGCTCTAATGACTGTAAACTGATTTGGAATCAACACAAAGTAAAATTTGATAGAAAGCAATTGATGTATCATATATGCAAGTCAAAGCCTTCAGTATTGCATATAATTCTGAGGTATAGATTGAAAAACCCCTTTCCAACATAATGATTTCCTGACATTTAAGGTTGGTATTATAAGCCTGAACCACTGTCAGAGGATTCCATTACCGACCCATCTGTAAACACTTTTAGATGATTTGGATAGCTGTTTTCTAGATGTTCACGAACTTCAGTTAAAATTATTTACATTATCATTTTTTCTTTACAAAGTGTATTTGTAATCAAAAGAAGCATTTAGGTGCTCCCAAGGAGGCATTGGAGGTACTGCAGGAAATTCTGGTATAGCAGTAATATCAATATTACAATGTGACATAAGTCAGATGTGTATTTTTCTAATTGGTTGAATGCAAGATATGTTTTTAGACCTCTTAGGAAAATCTTTATGGAATCAATCAGTATTTCTTCAGTAACTGAATTTTCAACAGAAAGATTCTGACAATATATTTGGTTTACATCTAATATTCGCTTCTCATTTAGAGGTAATATTTTTTTTCTTTACAACATCTATTAGTGTTTGTGTGTACTGGGACTCCCAGGGCTTAATTTTCATGGCCTTACTATCCAAGCTTTGCAATCTCTTTAAAAGATAATTAGGTGCAGAGAAAACTTCCTGCCATAAGTCAATTTCGATCGGACTAAAGGATGTATAGATGTAAAAGGGTATGACAGTCCTGACCCATGGTTGGGCAACATATAATTTTAAGAATGTTTAATCTTCTGTTTTATCAATTAAGTTTTCAATGTGTTTTCCAGTTCGCTTAGGAGTTAAAAATACCCCAGGAACTTAAGTTTTTGTTTATATTCCGAATCTGACCATCCCAGAAAAAGCGGGGGTAGAGTCTTGGATTCTCCCCTTGTTAAAAACATAAGAAGTTTTTTTCCTGATGTTCTAATCTTGTTCTTCTATTGAAGAAAAGTTATCCATTCCTTTTTGGACACTTTGTCAAAATTTATTTTTTTTTATTGGAATGCTTTTTAAATGAAAATTTAAACCCAAAAAAGCAAATCTCTGCATTTGTATACAGCACTGCTTTTGCATAGTTTGGGGAAAGTCATGGTTTTGACAACATATCGAAACACCCTTTTTTGGTACGACTCCCATCCCTCCATACCCGCTGAAGTGGAATCCCTTTTACGTTTTCTGTTATCTCTGTTGTGGTGTCCAGCCCGTGCGCTCGAGTTCACGTCCTGCCCGAGGTGGAGGCGAAAAATTTGGGTGGGAAGTGATTTGCTGTTAGCTTTCCCTTACCCAAAGGGGAAAAAAGAAATCAAAACTATGGTCATGTCGTAACATGGCAAGCGTTTCAGAAGTAGTTCAAAATCTGATGGAAAGGAAATGGGCGATACAGTTCATTTCCCAACTTTGCCACCCCCCTAAAGAATAAAAACGAAAATTAATGCCCGTAAATACAAACGCCCACTTTCCCCCATTTCAGTATTGATTATTTCTCTATTTTTGGTTCGTGTCTGTTCAATTCATCTGAGAGTTTTTGCCCAAATTTAAACCCTTTTTGGGTTCGGGGCCCGTGTGGTGTGGCAGGCTACTTTTTCTCTGGTCCGTTGTTCAGTGGTTCTGTACACTGATTACTGCACACACAAAAGCTGGGCCCTTTGCGCACCGTTTCAGAAAAGGTTATCTGTTCCCAAAAAACAAATTTTAAGGACTCAATTTTTTCTCTTTTCAAAATACATCATGCATGCTAAATACTAAAAATCACTAGGCTCATTTCATCTTGACAAAGAGCATTGGACCCCAAATTTCTGTAAAGTACAAAAAAGTACACGAAACCCTTAAGAGAAACACAAAAAAAAAGAGAAAGGGAATACATGAAATCCCGGGAAAAAAACCCTAGAAAAGAAGCCCTCGCGCCAGGAAACAGCGCTAAAACGTGTAAAACGAGGACTTTTTTTCGTGGGGGAAGGATTACTGTTGACTTGACACACGTCAGGTTTTGAGGAAGAAAGGATGCTCACATGGGGGAACAGGTGATAAAGGGGAAAATCGTCAGGAACGGGATCAAAAGACTTCTCACCGTCTGAGCTCCCCCCCAAAAGGGATCGAAAACTGCGTGCCCCCGCCCCCCGAGGAGCGATTACCACATCCTGGAGGAATCTTTGCCTGTCCCGAACCCTTCCTCTGGCCCGCCCGTTCGCGTCTTTCTTCAACAGAAACTGGTAGGAAAACCAGAGTCCCATGTTGACCTTGCAGGACATTTCACCTGGGGAAAGAATAAACAAACCCCCCCTGGAAAAAAAGCCCTCTCCCTGGAAAAGACCAGTTTTCTAAAACCATAAAGGGAAAAGGGGCCCCAATTGTGGGAAAATATAGCGAGGAAGAATCTCTAACCCTGGGAAATAGACTTAATCTTTTAGCAGAGCGATTTAAAAACCGGGGTAAAAAAAAAAACACCACACAAAGCTTAAATCAAGGGAAAGAAGATACTTAACTTGGCAAACGACATTAAAACCCTTGAAGACGAAGTGCAAATCCATCCCAAAAAAAACGAAAAGATCCCCGATTAGAAGACGCTACCCCTGGAGAGAAGTTTAAAACAGGGGAAAAAAACATTTGTAAATTTTGAGGCAAAAAAAAGCAGGAAAGAAGACGCTTAAACCGTAAAAGGAGAACAACAACAGTTGAGCCTTACAAGAAAATCCTGTAAAAGCAGAACACGCTTTGAAAAAAAGTACGCAAACCTAAAAACGCGCAGTGTCAGTCAATCCCTTTCAAAGGGTATTTAAAATCATTTTAAAAAAACGTTAAACCCCCAAAGGAAAATGTGAAGTGATACGGGGAGAGGTTTACAAAAGACAAAAAAAGAAGAGAAGTGAAAAATATGTCGGGTTTAAAAAAGTTCTTGATGATGGCACCCGTCGTTTTAGGAAAATGGTGTTGCGCGTGGATCAGCGTTGTGGAGTGCGGGTTGCTGGGGTTTAAAGAGCCCGTCCGGTGGCGATCGTTGCTGCGGGAAGTTTCGGTCATGGTTTTGTTGGTGCCGACGCAATTCTTTCCTCTGCGGTGCTCCATTTTTCCCCACTGGGCCTCTCTTTTTGCTTGCTTGCTTGTGCCGGTTGAAGCTGTTCTCCAGGTCTTTTGGGGTCGAAGGCCTCCCCTCGGGCACGCTTGCTTACCCCTTGTGCGTTGGGGGGCCTCCTGGGGGTTAAAACCGTAGCCAACTCCCCGAACAGCATGTCCTTTGGCATGCGCCGTCGCCCGGCGGTGATGTGCCAACCCAGCGCAGGCTTCTGGTAGCTGATAAAACTGTGGGCTCCTTGGGGGCCAGGAGTCCTTGTTGGTGAGCGGTCTGCTAAGTGATGCCCGGCGTCTTCTGAGGCAGCGAGGGGGAAAGGGCGTTCGTCTGGTTCTTGTCCGGTACAGGGCCCAGCTCATTCTGTGGAAAAGGGAAGCCAGAAGCAGGTTGGGCACCTGTCATTTAGGTTTGGGTGTTGTGGTTTGTCCCAGTTCTTTTTCGCTAGAGGGACATCGCTTTTTGCGGTCTTCCCGATGCGCACGTTCAGCTCGGGGTCCAGGAGGGTTGTGAAGTGGTGGAGCCCACGAAGTGAAGTCGTCGCCCATTTCGGGTGTGATCGCCAATGGAGAGCGGGTAGTGTGCTGGCGTTTTGGGCCCCAGATGTTGGTTTCTTCAAGTTGATGCGTGGCCGAACCGGTGTGGAATCAGCGAGAGGTGTCAGCCTTTTTGCCTTCGTCGGTGTGGGCGCGGGGGGGCCGCGCAGCCAAGAGATCTCCCGTGGAACTTTCCATTAAAAGGCTGCATGTCTCAAACGCCCCGGCCCTGGTCTCCGTTGTCTATGTCTGTCAGTTTCTTGCCCTGATGACAAAATTTGCATTTTAACATAAAGGATACATAAAAAAAGGATGGTATGGTTATTTTGAAAATTGGCTTTTTAAATGTTTTTTGAAACGAGAAAAAAAATGGCGTTTAATTTTTTGGGGGGGGGGGGTCAATCCTTTCTAAAAGCGCGCCAAGGCCTTTCTCCCCCCTTTCGTTTTTCGTTTGTCAAATTTTTTTTGCTTTGTTGGAGCGACGAAACAATACCCGGGAGTCGAGATAAGTGGCGTAGAACATAAATAGTGCAACAGTTTGCAGGTGATTCACGGGCAGTGTACTCGTGATGGACTTATTAAAACGGTAAATATTGCCCTAGGAATGAGAATTTTAAATCTCTGTATAAATTGTGATGAAACGGCACTTTGGGTGACCAAAGGATGAAAGCTAACGAGAGTAGGGCCCCGAGGTAAAAATGGCAGGGAAAATTGCCGAAGAAATTTGGGGGTTTTTACTCAGGATTAAAACCATTATGCACCTGAAATTACAATAACCTTTTCGCAGAAGCTGCAGCGTGTATAGTCTGGCCTCCAGAGCGCGACTAAGTGTGGACGGGGTGTTCTGAGTTTTCCTTTCCTGATAAATCAGTCCCCTTTAAATTTCACCCCCAAAATTTTCTGAATTTTTTTGAACCTCGAATTTTTTTTTTTCGTTTTTTAAAAACGGAGCAGTGAAAAGAGCGACGGATGAGGACAAAAGATGTATGAGCAAGGCACCTCGAACTTTTTGGTTTTTGAAAATATTTATGCTCTAAAACTTTAATGAAATAAATCACGAAAACGAAATCAAAAAAATCATGAATTAAATTTCAACGGAAACACCCCCACCTTTTTCCTTCAGGTCAAAAACCTTCGGATATCGAAAATTTTTTACAATTTGGGCGGGAAAAAAGGGGTCAAAAACAAAAAGATGTAAATAAACTTTTGTGAAATTCAAGCCCGAATTAATGGTAAATGTAAGCAGCAAACTGTCCAAAGTCAACCCGTTTTAGTCTTATCCATTCAAACTATTCAAATTATTTTTCCTTTTTTGTCTCGCCAAGCAAAAACCCGTTGTGTCTTCTAATTTAAAACCCTCAACCATTTTGCCATTCCCTTTATCCCCGTAGGGGAGCTACTCAATCAGGCGTTCTATAATAATTGAAAATAAAACCCGAAGTTGGAAACATTTTTAAATTCAACAAAAAAGGGGAAAGGGGTATACTCCTTTGGAATTAATGAAAGAAAAGGGTTCGTATCTAATACACACTTTATATCATTACAAAAAGCGGGATTCCCTCAATTGCGATATGTAAGAAATGATGAAAACGGCAGTCAAAGAAGGGATAATTACACTTCAGAGATTATTGTAAATGTGAAAAAAAGAGGGAAAGGGCTTTAGGATAGTTCAGTGGTCATTGTCGGAGAAATGAATTGCGATTTCAAGGGAAGATTTCTTTCACATGGTTCATGAAAAATTTTGGATGCAGATAAAATTTGAAAAGGCTAAAAGTCGAATGACCCTTATTAAATTTTTCTTAAAGCAGTGGTTTAAAAAAATCACGCGATGTTCCCAATTTTATGGAGAAGGGGGAACCGCGTGTGTGCGGGGTGTGTCGCGCCGCTTTTGGGGGGGCAAAGTATGTGTGCGTGCGTCTGCGCAAAGCCCCCCTTTTAAGAGATGGAAGTGTAATTTTGGTGTTGGACGGACTTGTAGTGGGGAAGGAGAGAGAGGGAGGATAGGAGAGGAGAGACAGTCGATATTTGCAGCGAGTGTGGTATACGTGCGGCCCGTGCGCGCGCGCGGTGTGTGCGCCTGGCTTGTAAAATTTAGTGCATGTTTATGCACGCATTTGGGGTGTGCCGATCTTCTTTTACGATTTGAACGTTTTATCTACTGGTTTGCGTGGTGTGTGTGTGTGCTATGAGCGTTCCCTTTTCCCAAGGGGGAAATAAACAAAAAATCGGGGCATAGCGTAACCCCTGTGCAACCCATTATTACTGCAGTAACGGGGCTAATGGCACGGAAACGACGTGACCAGCTCATTACCAACCCCTGCCAAATCCCGAAGAATAAAACACGGACAATCGTGCCCCCAAGGATACAAACGCCCCCCTTTTCCGCCATTTTCCCCGCCCCTAAGTTGTTGCAACTAGTTTAGGGGACTGATCTACTTAATTATTCTATCTTTCATTGTCTTGTCTACTTATTTCACTAAATGAGAAAATTTTTGTCCCCCGGTTAAAATCTTTGGGGTTTTCGGCCCGTAAGGGTGGTACTTTTCTTGTCTGAGTTCAATGGTTTCTGGTGCCTGGCACTGCTTCCCGGTGGTGGTACCCTTTTTTTATTCCGCCCAAAAAAAAAATGTCAGTTCCAAATTTTACAAGGAAAAAGGGTTTAAAACCCCGTTCCCGTAAATACACATTAAAGCTAAAACGAGACAAAAACCCTTTAAAAAAAAAGAATGCACAAACCAAAAGTAAGAGGGCCCCCTAAAACGAGAGAAAAGCCTACTTTAGTCCAGAGAAAAGACGCTTCACCCTGTGACGGGACATTTTCCCCCATGAAAGGCTACTGTGACTTGAGCACCCCGTAGGGTTGTGGACATAACCGATAAAATTAAACGGACAGGGTGCGCACATCTGAGCCGGGAGGGGGAGGGTGTGTGTGTGTGTGTGTGTGGGGGGGGGGGGGGGGGGGGGGGGGGGTCCCTGTTCGTTTACATAAATTAAATCGGTTGGCTATACTTACCCCAAAAGGGGGGCTTGAACTTTTGTGGATCTCATCTTGCCCCTCTCCATAAAAAATGCCTTAAAAGGCAGCCATGTAACTTTAAAAGTTGTGCATTTAATTTTTTGCATTTCAGAAAAGCCATTACTTTTTACTTAAATATAACATTTAGTTAACCCTTTTATTTCTTTTTTTTAGATTTTACACACACCACTTCACCCGCACCTCCGAAAAAAGGTTCTCTGTGTTGTCAGCCCTGCCTCGGGGGTGGGCTCCCCGTCAGCGTTCTGTCCTGGTGGTGTCTCCTCGCGGTGTCCCGTCCTGGTGGTCTGTATTGTCGCTGTCCCGACTGATCCGTGCTCGTTCCTCGTCGGCTGTTCCCCGTTCCCGGTTGTGGCCCCTTCCTGGGACTGTTGTGTCGGGGTGATGTTCTTCCGTCCGAAATGAAACCCTTCAATGATTTTTCTTAATCAATTTCATATTAAAGCAGTTTAACAAAATGTTTTAATCAGTAGGAGAAACGAAGGATACAAAAAATCCGTTTAGGAAAAAACCCCCTCGAGCGAAATGCTCGAATGAATTATAATGCAAGAAGGGGGTATCCCTTTTTTTACTGAAATTTCTTTGCGTCTCCTCCCTGACGAGTCCATCCGCGGACGAACGCTTTTTAGCAGCAATTGAAAGTCTGTCTTGAGGAAAGGGTTACGATGGTTCCCTTGTTGTGTGAAGGTTAACTTAAATTTTTTCCCCGATTTTTGTTCTCATTTTTCTCCCCCCCCCCCCCCCTTTAAAAAAAAAAATTTTCCCAAATCAAAGTAATGAAGAAAAATTTTTACCTTCACTTGTTTTTTATACAAAAGGTTCGAATTAGTTTCTTAGCGTTTGATTGTTCAAAGGCCCTTTTAATTCAGTTTATTTTTTTCCCCATTAATGCCTTGAGATAGAGTTTTTGGTATGCCGGATGCGAAATTCCTTTGCCCCTTTGTATCGGTTTTAAGTTGTCGCCCCCAGACGATGTCACCAAGTGTGGGGCCCGTGACCGCCCCCCGGAAGAGTTTTTCTATTGAAACTGAGGCACAGCACTTTTTCCCCCGTAGCGAAACTGCAAAAAGACGGTGAATCGACGCCATTGTTGAATCAGCGCACAAGGAAAAAAATGGTTAATCAATTCACGAAAGCTATGTTTTTCTTTTTTGTCAGCTGTATTTACTTGTTCATTTATCCCGTCCTGCGATCCCCCCCGGGGGACCTGTCGGGGTTGCGAGGCCTCCCGGCCAATTTCAAATGGCCCCATGATTCTGTCCCTTTATTGTCATTCCTTTCATGATGTCTTTTTTCGGTGATTACCCGTGAATTTTCCGTACACAAAATTTTTTTGGATTTTTTTTTCGCCCCGTTCCATGTATTTTACAAGAAAGAAAGGAAAATCACCCGATGTTTCTGGCAGTGCAAATTCCCAGTTAGTTTCATGTAGTTACTTGAGCATAAAAAAATTGCGATGATTTAGTTGCATATTACGGGTGTTCGACTGATCAAACACATGCTTTACCCAAAATTAGCTAAAAGAGAAAATCCATTTTTCGTTTCATTTGCATCTTGTATGGGGGGTTTTTGTGCCGTTTGTTCATGCAGCGGATTTCATTTTTTTTGTGCCCGGGCTTGTCCCCCCCGATGCTGTTTTAGCGCCGTTCTGTCAGTAATAAAAAAATCATCATGTTTAAAACAGTATGAGTGACAAAGGCTAAGGTTTGTTTGGTGAATTTACACAAATGTGCCAAATCCAAGTCATACTCAAATTGATGAAACGTGTCTCAATTTTTGGGAAATTTAAACCAAAAAATTAATGCACGAGTGTATAAACCTAAACTCTTTCAGACACTGAAAACGGAGACTTGGATCCAAACATGCCTTTTAAATTTGGCTCCCATGGTACAAATCATACCCGGACTGTTACTGTGATTCATCCCGAATTATTTACACTGGCTCTGACCGTTGTACGATGCAACTGCGTATGTGACTGAATAGCACGGTCTTTAGGTTTTTGTTTTACTAGGAAACCCAACAACCCACCCTCCTCCCAAAAAACATGAATAACCCATTGAAAATTTACTGCTGGAACTAGTATCATACCTTGTTCTCCCGATTTGTATGACTCCATGTGGTGCAACGGTCTTTGGTAGAATGGCACCGCTTCCGGTAGAGTGCTCGTCCTCTTCGACCCTGCCACAATGGGAAACGAATCCGATCAAATCATGAAAAATAGTCATCAAAACCTGTTTGGGAAAAAAACACTAATCCCCCTCACTAAACTTTTAAGTTTAGGAAAAAAATGCACTAAATCCTTATTCTTCGTTACACATACACTAAACCCTAAGACAGGACATTAATCCCTATGAAAAAACGACAAGGCCCCCTGACAGGACAATAATCCCTATGAAATGATCACTAGACCCTATGACAGGACATTAATCCCTATGAAATGATAGACACTAGACCCCATGACAGGACATTATTCGCTATGAAGAGAGAGAGACGAACCCTATGACAGGACATTATTCGCTATGAAGAGAGACACTAACCCCTATGGCAGGACATTTGTCGCTATTAAGAGAGACACTAACCCTATGACAGGACAGTAATCGATGAAAAGAGACTAACCCCTATGACAGGACAGTAATCGCTATGAAGAGATAGGGCTAACCCCTATGACAGGCCATTAATCGTATGAAGAGAGACACTAACCCTTTTGACAGGACAGTAATCGCTATGAAGAGGGCCCCTAACCCTATGCAGGCCATTAATCGCTATGAAGGAGACACTAACCCTTTTGACAGGACAGTAATTCCGCTATGAAGAGAGAGACTAACCCCTTTTGACAGGGACATCAATCGCTATGAAAGAGAGAGGACTACCCCTATGACAGGACATCAATCGCTATGAAGAGAGACACTAACCCTATGACAGGACAGTAATCGCTTTTGATGGGATAGACACTAAACCCTATGGGCAGGAAATTAATCCTATGAAGGGATAGACGCTGCACCCCATGACAGGTCAATCGCTTTGAAGGGATCCACATGTTGACCGATCACCTGCTATCGTTTCTGTGGAAGAAGCAATACTCAATCAGGAGGTACCAGGTTGCGCACAAGGAAAAACTTTCAGGAACAGGATCAAAGACTTCCCCTGCAGCTCAGCCCCAAAAGGGTTGAAGACATGCGTCCATGTTTCAGATCTCCGAGTCATTAGACCTGCTGCATCACTGAAGTCATTTGATGCCCTCCTGAACCACCCCCCAGTACCGCCTGTTCTGTACCCTTCTCCCACAGAAATGGCACGGGAAACCAGAGCTGTCTGTTGGTCTATGAAAGGACACCCAATCCGGGGAAAGAATAAGACTTAAATCTCTTGTTAAGAAGACACTAAACCATCGAAGAACCAAGCATAAAACTAACTGAAGGAGGAGAAGACACTTAAACATGCGAATGAGCGAGACGGTTAACTCTGGGAAAGAACATGACACTAACACCCGAAAGAACCCCTGAAGAGAAACAAACTTCAGCAAAAAGTCAATCTTGTGAATGAAGAAGAACTTAACCCGA
>CM031607.1:33678823-33718823 GCA_018398815.1 Conus ventricosus | reverse complement strand
ATCCCCCCCCCCCCAAATTTTTCCCTCCCCCCCCCTCCCTCTGAAAATTTTCCCCCTTTCTATAAATTTTTTTCATTTGATATTTTTAAATTCCCCCCAATCAAATAAAAAAAGGGGCCAGATAAGAAAAAATTACAATTTACCCCCACCCAAAACCCTTTCCCTTTCTTGTCCCAAACACAGCCCTTTCTTCTCTCTTTTTGCCCCTTTCCCCCCCCCCCTTCCCACAACAGGCACCCCCACCCCCAAACCAAAACACCCACACACACCAAACCCACACCCCCCAAAACAACACAAAACACACTTTACCGTAAGTCCAGGGACACGCCCCAAAATACCCATATGTTTTGTTGTTGTTTTTTGTTGTTGTTGTTTTTTTTTCCCCTCGTCAAAAACACTTAAAAGTGAATAGACTTTTAAACAAAAAAACTAACATTTTTAACACGCACGTATCACACACATGCACACACGCAGGGCACACACTCAGCTGCGTGAAACCCGCCCATCCGAGAGGAGGAGAGACCTGACTCTGCCCACTTTTAAATTGACATTGGCTAATAGCCTTTTTGTAAAGGGGGGTACAATGTCTTTTTTTTTTGTCAGAGGGGAAAAACGAAGAAAAAATGAAATTAGGTGCCTACACAGTGGCAAAATCAAAAAAATTTCCTTTTCCCCTTTCATCTTTTTGGTTTTTTTTTTCTATGTTCTATAACAAATTTCGTTCTCAAAAAAACCTTTCCCTTCAAGCACACGCTGATCCACCCCAATTCCCTTTCGATTTGACACAGCATTTATTTCCCCTTTAAACCCCCCTTTCCCATTCACCCATATCTCTGTACAGAAATTTATTGACTTGATTTTATAAAAAACCCATTCCTTGAACCATCAAGCTTCGGGGTTTAAAATAAGTTTTTCCACACAGAAAAAAAATAAAATTAAAATTGTACCCCTTCAGTGTTTAAAATTTTATTCATTCATAATTTTTTTTTCCGCGTGTCTACTCTTTGTTAGTTTATTTTCCCCACCCTTTTTTTAACAATGTTTCATCACTTGTCGGGAAAAATACAAAAAATTTAAGGGTTTTTGACTCTTGAGGTGTTTTTTAAAATTGTTTTGATTTTTTTTTTATTTTCCATAAGCGGGAAAGTAAACAAAAATGAAACTATCTTCTCTAACTGCAATTCTTTACATAATGGCCCGGGGAACCCCATCAACAGAAAAATTTTTTAGATACCTTCTTTTATTACCCTTTGCCCCAGTGTTCTATTTCAAATTTCTTGCAAGGTTACCCTTTGCCCCCGATTAGTTTACAAAATGAAAATATTTTCTCCCTCCAAGTTATTTTTAAAGGATAGGAACCAGGAATATTTATATGTTCTTCTATTTGGGCTGTGCCATTTTTGTTTATTTGAAAAAATTAACTATTTTTAAAATTAAAAAAAATTAAAAACGGTTTCTTTTCCCAACCCCCCGGGTTTAAACCCAAAACTTTAAAAACCCAATTCTCTTTTAGCATTTCTTTTTCAAAAGAGGCCCATTTAAAATTTCCAAAATCACATTGTTTTAGCATCATGTCGTATGCTTCCCTGCTCAGTCTAGTAGGGTTTAACTTTATTATTTTACACCAGTTTTGACACACTTTACCTTACACCCGATGTAAAAAGGGTCCCTTTCCCTTTTTTCTCCGAAAGCTTTTTATTGGACGAATGAATCGGAATTTCGAAAACCGTTTGTGCATAAGTGTGCACTCTTTCTACTTTTAAAGATTTTTTTAAAAAGTCCCATTTTTCCGCCCCTTATGAAAAAAAATCGGTTCAATCGGGGTTTAAAAATAGCTTCCAAAATTGGGTGGTGTAGAAATTTTTAATTTCTTTATGTTCTAAAAAATTTCTCTCCCCCCCTTTTTTTTGCCTTTTCTATTGTTTAACCCCAAACCAAAATTCCCAATTTTTTTGTCGTAAAAACCCCCCAAACCGGTTTTTGAACGAATTGGTTATTTTAAACTCGGGAATTACCATACCCCCCAAACTTCATTTTAGCAAAAATATCCACCTTTGGGAAAACCCCAAAAAATGTTGGTTTTATAAAGGGTTTTTTACTGTAACTGTAGTTTTTAGCTTCTTTTTTCCCAAAACATTCAATGGTTTTGCAACCCTATTGCTTTACTAGACAACAGAATCCTATCCCCAAACTTTCTTTCAAAAAAAATTCCACAGAAAACGGGAAATAATCAAAAATTAACCATTTTTTCCCATTTTTTTGAGAGTTCTAAAGCAAGCTCTTTGTAAAAAAAAAACAACTTGGGGCCCTTAAAAAGGCAGTTGCTTGATCCCGTGGCAATTGAAAAATCAGAATAAAAACATTTTGTCACGCACACATCCCAATCCCGGAGTCGTCCCTTCCCCACGTTCCCATATAAATTTCCCTTTGACCCCGTTTTTTGGAACATTCTAAAATATTTTTTTTTCCCGAGTAAAAAGTTTTCTGAAATAAACCAAAAGCGAATAAAATTTTTGGGGTGTTCTTAAGCATGAAAATTTTTGTCCAAAAAGCGAAAAAATTTAAATATATGATCAGTTTTACTCTACCAGATCAAAACCCCTCCCTTGTCCTCCACGATTTTTTTTCCCATTTGGGCCCCTTTTTAATTTCACATTAAAAATTTTTGGTTGAAAACTTTGGGGAAAATTGTCAGGGCCCCCCTCGGTAGTTTCAGGAGTTTTTATATCTCCCTTTTTGGGGACGGAAAGATGTTTTGATTTCCCCTTTCCCCTCGGAAATGCCCCGGGTAAAGGGAGGGGGGGGGAGGAGGAGGAGAGGGGAGTTTTACAAAGTCAAAAGTAAATTTTTCCATTGCCGTGAGAAACCAGGTTTGGGGGGTGTGTGGTGTGTGTGTTACCCGTGTTTTTTCCCGCGTAAAGTAGGAGGGGCGCGTGCGGGTTTTTTTTACTTTCTGCGGGCGTCGCTGAGTTCCCGGGTGAGAACACAAAACCCCGGGGTCAGCCGGAAAGTGAGGGGAAAATGTGTGTTGTCTCTCTGTCTGTTTTTGGTCAATGGGACCTTTATAGTAAACTAACGAAAATTGAATACCCGAAATTTGAGACCTGTTTTTTTTTTCAGTGTCCCCTTTTTTATTAATCAAAACCCAAAAAAAAAAAAAAGAAGTCTCACCAAAAAAAAGTGTTCTTTTTTCAAACCCCCGGGAAACCAGTCCCTACTGTTCCCCCTGTCGCATGCTTTTCTACAAAGCCCGAAAAGGAAGCTGTCCCCCAAAGGGCCCCCCTTTCTGAAGTGTTTTTCCCACACCAAGAGGGTTCGGGTTTTATACCTAGCACTTCCGGCATCGGGACACAAGGGACTCTTTTTCCTTTTCTGGTTTAGTCCAGGGCTGGTTGGGGGCTTCGTCAGGTTCTTTCCAAGCCCTTCATAGCATGAAATTTTCAAGTAAGGTCGGTCACACCCAGTCTGCGAGGGACTCTGTCCAAGCTTCCCAAACCCGGTTGCAGCTTTCCCCAGAGGGGCAAGGCCAAAAAACCTTTGGAAAAGTTTTTGTCAGTGTCCACCTCCCCCCCGCAGTGGTGCGTCAGAAAACCCTCCTAGCCCTTGTGTCCGTCTTTCGGGTTTTACTGTCGCAGTGCTAGGGGGAAAACTTTTCTCCTGGTAACTGGGCCCCGCAATGGTCTGTCATAGGTCTGTAGTACGGGCGTAGCTCCTAGTAATACAAATTGTAGTCCCCTTCCCTTAAAAGGGAGTTTTCGGGTCCCCCGTAACTCAAGTTAGAGTCCCCTTCTCTCAAGGGCCCCCAAATGCGCTAAAAAAAACAAAAGTCAGTAGAAACCCGCCCTCTTCCGCTCCGTGTCGTTTTCCAAGTTCGTCGGCTTGTTTTCACGAGTGGCAGTGAAACCCCCTTCTCCCCCGAGGTTTCACTTTCCCCTGAGCTCGCCTACGTGCGCAGAAAAACCCTGCGTCATAAAACCCCCCCCCGATTTATGATGAAAACTTTTTTTCCCCCGGGGTTTCGTGGGGGAAGGGAGTCTTCACTCCTTGGAAACCCCTGTCTGGGAGTGTTTGATTTGAGGTCCTTTTGGGTGTTCCTGTTTTTGAGCCCGGGATGCGGAAAGCACTGTGTGCCCAAAGGGGCCCTGGAAAAAGGGTCCCTTGCCCTCTGCGCCCCCGTCCGGTTTTAAAGGGTATTTTTAAACCACTTCGGGGGTCAGAGATGCCCGGTCTCCCGCTTGGGAGGGCCCCGGCCCCCAGGGGATATAAGGTTTTTTTAGGGTTTTTTTATGTGGGTCTATCGCACCACCCGAAGCAGCGACCCCCCTTTAATTTAACCCGGGGCGGTTTTCCGCCTCAGCCGGGGACA
Organism: Conus ventricosus; assembly: GCA_018398815.1. Classification (NCBI taxonomy): domain Eukaryota; kingdom Metazoa; phylum Mollusca; class Gastropoda; order Neogastropoda; family Conidae; genus Conus; species Conus ventricosus. The sequence continues at coordinate 33,714,457 of CM031607.1, read as the reverse complement.
TTTTGGGAAATACCCTTTAAACCGCCCCCCATATATGGCCCAAAAAAGGGGGCCAAACGCTTCCTTGCCCCTCCCGGTGCGCCGTCACCCCGGGGGGACAGAAGAAAACCCCGCCTTCAGGGGAACCGGGGGGCAGTCCCCCCCAGCCCCCAGTGGCCCGACAAACCCCTCCCCGGCCCGCCACAACCCGCACCCCCTCGCTCCCTCCCCGTCTTTTAGGACCCCAGCCAAAAGAAGGTCAGGGGATTCCAGGGCCCTGGGGCTGGGTACCCCCCCGCCGCTTCTTGCCCCCCCCCCCGGGTCAAGCCTCCCCCCAACCCTCCCCCCCCCCCCCCAAAAGAGCCGGGGACCCACTCCCGATGAAGGGTGTTTCTGGGAAAGGTTTTCCCCATGTGGCTTTAAAACCTTTATGGCCTCCTTTTGGGGAGTTGGTGAAGACTGTAATTTCCCAAGCTGGAGGCCGGGGGTGTGATGGTCCACAGCTTTTCCCAGTTTTCCCCCGGCCCAAATAGCCCTTTTATTGCCTTGGGCCCCCGTGTGTGTGGCCCCGCCCAAAACAAACCCTTTTATGAAGATGGCACCCCTTTATCAAATATGGCCCGGAGTTTGGGGATGGAGGCATGAGCTTTCGGAACCCCCGGGTTTAAATTCCACATCCAGGATCAAAAAACTTCTTGCCCTCTTTTTGGGTTTTCCCGGGTGTGGAACCCGGCCCCCCTTTGCCTTTTCCCTTTATCTGTTTGGCCCATTTTACAGGGGCCTTGCTTTTGGGAAAAGTTTGGCATCCCGGATTCAGCAGTAAAGGGTTTGAGTCCGTATGTTTTTTGTTGTGGGGCCCCTTTTTCAAGGGGTTCCCCGTCCCCTTTTCCCGATTCCCATAAGGCCCGTGTTTGGGGGTCCCCCTGATGTGGTAGGGCTGCCCCAAAACCCCCTGTCCTGAGTACCCTTTGGGTGACCGTTTAGGTGGTCCTCCTGGCAACTTGATTTGCCCGCTGTCCCGATTCCCTTTCTTGGAAACCTGACCTGTTCTCCCTTGGTTCACTTTCATTAGAAAAAGGCCCTGACCCCAGCAATTCGAATAACTCCGACGATGGTTTCGAAATTTTTGCATGGAGTGTTACTGTCAGAGGGGGTTCGGGGGCCTTTTTTGCGGGGGGAAGCATAGGATTATGGCGGATTATTGCCCGTAAACTCCAATGCCTTGGACCGTACCCCAGGTTTTCACCTTTGGGAAAATTTGCCCTTTGGGGAGGGTTTTTCCCCTTGGGAAAAGCCCTGAAGGAAAATGGCGACTTGCCCGAAAAGGGTGGTTTTCGGTTTTTTCCCTTTTCCCTCTCCTTTGCTAGGGTGGTTCTGAGCCACTTCCCGGTTAACCCCCTGCAAACTTTTTTCGGTGCCCCCCCTGTTTGCAGTAAAAGCCCTTGGGTGGGTTTGGGAAACCCGGATTGTCAGGTTTTCTTTCCCCCTTTCTCGGCTATAAGTGCAGTGAGTGGTCAGTTTTTCCCCATCAGTTAAAGCTGTCCAGATTTGCTTTGGAAAAAAAACCCGAAATGCCCCGGGGGTCCCCCTGAATTTTTTTGGGTGCCTCATCAAGACCCGGGGGAGGGCCCTGGGTCCCCCTTGCCCTTTTGGGGCGGGGCTTTTTTCCCCCGGGTTTGGGTCTCTCCAGATAGGCATATTTACCCGCCCCCTTATCCTGATACCCGTGCAAAATTTGCTGATTTGCCCCGCCCTTTATTTAACTTTCTGGGGAGGTTTTGGGAAAGGTGAAACAGCAACCCCGGTGACCCCGGGTTTCCAGTCCCCATAAGACCCCCCCTGGGTTCTGGTGGTTGGGTGGAACTTGAGTTTTTTGGGGGGGTTTTAGTCGGGTTCTGGGCCCCAAGCGTGCTTCAAATCATCATATTGGGTTTTATGAGCAATGACTGTATCTTGGGGGCAATGGTGAAGAAATCCGGGGGGTTTTCCTTCCCCGACCCATCCCGGTAATCCGACTTTTCCATTTAGGGCCCCCCTTTAGGGTGTTTTTAGCTGTCAAAAACCCGTACTTGAATGACGCCCGTTTTTTTCCCCTCTCTGAAATTTTTTTTGGGTTAAATTTTCCCCGGGTCCCCCCTCGGGCGAATGGGGGTACCCAACAGGCCCGTTTTCTCTTTTGCTGTCTGAGGGGTAGAATTACAATTTTGATCCTTAGTCAGTCGTGAGGGGCTGCCGTTTAAAAAAAGTTTTGTGTGCCCCAGCCTTTGGTGCCTGCTCCAAGTTTTTCGAGGGGGAGGGGGAAACTCGACGGGGCCGTGGGTTTGGGCCCTCCTGCCTTCCCGCCCCTTACGGCGCCCCTCCCCATCTCTTTCTCTGGTCAAAGATCTCCCGCAAAATTTTCGAGCCTGTGGTCAGTCGGTTTGGCGACCTGACCTCTGAATATTTGGGGGAAGTGCCCCCAAAACTTTAGGTTAAAGGGCCCCCCCATGGCGTCTGTGTGTGTTTCCCCGTGATCTTGTTTCAGGGTTCACCCGCCCCAGACTTGGTTGTGTTCCCCCCCCAGGACTTTACCCCTTTTTGTGGAATGCTGTCCCCCTAGGGCGACCCTTTCGAAGCCGAGACCCCCGCGACCCCCGTGTCCCCGATCCCAGTAACCCCAAATCAAAAGACTCACTCCTTCCTGTGTTTTTTTCACCATTCTGGAGGGGAAAAGGAGGCCAGAAATCACCCGGGGCTGTGTATCCCAAAGTGGGTAAGGGGGTTTCTCTTTTTTTCTTCCCCCCCAAAGTGGCGGCCCTTTTGGGGCTCTATGAAAAACTTCCATGGCCCTGCTGCATTTTCCCAATCTTTCAGTTCAAAACAGGTTTGTCACTGGGTTTGCACAAGGAATGGGGCATTTTTCATGGATAAACCCCCAATTTCCCCTTTCCCTTTTCCCCCAACAAAACAAGTGACTGCTCAATCCCGAGGGGTTTTGTTACATTCAGCCCTATGGTTACTGAATAAATCTTTCCCCTTTTTCTAATGGGGCAAATGGAAAGTATAGTGTTTGGGGTCCCAATTTGTTTCCCGGTCTGGGACAAACCCAAACAAACGTATTAAAACCCTTTTGTTTGTTGTTAACTTACAGCTGGGGTTTTTTTCTAAAATGAAAATGCAAGGGTATCCCCTTCTGACCCAATGAAGTGTTTTTCCTACCTCAAGAGAAGTTTGTTTATTTACCCAGCACTTTGCACTCGCACACACGACTCTAACCCCTTTCCCGGCAGTCCGGGGTTGGTTGGGGGGGGTTTGTTGGTTTTCCCCTTTCCAAACCCTTTACTAGATGAAAAGTAAAATAAGGTTGGCCAACAGTTGCGACGGGACTCTGTCCAAGGGTTTCCCAAACCCAGTTGCAGCTTTCCTCAGAGGGTTAAACAGTGGTACGTTTTTTTGTCAGTGTTCCCCTCCGGGCCAGCCGTTTGGGCTGTCGAACCGTCTAGCCGTTGTGTCCGTTTACGGCTTCCCGTGCAAATGCTAGGGCAAAAATGTCCCTGGTAAGGGGCCCCCGCACTGGTCTGTCATAGTGTACAAATACGACGTAGTCCCTAGCTAAAATCCCGTTAGCTGTCCGCTCTCGTTAAAGGGGGTGTCGAGGGGCCCAGCTAATACAAGTTAGTAGTCCCCTTCCCTCAAACCCGAGTGTCGCTAATTTCCCAAAAAGTCAGTAGAATGCATTTCAAGCTCCCCTGTGTACTCGAAGTTCGTCGGCTTGTTTCACGAGTGTCAGTGGAAACCCCTTTTTCCGCGAGGTGCAATTCCGCTGAGCTCGGGTAAAGTTTCGCAAAAAAAACCGTGCGTCCCTAAATTTTTTGAATGTGGTTTGGTTTACATTGGCACCCGTTTTGAAACCCCCCCCCCCCCCCCCCCCCCCCCCCCCCCCCCCAATCTTATTAAATAAACTATGTTTTTAAACAATTTCCCGGTTTTCGTTCCCTTTTCCCCCTCCCCTTCCCCTCCCGGGTGCAAAAAAAATGCATTTTGATTTGTATCTTTTTTTTTTTCTTTTTTTTTTTGGGGGGGGGGGGTCGTGAGGGGTGCCAAACCCTTTATTTTCAAATTTTGTATTTGGGCCACCCGAGGGGAGGAGAAAAAGAGAGGAGAGAGAGAGAAAAGAAAATGGGGATTCCCGAAAGCATCCCCCATCTTCTGTGATTTGGGGGGAGGAGGGGGGGGGGGGGGGAAGGGGAGGAAAAGGGGGGGAAATTTTCAATTTAGAAAACAAAAAATGAGCCGGATTATTTCTGGGGAACCTTTGGTTTTTTCCGAGGGTGAACTTCATTTTTCTTTTTGTTTCGGGCCCTTAAAAAATTATTGCAAAGATGGAGGGGTCAGATTGGAATTTTTCCTTTTCCCGCCGCACTCCTTCCCTTTAATGCCTATTTCCTTCCCCCTTTTTTCTCTCTTCTTTCTCTTTCTCTTCTTCTTTCTCTTGCTTTTCTGCCCTTTCTGTTTCCCGTCTGCTTTGGGCTGGGAAAACCTTTTCTTGTTAAATTCAAAAAAGGCGGTTTCAAAACCGCCCTCCCCTTTGGGTTCCCCAAAACCCCCTTTCCAGTTCTCATTCCGGGTAAGAGGAGTTAAAAAGAGAATTGTGCCTTTCCCTCTTCACATGCCCCCAGTCCACTACCCAGCACCCCCCCCCTTTTCCCGCCCCCCCTCCCCTCTTCCTTTTTGGGTTTTTTTTTTTAACTAAACTATCTGCCACTCTTTTCCCCAAACCTTATCTCTAGTTAATTGCACTCCCCCCCATACACACACATGCGCCGCGCGCCCCAACCCCACACGGCCCAACACGCCGCGCGGCGCGCCCCACACAACAAAAACCCCCAAAACCCCCACACAAAACACGGGCGCGTGCGTTTATTAAGTTTTTTTTTGGGCTGAATTTTTTTGTGTGTGGCGGTGATTTCGTTAAAAACTACACAATGTGCGCACGTACGCATGGAGCGCTCACACACGCGCAGGCACAGAAAACTGCCCAAGTGTGAGGCAGGAAGTCTTACAAAATAAATGTCATTTGAATTCAAGATTTGTTACGTCAAAATGTGAATTAAGATTGGGTGGAAGCAGGTGGCATTTGCCTTTATTTTTCACAGCTTGGTGTCTTTATTTCCGCGTCCAGCGCGTTATGCGCATTTTTTGCCACCTATTATTCATTTCATTACCTTCGCACGCCTCCCGCCGTTGTAAAGAGAGGTATACGAAAGGAATCTTCCCCTTCTTTCTATCTGTTAATGATATTAAGGTTCTGTCCTTCCTTCCGCCTTTTGTACCACACTCTCGGCGGACTGTTTTCTTTTTTTTGGGGGGGGGGGGGGGGGGGGGGAGAATCTGTAGAAAGTGATTGACTTACAAAGAAAAAGCTTATTTCTGTAGTGACGCACGAGTGTAGTGCGCATACGCACTCGGTTCACCACCGGAACCGGAAGGTGCACCTCGCATGAGTAGTGTTCACTCACCAGACGACAGGGCGGGAAGGAGCTGTCACTCTACTCGTCGCCCCCGTCGAGTGAAGACCGCCTCGAGGCAAGCTCCGAAGTGAGAATCCAAGTCACCAGACAGCTTCTACACCTGACCATTGCGGACGCCCGTCCTCTACTTCAAGCTAAGGGAGCGACGTGTGGCGTCCGGAGACAACACCGACTAAGACCAACCGCCATACCTGCGGAACCAGACGTGGCCTTCGCCTTCCCTGGTTGCGCCGTCAGCTGTTTGACCCTCTGAGGAAAGCTGCAAGCTCGGCTTGGACAGAGCGTGTCACAGACTGACCACCCACTCGCCATTCCAGTACTGCAGGGTGAGTTGCACTGTGTGCGTGTGTATGCGTTTGTGTGCATGAGAGAAAAACCCCAATACTAGGAATAGTTAACGCACTAGTTAGACATGTCACACTAAGCCACCCTTCTAAAGTGTAGGGTAAACACTTTAATGGTGTCGGAAGTGGGATTACCCGTAGCTTAGTTGTGCATGCATTCACAGTGTTAGTCCTAGTTATTGGAATTGTGTTGCTGCTCAGCACCAAGCACTATTTGAACACAGATAATATACTGCGGAACTAAAGTTAAGGGCCGGCCTCTGATTTCAGCAGCTTTCCGTATGTATTTTTCATGCCAACACCGCGTGACGAAAAAATGGTCAACTTGGGTTTTCCCAAAGCCTTTCCCACTGCTGCACGTGCCTGACCATGTTTTGCAAGAATTGCAGTTCAGCAACACCGTTAGGGGCAGTGAAAAGGTTGTCAAAACACGAGACTTTTCTTGAAACTTTGCTCGAATTTAGCTGAAGAAGCAGTATTGCAGTAGGTTTTTGGCATTTTGCACGAGCAAACCATGGCTATACTGAACACTTCTCAACGAAAGTTGCACAGGAATGGGTATTTAGGGGCGCGCACCAGAGCTCTGATTTCGATTAAGCATGCCTCCAAGAACGAAACTAACAGTGGATCGAGGACGGGCGCTGGGATGGCTGCAGGACGGCGTTTCCGGCAGAGAAGTTTCCAGACGGCTAGGAGTTAGCCACTCTGTTATTCAGCGGCTCCACCAACGCTTCCAGACTACCGGAAGTACTGATTAGCGACCTCGGTCTGGGCGGCCAAGATGTACAGATCGAAGAGACGATCGCTTCCTCCAGGTCTTGGCTCTACGTCACCGAACCATCACCCGCAGGACGTTGATAGGCAACCTCAGGGCCGCTACCAACGTCACCATAAGTCGCATGACGGTGACCCGTCGTCTGCTTGAGGTGCGCCTGCACTCAAGAACTGTCGTCGTGTGCCCCTCACACCACGTCATCGCCGGGCCAGGATGGCGTTCTGCCAAAACCATCGACGTTGGAACAGACAGCAGTGGGGCAGGGTACTCTTTACAGACGAGTCCCGGTTTACTGTCTTCCTGTGATGCCCGCATACGCGCTTGGAGACGTCCAGGTGAACGTTTCATCAACGCCTGTGTCCAGGAACATGACGGGTACGGAGGCGGTTCAGTTATGGTGTGGACTGGCTTCCATCTGCACGGGAGGACCCCACTGTACCGTATTAGAGGCAATCTTGCCGGCGTACGGTACAGGGATGAAATCGTGACGCCTCTGATCCTCCCTACACTGCAAGCCATGGGTGCCGGCGCTATACTCCAAGACGATAACGCGACCCCTCATCGCACTAGGGTGGTCCAAGATGTTCTGCAGCGTCAGCAGATTGTGAGGATGAACTGGCCAGCCCGATCACCGACTTGGCGCCATAGAACACCTCTGGGATATCCTTGGGCGCCGGGCGAGGGACAATCACCCCCCACCTGCTGATGTCGACCAGCTCTTCGGTTCCTGCAGCAGGAGTGGATGGCAATCTCAACAGATGCTCCAGAACCATGTGAACTCGATGCGCTCACGGATCGGTGAATGCCTTGCAGCCCAGGGTGGGCACACCCGTTATTGAACTTGACCAAACTGAAAGAACTTTCTTGCAACTTTTCAAAAGGGGGGTGGGGTAATTCCGACGTTTGCTGCGTGAATGAAATTTCTTTGTTGGTGATTTTGTTTACATGAATCGAAAGGTTACATGTCGTATTAATACATTTCAAGAGTTGAAGGTGTTGCTTTGATTTTTAGGGTTATGAGAGATGATTCTTCTTCTGGCCCTTAACTTTAGTTCGGCAGTGTAGCATACAGTCATATACTGTCAACCCTTGCAGTTAGCATTGGGAGTGGGTACCTTAGAGTAACCCCAGAAAACAGTCGCTCCCTAATGGCTCTGAATATTAATTTAGCCACTGCATCGCAGCTTAGTCAGATGCTACCAGGGATAGGGCCTAAGAGGGCTCCCCAGTTGGTCAGAATTAGAGAGAGGGAGGACTGAGCTTACCAATTTGACGTCCGTGCTGCACGGAGAAGCAAGCCCTTACCTTCTCTCTGATTAACTTTGGGGACCAGGGGGGTACTACTGAAGGATCGGTGGCGACTGGTGTAGCCACATTAAAGAGTGAAACCGGAAGACCAGTCGCCCCAAGCCAGCCAGTCATTCCAGAATACCCCGTAAAGTGGCCGCAGCCTTGTCCCGACCCCGTCTGACTCGCGATACGTTGAATCGGAGCTTTTCCGTCCGTGAGTCGGAAGAGCGGGCGAAGGGAAAATTTGGGGGTGGAGAGAAAAACACTCCTTTTCCCATGGACCGGAGGCCGGGGGTAAAATTTAACTTGCCAACGGCCCCAACCTCGGGGTCGCGTCTTTTTCCCCGAAACCCAAAGGGAAAGAAAAAGGGGATCGTACGAGCCTCTTTACCTCAGGGCCCAAACACAAAACAAAGGGGTTTCCCCGGACAATTTCCCCCCCCCGAAAAAAAAAAAACATTCCCGGATACCCGAAAAACTTTGAATGCTATGGGGGGGTGCCCGGGTTTTCTAAATCCCGACGGGGCCCTTTCCCCGGCCCGGGTTTTGGATCAATCCCCGGCAGGGGAGAGGGTTTTAAAGAGGCCGGAGATTTGCCCCGGAGGGGCCCAGGGCTGGGGGGATAAACGGCGGGAGGGCGATGGGCGAACAGCGGCGGGGCGGGGGAGGTGCCCCCGGGTAAGACACCCCCTCCCCTTGAGTCAAATTTTATGGGCATGCCGTCCGGGCAGGTGTAGTCGTACATGGGCCCCTTCCCGCCAAATAAAGTTCGGGGTTGGGGCTTTTACGCCTCTTATTTTGGTGCTAGTGTAGAGGCCCCTGCGGAAAGCCCCTCTCTCAAAACCAAGAGGAGCCCCCCGGGTTCTCCCAAAAAGAACCCCCAGTTCGAGGGGATGGATTTAATTGGCAGCCCCTTTCCCAAAGAAAAAGTTTGACAGCCCCCCGGGTGGGCCCCCCTGGCCCGGAAACTGGAGAGTGGGGGAAAACTACTTGGGTTTGGTTTCCTAGAAGGGAAGGCCCTGGTTTTTTTCACAACGCTCCCCCCATTGGGGGGCCCGTGAGTTTTTTTAACCTCAGTTGGGGGGGAACCCTTGCGGCTCGTTTTGGGGGCCCCAAAGAGTACGGGGGGATTTTGCAGGATGCTTTTTCCCAACGGCCCCACCAGAACGCGGGGGAACCTTTGGACGTTTTGGGTGATAGGGTGTTTACGCTGGCAACGGCCCTTTCCAATACCCTGCCTGAGAAGCAGGGTCCAGATGAACCCCTCAATAATTTTTGCCTAGGGGAATTGGATAAGGAGGGGGAAACATGTTGTTTGGGGGGAACCCCCGAATCCTTTGAGGGGCGGGGAAATAAAGTCAAACATTTTCCCCTTCACTCTCCCAACAGTGGGGGGGAAAAGGGGCCTAAGAACCTTTGGAAGATCCTGGGGAGGACAGGGGGGGGACAGTTTCCCCTGTCACCGGGGAAAAAGAGTTCGAGGGTCTGGGGGAAGGGCCATAGAGGGGCTTACTCTGCAGCTCTCGAAATTAGAAACTAAAAAACCATTTCCCTTTCCCTAAAACCCCAAAAGCTACCCCCACCCAGGTTTCCCCCGGGTTTAAAAATGCTTCTGTCAGAAGGGCCCCCCTTTAAAAAAAGGGACTCCCAAACGTTATCGGAACTGGCTGCAAAGGAGGGCAAAAAGAGGGCCAATTTACGGGACTTTAAGGGCCCCAAAAAAGGGTCTTTAAATCCCTTTAAAGACGGGGGAAATGGTGGCCGATCCTTTTAGGGGAAAAATGCACAAGGGCCCGGGAATTTTTTGGAGTCCCAAGAAAATTTTGGGGCCGGAGGGCCCACCCACTCCAAGGGGGCTCATCCCTTACCCTGCCCGCCGAATCAAACGGACTTCCAAGTTTGGGCCCCCCCAAAAAGGCCTAAGCGGGCCAAAGTTTGCACCGGGCTTTTTCTGGTGGTCCGCGGGGTTCCCTTTTACAAAACAAAACTGCCTCTGGCCAAAAAATACCCCTGTGGCAATAGAAAGGGTTCATTGGAAACCAATCAGCCGACACCCGAAATCAAGTAAATGGGGGTTTGTCCGGGCTTTTTCCGGGGTACACATCATGGAAAGGGGGACATTCCGGTTAAGGCCGGGGGTGGTTTTCGGGGGCAAAAAACACCATTTTTGGGCCCTTTTTCTGTGTACAAATAGACTTTCAAAAAAAAAAAAGGGAAAAGTTTAAAGGAAGGGGGGGATCCCAAATGGCGGACCAGGGTTTCCACTCTAAAATTTTTTTTGTCACCTCACCTGTACCTCAAAGGGTTTGGCCAGTAAAACCTTCAGAGGGGGGGCGGGTATGGGGGCCCCCCCGATTGCGGGAAAAGTTGCTTTTAAGGGCTTTGATCTTCTGCATCTTTGGGGGGGCGATTCTTGACAGAGCTAAAAAACTCTTGATAGGGGACAAAAATTTACCCCTTTAGAAAAGGATTTTTTGGTCAGGGACCCCCAAACCATAGCCAGGGTTAAAAGCTGCCGAAAATTGTGGTACCCCCAACCCCTGTCATGAGGATAACCGGCAGTTTTGGATAAGTCCTTCAAAAATTCAGGACTACTACACCGGCCCTTCGGGGGGTTTCTGAGCTCTTAACCCCCGGGGGCAGTGCGGAAAAAAAGGGGGGGACGACCAAATTTCCCCCTGCCGGTAAACCCCAGTAACAGGTACCAAACCTCCAAAGGGGGGGAGTTTTGGGCCCCAATGCATATAAAGTGCAGGGAATTGGCCCCGGTACAGCAGAACTTTTTCCTCTAAAAGGAAGGGGTAAACAAAGGGTAAGGGGGAAGCAAGCTGCAAAATTTGGTACGTGGGGGGTTTTTAAGCCCCCCCCGAAAGGCCCAAAGTCCCCTTGGAGAAACGCAAAATTTTGGCTAGTGACCCCCAGCACACCCCTGACAAAGAATCAGGGGGAGTTGACCAAGCCCTTTATGTGATTATCAGGATGTGTTTGCTGCAGTAAAGTTTGTTTTGGGGAAACCCTTCCCCGGGTTTTCCCAAAGCACCGCCGACACTGGTTGGGGCCAAAGCCCAAAAAGCAAAGAATGCGCCGTACCCCTGCATATTCGCAGGAGAGGGGGGGAAACTTTTTCCCAAAAAAAAATCCCTAAAGGCTGGTGTCAAAAAAGGAGTCAATGGGGGCCGCCCAGGGGCGGTACTCATCCGAAAAAAAAGACGGATCAGTCCGCTGGTGAAATCGTTTCCCGGGCCCAAATGTCCATTTAAGGATTTTTTCCCCAATACCATTTTGGTTGAAGACTGCTGGATACTTTGTCGGGGGGGGCAAAAGGGTTTTTTTCCAAACTGGATCCCAATAATGCTACGGGCAATAATTTCAAAGAGGTTGACGGAAAAAAAAACTCCCTTCTTAAACCAATTTAACGGTCTGTTCAAACATTTCGGATGGGTTTTTGGGCTCACCAATGCGCCAGCCACATTCCCCAATGTGGTGAACCTTACCCCTGAAGGTTGACTGGAAAACCTTTGCTCTTTTTCCCCGGGCCAACTTTTGGTTTTTTAGGGGCGCTTTGGGGATCATTTGCAGAATTTGGGGGGGGGCTTTTGAAAAGGTTTTCGACAGCAGGGGTTTTAAAAGGCTCAACCCAAAAGAAGTCCCTTTTTTTCCGGTCCAAAGTTGATTTTTCCTGGGGGGGAAGGGTTTTAAAAAAACCCAAAATTGCTATGTTTTGACCGGATAAAAAGACTATAAGGGACGGGCCCCTTCGGAAATCCCCAAAAAAAAGTGGAGCGGTTGTTTTTGGCTTCGCAAATTTCCCATTGCTTTCTTTTTCCCAAAATTTTGCAGCTTTGGCGCAGCCTTTGTTAGCCTAACGGGAAAAAAGTACATATTTTGGGGATGGGGGAAAAGCACTATTCCTTTGATCCCCTCTGTAGAGTTTTTACCAAAACCCCCCGTCCGGGGGCTTTCCCAAAACATGAAAGGATCCTTTTGTATTGGGATACAAATCCCGGGGGGGTTTTCCGGGAGTAAAATTTTCAAGGTGTGGAGTGGGTGTTGGGGTACGGCTTTTGGGCACTCACTCCTGAACAGAGAAGGTACTCCCCAAAAAAGGGAAAAAAACGTTGAGTACCCGGGGTTTTTTTCCAAGGAGTTTAAAGTACAAACCCTTTTGGGGTTTGGGAAACTTTTTTACGTCGGACCCAAACCAATTCGTCTTAAAAGGCTCCTGGGGTTTTAAAAAACCCCCCACGGGGCTTTTTGGGCCCATGGGGGAAGGAACTTTCCTAGTTCCATATTTGTTTAAAAACATGGGGGGGGGGGCAAAAGCATCAAAAACGCCGAGCGTTGTCCAAAAACCCTTTGACGCTTTGCCCCTTGCCCCATCTTTCGGGGTTTTGGAAATTTGGGGCCTAAAGGGCCCTGCCTTTGGGGGGTTTGGCAAATACTGCAAGAACCCGACGAACAGGGGGGGGAGTTCATTAAAGGCTGTGGACGAAGCCCGGGGCCTAAAGGGAAAAAGGAAACCTAAAAATTTTGGCTCCCAGGTTTAAGGGGGGCCCCAGCCGGATGGACCTCCCAGTAGCTTCTTGGGGGGTCTCTCTCCGGGGGGCCCACGGAAGGGGGGCCAGGGGGTTTTTGCCACCTTAAGGGCCCGGGGGGTATTTTCCTCCCCCCGGGAGGGGTACCGGGGGGTTGGCCAGTCATAAAGGCCGTGTGCTTACTTCTAAAGGGAAAGGGAATGCGCAGACTTTGGGAAAAAATTCCCCTTGGGCGCTTTTCCGGGAAAGTCTAAGCTTCCATGCACCAACAAGCATGAAGTTCCCCAAATTTTTCGTGCGGCCCAACCGGGGGCGCATACCAGTGCCCGGGGCAAACGGGGGGGGCCCCTGAAGGGCGTTGGGGTCTGGGGCTGCCAGTTTTTTTTGGGATGCCCGGGACCCCCGGGCCATTTTTCTGGTCCCAGAGTGGGGGGCCGGGCCAGTTTTTTGGGTCCCCCCCCGCAGGGTGAGCTTGACATTTTTCTGGCCAAAAAAAGGGGCCCGACATTTTTCTGGCACACTCGAAGGTTGCACCTGCCATTTTTGATACATCCTGAGCCCCCGAAGTACTTTTTTTGGGCCCGGGGGAAACGTTTTGGGTTTTAACCCTTTGGGGGGAAACCCCAGGGGGTCTCAAGGGGTTTAAAAAGAAACGGTTTTTTTTCCCCACGAGTACATTTAATTTCTGGGCCTTTGGGACACCCCGAATTTCCTCACTGCCTGAAAAAAGGCCGTGCAGGAAAGTCTTGCCCCGGTTGAAAGGGGCTGGGGAAAGGGAGACTGGGGGCGTAAGCTTTGAGATAGACTCGGGATGGGGGGGGTGGGAGCTGAGGGCCTGTAATGTGCGTCTTGCCAAAAAGAGGCTTTCCTCGGAAACCCCCCGTGCTGGGGGGTTTCAGTTCAGGAACTCTGGACAAACACCGGGGGAAAGATAAGGATCTACACCTGTCCCCCATTTCTTCAGGCGGGGACTGAACCCCCAAAAAGGGGAAACTCTTTCAGCTTCGCAAGTTCAAAAAAATGTTTTCCCAACAGGGTTGTTCCGCTTTAAGGGAAGGGGTTTTTCAATTCAGGCACAAGCTAGACTCCAAGGGGCTTGGAACTGGGATCCCCCGCTTCCCCTTTCCCGGGAACAAAACAATTTCAGTGGCCCATGACCTTCCATCACAGCCACCAAGGCTTTTGGGGAAAGGAAAATTAAAAACCAGATGAAAGAAATCTTTGGGGTTTTCTTTAGCTCGTGTTTTCGAGGCCCATGTGTTGTCCTGGGGATTTTAACAAAAATAAAAAAAAAAAGCGTTTTGGTAAAATCCCATTGATGAATACCACCAGGGGCCCCCAGGAAGGGGTCCATAACAATTTTTATTGGGCCCCCTGCCCCCCGGACAACACTGGAAATGAGCCTGCCTCTGATGGGGAACCCAAATTTACCAAATGGGGGGAGTGCGGCCTCTTTATTTCCAATTTTTCCCAAAAGGGGGGGGGGCCGGGGGGGGAAACAGCAAAAGCTGTGGGAATGGGGTTTTTTTTACATTTCGGTTGCCCCAAATTCCAGCTGTTCCCCACACCAGGGACGCAATTTTGAAAGCAAGTTTTTCGAGGCGTTTTTGCCCCGCTTTCAAAAATTCACAAGGCCCCAACAAAAAGCCATTTCGTCCTGCGTTTGAATGGCAGGTGGACCCGGGACAACCGAACGTGGGTGGATGCCATAAGGGGCTTTCCCGGGGGGGTGCAGAACAATGGGATAAAAACTACCGCAGAACGGAAACTATCCGGTCCTCTGTAAAACCCAACCATGGGTTTTTCCCCCAACATGTTTTAAAAGTTGGGGGAAGTGAAAAATACCAGCCACTGATTTCCCCTTTCCAGGCGGGGGGGTTTAAGTGTGAGGAAGAGTTTGTGTTCCCCAAATTGGTCCAGGTCCCCTTTCAGGGTGCCCCACAGCTGCAAGAGAACTGGGAAAGGCATCCCTTCGACGCAAGAGAGAAGTTATGGAATTTTCAAGAAACGTGTTTTTGACCATATGCCAAAGGGGATGCGTTATCTCTTGGATTTCTGGGAGGGTTTTGAAGGGTAAATCGGAAACCCCTGTTCACCCGGAAAGGTGGGGGGCATGGAAAAGGGTGTTGCCTACCGTTCAGGTCAAACTTCGGAAAATCGGTCCCTTTGTGACAAAAACCCTGACCGACTTTATCCGTGCGGGAAAAAAAAAAAAAAAAACTGCCTGCATGGGTCCTGCGGTTAAAATCGCATCCCGAAGTCCCGGGGGATGAGGATCAGGGGTTTTTCTTTCTTCTGCAGAAGCCGTGGGGCGGGGGTTTCATGATCCAATCGACTTCGCCAGGAGGGGGTACCATGGGGTCAGGGGGGGTTTAAAGTCCAAACCAACCCCCGACGCATTGATAATTTTACAAGTACAAGTGCAGGGCTTGCAGGCAGTTTAACTTATTAGACAGAGGTTTTGTTTCAGGATGGCCACCGGAAAAATTTAAAAGCCGGAGCGCGCTGATGCTTTATGGGTTTTCAGCGACAGGTCGGGGTGTTTTTTCCCCCACACAGCCCGTTGGTGCAGGCCTCTGGCCTTTCCAAAAAAGGCGTCCCCAGGAAAAGCGTGAAGCATGCTTGGGTCCGGGGTGGTCACTATCGCCAAGCCGCGGGGGGACCCTTTTTTCCCAAAAAAAGGCCCGAAGGAAATTGCCGGGGGGGGAAAGCAGATTACCAGTTGCGGAATGAAAAAGGTGGATCACAAAAAAAATTTGGGAACCCTTTTACTTTGCGGGTTTTTACAACCCCCGGGGAAATCCAAACCAGCCCATGGCAAAATTTTGGGGGGGCCGCCTTTGACATACGCTTTTCTGAAACCCACCCCAATTTTGGGAAAGCCATATCGAGCCGGGGCCCCCCGCGAAAGGGTTTAGCCTCCCCGAGGGGTGGAGGTATGAAACCCTTCCAAAATCCTTTGCATAAAAGGATTTCTGGGGAAGATTTTCCTGGTTTTCTCTCCCCACGAAGTCCCCATGAAAGGGCGTTTTCCCCCCGGAAACGCCGAACCCCTGCCCGGGGGGCTCTTTTCCCCATCTTTTTGGGTTTGGCCCCCTGGCACGATAAAAGGGCCGAAAAGGGGGTTGAGGGCCAAAAGTAAAAGGGCCCCCTCCCCGGAAGTGGTTTTTTCCGGACTGGGGGGCCCCGGGAAAATCTAGAGCGTCGCGCAAGCGGGCAGGGCCCCACACGCGAGAGGCTCTAGGTAAGGTTTTCCCCAAAACTGGCCCAGCAGAAAGTGGACCCCTTTTTCCCCCCCCGTACTATTTTTGGGGGAATGCGAGTTTAGGAGGGGAGGAAGACACTTTTCTTGGCTTCGGGGCCCAAAAGGGTAAGAAAAAACAGGCTAAGCGGCCCAAGGGGATTCCCCCGCCACCCTTTACCCCCCCTTCGTTCGGGCCGGGGAGGCCATCCCTGTTTTGCCCCCGTTCCCCTCGGCCCTCGTTCCCGGGAGGAAGGTGTAAGGGACCCCCGGGGGTGCGAGGAGCTGGTAGGGGGCCGAAGGTGCATTTTTTTCCCCACATGCCTTTCCCGGGGTTTTCGACGAAAGGGTGCCCCCTCCAAAAATTTTTAAGAAAAAAGTGTTGAAGTGGCGTTGGAAGGGGGAAATTTTTGCAGGGCCCCTGGACTGGTTTATTAAGGGCGTTGGTCCTGGGGAAGGACTTGGTTTTTGGTTCCTCAAAAAAAGGGAGCGCTCCTGCCCCCCCTGAAAAAATGCACGCATCCCTTTGGGTGGGCGAGGGAAAGGGTATGACGCTTTTTTTTCAGTACATGGGGGGCCGGTTTCCGAAATTTCCTTTCCCGCTGTACCCCGGGGGAGTTTACCAGCCGTGTTTTTGGCCATGGAGGGTGGTTTCTGCTACTGGTGGGGGCGGGTTGGGCCAAACCCGGAAGTGAGTATTTTTGGGGAACATTTTCCCTCGCCAGGGCTTTGGAGCCTTTCCCAGGCAGCCATGATACCCGAAAACTCAGCTTCGCGGGCCTTTTTACGCCCCACTTCCACCTGGAAGGCTGTTTAAACGATTTCAAACTCCCCCGGGACTTTCCCTCTGAGGGGTGTGTGGATGGGACCCTTTGGAGGGTGGAAAAACGGGTCCAATTTGGGGGAACTTGGGGCCCCCCTTTTGCGATCCCGTCTCCTACCCCTCCTCCGAGGATTTTTTTCGGGCCCCCAAAAGGGTATGGGGTGGGGGTTTGGGGTGCATCCCAAGCATTGTGCGACACTGGCTGGTTTGGGGTATGGAGGTCCCCGTTAGGCTGGGGGGAACTTTTCTCCCTCGCCACGGGTTGGGGCCCCTGTGGGCGAGATTGGACTCGACCAAAGGCATGCCAATTGAGATCTGGTTTCCCCGCAAGCTGTGAAACCCAGGGGATTCTGCCCTTGGGCTCACCCCACCATGTTTTTTTGTGCTAAAAACCCGCGGGGAGGGTGGGGGTGAAGGGGCCCGGGGGCCCACCTCCCCAAAAGCTGTGGGCCCGGTCCCCGGGTTTCCTACCCGGGGGGCGCGTTTTTTATATTCTGTTTCACGGGGGGTGAAAACGTCCCTACCAGTTGGGGGGGGGGCCTTCCCCCCTGTCCACATTGGGGTTTTACCCGGGGTTTGCCGGGGCTTTAACCCCGGGGCCGGAAAAAAGGGACTAGGGGGATGGAAGGGGGAAACCCCCCCCATCCCTTTTGGAGGGAAAGACGCTCCATAATTTTTCCCCCCCCAAAAAGGGCCCGGGGGGCTGCACCCAAAGCTTTTTCCAGGTGGCCCCAGGGGGTGGGCAAACCCAAAGCTGTCAATGCCCGTGGAGGGCTTTTTTGGGCTGGTCTTGCCAAAAAGCTTGCCCCCCTTCAGCTTTTAGGGCCCCAAAACGGATGCTAGCCGGACCTGGGCTCCCTTTCGAGGGAACTTTCACTCACTAAAGCTTTTTCATAAAAGCGGGAGTTTGGGGGACGCCCCGAGTGTAGTGCGCATACCCCACCGGTTCACCCCCGGAACCGGAAGGTGCCCCCTGATGAACAGTGCTCGCTTTACCAGCGAAAAGACAGGGCGGGAAAAGCTGTCGCCCTACTCGCGCCCCCCCTCCCCGGGGAAGGCCGCCTCGAGGGAAGCTCCCGAAGTGAGAATCCAAGTCACCAGACAGCTTCTACACCTGACCATTGCGGACGCCCGTCCTCTACTTCAAGCTAAGGGAGCGACGTGTGGCGTCCGGAGACAACACCGACTAAGACCAACCACCATACCTGCGGAACCAGACGTGGCCTTCGCCTTCCCTGGTTGCGCCGTCAGCTGTTTGACCCTCTGAGGAAAGCTGCAAGCTCGGCTTGGACAGAGCGCGTCACAGACTGACCACCCACTCGCCATTCCAGTACTGCAGGGCGAGTTGCACTGTGTGCGTGTGTATGCGTTTGTGTGCATGAGAAGAAACCCCAATACTAGGAATAGTTAACGCACTAGTTAGACATGTCACACTAAGCCACCCTTCTAAAGTGTAGGGTAAACACTTATTTCCATCCCTGCTCCTGTCCTTCCCCTTTCCCCCTCAAAACTAGTGTGTTTTGATCAGCAGGCCTCTAATTCACACTTTTCATCCAGTAGCATAACGACTGGTCGACCTACAGTGGTATCTGAGCCAGAAAAACAAACACTACAATCGCAAGCACGCACGCACGCGCACACGCACACGCACATGCACACACACACACACGCACACGCACACACCACATGCACACTCGCACACACTAATTTTCTGCCAGTAGCAACTGGAAGACCTCTCTGCCTAGTCGGATAGTATATGGAAGGAATCTCGGTGTCTTGTATTGCGTCCTTCAACAGATCTGGACCAGCATTGTGTGTGAAAGGTGGTGTCAAAATGACGGAATCGATTAGGTCAAGAAACTCCGAACAACGTCGGACATTTTCTGTGTTGGTGTTAACATTGCCCTGTCCACCACACAGCGGACTTTGACCGTTGAACATGTTCAGTCTGTCTATGAAGCGACTTGATTCAGCAATTCCCATCGGCAATATTCGCATGGATACATCTGTTTGAGCTCCCAACAAGCTAGTTTATACTATTGTCAATTCAAGTCCTTACATGGAGGTGTATACATGTTCAAAAACGGGTCACATATACAAAATTTTATGATTACTACATTAAGTATGGTTTTCTAACATAGACCAACATAAATGTATGTACATATTTATTGCAGCGAAACATTCTCAGTGAATCCAGCAGTTCTGTGAAGTTCCACCAGGTAATTCTTTCCAAATGGCTGGTCAGTCGGTTTGGACAGTGGCGTGGTATTTTTCAGGGATTTAATGTCTCATCACAAGAGTGTTTGAGGGTTTTGCCGTTTTTCCCTATGGCCTTTGTGCCAGTCTGGCTGTCTTCGTTGAGGTCTGAACTGTCCAGTATGTCTGGCGTTCAGACCTGAGGTTTTGCTGTTGACTGCAGCTTCTTGGTTCCCGTGCTAAAGTCTTTGGGAAGTCTGTCATGGGGAGAGGGTGTGTGGGGGATCTCTGGCAGTAGTAGCATTCTTCTGGGGATCTCTGGCCGTAGTAGCATTCTGCTGATGTGTGAAGAGTTAGATTTACCGCTGGTTGCTGGCACGTTTTATTGAGGTCTTTGAATTCTTTTGTCTCACAGTCTGTCATGGAATGGTGGTCTTCTGTAAGCAGGGATCATGGTGTGCGGTGTCTTGTTCGACTACATCTGTCTGTGGGATACAGCAGGGGCTGTTCAGCAACTTCGACGCCTAGGTGGCTCATTATCTCGGATGGTGGGTTAAGACAGGAGGTCTTGCATAGAGTAGTGGCACTGGTTGGCCTTTAGGTACCTGAGGGTCCATATTCTGTTCGAATGCATTATTGGCTGCTGGCAAGGCTGAAGATGTGCAGGGTGCTGTGTTGTTGCAGTACCGCGTGGATGAGGAACTTTGGTCCTGTGTAGTCGGAGACACATATCGAGAGGCGTCTCCGATGTATTTAATATCAAACGATTGAATGGATCCGTTTGGTTTTCCCAAGAGATCTGTTCTACGGTGGACCAGCTTCACGAGCTCCTGTTCGTGGGCGCTGTTTAGGGGTGGACGCTTGAGCTGTCAAAGCTGTAATGCAGACAGCACAAAGCCACTGGCCTTCCCTGTGACACGTGGCTGTTCTGGTGTTCAGTGACAGGTATCCGTGGAACAAAGGTACAGAACAGCGGTACCAGAGGAGATACTTCAGGACAGGCATGCCATTCCTGAAGTATTTTCTTGTGATCACCTGGTACTTTCTGAGTGTCCTTTGTAGAGATGGCGATCAGATCAGCTAGTGGCTAATGCAGGATGCCCTGTGGAACGGTTTCCACTGTCGTGGCTTTTGTCGAGGAATTCCAAGTGTCGCCCCTGATTTGTGGCAGTACTTGCTACCACAGATCCGTTTTTCTCATCCACACGGATCGTTCAACAACGCCACTGCGTGTCATTCGTTCTGTTAGTTGCTGGATTAATGTGTTGGATCAGTTAATGAGCTGAAAGGCACCCCAAAAGGCCTGGATAGATAGGAGAGAGAGAGAGAGCTTGAATGAATACATAAGGTAGATATATATAGACAGATAATTAGATAGTTACAGAAAGATAGGTAGGTAGACATTAAACACATAGATAGATGAATTAACCTTTGTCTCTAGCGTTACCATTGTCACCTGCTCTGGACCCGACCCCCTTTTCTAATGATGCATCAGTCGAGTCGACGATTCCTGGACTGTCAGAGTAGCTGGTCGTCTTCTGTTGTGTCGCGCTGATGGATGCATTTGAGGGAGTTGCTGTGCACCCTGGGACCCGTCTGCAAGGGATCTTCTTCATTCGACGACAGATTGTGAGGCAAATAAATGGCAAGCATCAGTCAGTCGGCTGTCGGCCATGTGGTGATCAAATTGCTCTTGTGTCAGGGGAATGCAGCCTTTTGGACAAGAATAGTAAGCTTTAGCGCTTTTGTTCGGGCCGGAAAGTTTCTCAAGGATCGGTTCTTTCCAGCTTCATTCCTTTCGTTGAGACGGTGCATGTCAAAGTGAGCCCTGAGGTCTATATTCTGGATGCATTTCTTAGTCCAGATCCTTCGGGGACAGGGCTGATATAGGGTCTGAAGAATAAGCTGGGAAAATGCAGAGATCGTGACCGCAGTTTTCTCTGTGATGGATGTCAAATGCTGCAAAATGTTCACCACTGTGTCATACTGTGGCCTGCCACTTTGGCAAAGAGTAAATACCTGAAGGAACTGGAACTGTCGTGGCTGAGAATGCCCAGGGACCACGTTGCCAGGAATACGGGAGTCCTGTGACCTGCAGTATGTAATGGCCAGGTATGTGAAATGCTGTTATCGTTTGAAGTGTTCAGCTATTCAGATCAAGTGGGTTTTTTTTTTTTTTTATTCAAAGCACTAATTTAAATGATCAGATGCCATACGAAGACGACAAATAGTGCTTGAAAATACTTTTAAAATGGTTGATCTGAATCGTTAATAAAGTCAGCGTTCACATGCAGATCAAATCTTGCTAAAGCAATCCTGACAAGCGCATTTATTTTCACACAGCACAGTACATATCTCGCATGACAGGTATTTTAGACCACGGTTTTATCTTTATTTAAAAATAACTTCTGTCACCTGACGTCAGTGTCATTGTTAATGTAATTCTATAGACATCGATGTCCTGTTTTAAAATGTACCAGTCTTTGTTTTGTTTAACGTAATCTCTATTACCAGAGATGCATGTCTCTTTCAAAGCAATTTCTGCCACCAGATAGACATCGATGTCGTCTTCAACGTAATTTCTATTACCAGACATGTCTTGTTTTAATCAAATTTCTGTCACCAGACAGACATCACTGATTGTTTAAAACGTAATTTCCATCTCCATCACCCTTGCTTTAAAAAAAAAAATTTTAAAAACAAAACTTCGGTTGTCGGATATCCATGTCTTTGTATCACCAGATATCCCGTGTACTTATTCCTTTTTAGTTTAGCATCTCTTCTTCCGTTCCCTATCGAAGGCACTGATCCCACTGTGCTCATTGCGGAGCTCCAAGTCCTGGCCACACCAATGGTGCCACCCAGTCCACCCAGCCCCAGTTCTCGCATGATCCTGCCAACGTCGATAACGTTTGACCCAAAGACACCACGGGCGTGACCAGGCAGATGAAACGGGACCCGAGGTCAGCACCGGCAGCAGTGCTCGAGAGGACCCAGGATCGTGTGTGTGTGTGTAATTATTTTGTAGGTGATCCGTAATATCGAGATTGGCCAAGATAATGCCATGGTATTCCATTGTCTAAAATGCTAGTACCGCGCTTTGTATACTGACTTCCATAAAAAACGCGAAAATTTGAAAGGCTATTTTTCGGGTGAAAAGGGGTGAATATACAATATTGAACCATTGTGGCAAGTTGTTTGGGTCCAAGACTCACGTGCAGTGAAAAAAAATTGTGAGCAACGCATCATTCCCGGCATTGGAGGATCAACAAAAATGGCAAACTGGTTGCATGTGAGGCACGTGCACACCATGCAGAGCAAAGTTAACCAAGTACGCAGGCATGCAGCCTTTATAAAGCCGCGCTACAAGGTTCAGGTAACGACTTGCCGTCTGAGCGCTACAGAGATGCCAAGACTACGAGCAGAGGAACGCAATCGTGCCCTAGGCCATCTGGAGGCTGGTGTGGATGCCAGGCAGGTCGCCAACATCTTTAACATCCATCTCGACCATCTATCGTCTGCAGCACCGCATGCGAGTCGCTGGTACCACTGATGATCGTCCCCGGCCAGGCCGTCCTTGGGTCACCAAAGAGGATCGCCATCTTGTTCGAACACATCTGCGGGACAGGCGGCAAACAGCCGCTAACACTGCTCGACAGGTGCCTGGGAATCTCCAGCAACGAATCGGCCTCAACACTATGCGGCGGCATCTTCAGGAGAACGGGCTGGCATGTAGGCGTCCTCAGAGGTCCGGTACTGACACCAAGACACCGGCAGGACAGGCTGCAGTGGGCACAAGCCCGAATCAACTGGCGCAGGCAGCAGTGGGGACGCATACTGTTCTCAGATGAGAGCCGTTTTTGTATTGACATGGCTGACGGTCGTGTCAGAATATGGCGTCGACCTGGTGAACGCTATGCTGACTCCTGTGTGGTAGAGTGGAACCCCTGGGGAGGCCCGAACGTGATATGGGGTGCAATTGGCATTAACCACGCCATAGGACCAGTCATCTTTCAGAACATTGGTCCTGGTCGCGGACAGGGTGTTGATGCACAGCGCTACATCAACCAGGTGCTCAGACCCCATGTCGATCCTTTTTTTGCGCAACACCCAAACTGGACATTCCAACAGGACAATGCAAGATCACACACCGCCAGGGCCACCCAGCAATTTCTTCAGCATAACAACGTCAATGTGCTGCCCTGGCCAGCCCTCGGTCCCGATTTAAACCCAATAGAACATTTTTGGGATGAACTTGGCAGACGGTTGGACCTCCTGCGTCCACGACCAGCAACAGCGGCTCAACTTCACCAGGCCATCGTCCATGTGTGGGCTGGTGTGCCAAGGGGACGCATCAACCACCTGGTCCACTCAATGAGCCGCAGGTGTCAAGCAGTTGTCAACGCAAATGGTGGCCACACACGGTATTAGGCCTTCAAGCTGGTTTGTCACGTGACCTTGGATTTTCCACACAAGACATTGCTGACATTTTCACACATTACCGGTGTAATAATCAAATCACGTTGAATTCTCGCTTCCACTCTGTACAATTGTGACCAATAAAATTCACCCCCAACCTTCAGCTTGTTTTGTTTTCGCGTTTTTTATGGAAGTCAATATATTTTACGCTTTTCATAACTTATAAACGGCGTCAACCAAAGGGAGGCAACGCCAGTGTGTGAATCCAGTCGTTTCACTGGAACTTGAAGCGAACTCTTTGGGAAGGAGCCGGCAGGGGCAGACAAACAGTCCCTCCAGTACAGGTTCTAGTAGCAGGTTTCGAATTCGCTGAATTGTGGAATGACTGGAGGTAAATGATTTGACGTTTTGTCAGTTGTGATACTTTTTAATCGCCTTGCTTTTACCTAAGAATGAAGTATGTTCAGTATCTGATGCACAATGGCTGTGATTGTTCAGAACACCAGCAATGAAAGGAGCAGACGACTGGAGGCATGTCCCATCCCCCACCTCCACCCTCAGATCCCACGGGACGACTTTGAAGGTAAGACAAGTCAATTATGCGATTCAGTCTGTTCAGATCTGAAAAATTTTCAATGTCATACTTTTAGTGACGGTCACAAAAACTTACCTCATATATAGCTAGTGTGAAAATTAATACACAAACTGATGATTATTTGAATTGTGCATTTTCCACATGTTCTGGTCAAAGCAGTTCAAGGGTCATCTTTTAATTCTAATTCCATCTAAAAATGTTTAAAGTTATGGGTTTCAAGTTAATGGTAAATGAATCTTATTCATCGGTATGCAATAGACAGTCATCGCGCAAGATTAAGCCTACTCTCTTCAATATATAATTCCTGACCAGAATTCTGTAAAAAGTTTTCATTTTGAACCATTTCATTTTTTTTTTTTTATCAAAGGGGCAGTTTTACCAAACGGCAATTTCAAGAGGCGAAGGGATGTTCAACACCTCCGCATATCCATATCTCGGAACTCCTTAAAGCAAATTGTTCTGAAATATAAACTGGTAAACGACGCCTTCCAGAAAGAATACAGCCTCCAACAAACGAACGGAAAAAAGTGTTAAACCATTTGAAATTGTTTTACGAAACATGTCTTCTCCTGCCTTGGGATAATATCTTATTTTGGGCTGGTTTTGTTCACCAAGCGACGACATACAATATGTACATATCACTTCGCCTCTACAAAGTGGAAGTTTTGTACGTATTAAGAACTTCTCGCACAATGATATATAAGCAGAAAACATCATGTAATAATTTCACTTGCCACGGGGAACAAGGATGACGATCAAGAGGAGCGGCCACTGCCATACACCTGACATCCCAGGAGAGAGGTCACTGCAGGGATGACCGCCCACAGATTACTGGTACATGTATTGAGTTTTAACTTTGCATTTTTATTCTCTCACTATTTTTTTTCCTATAGTGTGCCAGCCCTAATATGGCTTTTGTGGTCGGCAGGGCTGAAAGCAACATGATTTGATTTGACCGCCCACAGGGGAGTGCCCACAACAGGCAGCACAGGCCACAGCGGACCAGGAACAGGGAGGACAGCCCACTGGAGAGACAACCACCCAGGCACAGGGGCGACAACACAAAGGTCCCTATACGGAGGTGCAGGTGAGACTCGAGCACACGTGTGTGTGTTACCCCCCCCCCCCCCCCCCCCCCTCCCATCCAATGATTGATTGGTTAAGTTTTCATCAAAAGCACCGTAAGCGATTTTATGACACATAAAAATTAGACGAACTGTTGAACTTTGATGGCAGCTCCTTGGGGCAGTATGTAAAGGTGAAGGGACACATGAGATACGCATATTGTCCACACACGCCGCCTACTCTGTCTCCCTGTCTAATGATTCCCAAAATATCGAGGATAAACAAAAGTAAATGACGAGTCAATGGATTTACATTCATTCCCGCTTAGCACCTACTATCCGCTTTGACTTCATTAAAGTGAATTGCGGATGCCAGAGCTTCGGGGGAAAGATGAAAAACTCACGTTCAAACAGCGACGTCTGTGCTGGCTTCTGTTTCAATTCACATGATTTTGTCAAAATTTCACTTATAATTTCATAGTAACTTGAATGGAAAACCTTATCCAATAGCGTACAGCCAGTATTTGCACTTTAAACAGTCGCGTTCAGCGATTGGCTGACATGAAGATCTTGGTTCTTAGTCATGAATATAATCCCGGGTAACTCGTTTACCATAGACTAGTCGGTTCCCATATGGCCACCTGGACGCCGTGAGAGCAGTAGATACTGCATAATTTCGAAAAATGTAACGGCGTTTAAGCGTCACTTTGACACAAAGTGGTCCCAACAGTTCATACTGCAGATATGGCAGTCGGTTTCATGCTCGTTTATTCCATCATTTGAATTACTTTGGGCAGATGCAGACCGCTTCAAAAGAATCGAAGACAATGAGCTAATATCTTTAGATAGACTCTGTTTATAATAATCATGCGCAAAAGACGGAAAGCTAGATCCACCATAGCCTTTAACACACGCCCAACCAACCATCTGTTCCAACTTTTTCGTTCTAGCGGAAGGTACCGCGATGTGAAGTGCAAAACAAACCGGCTAGAGAACTTTTCCGCCTTGGCTATTCAGACTACTAATCTGAAAACTACCTACCAAGTATGTCTCTCCCCCCTTCCGCCCCCCCCCCCCCCCCCCCCGCCCCCTCCCTTCCCTCCATTCCATTTAGTGTTCTGCAGTTTTAAAGGCTCACTTTAAGAGAGAGAGAGAGAGAGTGTGTGTGTTTGCAGGCGTTTCAATTCAACGTCTTTTCATTGTGTTCTCCATTTTTGGTCCCCTTTGCATCCCCATTTGAAGTATATGCATTGCTTTGTATTGGTTCCTGTCCTCTCCGTGTACATGCTGTCTGCGCGTTTGAGCAATGCGGAACATGATTTTCCCCCGTCAATTCATTGACTTGTAATCTGGAGTATCTTGAATTTTCACTCTGGTTTACAATGCTTTATTTTTAATGGGCCAGTGTCGACTATCATGGCAGCCTTCCATGTGTGTGTTGTTGGAAATCTACGCCGAACAACTGAACACGTTAATGGCAGTCGGGAACAGAATCGAGCCCCAGCAGGGTCGGCGAGGTGCCTCACGTGTAAAAAGAGTACGCAAGGGTGTCGGGAAGCTGCGAGTGATAGAAAACATCTTTGTTACATCACTTACCGCATACGTTATTAATTTTCTTCACTGAAAATGAAAAGTGACAATTTTTCAACAGTAATTTTTAAGGTGTTCGAAATAGATAGCGAGGTGGGAGATTTTTTTTCTTCAACGTCACGGGTGGCATAATTTGGCCCAATATGCAGTTCACACAATACATCTTGTAAATCATATTGTTAGATGGCAGGAAAACGATTAACTTAATGTTGAACTCGGTTTGTTCAGGTATAGTGAGCTGATCGGATTTGATTGTTTTGAAAATGTTTTTTTTGTGTGTGCGTCAACAGGGCCAATAAACTGGCATCAACGGTCACAGAAAACGGAGGCCAGGTTACGTGAACTCGAGGAATGCAATTGAATATATGGAGAGTATTTTCCTTCTTCCTCCTCCTCCTCTCTCTCTCTCTCTCTGTGTCTTTCTGTCTGTCACTGCCTCTCTCTCTCTCTCTCTCTCTCTCTCTCTCTCTCTCTCTCTCTCTCTCTCTCTCTCTCTCTTCTGCGTCGTCTAAGTTGCACTGTTTTTTTGTCGAGGATTTAACTTTTACATGATTTAGTGCCCTTTGATGGAGCTTTACTAATGCCCCTTCTTTCATGGCTTGTGAACGTTCTTTCAAAGATTTTGATGCGCTTTCATTGGATTCTCACCTTTCCTTTACAGGTTTTAGGGTGCTCTTTCTCAGCGTGTGTTTGTTCCTTCATTTATTGACTTTTACATTCCACGGTTTGTCATCTTTGCCAAGACAAAGGGCTTTCTTCTGTTTCAGGGTTTAGCGTCTTTTCATTCAAATTTAAGCGTTTTCTTCCCAGGGTTTAGCGTCTTCTTCATTCGCAGAGTTTTGCGTTTTCTAACCAGGGTTCAGCGTCTTCTTCATTCGCTGAGTTTTGCGTTTTCTTCCCAGGGTTTAGCGTTTTCTTCATGCGCAGAGTTTAGCGTGTTTTCCTCAGGGTTAAGTGTCTTCTTCATTCACAAAGATTGGACTTTTTTGCTGAAGTTTTGTTTCTTCAGGGTGTTCTTTTCTGGGTGTTAGTGTCATGTTCTTTCCCAGAGTTAACTGTCTCGCTCATTTGTATGTTTGTCTTCTCTCCTTCAGTTAGTTTTATGCTTGGTTCTTTCGATGGTTCTTCTTTCTTTGAGTGTCCACCTTCATCGAGTTGAAGATTCTGACACTTGCGTGTGTATGACCGTTTTTTATCCCGCCATTAAGGCAGCCATACTCCAACTTCGGGTAAGGTGCATGCTATGTGTAGCGTGTCGTCCATACCAACGGCCAAACTGGCCTTCTCTTCCGAAAGTTGGTGATGGGATTTTACGTGTGTGCAAGATGTTGTGCATGCGTTCACACACGGAACCTCGGTTTATAGTCTCATTCGAAGGACTGTATGGGGAATGGAGTCAGAACCAATGTTAACTCCGAGGGAAAAATCCCCTGTACCGAAATTCGAACCCGTAACCCCAGGATCACGAGTCGGGCGCTCTACCAACTGAGCTATTCTTTCCCAGAGATTTAAGTCTTCTTTCCCCGGATTGGGGTGTCCTTTCCTATGACCAACATGACAGCTCTGGTTTCCCGTGCCAGTTTTCTGTGGGAGAAGGTACAGAACAGGCGGTACTGGAGGGGATGGTTCAGGAGGGTATCAAATGATGACTTCAGTGATGCAGCAGGTCTATTGACTCGGAGATCTGAAACATGGACGCATGTCTTCAGATCCTTTGGGCTGAACTGCAGGGGAAGTCTTTGATCCTGTTCCTGAAAGATTTCCTTGTGCGCACCTGGTACCTCCTGATGTGAGTATCGCTTCTTCCACAGAAAGCGATGGCATGGTGATCAGAGTCAACATGTGGATCCCTTCAAAGCGATTGACCTGTCATAGGGTGCAGCGTCTATCCCTTCATAGGGATTAATTTCCTGTCATAGGGTTTAGTGTCTATCATATCATAGCGATTAATGTCCTGTCATAGGGTTAGTGTCTCTTCATAGCGATTGATGTCCTGCCATAGGGGTTAGTGTCTCTCTTCATAGCGATTGATGTCCTGTCATAGGGGTTAGTGTCTCTTCATAGCGAATGTCCTGTCATAGGGGTTCGTCTCTCTTCATAGCGATTGATGTCCTGTCATAGGGGTTAGTGTCTCTCTTCATAGCGATTGTCCTGTCATAGGGGTTCGTCTCTCTTCATAGCGATTAATGTCCTGTCATAGGGGTTAGTGTCTCTCTTCATAGCGATTAATGTCCTGTCATAGGGGTTAGTGTCTCTTCATAGCGATTAATGTCCTGTCATAGGGGTTAGTCTCTCTTCATAGCGATTAATGTCCTGTCATAGGGGTTAGTGTCTCTCTGCATAGCGATTAATGTCCTGTCATAGGGGTTAGTGTCTCTTCATAGCGATTAATGTCCTGTCATAGGGGTTAGTGTCTCTCTTCATAGCGACTGATGTCCTGCCATAGGGTTTGGTGTCTATCCCTTCATAGGGATTAATATCCTGTCAAAGTTTAGTGTCTATCCCTTCATAGGGAACAATGTCCTGTCATAGGGTTTGGTGTCAATCCCTTCATAGGGATTAATATCCTGTCAAAGTTTAGTGTCTATCCCTTCATAGGGAACAATGTCCTGTCATAGGGTTGAGCGTCTATCCCTTCATAGGGATAAATGTCCTGTCATAGTTTAGTGTCTCTTTCATAGGGATTAATGTCCTGTCATAGGGTCTAGTGTCTATCATTTCATAGGATTGTCCTGTCATGGGGCCTTGTCTATGTTTTCATAGGGATTAATGTCTTGTCATAGTTTAGTGTCTCTTTCATAGGGATTAATGTCCTGTCATAGGGTCTAGTGTCATTTCATAGGGATTATTGTCCTGTCATGGGGCCTTGTGTCTATGTTTTCATAGGGATTAATGTCCTGTCTTAGAGTTTAGTGTCTATGTGTATACGAAGAAGGATTTAGTGCATTAGTTCCTGAAATTAAAAGTAAGTGACGGGATTAGTGTTTTCTTCCACAGGATTTGATGACTATTTTTGTCATGATTTGATCGGAGTTCGTTTCCCATTGTGGCAGGGTCGAAGAGGACGAGCACTCTACCGGAAGCGGTGCCATTCTACTAAAGGACCGTAGCACCACATGGTGGAGTCATACAAATCGGGGAGGACAAGGTATACTAGTTCCGGCAGTAAATTTTCAATGGGTTATTCAGTGTTTTCTGGGGAGGAGGGTTGTTTGTTGGCTTGCCTAGTAAAACAAAAACCTAAAGACCGTGCGTATTCAGTCACATACGCAGTTACATCGTACAACGGGCAGAGCCAGTGTAAATAATTCGGTATGAATCGCCAAATTGTAACGGTCTCGGGTATGATTTGGTACCATGGCAGCCGAATTAGAAAGGCATGTTTGGATCCAAGTCTCCGTTTTCAGTGCCTTAAAGAGTTTAGGTTTATACACTCGTGCATTAATGTGTTAATTCCAAGAATTGAGACACCTGTTTCATCAATTTGAGTATGACTTGGATTTGGCACATTTGTGTAGTTCACCAAACAAACCTTAGCCTTTGTCACTCATACTGTTTAACATGATTATTTTTATGTATCCGACATGAATGGCGCTAAAAACAGCATCAGGGGAGACAATGCTCCAGGCACAACTAAAGTGAAATGCCGCTGCCATGAACAAAACGACAGCACAAGAGAACCCCATACGAAGATGCTAATGAAACGGATAAATGGATGTTCTCTTTTAGCTAATGAGTTTTGTCAATGCATGTGTGTTTTGACCAGTACTGAACAGCTCCGTAATATGCAAACTAAATACATCGACATATTTAATGCGTCAAGTACATGAAACGTAACTGGGTGATATTGCACTGCCAGAAACATCGGGTGATGTTGCCTTGTCTTGTAAGAATAACATGGAACTGGGCGAAAAAAATGAATCCAATAAATTTGTGTACGGACATAATTCACTTGGTAATCACCGGCAAAAAGACATCAATGAAAGGAATGACAATAAAGGGGACAGAATTCATGGTGCCACTTTGAAATTGGCCAGGAGGCGCTCACAACCCCGACAGGTCACGCGAGATCGGCAGGACGAGGATCAATAAACAAGTGAAATACAGCTGACAAAAAAGAAATGACGATGAGCATTGGCGTGAATTGATGTAACCATGTTTGCGCTTGTGACGCTGATGATTCAACACGTGTAGCTGTCGATTCACCGCTCTTTATTGCAGATTCAGCTACAGGGAGAAAGTTCTGTGGCCTGCAGTTAGCAATAGCAAACATCGTTCCAGGGCGGCTGGTCACTGGCACCACACTTGGTGACATCGGTCTGAGGGCGACAACTTAAAACATCGATACTAGAGGCGAAGGAATGTTCGACATCCGTGCATATCCAAATCTCTATCTCAAAGGCATCAATGTGGAAAAATTGAATTGAAAGGCCTTGAACAATCAAACGCTAAGAAACTAATTCTGAACCATTTAGTAGTAGAAAACGAGTGTAGGCTAACAATTCTGTCATTACTTTGACTTGGCAAAAATTATTTTTAAAAAAAAAGGGGGGGGGGGGGGGAATGAGAACCTAAAATCTGGGAAATATTAGTTAAACCCTTCACTAGCAGCATAGGGGAACCATCGTAATCCTTCCTCAAGACAGATCTATTCATATTGCCTGCTCCTAAGCGTTTCGTCCGCTGGATCGGACTCGTCAGGGAGGAGACGCAAAGAAATTGTCAGTAAAAAATGGGATACTCCCTTGTCTTGCATTATAGATTTCATTCTGAGCATTTCGTCTCGAGTGGGTTTTTACGCGTCAACGGATATTTTGTATCCCTTCGTTTCTGCCTACTGATTAAAACACTGTGTTAGAATGCTTTAATTATGAAATGTGATTAAGAAAATTCATTGAAGGGTTTCTTTTCGGACAGGGAACGAGGAGCGATCACCCGTCGACACTAGATGCAGTCCAGGGAATAGGCCCCCAACCTGGGAAAAGGGACAGCCGACGAGGGAGACGAGCATCGGGATCAGTCAGGACAGCGAACAATACAGACCCCCAGGAGCGTGGACAGCCGACGATGGAGATACCACCAGGACAGAGGATGCCGACAGGGAGACCACCCCCCGAGGCAGGGTGACAACACGAGGAATCCCTTTCGGAGGTGCAGGTGAATGTGTGTGTGTGGTGTTGTTAACAAAAAGAATCAAAGGTTAACTCAATGGTTAGGATTTAAGTGAAAAGAAGGTGGCAGTTCTGAATGCACAAATTAAATGCACAACTTTCAAGTTACATGGCTTGCCTTTTAAGGCATTTTTTATGGATGAGGGGCAAGATGAGATCCACACATGTTCATGCCCACCCTATTCGGGAAACAGTATAGCCAACCGATTTTAATTTATGTAAACGAACACGGACCCCCCCCCCCCCCCCCCCCCCCCCCCCCCCCCCCCCCCCACACACACACACACACACCTCCCCCTCCCTGGCTCAGATGTGCGCACTCCTGTCCGTTTAATTGGATATGCAGGTTGATGTCCACAACCCTGACGTGGTGCTCAAGCCCAACATGTAGATCCTTTCATGGGAAAAATGTCCTCGTCACAGGGTGACGTCTCTTCTCTGGAGCTGAAGTAGGCTTTTCTCTCGGATTTAGGTGGCCTCTTACTCTTGGTTTGTGCATTCTCTCTTAAGGATTTTGTGCTCGTTTTAGCGTTAATGTGTACTTACAGGAACTGGTTTTCAACGACTTTTCCCTTTTGTCAAGATGTGAACTGAGCATTTTTCTTTTTGGGCGAATAGAAAAGGGTTTACCACACACCAGGAAGCAGTGCCAGTGCACCAGAAACCATTGAACTGCAGAGCAAGAAAAGGTACCACCCTTAGGGGGCCCGGGTAAACCCAAGAGGTGAACTCGGACAATGAATTTCTCATTTAGTGAAAATAAGTAGGACAAGACTACATGAAGAGATAGAGATAAAGTAGATCAGTCCCTGAAACTCAGTTGCAACAACTTTTAGTGGCAGGAAAAATGGCGGAAAAAGTTCGTTTGTACCCTTTCAGGCACCGTTTTGCCCGTGTTTTATTCTTCGGGGAGTTGGCAGAGTTGGTGAATGAGCGGTCACGTCAAATTCCGTGCCATTAGCCCCAGTGTACTGCATGTAGATAATCGGTTGCACAGGGGTTTACGCTATGATCCGTAGTTTGATTACTTTCCCTTGGAAAATGAGGAACGCTCATGGGCACACACACACACCACGAAACCCAGTAGATGAAACGTTTTCAAATCGTAGAAAGATATGATCGGCACACACGAAATGCGTGCATAAACATGCACGTGAATTTACAAGCGCAGGCGCACACGACGCGCGCCCCGCGGAAACTGGCGCGCACGTTACACACACTCGCTGACAAATATCGCTCTGTCTCTCTCTCTCTCTATCTCTCTCTCTCTCTCTTCCTCTCTCTCCTCACGTTACAAGTCTCGTCCAGACACTCAAAATTACACTTGCTCATCTCTTACAGGGGGCGTTTTGCGCAGACGCACGCACACATACTTGCCACCCAAAAGCGGCGCGACACACACTCCCGCACACACGCGGATGTCCCCCGTCTCCATCAATGGTGAACATCGCGTGATGTTTTGTTAAATCCATTTGCATTAAGAACAATATTAGTATAAGGGTCATTCTGACTTGTAGCCATTTCAAATTTTTATCTGCATCCTAAATTTCATGAACCATGTGAAAGAAATCTTCCCTTGAAATGCGCAATTCATTTTCTCCGAACAATGACCACTGAACTATCCATAAAGCCCTTTCCCCTGCTTTATTCACATTTACAATAATCTCTGAAGTGTAATTATACCTTCATTGACTGCCGTTTTCATTCATTTTCTTACATATCGTCAAATTTAGGGAAACCCCGCTGTTTGTAAGTGATATAAAGTGTGTATTAGATACGAATCCCTTTTCATTCATTAATTCCTAAGGAGTATAATCCTTTCTCCCATTTTGTTGAATTTAATAATGTTTCCAACTTCAGGATTTATTTTTCAATTATTATAGAACGCGCTGATTGAGTAGCTCGCAATGACTGAGTGAAGGAATGGCAAAATGGTTGATGGGTTTAAATTAGAAGACACAACAGGTTGACATTGGCGAGACAGAAAGGCAAAATAATGAATAGCTTTGAATGGATAAGACTAAAACAGGTTGACATTGGACAGTTTGCTGCTTACATTTATCCATTACATTCGGGCTTGAATTTCACGAAAGTTTTTTTTTACATCATTTTGTTTGACTCCTTTTTCGCCCCATTATGTGTGAAATTTCGATATGCCGAAGGGGTTTGACCTGAAGGAAGAAGAGGTGGTGGTGTTTCCGTTGCAATGTTAATTCATGATTTGTTGATTTTCGTTACGTGATTTATTTCATTAAAGTTTTAGAGCATAAATATATTTTCAAATACCAGAAAAGTTCGAGGTGCCTTGCTCATACATCTTTTGGGCCTCATCCTGTCGCTCTTGTCACTTGCTCCGTTTTTAAGAAACTGAAGAAAAAAAAATTCGAGTGTTCAATAAAATGTCAGAAGGTATTTGGCGGGGAAATTCAAAGGTGTACTGATTCAAATCAGGAAAAAGGAATCTCAGAACAGCCACTGTCCACACTTAGTCGCGCGTCTGTGAGGCCAGATCTTTTACATCGCTGCAGCTTCTGCGAAATGGTTATTGTAATTACAGGTGTCATAATGGTTTGAGATCCTGAGTAAACCACCAAAGTTCTGCTTCGGGCAGATTCCATGCCATTTGTACTCTCGGCCGTACATCTCGTGTGATGCTTCATCCTTTGGTCACCAAAGTGCCGTTTTTATCACAATTCATACAGAGACTTAAAGTTCTACATTGCCTAGGAGCAATATGACCGTTTTAATAAGTCGCATCACGAGTAGTCACTGCCTGTGAATCACCTGCAAACTGTTGCACTATTTAAAAGTTCTACGCCACTGTATCTCGACTCCCGGTTTTGTTTCGTCTGCTCCAATCAAAGCAATTTATTAGGACAAACGAAAAACGAACGGGAGGGAGAAAGGCCCTTGGCGCGCTGTTTGAGAAAGGACTTTGACCCCCCTCCCCCCAAAAAAATTAAACTGCTCTATTTTTTTTTTTTCGTTTCAAAATACATTTAAAATATGCCTAATTACTAAAAAAGAACACATGACCATCCTTTTTCATGTATCCTTCATGTTAAAAGTGTCCCAATTTGTGTCATCAGGACAAGAAACTGACAGATCATAGAACAACGGAGACCAGGTCACGTGCGTTTGAGACATGCAGCCTTTTTTAAAGGAAGTTCCATCGGGGAGATGCTCTTGGCATGCGCGGCCACCCTCGCTGCCCACACCGACGAAGCGCAACAACGGCTGAATCACCTGCTTTGCTGATTCCTACACCGAGTTCGGCCACGCTATCAACTTGGAAGAAAAAAACATCATGGGCCAAGACGCCAGCACCCCTACCCCCATCTCCATTGGCGATCACACCCTGAAGTGGTCGACGACTTCACTTCGTGGGCTCCACCATCTTCAGCAACCTCTCCTGGACCGCCGAGCTGAACGTGCGCATCGGCAAGACCGCAACAGCGATGTCCCGTCTAGCGAAAAAGAATCTGGGACAACACCATGCTAACACCAAACACTAAGATGACAGTGTGCCAAGCCTGCGTGCTGAGCATCTTCTCTACAGAAGTGAAGCATGGACCCTGTACTCGGACAAGAACGCAGACTGAACGCCTTCCACCTGCGCTGCCTCAGAAGACGCCTGGGCATCACTTAGCAGGACCGCATCACCAACAAGGACGTCCTGGCCCAGCAAGGATGCCTAGCATGTTCATCATGCTGACGCAGAGACGCCTGCGCTGGCTTGGTCCACATCGGCCGCACGGACGACGGTCGCATGCCAAAGGACATGCTGTTCGGCGAGTTGGCTACAGGTTTCAGACCCGCAGGAGGCCCGCCCAACGCTACAAGGATGTATGCAAGCGTGACCCGAGGGCAGGCAGCTTCGACCCAACAGACCTGGAGACAGCAGCTTCAGACCGCATCAAGCAAGCAGAGCAGAGGAGAGAAGGCCCAGTGGGAAGAACGGAGCACCGCAGATGGCAAAGAATTGCGTCGGCACCAACGGACACTCATGACCGAAACTTCACCTGCAGCAACAGCAACAGAGTCTGCCACTCGGGGATCGGACTCTTCAGCCACAGCAGACCCTGCATCTTCACAACTGACT
>CM031607.1:33640611-33677823 GCA_018398815.1 Conus ventricosus | reverse complement strand
AGCACGTCAGTGTTCATTGTTATATGTAATTCTATAGACTATCGATGTCACTGTTTTGAAAAAATGTACACATGTCTTAATTTTTTGTTTTGTTTAACGTAATCTCTTACCAGAGATACATGTCTCAAAGTAATTTCTGCCACCAGATAGACATCGATGTCTTCAACGTAATTTCTATTACCAGACATGTCTTGTTTTAATCAAATTTCTGTCACCAGACATCGCTGATTGTTTTAAAACGTAATTTCCATCTCATCACCCTTGCTTTAAAAAAAAAAAAAACTTCGGTTGTCAGATATCCATGTCTTAGAAAGTTTTGTTTTTTTTTGTTTTTTTTTATCACCAGACATGTTTGAACGTAATTTGTATCGCCAGATATCCCGTGTACTTATTCCTTTTTAGTTTAGCATCTCTTCTTCCGTTCCCTATCGAAGGCACTGATCCCACTGTGCTCATTCCGGAGCTCCCAGTCCTGGCCACACCAGTGGTGCCCACCCAGTCCACCCAAGCCCCAGTTCTCGCATGATCCTGCCAACGTCGATAACGTTTTGACCAAAGACTGTACGCCCTACGGAGGGCGGAACTATCTTTGGTTTGACCCAAAGACACCACGGGCGTGACCAGGCAGATGAAACGGGACCCGAGTCAGCACCGGCAGCAGTGCTCGAGAGGACCCAG
The DNA here is from genome assembly GCA_018398815.1 of Conus ventricosus. Taxonomy (NCBI): domain Eukaryota; kingdom Metazoa; phylum Mollusca; class Gastropoda; order Neogastropoda; family Conidae; genus Conus; species Conus ventricosus. Next base: position 33,677,145 of record CM031607.1, on the reverse strand, counting down.
GATCGTGGTGTGGTGTGTGTGGTGTGCGTGCGTGCGTGTGTGTGTGTGTAATTTTTTTTTTTTGTAGGTGATCCGATCGTAATATCAAGATTGGCCAAGATAATGCCATGTATTCCATTGTCTAAAACGCTAGTACCGCGCTTTGTATTTTAACGCTTTTCATAATCTATAAACGGCGTCAACCAAAGGGAGGCAACGCCAGTGTGTGAATCCAGTCGTTTCACTGGAACTTGACGCGAACTCCTCTTTGGGGAGGAGCCGGCCAGAGGGCGACAAAACAGTCCCTCCAGTACAGGCTTCTGAGATAGCAGGTTTCGACTTCGCTGAAATGTGGAAATGATCTGGAAGGGGTAATGAAATTTTGACGTTTTGTCAGTTTTGTGCATACTTTTTAATCACCTTGCTTTTGCCCAAGGGAATGAAAGTTTGTTCATTATCTCGATTGCACAATGGCTGTGATTTGTTCAGTTATCTGTTGCACAATGGCCTGTGATTGTCTCGTATATCTGCTTGCACCAATGGCTGTGATTGTTCAGGTATCTGATGCCAAAATGGCTGGGTGGTGATTGTGTGATTGTGCAGTATCTGATGCACAATGGCTGCATTTGTTCAGTACTATCTGATTGCACAATGGCTGTGAGTGTTCAGTATCTGATGCACAATGGCTGCTGATTGTTCAGTATCTGATGACAATGGCTCTTGTGATTGTTCAGTATCCTGATGCCAATGGCGTGGATTGTTCAGTATCTGGATGCACAAACGGCTCCTGTGAATCAGCTATTGCATGCAAAAATGGCCTGTGACTTTGTTTTCAGTATCTGTTGCACACTGGGACTGTGATTGTTCAGCCACACTCCGCAATGAAAGGAGGACGACTGCGAGGGCAAGTCCCATTCCCCCACCAACCCTCAGATCCACCGGGACGGACGCGACTTGGAAGGTCAAAGTTTTAGTGCTTAAGCAAGGGTCAAGTTTTATTGCGAATGCAGTCGGTTCAGATCTGAAAATAAAGGTGGGCACTGTCAGACTTTTCGTGGGACGGTCACCAAAAACTGTTCCTCATGTATACGCGTTGGTAGTGAAAATCATTAATACACAAACTGATCATCTTGAAATGTGCCCCATTTTTCCATGTTCTGGTCGCCTCTCAAAGCAGTCTTTCAAGGGGGTCCATCTTTCTGGGAATTTTTGCTAATCTATCCTAAAAAAAGTTTAAAGTTCTGGGTTTCAAGTTAATGGGAAATGACTGACATCTTATTCATCGGTATGCAATAGACAGTTACTCGCCGCAAGATGGAAGAGTAAGCGGACTCTCGTCAAATATATATAATTCCTGACCAGGAAGGAAATGTCTGTAAAAAACCTATATATTTAACAAAAGTTGTTCCATTTTGAAACCATTTCTTTGTTCTTTTTTTATCTAAGGGGCACAGTAGACGTTTTACCAAACGCGCCACCCATTTTCAAGAGGCGAAAAGGGATGTTCAACACCTCGGCATATCTCCATATCTCAAGAACTCCTTTAAAGCAAATTGTTCTGAACTTAGCAAATGCGACCCAGTTTTTGTGTAAACGACGCCCTTCAGAATGCAATACAGCGCCAAACGTAACGGGAGACAAAAAATCCTTATTCCTTTTTTCCTTTTCTTATTTATTTTCTTTTTAACTTTCTTTTTTTTTTTAGGGGGGGGAGGACGGGGTGGGCCTTGTTGGGGGGGTTCAGGAAGGGCGAGGGTCCAGGGGGCCGTCGGGGCAGGGGTGGAGCCGGCGCTGGGTGCCCGTAGGGGGGGGGTGGGGCAACCATGCCCCCCCTACCCCCCAGGAGTGGGTGGGGGTATCTTTGCCCTTTCGTGGGTCTCTCCTGTCTAATTTTATCTCCTGTACTGTAGAAACCATTTGCAAAGTGTTTTACGAAACAATGTCTTCCTCCTCCTCCTTGGGTGATAATACTCATGTTGCGGCTGGTTTTGTTAACCAAGCGAAACACACACCACACTCCGACATACAAATATGTTATACTGAGAGGCCCAAAGGGAAACGCAATTCATTGTCAACATGACAATTTTTATTTTAAATGAAAAAAAACCACACATCAAAGTCCACAAATACGTTTTGTCTGCCCTGATTGCTGGACAAAAACAAAAAAGTGCGACCATGCTACATTAGTTTGCCTACCAACAGGTGCACATTAGCCAGAAGTCAAGGTCGGAAGCCATTTAGGCGCGCCCGCCGACAGTGAAGCGAATACCACTGTCAATATCTGGTGTGTCCCCCATTGAGACCCGAACACAAGCTTGCAACCGTCGGGGGCATTTGAAAAGACGCACCCAAACCAACACGACCCAACCCGGATCTTGCTGATGTTCCATCGATCCCCGTCCACTTCACCCATACGTGCATATGTAGGAGAGCACCTTGACTAGACGGAATGTGATGATACGGCATTGCGGTTTGTTTATGAACCCGTTTCCCAGTGGATGCTGCAATGCCCTTGGGTGAGCCCCTCGCAAAGGCAACGGTACTAGTTATAAAGGTGTAGTATAAGTTCGTGGTTCGGCTGACCTTACACACGTCCCTTCCGCCGTCCAAGGTAGCGTCCCACAAATGTTCATTGGTCGCGATTCATGTCTGCGTGGGACACGCTGAGTGTGGCCACCTGCATTCATGACATCCACATTGCCCTTTTCTTGTCCCCGAAGGAAATTTGTGTTGGAGAAGGCTGTGCTCCTGTGTGGCGGGGGGTGAGCATTGTCCTGCTATTGAAAACTAGTCTGTTTGCCACCATTGCTTCGGGTATCAAGAGGGGAAAGAAAGACAAGAACTGCGCCCTCAAAAGCAACAGTTGTCAATACTAACGCCTACTTTTGCCGGCAAGTTGCTTGCCTCGGCCACAAACACAAGAGCTCGCACATCGAAATTGCAGCAGCATATATTGGCCACCCCCCAGACCACTTACCCCTTCCCACCCCCCCCACATATTCACATAACGATTTCTCGCTCCAATGACACAGGGGTTCTTGCCAAACAAAAACGGCTTCACCCTGACGTCGATACACCACGCCACACTATAGGCCATCGGGAGAGCGGCAAGCGACGGGAAAGAAGAGGGAGGGAAAAGACGACATGGAACCGGGGATGGGATTTCATCCGAAGAAAACAAAAAAGAAAAAAAAAAAAAAAAAGAAAAAAAAAAAAAAAGAAAAAAAAAAAAAAAAAAAAGGAAAAAAAAATTTCCCCAAACCCCTGTCCCCCGAAGAAAAGAAAGCCACCATGCCAGGCACACACAAAAGCCCCCCCAGCCCATCGCTGCGTCGTGTCTCGTTGGTCCGTTGCTAGTCGATGGCCCGATGGGGTTTTTTAAGATCTGACCTTGGTATGGTTCGACGTTGCCCGTCCGGCCCCCGTCGTCTTAGCCTAGCTGCCCTGCCAGACGCCCGACGCAAGGTACGGCTGCTCTGGATTGGTCTCCCTTTCTGTCCCAATAGTGTTGCGGGGCTCGTTTGCTGAGCGGCTGGAAGGTGGATGGCGAAACTGGAAGTGCGAGGATGCGCCTGGAAAAGGATGGTCGGGAGGCGGGAAGTCGCGCGAGCGAGGGGGAATGCGGGAACGTTCCGGAGGGTGCTATGCTGAGGAGGCGGTACCCTTATAGGTCCCCCTGCCCACCTGCCCCCCTTGCCCGGCCCGTTATATGACAATTCTAGCGGTCCCTGTGTGCCGTCGGTCACAACGTTTGCGACGCCTGGGCCGCGTGGACGGGTGTTTTACACTTCTCGTGTTTGGCGTTGCCGCAGTAAAACAGAATAAGTCGCCAACCCAAGACCCCATGGTTATGGATTGTGATGGCCGTTGTATTTTTTTTATTTGCTTGTTTCATTCTTCTTTTTTTGTTTGTCTTGTCTTCTTTCCACCCCTTGTTTATTTTGCTCTGGTTTGTTTACATTGAAATGTTTTTCTTCTGTGCGGCCCTTGATCGTGAGCAGTGCCTGCCCTCAGCATTTACCCACCCTCAGCCATGCCAATGGCTTTGCATTTCCGTCTGAGGTCTGTAGTTAACCGCGGCACCCATGCGTGCGGGAACACAAAAACGAGTAGGTCGTAGTAGTTACGATAGTTGTCAAGTTATTAAAAAACGCCAAATGTTGTTGTTTTTTCTTTATTGGGGACAGGCATGGGCTCTGTTGGTTTTGCATGCCAATCCACAGGTATGCCCTCCGTGTTGCACGTCGTTTGTTTTTTATGCAACGTATCCGTTTTTTTATCAGTAAAAGATTGGTGTTGAAAGTGGTGTTACTCATGACGTCATGACCACCAACTGTTGCCCCACTGGTCAATACAGTTACCGATCGGACCTCGCAATACAACATTTAACGGTGCCTTTTGGCCCTCTTCGGTTGAGATGCCGCGTGATAATTCACATTATTTTGGCACTTCGGCTCTCTTCTTTGAGGTGGTTGGCGCCGTTCCCTGTTTCTCCCTCCCTGCCTATGCTCTTCTTGAAGTCTCACCATGACCGCTCTCTCCTCCGACGCCCCACTGGTGACATTTTTCGGTTCCGGACGAAATGGGGATTGCCGCTTTTCATTGACCTACCCCCGCAGCACTAAAAACCCCTATCCCCCGACGGCGTCCTCGACAAATCATGAGGGATGTTGGTGTTCGTGGTTGTTGAAGAACTTCTCGCCCACAAATGCCTATATAAAGCAGAAAACATCGGGGGCAACATAAGGGCAAGATGGGACTTCCTTCTCTTCCCAACCCAGGGCAACAAGGATTCATGTGACGGTCAAGAGGAGCGCCACTTGCCATACACCTGACATCCCAGACGGAGGGAAGGAGGAGATGACCGGACTATGGAGGGACGAGAGAGCCCACGGTCACTGCCGGATTCCCAAATCCCCCACCCCCCACACGACCCCCCATCCACCACCCCCCCCATCCCCCCATGACCCCCCCCCCCGCCCCCCGCCCCCCACAGATCATACTGACCCTGTTATTGCGTTTTTCTTTGCCCATTTTAATTTCCTCACTGCTAATTTTTTTTTCCTTCTAGTTATGCCAACGCCCTAATAATGGCCCTATTTTTGTAGGACGGCCGGGCATGGAGGAAAAAACCATGATTTGATTTGACCCCCCGCCCACAGGGGAGTAAGGGGAGTGTGGGGAAAAGTGTCCCACAACAGGCAGGACAGGCCACGGCGCACCGCGCGCGGCCGCGCGGCCGGACCCGCGGAGGGAAAAGGGACAGCCCCCACCCCACTGGAGAGACTACCACCACCCAGGCACAGGGGCGGCGACACACAGGTCCCTATACAGAGGTCGCCGGTGCCTCAGAACACCGTGTAATGAGCACTGTTACACCCCCCCCCCCCCCCCCCCCCCCTCCCAAAAGATTGATTGGTTAAGTTTTTAATCAAAAGACCGTAACGCGATTTAATAGACGCATAATAGCCCGAACTGCTTGTACTTTGATGAGCAGCCTCCTTGGGGCCGTATTGTAAGGTGGAAGGCGGACACATGAGATAGCATATTGTCCCACCCTACGCCCGCCTACTCTGTTCTCCCTGTCCGGTGTAATGCTTCCCAAAATATCGAGGATAAACACAACGTAAATGACGGAGTCAATGGCTTTCATTTCAATCCCTGCCCTTAGCCACCTATATCCGCTCCACTTCATTAAAGTGAAATTGCGGAATGCAGAGCTTCGGGGGCACGCTTTTGCGAAAGCTGCAACAACTCACGTTCAACCAGCGACGTCTGTGGCTGGCCTTCCGTTTAAGTCCAATGATTTTTGCTCAAAATCTTCACTTATTATGCTAGTTAACTTGAATAGGAAACCCTTAACCATAGCCGTACGCCAGTATTAGCACTCTTTAAACAGTCGCGTTCAGCGATTGGCTCAGAATGACGGAGTTATGTGAGTTTTCTTAGTCGAATGGAATATAAACGGCGGGTACTCGTTTACCATAGATCGTTGCGCGTTCCCAATATGGGCCCACCTGGAACGTCGTGGAGCGCAGTAGTTACTGCATATTTCGAAAAAATGATACGGAAGTCGTTATAGTTAAGTGCTCACTTTGACACAAAGATAGCGTCCGCAACAGTTCCTACTGCAAGATATGGCAGCGGTGTTTCATGCTCGTTTTTTCCATCATTGAATACTTTGGGCACGATGCAGACCGCTTCAAACGAATCGCAAGACATTGTAGCTAATATCATTCGATCGACCACCCCCCCATCTATTTATATAATCATGCCGCACAAAAAAAAGACGGCGAAAACGCCTAGATCCACCACATAGCCCTTTAACACACAACCCAGAACCAACCATCTTTTCCAACTTTTTCGTTTAGCGGAATGGTTTTACCGCGATGTGAAGTGCCCAAAACAAACCGGCCTAGAGAACTTCTCCCGCCTTATCTGAAGACTACCTACCAAGTATGTCTCTCCCCCCTCTTCCGCCCCCCTCCCCTCCATTCCAGTTAGTGTTCTGCCAGTTTTAAAGGCTCACTTTAAGAAGGAGAGAGAGCCCAGTAGAGAGTGTGTGTGTGTGTGGGTGTGTGTATGCTACAAACGCGTTCAATTTTAACGTCTTTTCAATTTGTGTTCTCTTCATTTTTGGCCCCCTTTGCCCCTCCCCTTTGAAGATGTAAGCATTGCTTTGTCCTGGTTCCTGTCTCTCTCCGTGTTACATGCTGGTTTCTGCGCGTTTGAGCCATGCGGAACCTGATTTTCCCCCGTCAATTCATTGACTTGTAATTTTGGAATATCTTGAATATTCACCTTTGGTTTACAATGCTTTATTTTTAATGGCCAGTGTCGACTATCATGGCCAGCCTTCCATGTGGGTGTTGTTGGAAAATCTACGCCCCCGCAACAAACTGAACACGTCTATGGCAGCGGAAACAGAATAATCGGAGTCATGCAGGGTCGGCGAGGGGACTCGCGTGCTAAAAAGAGTACGCCCAAGGGTGTCAGGCAGCCCTGCGCGTGATAGACAACATCTTCGTTACATCACTTTACCGCATTACGTTATTAATTTCCTGCCACTGAAAATGCAAAGTGACTATTTTTCAACAGTAATTTTAAGGTTTCGAAATAGGAGCGAGGTAGATCTTTTCTTTTAACGTCACGGATGGCATAATTTGGCCCAATATGCAGTGCACACAATACATCGTGTAAAATCAGTTATTGTTAGAGGGCAGGAGAAAACCTAACTTAATGATGAGACTCGGTTTGTTCAGGTATGTGAGGCTGATCGGTTTGATTGTATAGAAAATGTGTTTTTTGTGCGACAACAGGGCCAACTAAACTGGCATCAACGGTCACCAGAAAAACGAGAGGCCAGGTCGAGGTTCGTGAACTCGAGAATGCATTGAATCTATGGAGCGTATTGTTCCTTCTTCTTCCGCCTCCTCCTCTCTCTCTCTGTCTCTCTCTCTCTCTGTCTTTCTGTGTCCACTGCCCTCTCTCTGCCTCTCTCGCTCTCTCTCTCTCTCTCTCTCTCTCTCTCTCTCTCTCTACTCTCTCTATCTCTCTTTCTGCGTTCCGTCTAAGTTGCACCTGTTTTTTTGTCGAGGGATTTAACTTTTTACATGATTTAGTGCCTTTGATGGAGCCTTTACTAATGCCCCTTCTTTCATGGCTTGTGAACGTTCTTTCAAAGATTTTGCTGCGCGCCTTTCATTGGATTCTCACCTTTCCTTTACAGGAGTTTTTTAGGGTCGCTCTTTTCAGGTGTGTTTGTTCCTGCAATTATAGACTTTTAATCCACGGTATTTGTCCATCTTTGCCAAGACATAGGGCCTTTCTTCCTGTTTCAGGGTTTAAGTCTTTTCATTCAAATTAAGCGTTTTTTCTTCCCAGGGTTTTAGCGTCTTCTTCATTCGCAGAGGTTTTGCGTTTTCTAACCGGGTTCATGTCTTTTATTCGCCTGAGTTTTGCGTTTTACTTCCCCGGGTTTTAGCGTTGTATTTCTTCATGATGCGCCAGAGTTTAGGCGTGTTTTCCTCAGGGTTAAGTCAGTGTCTTCTTCATTCACAACGATTGTGCGACCTTTTTTGCTGACGGTTTAGTTTTCTTCTTCAGAGGGTGGTTCTTTTTGCCGGGTTGTTATTGTCAATGTTTCTTTCCCCGAGAGTTAAACCGTCATCGCTCATTCGCATGTTTAAGTGTCTTCTCATCCTTCAGTTAGTATTATGCCATTGCGTTCTTCGAGGGTTTAGTGTTCTTCTTAACAAGAGATTTAAGGTCATATTCTTTCCCTCGGATTGGGTTGTCCTTTCATATGCACCAACATGAAGCTCTGGTTTCCGTGCCAGGTTTTCTGTGGGAGAGAAGGGCTCCAGAACAGGCGCGGGGCGGGTGGGCTACTGTTGAGGGGGTGGGTGGTTCAGGAAGGGCCATCAAATGACTTCGTGATTGTATGCAGCCAGGGTTCTAAATGACTCGGGGAGATCTGACAAACATGGATCGCATGTCTTCAGGATCCTTTGGGGGCTTGGAGTTAACTGCCAGGGGGAAAAGTCTTTGCATACCTTGATTCCTGAAAGATTTTCCTTGTGCGCACCTGGTACCTCCTGGATGTGAGTATTGCCCATCTTCCACAGAAAGCGTAGCATGGTGATCGGTTCAACATGTGGGGATCCCTTCAAAAAGCGATTGACCTGTCATAGGGTTGCAGCGTCTATCCTTTCATAGGGATAAATGTCCTGTCATAGGGTTTAGTGTCTATCCCATCATAGGGATTAATGTCCTGTCATAGGAGTTTGTGTCTCTCTTCATAGGGATTGATGTCCTGCCATAGGGTTTGGTGTCCATCCCTTCATAGGGATCAATATCCTCCTGTCAAAGTTTAGTGTCTATCCCTTCATAGGGAACAATGTCCTGTCATAGGGTTGAGCGTCTATCTCTTCATAGGGATAAATGTCCTGTCATAGTTTAGTGTCTCTCTTTTCATAGGCATTAATGTCCTGTCATGGGGTCTAGTGTCTATCATTTCATAGGGATTATCCTGTGATGGGGCCTTCTATTTTTTCATAGGGATCAATGTCCTGTCATAGAGTTTAGTGCCTATGTGTATATGGAGAATAAGGATGTAGTGCATTAGTTCCTAAAATTTAAAGTATGTGACGGGGATTAGTGTTTTCTTCCACAGGGTTTGATGACTACTTTCGTCACGATCTGATGAGTTCGTTTCCCATTGTGGCAGGGTCGAAGAGGACGAGCGGGAGCGGTGCCATTCTACCAAAGGACCGTTGCACCACATGGTGGGGTCGTACAAATCGGGGAGGACAAGGTATGATACTAGTTCCGGCAGTAAATTTTCAATGGGTTATTCAGTGTTTTTTTCTGGGGAGGAGGGTGGTTTGTTGGCTTACCTAGTAAACAAAAACCTAAAGACCGTGCGTTTTCAGTCACATACGCAGTTACGTCGTACAACCGTCAGAGCCAGTGTAAATAATTCGGTATGAATCACCAAATTGTAACAGTCTCGGGTATGATTTGGTGCCACGGCAGCCGAATTAGAAAGACATGTTTGGATCCAAGTCTCCGTTTCCGGTGCCTGAAAGAGTTTAGGTCGTACACTCGCGCATTAGTTTGTGTTCATTCCAAGAATTGAGACACCCATTTCATCAATTTGAGTATGACTTGGATTTGAGACACATTTGTGTAGTTCACCAAACAAACCTTAGCCTTTGTCACTCATACTGTTTAACATGATTTATTTTTTATGCATCTGACATGAACGTGGGGATCGACGGCGCTAGAAACGGCATCAGGGGAGACAATGCTCCAGGGACAACTAAAGTGAGATGCCGCTGCCATGAACAAAACGACGGCACAAGAGAACCCCATACGAAGATGCAAGTGAAACGGGTAAATGGATGTTCTCTTTTAGTTAATGAGTGTTTGCCAGTGCATGTGTGTTTTGACCAGTACTGAACAGCACCGTAATATGCAAACTAAACACATCGACTTTTTTTTTATGCGTCAAGTACATGAAACATAACTGGTTAAATATTGCACTGCCAGAAACATTGGGTGATGTTACCTTTTCTTGTCTTGTAAGAATGACATGGAACTGGGCGAAAAAAAAATGAATCCAATAAATTTGTGTACGGACATAATTCACTTGGTAATCACCGGCAAAAAGACATCAATGAAAGGAATGACAATAAAGGGGACAGAATTCATGGTGCCACTTTGAAATTGACCAGGAGGCGCTCGCAACCCCGACAGGTCACGCGAGATCGGCAGGACGAGTGATCAATGAACAAGTGAAATACAGCTGACAAAAAAGAAATGAGTATTGGCGTGAATTGATGTAACCCTGTTTGCGCTTGTGACGTTGATTCAACTAGTGTAGCTGTCGATTCACCGCTCTTTGTTGCAGATTCAGCTACAGGTAAAACGTGCCGTGGCCTGCAGTTAGCAATAGCCACCATCGTACCAGGGCGTTAAACATCGATACTAGAGGCGAAGGAATATTCGACATCCGTGCATATCCAAATCTCTTATCTCAAAGACATTAATATGAAAAAAATAAACTGATTTGAAAGGCCTTGAACAATCCAACGCTAAAAAAACTAATTCTGAACAATTTAGTAGTAGAAAACAAGTGTAGGCTAACAATTCTGTCATTACTTTGACTTGGCAAAAACTTTATTAAAAAAGGGTGTGGGGGGGGGGGGGGGGGGGGGGGAGAAGAAAATGAGAACATGAAATCGGGGAAATATATAAGCTAAACCCTCCTAGCAGCATAGGGGAACCATAATCCTTCCTCAAGACAGATCTACTCATATTGCCTGCTCCTAAGCGTTTCGTCCGCTGGATCGGACTCGTCAGGGAGGAGACGCAAAGAAATTGTCGGTAAAAATGGGATATTCCCTTGTCTTGCATTATAGATTTCATTCTCACAGCTTTATTTTTCCGTCCCATTCGAGACACTTAGTTAAAGGGCCGAACAAACAAGGCTTACAATTTTAATCCAACAGTTTTGTTTGTAGTTCAGCAGAGGCATATATCAAACTTGTGTACTAGTTAATTAGGGAAATTAAGTTCCCAGAAAGTGATGACGTCATTTTTGCACAATTGTGTGTGTGTGTTGTCATAGTTTGAATATTGCCTGACCACTTGTGTACAAGCTTTCATGCCGTCACTACATTATCTACAGGAAAATCAACCTAGTCGAGTTTGGTATTAAAAGAATTGTCGGGATTTTGCCTATTCAGTCATCTCAAAAGCACAGATTATACATTTTTCATGACAACTACTAATTATCAAACTAACAGCCCCACTTGTAATGGCCGCTCAGCAATGCCGAACAGATTGTTGCCAGACCGGCTTTACACAGATGACATTCAGTTCGCCGAGTACAGCACAGTTAGCTGGCTGGTGGGGAGCGGCCTGCAGAAAACACCCCTTTCCCTGACCTGCTTTCACGGCTTGGATTCTGCAGCTGTGGGCGAGCTATAAACTCCCCTTACTCTCAAAACTAAGTGGCTTGCTCTGAACAGCCGTGTTCTGAGCATTTCATCTCTGGTGGGTTTTACTCGTCAACGGGTATTTTGTATCCCTTCGTTTCTGCCTACTGATGAAAACATTGTGCGTTGGAACTGCTTTAATAATGAAATGTGAAGAACAGTCATTGAAGGGATTCATTTCAGACGGAACGAGGAGCGATCACCCGTCGACACTAGATGCAGTCCCAGGGAATAGGCCACAGCCTGGAACAGGGAGCACAGCCGACGAGGGAGACGAGCATCAGGATCAGTGAGGACAGCGACAATATTGCCCACCACCGGGAGCGTGGACAGCCGACGATGGAGACGACCACCAGGAGCAGAGGACTGCTGACAGGGAGACCACCACCCGAGGCAGGGCTGACAACATGAGAGAATCCCTTTCGGAGGTGCAGGTGAGGCGTGTGTGTGTATAACAAAATGAAATCAAAGGTTAACTCAATGGTTATGATTTAAGTGAAAAGTAAGGTGGCAGTTCTGAAATGCACAAATTTAATGCACAAAGTTACATGGCGATGCCTTTAAGGCAGTTTTTATGGAGGTGAGGGGCATAGATGACATCAACACATGTTCATGCCCACTCTATTCGGGTAACAGAGTATTGCCAACGATGTTAAGTTTATATAAACGAACACAGACGCCCCCTCCCCCCGCACTCTCTCTCTCTCGCTCAGATGTGCGCACTCCTGTCCTGTTTGATTGGATATGCAGGTTGATGTCCACAGAAAGCCTGACGTGGTGCTCAGTCAACATGTAGATCCTTTTATGGGGAAAAATGTCCTCGTTCACAGGGTGTAGTGTCTGTTCCTTAGACTTGAAGTAGGCTTTTCTCTGGGATTTAAATGGCCTCTTACTCTTGGTTTTGTGCATTCTTCTCTTTCAGGATTTTGTGCATCGTTTTAGCGTTAATGTGTACTTTACAGGAACTGGTGTTTAATGACTCTTCCTTTGTCAAGATGTGAACTGAGCATTTTTCTTTTTGTGGCAGAATAGAACCTCATCAGGAAGCAGTGCCAGTGCACCAGAAGACCATTGAACTGCAGAGCAGAGAAAAGGTACCACCCTTACTGGGCCAGTAAACCCAAAGAGGTGAACTCGGAACAATGACATTCTCATTTAGATGAAATAAGTAGGACAAGAACATATGAAGAGATAAGAGATGGGTAGATCAATTCATGAAACTTCAGTTGCAACAACCGTGTATTGTTCGGGAAAAATGGCGGTAAAGTGGGCGTTTGTATCCTTGAGGGCATTGATTGTCGTATTTTATTTTTCGGGGAGTTGCCAGAGTTGGTGAATGAGCTCGTCACGACGATTCCTTGTCATTTGACCAGTGTACGTGCTTGTAGATAATCACTTACATAGAGTTTACGACATGACCCGTAGTTTGATTACTTTTCCCTATGGATAATGAGGAACGCTTATAGCACTACGCACGCACACGCACACACTCGCGGAAGTCCCCGTTTCCATCACATGGTGAACATCGCGTGATTGTTAAATCCACTGCATTAAGAACAATATTAGTAGTAATTATCATTTTGACTTGTAGCCATTTCAAATTTCATCTTGCATCCTAAATTTCATGAACCATGTGAAAGAAATCTTCCCTTGAAATGCGTAAAGTTCATTTTCTCCGAACAATGTCCACTGTGAACTATCCATAATGCCCTTTCTCTGCTTTTTTCACATTTACAATAATATCTGAGGCGTTAATTATACCTTCATTGACTGCCGTTTTTATGCATTTCTTACATATCGTCTAATTGAGGAATCCCAGCTGTTTGTGATATAGTAAAGTGTGTATTAGATACGAATCCCTTTTCTTTCATTAATTCTTCAGGAGTATATCCCTTTATCTATTCTTTTGTTGAATTTAATAATGTTTTCAACTTCAGGGTGTTTTTTAAATTATTATAGAACGCGCTGATCGAGTAGCTGGCAATGACAGGAGTGAAGGAATGGCAAAATGGTTGATAGCTTTAAATGTAGAAGACTACAACAGGTTGACATTGGCGAGACAGAATGGCAAAATAATTGAATAGCTTTGAATGGATGAGACTAAAACAGGCTGACATTGGGACAGTTTGCTGCTCACATTTATCCATTACATTCTGAGCTTGTAATTCACAAAAGGATTTTATTTACATCATTTGCTTTGACTCCCTTTTTCGCCCCCTTATGTTTGAAATTTCGACATGCCGAAGGTGTTCACCTGAAGGAGGAAGAAGAGGTGGGGTTTCCGTTGCAATGTTAATTCACGATTTGTTGATTTACGTTATGTGATTTATTAAAGTTTTAGAGCATAAATATATTTTCAAATTCCAGATAAGTTCGAGGTACCTTGCTCATACATTGTTTGGTCCGTGTTCCTGTCGCTCTTGTCACGGGCTCCGTTTTTAAGAAACTGAAAGAAATATTTTCTCGAGTGTTCAATAAAATGTCGGAAGGATCTGGCGGTGAAATTCAGAGGTGTACTGATTCAGTCGGGATAAGGAATTAAAGAACGGTCATTGTCCACACGTAGTCGTGCGTCTTTGAGACCAGATTTTATATAGCGCTGCAGCTTCTGCGAAATGGTTATTGTAGTTACAGGTGTCATAAATGGTTCGAGATCCTGGGTAAACCACCAAAGTTCTGCATTCGGGCAGATTCCATACCATTTGTTCTCCGGGCCGTACATCTCGTGTGATGCTTTCATCCTTTGTTCACCAAAGTGCTCGTTTCATCACAATTCATACAGAGACTTATCTTCTACATTGCCTAGGAGCAATACTGACCGTCTGAATGAAGTCGCATCACGAGTAGTCACTGCCTGTGAATCGCCTGCAAACTGTGATACTATATGTTCTGCGCCACTTTATCTCGACTCCGGTATTTTGTCTGCTCCAGTCAATATAGCTAATATATTAGGACAAACGAAAACGAACGGGAGAGAGAGGCCATTGGCGCGCTGTTTGAGAAAGGACTTTGACCCCCTCAAAAAAATTTTTTTAACTGCTCTATTTTTTTTCTTATTTCAAAATACATTAATATATGCCTTATTACTAAAATGATCACATGACCATCCTTTCTTCATGTATCCATGTTAAAAGTGTCAATTTTTGTGTCATCAGGACAAGAAACTGACATCAGACCATAGACAACGGAGACTAGGTCACGTGAATTTGAGGCATGCAGCCTTTTTAATGGAAAGTTCTCGTCGGGGAGATGCTCTTGGCAGGCGCGGCCACCCTCGCTGCCCACACCGACGAAGCGCTACAGCGGCTCACCACCTCCTTTGCTGATGCCTGCACCGAGTTCGGCCACACTATCAGCTTGAAGAAAACAAACATCATGGGCCAAAACGCCAGCAGCACTCCCCGCATCTCCATTGGCGATCACACCTTCCAAGTGGTCGACGACTTCACTTACCTTGGCTCCACCATCTTCAGCAACTTCTCTCTGGACGCCGAGCTGAACGTGCGCATCGGCAAGACCGCAACAGCGATGGTCCATCTAGCGAAGAGAATCTGGGACTACACCATGCTAACGTCAGACACCAAGGTGAAAGTGTGCCAAGCCTGCGTGCTGAGCAGTCTTCTCTACAGAAGTGAAGCATGGACCCTGTACTCGGACAAGAACGCAGACTGAACGCCTTCCACCTGCGCTGCCTTAGAAGACTCCTGGGCGTCACTTAGCAGGACCGCATCACCAACTGTGAATCGCCTGCAAACTGTGATACTATATGTTCTGCGCATCACCAACATGGACGTCCTGGCCCAGGCAAGGATGCCTAGCATGTTCGCCATGCTGACGCAGAGACGCCTGCGCTGGCTTGGCCACATCAGCCGCACGGACGACGGTCGCATCCCAAAGGACATGCTGTACGGCGAGCTGGCTACAGGTTACAGACCCGAAGGACGGCCCGCCCAACGCTACAAGGATGTACGCAAGCGTGACCCGAGGGCAGGAAGCTTCGACCCAACAGACCTGGAGACGGCAGCTTCAGTCCGGCATCAAGCAAGCAGAGCAGAGGAGAGAGGCCCAGTGAGAAGAACGGAGCACCGCAGATGGCAAAGAATTGCGTCGGCACCAACAGACATTCGTGACCGAAACTTCACCTGCAGTAACTGCAACAGAGTCTGCCACTTAGGGATCGGACTGTTCAGCCACAGCAGACCCTGCATATCCACAGCTGACTGATCCACGGCGCAACACCATTGTCTCTAAAGACAGACGGATGCCATCAAGAAGCTTTTTTTTTACCAGGACAGTATTTTTGTTCTACTTTCTCTTTTGTCTTTTGTATCCTCTCCCTGTATCACTTTCACATTATCACTTGGGTTCAACGTTTCTTTTTTTATATGATTTAGTACCCTTTGAAAGGGATTGACTGACTGTCGTTTTCAGGGTTGCGTACCTTTTTTTTTCAAAGCGTGTTCTGCTTTCATAGGATTGTCTTGTAATGGCTCAAACTGTGTGTTCTCCTTTGACGAGTTTAAGCGTCTTCTGGCCTGCTGTTCAGTGCCTTCTAACTTTACAAATGTTTTCTTTCCCCGTGTCTAGAGCCTTCTTCTCTTCTAGGGTGTAGCGTCTTCTATTCAGAGATCTTGGCGTTTTCTTGCCATGGTTTAGCATCTTATTCATTCAGAGGGTTTAATGTCGTTTTGCCAGAGTCAAGTATCTTCTTTACCTTGATTAAATACCTTGTGTGTTTTTTTACGCCGTGTTGAGAGTCGTCGTCTGCTAAAGAGTTTAAAGTCTACTTTCCCAGGGTTTAGAGTGTTCTTCACTCGCATTATTTTCCCACAAGTTGGTGCCTTTCCTTCATGGTTTAGGATCTTGGTCTTTTCAGGCAGAGGTCTTTTTTCCCACGTGCTTTAAAGTCTCGTTCTTTCCCAGGATGAAGTGTCCTTCATATGATCAGCATGGCAGCTCTGGTTTCCTATGCCAGTTTTCTGTTGAACAAAGGTGCAGAACAGGCGGTACCAGAGGGAATGGTTCAGGAAAGGCAAAGATTCCCTCCAGTGATGTAGCATATCTGACGCCCCGGAGGTCTGGAACGTGGACGCATGTTTTCAGATCCTTTGGGGCCGAGTTGCAGAGCTGGTGAGGAAGTCTTCGATCCTGTTCCTGAAAGATTTCCTTGTGATCACCTGGTACCTCCTGATGTGAGCATCCTTTCTAACTCAGAAAGCTTGACGCGGTGATCGGAGTCAACATGTAGATCCTTTCACAGCGAAAAAATGACCTCGTTCACAGGATTCAACGTCTGTTCCTTAGCGCTGAGGGTCTTTTTTCCTAGGCTTTTCTCTGGGATTTCAGTGTGTTCTTACTCTTGGTTTTTGTGTGTTCTTTGCAAGGATTACGTGTATTGTTTTAAGCCTCAATGTGTACTTTACAGAAATTGGTGTCCAATGACTCTTTGCTTTGTCAAGATGTGAACTGAGCCTAGTGATTATTTTAGTATTTAAGCATGCATTGGTTATTTTGAAATAAGAAGAAAAATCGAGTCCTTAAAGTTTTGTTTTTTGGAACAGACAAGTCCTTTCTGAAACGGTGCGCAAATGGCCTAGTTTTTGTGTGTGGCAGTAATCATTGTACTAGCAGAACCATTGAACAACGGACCAGAGAAAAGGTATAGCTTGCCCCACCTACACGGCCACTAAACCCAAAAAAGGTTAACTTAGGACAACTACAGTCTCAGATGAATTGAACTGGACACGAACATACATAGAGATAGGTAGATCAATACATGAAATGGTGGTAAAGTGGGCGTTTGTATTCATCAGGGCATTCATTTTCGTGTTATATTCTTCAGGAAGTTGGTAAATGAACCGGTATCGTCGATTCCTTGTCATCAGATTAGTGAACGTACTTCTGAATCACTTGCACAGAGTTTACGACATGACCAGTAGTTTGATTTCTTTTCCCTTTGGATAATGAGGAACGCTAATCCAGTACTATCCACTCTCCCAGACATTTCTCGCCTCCACCTCAGACGTGGACGTGAACTCAAGCGCACGGGCGTGGACACACACACACACGCGCACACAGACACACACACACACGCGCACATACGCACACACACACACGCACACGCACACACAAACAGTAGATGAAGCATGTCAAATCGTAAAGGGATATGATTATGCACACATGCATGCGTGCACAAACATGTACGCACGTGCACTCGCACGCGCAGCGCACACAAGACAAACGCATGCGCACGCACGCACACACAGACACGCGCACGCAAGCACACACATATACATGTATACACACACTCGCTGACAAATAAGCCCTCACTCTGTCCGTCTCTGTCGGCACACGAACCACTCTCAAATCGGGAAACGAAAAGAAAGGAGCAAAAAAAAAAAAAAAAAAAAAAAAACCCAACCCTTTAAGGACTCGATTTTTTCTTATTTCAAAATACATCAATACATGCCTAAATACGAAAATGATCACATCGCCGTCCATTCCTCGTGAACGCTTCTCATGTAATATTTCCTGTAGAAAACAAACGCAAGTATGCCAAGGAATAAGTGGAATCCTCCTTGCTAACAAAAACTAGTCCCACTCCTCCTCCCCCCCCCCCCCCCCCACCCCCACACCTCCTTCACTAGTCAAATTGCAACATCACTTTGGTTTGCTAAATATCCCGACAGGTGCTTTAGCAAAACAAAACGAAACAAAAAATTCCATGCCATTCGATTACACCTGATGGAAAGATCTACGTAAAAGGAGGCACGAAAGAAAATCCCTGCAAATGATCGGGGGAGGATGGGGGGATATCACTTGAGAGGTGTGTGTGGAGGCCGGGTGAGTGTGCAGTTTGTTTGCCAATTTCGTTTGTAGAAGGGGTGGGGGAAGAGGCAAAGAAAGGACAGCTAATCAATATTTTTGTCTTCTGTATCAAAATGTGAACTTTTTTTTTTTTACCTTTCCTATGACTTACAGTATTCAGTGTTGTATTTCACTTGATGAAATTTTTGAAAACCAAACCGATGTTTTTTGGGGAAATTTTCTCCTTGTAACTTCATGTTTTCTGTGACTCGCCCTTTACTTGTTCCTGTAATTTAATTTTTACATTTTATTCTTATTCCGAACTATCGTCCATTTGTTTTCTGCCTTCCTGGTCCATCCAGCTGTCTTCACACTTTGTCATCTTTTCTTCCCTTATGGAAATGATTTAAAAATCGGTTGGAATGGTGTGTGTGACCGAAAGAGGTGTGTGGAGGCCGGGTGAATCTGCACTTTGCTTATTTCATTTTTAGGGGGGTGGGAGGGGCAAAGGGAGAACAGCTGATCAATATTTTGAAGCTAAAAAGACTGTTAAATCATAATTTGACGTGTTTCTGGATTTGTTTTACCTTATAATTTACAGTATCCAGTGTTGTATTTCACTTGAAATGTTGTTGAAAAAGAAAATCCATGCTTTGGGGAATATGTATGATGGTGTTATTACTATCACTGACATGATGTATTCTTATTTCTTGTCATCTCTTGGTGCCAGATACAGTGTAATACGTTATACGAATAAATCCGTCCTGCTGCTGTCCAGTCTTTGCAATGGCCTGCCTTTGGTACGCTGTTGCAGATATTACAACAACACGCCATATTGTGAAGAGTACATGAGCAATGTTTGCTAATGTGTTTATCGGTGTGTTTGGCTATTATGTTCTTAAAAATAGCGTGTGTGTGCGTTTGTATGCATGCATTTGTATGTCGTGGGGGTGGGGATGGAGTATTTCACTCTTCTACAGCCTGAAATTCTGTGCTTGTAATTTTCTCATTTCTGTGTTTCTCTGTGACTCTGCCATTGCTTGTTCCTGTAATTTTATTTTTACATTTTATTTTTATTCCTTACTATTGTCAGTTGGTTTTCTGCCTTTCTGGTCCATTCAGCTGTCGTCATACGTTTTCATCTGTTCTTCCCTTGGGGAAATGGTGATGATGGACAAATCGGTTGGAATAGTGTTTGTGTCGGAGAGACGTGTGGAGGCCTGGTGAATGTGCAGTTTTGTTTGCCTATTTTATCTTTTAGAAGGCGTCGGGGGTGGGGTGGGGGATGGGGGGGGGGGGAGCAAAGGGAGGACAGCTGATCAATATTTGTGTCTTCTATATTGAAATGTTTTCTGTGTGTGCGTGCGTGCGTGAATTTTTTTTGTTAACCTTTCTTATGACTTGGTATCCAGTATCATGCTTTGGGGAATGTGTATGATGGTGTTCTTACTATCGCCGACATTGTGTATTCTCATTTCTTGACGTCTTTAGTGTCGGGTACAGTGTTATACTTTATAATAGAAATAAATGCGTCCTGCTGCTGTCCAGTCTTTGCAATGACCTACCTTTGGTACGCTGTTGCAGATATTACAGCAACACGCCATATTGTAAAGAGTACATAAGCGATTTTTGTGTTTTTGTCGGTGTGTTTGCCTGTGCGTTCTTAGAAATTAGCTTTTGTGTTGGTTTTGTGTGTGTACCTGTGACTATGTGCATGTAGAGGCAGGTGTGTGTGTGTGTGTGTGTGTGTGTGTGTGTGTGTGTGTGTGTGTGTGTGTTATGGTGATTTATTGGGGTTTTGTCTTGTTATGATGAGTGCTATCTTGGGGTTTTGTCTTGTTATGGTGAGTGTGTGTTTTGTCTTGTTATGGTGTGTGTGTGTGTTATGGTGAGTGATTTATTGGGGTTTTGTCTTGTTATGATGAGTGCTATTGTCGGTGTGTTTGCCTGTGCGTTCTTAGAAATTAGCTTTTGTGTTGGTTTTGTGTGTGTACCTGTGACTATGTGCATGTAGAGGCAGGCGTGTGTGTGTGTTATTGTCTTGTTATGGTGAGTGAGGCAGGCGTGTGTGTGTGTGTTATGGTGAGTGATTTATTGGGGTTTTGTCTTGTTATGGTGAGTGCTATCATCGGATTTTGTCTTGTTATGGTGAGTGCTATCTTGGGGTTTTGTCTTGCTATGGTAAGTGCTATATTGGGGTTTTGTCTTGTTATGGTGAGTGATATCTTGGGGTGTTGTCTTGTTATGGTGAGTGCTATCATCGGATTTTGTCTTGTTATGGTGAGTGCTATCTTTGGGTTTTGTCTTGTTTATGGCGAGTTATCTTCAGGTTTTGTCTTATGATCTTGGGGTTTTGTCTTGGTATTGTGTTATGGTACCTGTTAGTTCCTCTTTCTCCTGTTATGAAGGAACACATCAAGATGGGGGTGGGGGTGGGGGGGGTGGGTGGGTGGGGGGTGTGTGGTCTTTCATTAATTCTGCACCTTCCGGAAATTCTGTGCTACCAATTTCGTATTGTCTGTGACTCTGCCTTTACTTGTTCCTGTAATTTTATTTTTACATCTTTATTTTATTCCTTACCATCGTTCATTGGTTTTCTGCCTTTCTGGTCCATTCAGCTGTCTTCATACGTTTTCATCTTTTCGTCCCTTAGGGAAATGGTGATGGACAAATCGGTTGGAATGGTGTGTGTGTTTGAGAGAGGAGTGTGGAGGCTGGTGAGTGTGCAGTTTGTTTGCTTGTTTTATTTTTTTAGAAGGGGGGAGGGGGCAAAGGGAGGACAGATGACCAATATTTTTGTCTTCCATATTGAAGTGTGTGTGTGTGATTTGTGTTAACCTTTCTTATGACTTGGTATCCAGTGTCATATTTCACTTGATGAAATGGTGATAAGAAACCCAGTGCTTTGGGGAATGTGTATGATGGTTGTGTTACTATCGCTAACATTGTGTATTCTTATTTCTTGACGTCTTTAGTGTCGGATACAGTGTCATACTTTATACGAATAAATGCGTCATGCTGCTGTCCAATCTTTGCAGTGGCCTACCTTTGGTACTCTGTTGCAAATATTGCAGCAACATGCCATATTGTAGAGTACATAAACATTTTTTTTGTCATTGTGTTTGCCTATGTTTTTTAAAATTTGGTTTTGTGTGTACCTGTGACCGTGTGCATGTGAAGGCATTGTGTGTGGGAAGGGCGTGCGTGCGTGCGTGCGTGCTCTTTCACTCTAATTTGTTAAGGGGGAAGGGGGTTTAATGGGGGACAGCTGATCAATATTTTTGTCTTCTATATTCAAATGTCCCCTCTCTCCTTTTCTCTTCTCTCTCTCTCTCTCTCTCTCTCTCTCTCTCTCTCTCTCTCTCTCTTCTTCATTCCTTCTGTGTGTGGGGCGTGCGTGTGTGTGAATTTTTTCCCACCTTTGTTGTGACTTACTGTATCCAGTGTTGTATTCATTTGATGAAATTTTGATAAAAACCCAAAACCCCAGGCTTTGGGGAATGTTATGATGGTGTTATTACTACACAGACATTGTGTATTATTTCTGGACATCTTTCCTACGAATACAGTGATATCCTTTGTACAAATAAATGCTTCGTCTGCTGCTCCAGTCTTTGCAATGGCCTACCTTTGGTACGCTGTTGCAGATATTACAGCAACACGCCACATTGTGAAGAGTACAAAAAACATTTGTGTTTTTTTGTGGGTTTGTGTTTGCCCATGTGTTCTTAGAAAAGCTTTTTTTGTTGGTTTTGGTGTGTACCTGTGACTGTTGATGAAAACCAAACCCAGCTTTGGGGAATGTGATGATGGTGTTATTACCATCACGACATTGTGTATTCTCATTTCTTGACATCTTTCCTACGAGATACATGATATCCTTTATACAAATAAATGCGTCGTGCTGCGTTCGTCTTTGGGCAATGGCCTACTTTGGTGCGCGGTTGCAAATATTACAGAAACCCATAACTTATTGTGAAAGTACATAAGCAACTTTGTAATGGTGGTGCCCGGCGTGTTTGTGTGGTCTTCGAAATAACATACTGTGTTGGTTTAGGGTGTGCACATGTGACAGGGGCATTTTAAACATATAATTGACTGTTCCCATGTGGAGGCATTTATTGTGTGGTGTGTTCGCCAGCACGCGCGTTGTATTTGGTGGTGGTGTTTTTCACTTTTTCTAAACCATCTGGAAATTCTGTCCCTAGAAATTTCCTTTTTTTCTGTGCTTCTCTGTGACTCTCCCTTTTTATTTTGTTCCTGTAAAATATTTTTTACATTTTGTTATTACTTACAAATCGTCCATTGTTTTTCGCCTTTCTGGTCCATCCAGCTGTCTTCACACATTTTCACCTTTCTTCTCTCTTGGAAATGGTTATTAGGGAGAAATCGTTGGAATGTTGTGTGTGTCCGAGAGAAGTGTTTGGAGACCGGTGAGTGTGCAGTTTGTTCGCTTATTCTATATTTTGGGAGGGGGGGGGGCACGGGGAGAACAGCTGATCAATGTTTTGAACTAAATTGATATTTTTTCAGGTTTTGTTTTACCTTTCGTTTGACACAGTTTTCCAGTGTTGATTTCATTTGTTTAAAATTTGATGAAAAGAAAATCAATACTTTGGGGGCCCCCATGGGCCCGGGCCTTCTCGTGGGGGGGGTTTTTTCTAGACCAACCTGTGCCCACCCCTTTTCTTGTCTTTCCTAATGTTCTGCCTACCATGTCTTTTGCTATCCCCTTTTTCACCCATAAAGTCCCCCCCACATCATCTGCAACCTCTATGTCGTCTTGTTTCTTCCTTCCCGGTTTCTTCAGTCTGTTCTTTCATCTATTTTTCCAGTTTTCCCTTTTTCAATGCTTCTTTTTCTGAGACCTATCGGAGTGGTGGCCCTAAGTCGCTCGAAATCTAAGTGCTGACACTGGCCGAGAGATGTTGGCTCTGCGTTAGTGAGTCGCAAACAGCAGTCCTGTCTGGTTTTGAGGACAGTATCAGGCAATGGACGCCCTGCGATTCATTTTCCCACATGTCCTTCGTAGGGCCATCCATTGTCCCTTCCTAGAAACGGCAGCTCTCCTAGGGTGACTGTTAATTTTCTGCCGTCATTGAGGCTACGCTCTATGAGTTATCAAAATAGTAATTCTAAAGACGGAGAGAAAGAGATTCAGACTCGGATGAGGAAGTAAAGAGGTGGCTAAGAGAAAGGAAATTCAAAATACATGGCCAAGCTTCCTTTTGGTGGAGCCAAAGACTCAAATGAATCCCATCTCGGATTTCTCCCTTTCCCATTTCTAAGTGGTTTGAGGGAGTTTCTTCCACAGGTTTCAAAATGATCAGAAAATTAAGATCAGGTATTATCTTGTCAATTGTGCGACAGAAGCGGCGCCCTCGATTTTTGTTGAAAAAGGAGATGGATCTCAGCTTATGCATTCACAGTGAAGGTTTCTATTCATCCCTCTCTCAATTTTTTCGAAAGGGGTTGTTTAAAGGTGTGCTGATCTAGCTGGACTTGCTGAATCAGAAATTCGACTGAGATGAAAAGTCGGGGTGTGTTACAGGTACATAGAGTCAAAATCTCTAAAGGAAAAATAACGTAATTGAAACTAACACGCTATTCTTGACTTTTGCTATGTCATCTCTCCCGGAGTTTGTCAAAGGGGGTTTAAATGTTCGTGTGAAAGTTTCACCTTTTGTACCATCTCCCTTTGAGATGTTTCAACTGTCAACGCTTTGGGCATTCCAGTCGAGCCTGTCGGGTCAGGAGATTTGCCGTGACTGTGGTCAAAGAACATGATGGGGCTTGTACAAATGCTGTACCCTGCTTCAATTGTAAGGGTGATCATCCAGCAAATTCCAAAAGCTGTCCATGTGGAAAAAGGAATGCGAGATTCAAAAAATAAAGATTGAGAGGAAATGTTCCTTTCCGGGCTAGGGGGTTTAGTGGAGGTCAGATTTTCCTTGGGCTGATATTTTATGCAAAGAAGGGGGGTTAACGATTCTGCGAACCGGTCATCGGTGATAATCAGGAGCAGCTCCATTCACTACTCTAGAAAAGAAATTGACAAAAATGTTTCATCAGTTTGGATCGGCTTACCGTGCTTGAACGGTCGGTGGTTTTGTCTCGGAAATGTAATGGTGTTACATCAGGCAGTGTACAACAGGCTTCGGTCCCTGCTGGTGAGGGTGAGGTGTTTCGGTTGTGCAGGATGCTGTGGATCGGTGAGGACCGGAGGAAAGAGTTGTCCCCTCGCTCGCAGGCCAATGCAGCATGCGGGACGGCACGCAGTGAGGAGCGTCCTTTTCGGACTCCAGCCCCTCCTAAGGGAAAATCTCGAAGCCAGGTATTTGGCGCAGCGGGTTTCAGTCCGGTAAGAGCCAATTCCAATATGGTAACAAACAACTTAGAAATTATCAGGAGCATGGGCTTCTGATCTGCCCTGAAGAACCGTTTTAGTTCTTTGGTGGACAGCGAAGTTTCTGGAGAAGATGGATGATACATATTCTTTTAACAACCTAACATGGACATACTCCAGTGGAATATAAGGGGAGTTAAGCAAATTGTCGAGACCTTGAGCTATTATTGACAAGAGTATAGATCTTCGGTAATTGCTCTTCAGGAAACCCTTTTAACTGCAAGTAAAAGCATGAGATTCCTGGTTTCTCCTGTTTACTCAAGCCAGCTTCTGCAGATTTTTTCACGGAGAGGCGTTTCTCTTTACATTCATAATTGGGTACTACATACAGAAATTCCACTTCAGACGGATATGGAGGCAGTGGCAGCTCGTATCTCGTTAAAAAAGGTTGTTTACGATATGGGTTGTCTGATTTATCTCCATCTTCTGTGATTTCGAAGAATCATTTGGATGGTTTAATTTCTAAGCTCCTAGCCCATTTCTTTTATTGGGTGACTTGAATGGTCATTCTCCACAGTGGGGAAGTAACCGCACAAATTCTCAAGGGAAAGTTCTTGAAGATTTTATATCGGATCATGATCTCTGTCTTTTGAATTCAGGCTCACCGACCTTTTGTTCCCTTCTGGTTCTTTGACTCACTTGGATTTGTCCATTTGTGACCCTTCCTTATTTTGGACTTAGAATGGCAGGTTCATTCGGACCTAAGGGGGAGTGATCATTTTCCCTTTTTTATTTCTTTTACAAGCAAATGCAGGAGTCCCCCCGGGAAACAGGGAAGCTTCGCTCTGCAGATTGGAGTTTTTAAATCAGCAACAGATTTAAGTAGACTGCCTATGAATCTGTTGCAGAGTTATGATGTTTCCCTTTTTTAAACATTTCACTAAAGTGATAGTAGAGAGTGCTAAGGAAGCTATTCCCAAGTCTCGTGATAAACCAAATGAGTTAAGACCCCTTGTATATAAAGAGTGCAAAACTTTAAAGGGGTAAGAGAAAAGGTCTCAAAGATTTTTTGCTAGGTTTCCTATGGGGGGGAACAAAGTTAAACATCAGGCTTTGAAAGGGCTAAGTGTCGGTATACTTTTAAAACTAAGAAGAAAGAATCTTGGAAAAACTTTTTGTTCAAATCTGTCCTTTAAGGTCAATTCAAGGAAATTTTGGGAAAAATAATCCGTAAGATTAAGGGAAATTTGGGCTGCATCAGTTTTAAATTGTTTGCAAGTAAAGGGATCGATTATTACTGAAAAAAAGGAGGTTGCTAACTTGCTAGCTGCTACTATTCATCAAAATTCGTCAGCTGAATCATTATTGCAAGAATTCCAGCGTATCAAAAGATCACAGAGTCAAAATCTTGTTCCTTCGAGCCAGATGGGTTCTGAGGATTACAACTGCGTTTTCAGCAGGATGATTTAAAAGGACGCCATTTTGAAAGCCAACAACTCATCCTGGACCAGATGACATTCATTATCAATTTATTCAACTTTTTGCCAGCTGAGGTTTAAAAGTGTTGTCTCTTTTTAATCATGTTGGTGTTAAGGGTATTTTCCACCTTCTTGGACAGAAGCGGTTGTTATCCCTATTCCTAAAACCAGGAAAGATCATTCGGATCCAAACAACTATCGTCCTAAAAGCTCTCACTAGTTGCTTATGTAAAACTATGGAGAGAATGGTATTTTCTCGATTGTTAGGGCAGTTAGAATGTCTGGGGCCTTAGATGTTTCCCAGTGGGGATTCCGGAACAACCGCAGTACTACTGATCATCTGGGTTTGTTTATGAGTCTTTCATCAGGAATGCTTTGATCAATGGAGAACATGTAGTTTCTATTCTTTTTGATTTAGAAAAAGCTTTGACACAACATGGAGGCATTTGGGAAATTTTTCAGGACTTGAAGGCACTTGATTTCAAAGGTAATTTAAACCCAAAGTTTATTGCTAATTTTTGTCTAACAGGCATTTCAGTGTTAGACTTCATTCGACCTTTTCAGATCCTTTTGAGCAGGGGATGGGTGTCCCTCAGGGTACATCCTTTCTCCACTTCTGTTCAATCTGAAGATAATAACATCGTCCAGTCAGTAAAGTCTGGAATCGATAAGTCATTATTTGTTGATGACTTCTCCATCTCTGCCAAGGGGAAAACTTTGGCGCAGCTGAGCGTCAACCCTTCAATTGTGTGTTAATCGTGTTCAGCAGTGGGTTACTGAAAAGGGATTTAAGTTTCAGCTACAAGACAGAGTGTAAATTCATTTTCCCTAGGAAAAGATTCCCCAGGTCTTAGAACCACTATACTCTCAATGGTCAGGTTTAATTAAAGTTTCCAAACAAGTGAAATTTTTGGGTTTTTTTTGATAATAAGCTTTCTTTTTTGCCTCACATTAATACTTAAACAATCTTTCCAGTCAGGTTTGAATGTTTTTTAAGGTTATTTTGTCACACTGATTGGGGTGCAGACAAGCGAACTTTGTTGCGATTGTATCGAGCTTTGGGAGACCAAAGCTAGATTATGGGTGTGTGGTATATGGTTCGCACGAAAGTCTTACCTCAAAGCTCTTGATCCAATCCATCATCAAGGACTGCGGGTTGCTCTGGGGCACTTCGCACCCTCTCCAAAAGAAAGTTTGTATGCCCGAATCGGGTGAACCCCTCTGGAGCTAAGGAGGTTGCGTCTTTCCAATGAATTACTACCTGAACTGAGGGCTAATCCAGAAACCCGCCTATGATTATTGTCATGAAACCCGCCTTTTTTAAACCAAATATGACCTTTAAAGCCAAATGAGATTCCTCCACTGGGTATTGTATTTTGCCCCATTTCGGGCAGCTGGCATTGACCTTGATGCTGTTGATGATGGTCCATTACAGACTGATTTACCTCCTTGGAAAGGGCGCCAATCCAGAGATTAATTTATATTTAACTCAATTTCGAAAGGAAGGGCACCTCGAGTGTTGCATATAAACAACTTTTTCTTGGGCAATGTGAACTTTAATAAAGATTTTATCAAGATTTTTACTGATGGTTCTAAGAAAGGTGAGAGGGCTGCAGCTGCCATTGTGGGTGATAACGATTTTCAGGAGCCTACTTTGTTTTAAAATTGCGGGATTGGGCATCTGTTTATACTGCTGAACTGAAGGCTTTAGATCTGGCCTCAGTGCGGTGTCCAGATCAGATCAAATGATTTCCTTATTTTATCGGATTCATTGTCGGCATGTCGGGTTTGTCGACAAGAGAAGTATCACATCCAGTATTAGCGGATATTCATGATCTTCATACTCAGCTTTTCTCTTCGGGAAAGCATATAGTTTTCTTGTGGGGCC
The DNA here is from genome assembly GCA_018398815.1 of Conus ventricosus. Taxonomy (NCBI): domain Eukaryota; kingdom Metazoa; phylum Mollusca; class Gastropoda; order Neogastropoda; family Conidae; genus Conus; species Conus ventricosus. The sequence continues at coordinate 33,649,143 of CM031607.1, read as the reverse complement.
CCCATCACATGGAATCTATGGTAAACTCAGTGGTGGACAAAGCAGCCCAAAAAAGCTCTCGGTGCAAGCCCTTTTCCCGGGGGCCTATGCAGTTTGTTCCTCACCTGATCACGTCATAAATCCAGTTTGTATTGTCGTGAACTGTGGCAGAGTGAATGGTGTAATCAAAAATTTAAAAATAAATTGTTTAAAAAATTTGCCCAAATTTTAACCAATCCTTTCCCATCGGTGGTACGTAACCGTAAAGAGGAATCGATTTTGTCACGGTTACATATTGGGCACAAACTATATAACGCACAGTTGGATATTCAGAAGGGAAGACCCCCCTGGGGTGTTGCGTGTGACAGCTTGTTCAGTGTTAAAACATTTTTTGACAGAATGTCTGATTTGATGTGTATCAGAGAGAATTCTTTTCCACCATGATTTTGTCGGTTCTTTTCGTGAGATTTCAGTGGGTCTTATTTTTTCTTTTTTGAAAGGGTAAACTTTTTATAAAAATATAGGGGTTTTTTTAATGTATACAGGTGTCGGAGTTGAAAAAGGGTGATTGTGCTTTTGTCCTCATAAATTTTAAGTGATGTGTTAGTGCTAGTGTGAGTGTTTGTATCAAGAGACTCAGATATGATAGCTGAGGTCCTGATTTGGCTCCTAGTAGTCCCCTGGACCTATAAACACTAACTAACTACTAACTAATACTTTGGGGGAAAGTGTATGATGGGGTTTGTTTTCTATCACTGACATTGTGTATTCTTATTTCTTGACATCTTAGTGCCAGATACAGTGTTATACTTTATAGAAATATAAGCGTCATGCTGCTGTCCAATCTTTTCAATGGCCTACCTTGGTACACGTTGCAAATTTACAGCAACACACCATATTGTGAAGAGTACATAAGCAATTTTTGCTATGTTTTTTTTCGGGGTGTTTGGGTATTATGTTTTTAAAAATTAGCGTTTGTGATATGCACATGTGATGTGGGTGTGGGTGTGGGTGTGTGTTTTGGGTGTGTGCGCGTTTGAGTGTGTGGGTGTGCGCGTTTGAGGTGTGTGTGTGTGTGTGTGCGCGCTTGAGTGTGTTGTGTGCGCGTTTGAGTGTGTGTGTGTGCGCGTTTGAGTGTGTTCGATTTGGCCCTTTGTTTGTGGGGGGCTTTCACTCTAATTTAAGGGGGAAGGGTTTAATGGGGGACAGCTGATCAATATTTTTTTTCTATATTCAAATGTCTCTCTCTCTCTCTCCTCTCTCTCTCTCTCCTCTCTCTCTCTCTCTCTCTCCTCTCTCTTTTCTCTTTCCTGTGTTTTGTGGTGTGTGTGTGTGTGGTGTGTGTTGTGTGTGTGTGTGTGTCTGCGCGTGCGGGTGTGCGTGATTTTTTCATCTTTGGTGTGACTTACTGTAATACTGTTTTTATTTCATTTGAAATTTTGATGAAAACCAAAACCAAGACTTTGGGGAATGTATGATGGTGTTATTTTCTATCACAGACAATGTGTATTCTCATTTCCCGGACATCTTTCCTACGAGATACAGTTTATATCCTTTATAAAAATAAATCCTTCGTGCTGCTGTCCAATCTTGCAATGGCCTACCTTTGGTACGTGTTGCAGATATTACAGCAACACGCCACATTGTGAAGAGTACATAAACATTTGTGTTTTGTTTTTGTCGTGTGTTTGCCTATGTGTTCTTAGAAATAAGCTTTTGTGTTGGTTTTGTGTGGTGTACCTGTGACTGTGTGCATGTGGAGGCATTGTTGTGTGGGTGGGGGGGGGGGGGGGGGGTGCGGGTGATGATTATGTCTGTGTGGTATGTATGTGTCTGTCTGTGTTTTTTTCGCGTGTGTGGTGTTCGCTTGTACATGCATTTGTTTGTGGGGGTTTAAAAGGAGGAGAGCTGATCAATGTTTTGTTTCTATATTTTAAATGTCCCCCCTCTCCTCTCTCCTCTCTCTCTCTCTCCCCTCGTCTCCTCTCTCTCTCTCTCTCTCTCTCTGTACGTGTGTGTGGAAATCTGTTTTAACCTTTGTTATGACTTTTACAGTATCCAGTGTTGCATTTCACTTGATGAAATGTTGATGAAAAGAAAACCAATGTTTTGGGAATGTGTGTGTGGTGTTAAAACTATTACAGACATTGTGTATTCTTTACATAATTGGTGCCAGATACAGTGTTATAAATTTATAGAAATACAAGCGTCATGCTGCTGTCCAATCTTTTGCAGTGGCCCGCCTTTGGGACGCTGTTGCAAATATTACAGCAACACACCATATTGCGAAGAGTACATAAGGAATTTTTTTGTTTGTATCAGTGTCTTTGCCTGTGTGTTTTCCCGAAAAATTGGGTTTTGTGTTGGTTTTTGTGCGTATAGCCTACATGTTCTTTTGCGCTTGTGGAGGTATTTTATATATATAATATTTTTAAAAACAAATTAAAACCAAGCTTAAAACGCCTAAAAACCTGTTTTTCGCTGTGCGGTCGTCAGGGGGTGTACCTGACGACCGCACGGCGGAGAAACAGCTTGTAGGTGTTTTAAGCTTGGTTTTAACTTGTTTTTAATACAACAAATGTCGCCCCACTGTGGTTGAGCACTATTTTAAAATAACGCTGATCCTCGGTACTATTCTCTCTCTCTCTCTCTCTCTCTCCTCTCCTCTCTCTCTTTTTTCTCTCTCTCTCTCTCTCCTCTCTCTCTCTCTCCCCCCTTCGTGGGTGAGGGTGTTGGTGTGGTTTTAGATGTGGGTGTGTAAAAGTGGGTGTGTACGCCTGTGGACGTGTTTGTATGTGGTGATGGTAGTGGAAAGGGGGGGGGGGGGGGGGGACTTTCAACTTCTGCACCTTCTGAAATTTGTTTTTGTGCTTGTAATTTACTCTTTACGGTGCTTCCTTTGACTCTGCCTTTACGTGTTCCTGTCATTTAATTTTTTACATTTTATTCTTATTCCTTACTACCGTCCATTGGTTTTCTGGTTCATTCAGCTATCTTTACACTTCTTCATCTTTTCTTCCCTCGTGTAAATGGTGATGGACAAATCGACGGAATGGTGTGTGTCTGTGAGAGGTGTGTGGAGGCCTGGTGAGTATGTAGTTTGTTTGATTTTTTTAGGGGGTGGGGGGATGAGGGGGGTAAATGGACAGCTGATCAATATCTTTGTCTTCTATAGTGAATGTTTCCCTGTGTGTGTGGTGTTTTTCTACCTTTCATTTGACTTATAGCATTGAGTGTTGTATTTTGCTTGATGAAATTTTGATGAAAACAAGAAAAAAATGCTTTGGGGAATGTGTAGGATTGTGTTATTACTATCACTGACATTGTGTATTCTTATTTCTTGCAATCTTTACTGCCTGATATAGTTTTTAATTTATTCAAATAAGTGCGTCATGCTGCTGTCTAATCTTTGAAATGGCCTACCTTTGGTGCGCTGTTAAATATTACAGCAACATACCATATAGTGAAGAGTACATAAACATTTTTTTTGCCTATGTTCTTAGAAATTAGCTTTCGTGTTGGTTTTGTGTGTGTACCACTGTGCATGTGGAAGCATTGTGTGGGGTGGGGGGCGGGGGCGGGCGGGGGCGGGCGGGCGGGTGTTTCTGTGTGTGTGTTTGTACGTGTGTGTGTGTGTGTTCGCTTACACATGCGTTTGTTGGGGGGGGGGGGGGGGGGGGTGTCTCTCATTTTTAGGGAGGGAAGGGGTTAAAGGGAACAGAGCTGATCAATGTTTTGTCTTCTATAGTGAAATGTCTCTGTCTCTCTCTCTCTCTCTCTCTCTCTCTCTCTCTCTCTCTCTCTCTGTCCCGGTGTGTGTGTGTTTTTGTATGTGTGTGAATCTTTTTCACTTTTGTTATCACTAACAATCCAGTGATGTATTTAAGAGAGGACAGCTGATCAATTTTTTTTTTTTCTGTATTGAAATAACTTTTTTCTTTTACGTTTTTTTTTTATTACTTACAATATTCTGGAATGGGTTTTACTTGATGAAATTTTGATGAAAAGAAATCAATTGTTTTGGGAATGCGTGTGATCTGATGGTGTTACTATTGCTGAGATGGTGTATTCTTGTTTCTTGACATCTTTACTGCCAGATACAGTATTATACTTTAAAGAAATATAAGCGTGATGCTGCTGTCCAATCTTTGTAATGGCCTACCTTTGGTACGCTGTTACAAATATTACAGCAACACCATATTGTGATGAGTACATACGCAACTCTTTGTTTGTGTCGGTGTGTTTGCCTGTGTTCTTGGAAATCAAGTTTAGTTTTGGTTTTGTGCAAGTACATGTGACTATACCCATGTGTATATGTGCGTGTGCGTGTGCGCACGCACACACACACGCACTTTTACACACTCTCTCTTCTCTCTCTCTCTTCTCTCTCTCTCTCTCTCACACACACCCCACCCCACCCCACCCCACCCCACCACACGTTCCCTCTCTCACACACAAACACATGCGCGCACACGCACACAGAGCGCGCGTGCAAATATTGCAGACTTTGACAGAACATAAGTTTGATTGTCGCCCCAGCTGGACGAAAAAACAAACGAATAAAACTTGGATCCAGTAACAAAGTGAGGCGACTGCAGGCGGAAATCTAAACGCCTTCTAAAAATCATTGTAAGGCTCTGCCCAAAAACGTACACGCACGAATCACAAGACAAAACACGACCATGAACAGTGAAGAGAAAAAATCTCAAAAGGGAAATAATGTTTTCCATCGTAACGCGGCAGTCCACATGATTACACAAAGGCATCCAGGTACACGTGCGTGCAGCAGTTCTGTCAAACGTCGTCTTTGATTTGTCTCCGATAGATGCTTAAAACGAGTTTTGGCGTGCTACGGTGTCCTCGCCTCCAAAACGCTGACTTTTACACTTATGTTTGGAAGCCAGAATGATTGCCAGTGTCGACGGCGCAATTTCATATTCTTCCATTATCTTCTTCGTCTGTGTTGCTGAATTTCTTTCAACTTCCTCAATGACTTCAATTTTTCGCTTTAGCGAGAGAATTTTGCGACGTGCAGACGCCTTGATGAAATGGCCTGCTGAATCAAAGCCCGACACCCTGAAACCCTCCTTCCCCTTCACCCCACCCTCGTCCCTCCAGCATCTGTCGACTGCTCTGCTTCGACAATCGCAGGCACTCGCGTAATGATTTCATTATCAGAGGTGATGTTTACCATACAAGAAACGTACAGTAAGAAATACTGTATAGGGGAGGGTTACTGATATCGTACCACTTAAGGACAAACAGCTCAATGGCGCAAACTTATTTTGCTAGGCACGTCAAATTGTGCACAAACACTCATCTTCTGTGCCTTCATCGTTCCGTATATTGTTTTCAAGGAAAAAAAAAAGAATGGTTTCAGTACGAATTTTAAAAATTCACCCAAAGAGTACGAATTAGAAGGCCGGTTCTGTAATGCGTACCCGTCAGTCACTTATAACGTACCGGGAGTACGATATCAGTGACCTAGTGGTACGATATTAATAACTCACTCTCACTTCTCTCTAGAGTCGAGTTTAGACTTTCTTCTATCTGCAATGTGACCAAACACGCAGAATATAAACATTTACACCCCCACACACTATCCATAATACATTTGTAAAGTAATTATTGCAATTGAGGATGAAATCCAGTTGATATAGGCCTACTTATAATTGCTCTTAACTCTCAGTCATTGAGCAGCTAGTCAAACATATGTATAACATTTGTGATTTATATTCAGGGCAACGCATAGACAGCTGTGCATTTTATGTGCTATGCGGACTCTCCTCCATCTCTGAACACCTGAATGTGATTTAAAGGGAGAGTATATAAATCTCCTGGTCGGAGAGAAAGAGTACCTCCCCTACAATGCTGATCACTCGCACGCTCGGATAAGTTAACCAGGTGCTCAAATTTTATCTGTCTGCGTTCCTTATTGAAATATACTGGACTGCGCTATGGTCTAATGTTATACTATGCTACACTGTACTATACTTCATCATACTGTAATCTATGTTACCGTATTGCAGTATACTGTATAGCGTTGTAATACGTTGCTCTTATTTCTCTCGTGACAGCTCGTCAGCAGACACAGCTGGCTGTGGCAGTTCGCTCACATCTAGTATTTAAGAAGAAAAAAAGGTAAAGGTGGGAGTGAAAGAAAAAAGGACGCCATCTATAATACAAGCCAAGGGGCTGGGAGTAGAATAGGGATGGCAGTGGGGGGGGGGGGGGGGGGGGGGGGGGGGGGGTGACGTCACAATCCAACGGACTCTCATGAGTAATACCACTGGTCAACCGCCAAAATCTGTAGCGTCCATGTCTACTGAAGAGTTATCTCCTCGGAGACTGAAGTCGACACTAGACGAGCATTCACGAATGGCACTGTTCACAATATAATACAGGAGTCGAAGACCCGTGTGCGAGATTCGAACCATGGAGCCATGATTCTCTGGCTTCCTTGGCGAGTGTGATTCGCTGGACCCACTCTCCCATCTTGAGTGTACGCAGTACAACGCCTTACACATTAAACGGACACTACGTGACTCGATTCATCCTATCACGTTACATCGTATAACGCACTGCATGATGTGACGTGACATGACATTACATCACAATGCCTTGCATCACATTACATCACACCACATCACATATCACGCCACATCACATATCACATCACAACACATCACATTACAACACATCGCATCACATTGCAACACATCACATCACAACACACCACATCACATCGCATCACAACACATCACACCAAACCACACAACATCACATCACAACACATCACATCACAAAAAATCGCATCGCATTGCAACACATCGCATCACAACACATCGCATCACAACGCACGGCACGGCACGGCACGACACGACACGACACGACACATTTATACAGCGCAGCACAGAATAGCACAACATATCACAACGTAACGCAACGTACTGCACCCATCACATCTCAACACAACAGATCGCGACAAGCTACAAAAACACGGCACGACTCGGCACAACGCAAAAACATAGATTTCACCCCAGTCTACAAACTCCCCAGTACCGTCACATTCAAACATTCACACCGGGAGCTCTCGAAGAAATGATAACAGGAACTTTTTTTCAATTTATTTTTCATTGCCGTTTCAAACGATTCTTTACAGTAACGTTCCACAAATACGCATCCTGTTTACAAATAGCGATAGATTGATAGATAGGTAGGTAGGTAGGTAGATACATACATTTAGTTTCACGCTCAGCTCGAATGTTCCCGAGAGTTCTGAGCAATGAAAGCTTACCCCGTATGAGTTGCATGGATGTATGGACAATTAAAGTTCAAACAGTGAAAAAAAAAAATCACGATATCATAGTTGGGGGGAAAAATATGGGGACGAAAAACGCGTACAAGCAAAACAATCTATGGTGCCCAGTTTCATACAATGTGCATGGTATCAAAACATGTTGTACAAAATGTACATATATACACAAAATAAAAAAAAAAGAAAGGCGTATAGGGACTAGATTCAAACGCTCATGTTGCTCATTTTGGTGAGTCCGCGCTCGCACGTGTGTGTGTGTGAGTGTGTGTGTGAGTGTGTGTGTGTGTGTGTGTGTGTGTGTGTGTGTGTGAGTGTGTGTGTGAGTGTGTGTGTGTGTGTAAGTGTGGTGTGTGTGTGTGTGTGAGTGTGTGTGTGAGTGTGTGTGAGTGTGTGTGTGTGTGTGTGTGAGTGTGTGTGTGAGTGTGTGTGTAAGTGTAAGTGTGTGTGTGTGTGTGTGGTGTGTGGTGTGGTGTGTGTGTGGTGTGTGTGTGTGTGTGTGTGTGTGTGTGAGTGTGTGTGTGTGTGTGTGTGTGTGTGTGTGTGTGTGTGTGATCTGCGCTTCCACCCTCCCCACGAAGTTACTCCCTCACCGTTTTCTTTCGGTGGTACACTATAGATACCACCGTACCAAAAATCACTTCCGTGGTGCATATAGCGTATGCTGTGAACGTTACGGTGATGTTTTATGCGTATGCAGTGAGCGCTATCTTTATGTGGTAAGCACTCTAAGCAGCACGCGAAATGAAACACTCGAGCAAATTGCACTACCACTCCCTTTTCAAAATCAACTGATTTGGATAAATTTCTTTTAGCTACATGAAAGTCTGTACATAATAGAAAGTTCTCTTCTAGCGCTTTTTCTTTTCTTTCTTTCTGTTATCTTTCTTTTTCATTTCTTTCTATAATTTCTTTTCTTTCTTTTTATAAAGTGCGTTTGTGCTTGTGCGCGTGTAAGGGTGAAGGAGAGGAGGAGTAGGGAGCTCAAGGGAGACTACTACAGAATGATCTCACCAACTTGCAGAAGTTGCCTCAAATTACCTCCCTTTGCAACCCCTATCATAGTTTTCCGATGGCGTTTACAGCGTGCATGGGTAGGGTTCGCAGCTTGAAGACAGTGTGCTCAAAGAGGGCTGGAGTAATGGATTAATGCGTACTCTGAAAACAAAAAGCAATCGTGTCTACGACGTATGCCAAGGGCACCGCGCTCGTTTTCAAACCGTTAACTGCTGAATGCC
>CM031607.1:33630611-33633111 GCA_018398815.1 Conus ventricosus | reverse complement strand
AACTTGTAGAGAAATAGCCTGAGCCGGGAAAGATTTCCCACCATTTCCTCCGATTACCTATGGGTGATACAGTGAGAACCGAGTGTTCCAGTAAGACGTGGGTGGTTTAGCAAGACACGCGTGAGTTAGTTAGGACACGAATGATCTAGTGAGAGACGATTGATCTGGTAAGACATGAGAGGTATATTAAGACATGTCAAATCTAAAAAGACGTTTGTGGTCTCTGTAGCACCGAATACAAGTGAAATCCTAAGACGTGTGCAATCTATTATGATATGAGTAATTTCAAAACAAAAAAAATAAGAGAAGAAAAAAGACCTGGGTCTTCTAGTATGACATGTGTGATTTACTAAGACATGAGTGGTCTAGTAACGGATATGAGTGAACTAGTAAGACCTGACAAGACATAAGTCATCCAGGACGACATGTGTGATCTACTCAGACATGAGTCATCTACTCAGACACGTGTGATCGAGTAAGACAAGAGTGATCGAAGAACAGTGAGTGATATTGAAAAATAGGAATGATCCAGTAAGACAAGAGTGATCGAAAAACAGTGAGTGATATTGAAAAATAGGAATGATCCAGTAAGACAAGAGTGATCGAAAAACAGTGAGTGATTTTGAAAAATAGGAATGATCCAGTAAGACAAGAGTGATCTAAGAACAGTGAGTGATTTTGAAAAATAGGAATGATCCAGTAAGACAAGAGTGATTGAAGAACAGTGAGTGATATTGAAAAATAGGAATGATCCAGTAAGACATGAGTGATCGAAGAACAGTGAGTGATTTTGAAAAATAGGAATGATCCAGTAAGACAAGAGTGATCGAAAAACAGTGAGTGATATTGAAAAATAGGAATGATCCAGTAAGACAAGAGTGATCGAAAAACAGTGAGTGATATTGAAAAATAGGAATGATCCAGTAAGACAAGAGTGATCGGAGAACAGTGAGTGATATTGAAAAATAGGAATGATCCAGTAAGGTGTGAGTGGTCTGGTAAGATACATGTAATCTGATAAAGCGTGATTGGTCTAATGCCACATCAGTTATCTAGTAACACGTGATTGGTCAAGTGACGTTGAGTGATCCGACAAGGCATGGTTGGTCTAGTGATATCTGTGTAATCTGTTAAGAAAATGAGCAGTCTGTTAAATTATGAGCAATCTAATACGACTTGAACGGTCTAGTGATGTATTAATCTAATGAGGCATGGCTGGTCACGTGACCTACGAGTAATCTAGCGAGACGTGAGTGGTCTGTTGAAATTTGAGTAAAGACAGAAGTGATCTGCAAAGACGTGAAGAATCCAGCCGGACAGGAGTGATGTAGTGAGACGTCAATAATCTGCATGCAAGTAGTGCTTTTGTTCGCTGGGGGAGGAATGTAATGAATAACAGATAGATATTGAGCTTAACTGATCTTGGAAAATGACGAACGGAAAAAAAACACACACACACAAGAAAGACAGAAGGACTAAAAGACAGAAAAGAAACAAAACAAAAGCCAAAACATAAAGATCAGATAAATGAAAGCATAAAAACCGGAAGATTGAAAAATTCAAACGCACACACAAAAAATGTGCATGAATAAGCAAATAAGAGAGAGAAAAAAACCCGAAACAATCAAGCAGTGAGAGGTATACCCCACTCCCCCTCCCCCCCCACCTCGCTGAAGGCCTCTACCTCGCTGAAGGCCTCTACTTGCTCTGCTGGTAAGGCAGGAGGTGGATGTCGGGTCTCAGTCGTCGCAGCACCAGGTACATGCCCACCACCCCCACCACCATCCCAACGACCAGCATGGCAAAGGCCATGCCCCCGAACTCTCCAGAAGTGTACCCGGAGGACCCCGAATCGCTGCTAGGAGGAGGAGCCTCCGCGTCAGCGTGGCCTGTCATGGATCCTGCTGATCCTTGAGCATTAGGTCCTACTCCTGATGCTCCTGCTCCTCGTCCTCCTCCCTTGGGTAGAATCTTGTTCCACATGTCGTCCAGCGAGCCCCAGTTCTTGACGGAGTTGGACACCACGCGCAGCTCGTGCTTCCTGAGCGGGTGCTTGACGTGGATCGTGAGGCCGTCCTGCACGGCTCGTTGCAAGTTCTGCAAGGCCTCCTTGCAGGAGAGCTGAGGCTTGGAGCGCGGGCTGACCGCGCTGTTGAAGACGGGCGGGGGCTCCAGGATGCACAGGAAGATATTGAGCTTGGTGGAGACCAGGTCCTGCCACACGTTGATTTTGGTGACCCGGAGCATGCTGATGCCCGCCGCCCCGGCCACGGCCGAGCGCATGGCGGAGAGAAACAGGTAGCGGTGGTCCGTGACCACAGAGGCCGAGCCGCCCTCCACCATGAAGAACACGTACATCTCCTGAGAGTTCTTCTGGTAGCACGTGCTCACGTCGAAAGCCGAGAGGTCCATGTGCATGGGCAGGTAGTTGAAGATGTGGATCATCTTCTCGCTGGCGTGCGGGAAGTGCATGCGAGCCGAATCCCAATGCAGCTGCCTC
>CM031607.1:33608111-33625611 GCA_018398815.1 Conus ventricosus | reverse complement strand
ATTCTGATGCTTCGCCGGTTCTTAAAGCAACCCACTTCAAAACCTAAACCTCGTTCATACTCAAACCCTAACCCTTTTTCTAGGCCAAATACCTACGAGGTTCTTAACGCTAACTGCAAACTAACTTCTAACACTAACCTCACTTCTAACCCTAATCCTAACCTTAACCCTATTCCATCTGCTCGGTCCGATACGTTTGAAATTCATAAACCAATCTATCCCTAGCCCTAACACAATATCTGACCTTATCTTTCATCCAAAGGCTTCTTCTAGTGCCTGTAACAAACAGCCTGGAGCATATCTAAACTGGATTGTATTGAAAGTGTATTTGGGACCTGAGACATAGCTTACCCGAGGCGTACTTTACCGGAGCCTTATCTTTCCTGGGGCGTACTTTACCTGGGATGTATGCAACCTGGGGTGTATCTTGCCTGAGGCGTACCTTACCTGGGGCGTATCCAACCTTGTACGTGTCTTACCCTAGGCGTATCTTACCTGAGACGTATCGAATCTGGACTTTTAAAAAGCTGGGGCCTAACGGGATGACCCCGTTCAATTGTAGTTCTTTCCTCCTCTTTCTCTTTGGTTTAAAGAAAACGGACAAACATTGCAACAACTATGGATTACATTACGAGTCTTCCATCTCTTCTCATCTGATTTTTAACTCCCTAATATTATGGATTGTTGAAGCATCAGTGGTGTGTTTCTGATAATCTATTCACTCTTTTCTTTTCATTTTTCTTCTTTTCTTTTTTTTTTTTTTTTTTTTTTTTTGGGGGGGGGGGGGGGTGCTGTTTATTTTTTCATGCGCCTTGAGAGCTAAGGGGGTGGGGTGGGGTGGGGGGGACTTTGTGTTTGGGCAGTTGAACACAAACCAACAGCCACACAGCGGTATGCCGCTTCAGCGGGCGGACAAAAAACAGGTGAGGGTGGCGTTCACACACACACACACACACACACACACACACACACACACACACACACACAGCACACACACACACACACACACACACACACACCACATACACACCAAAAACACACACACCCATACACACACACACACACACACACCAAACACGCACACACACACACACACACACACACACACACACACACACACACATACACACACACACACACACACACGTACACACAACACAACAACACACATACACAAACACACACACACTCTCTCTCTCTCTCTCTCTCTCTCTCTCTTTCTTTCTTTCTTTCTCTCACACACACACACACTCACAACACACTTCCTCTCTCTCTCTCTCTCTCTCTCTCTCTCTCTCTTTCTTTCTTTCTCTCACACACACACACTCACAACACACTTCCTGTCTCTCTCTCTCTCTCTCTCTCTCTCTCTCTCTCTCACACACACACACACACACACACACACACGCGCGCGCGCGCACGCACGCACGTACACACACACACACACACACACACACACACACACACACGCACACACACGCACACACACACACACACACACACACACACACACACACACACACACACACAAAGCACGCACGCACGCACGTACGATCTCCCTCTATCTCTCCATCCTCTTTCGTTAAACACAATCCCGCGCGCGCGTGCACACACGCACGCACACACACACACACACACACACACACACACACACACACACACACATCTCTCTCTTCTCTCTCCCTCTCTCTCTCTCTTCACACACACACACACACACACACACACACACACACACACACACACACATACACACACACATACACACACATACACACACACACACACACACACACACACACACACATACACACACACACACACACACACACACATACACACACACACACACACAACACACACACATACATGCACACACACACACACACACATACACACACACACACACACAAACACACACACACACACACACACACCGAACTCCCACTAACCTTCAGGCAAAGGACGGACAGTACAGTTCCCGTCATAACTGTCCACGACGTACTGCACGTGGTTATTGTAATCCTCCACGATGGTCAACCGGGTCAGCCCGAACCTCCGCCCAGTACCCCTGGGCGCGAACCTCTCCGTCTGGATCAGGCCGAAATCATAATCAAACAGCATCCTCTCCGTCCTCGGGGGATACTCACTGCCTCCCACCTGCACCTCCATGCTGAGAGAGAACTGATCAGGCAGCTGCGGCAGAGTCTTGCTGATGCGTCGGTGACACACAGTTCCTCGCGGGACCTCGAACAGCGATTCGTCCTCGATAGGTCCTGGCCGGAAGAAGGAGAAGTCGTAGACGTGGGAGAAGTTGTGGGTGCCCCGATGGGGTTGCCCCCGGCGTCGACGTTGAGGGCGACCCCCTTGATGAGCGCCCGGACTGGGATCATGCTCTGGCCCGTGGCGGTGGAGAAGGTGGGTTTGGAGTAGTAGTAGTCGATGACGAAGGCGGCGCGGACGGTCTGGCCGTCTGGGGAGGATAAGGTTTGGCAGGACTGCCAGTGATAGACTGACATGCCACGCACTTTGTCCTCGCCCAGGAACACCTGGAAAGAGAGAGAGAGAGAGAGAGAGAGAGAGAGAGAGAGAGAGAGAGAGAGAGAGAGAGAGAGAGAGAGAGAGAGAGGAGAGAGAGTGAATGAGAAGTATGTGGGGGTTGACGATGGGGGATTGGGTGGGAGGGTGGGGATGGGGTGAGGGGGGTGGAGTGTGTGTGTGTGTGTGTGTGTGTGTGTGTGTGTGTGTGTGTGTGTGTGTGTGTGTGTGTTGTGTGCGTGCGTGCGTGCGTGCGTGTGTGTGTGTGTTCCTTTTTTTCCACACTTTTGGCGTCCTAAATCCCCTTTAGGGCGCCATCCACATGTGGATGGTTTCTCAGAGGTGAGGATGGTGTCTTTAAATGTGGATGGTTTCTTCACCCAGATTGTGGATTGGTTACTTAAATGTGGATAGTTACCAATTGTGGAATGTAACTTAAGGCTTCATGTGGATAGTTACTTAAAATGTGGAATTGTTTCCGCGAATGACCCAACTCATGAACACTGCAATGACGAACTCACTGTCTTGATGAATGGCAGCACTGTCAGTGTATTTTTTGGTGAATGTGTGTTAAGTTGTTGCTGTTGTTGTTTGAAAGAAGCCACAATTTTAGGAGTTATTTTTTGTCAAAAACTCAACATCGAATGTCACCCAATACCTCAAAACTTCCTGTCAAAAAACATTGAACATCCTCCGAGTCGTGGCACGCACGGATTGGGGTGCCGATAAGTAAACTCTTCATCTTTACAGGGCTCTGATCCGCTCCAAATTGGACTAAAATTGTGTTGTTTATGGTTCTGCAAGACCCTCCTACCTTAAAACTCTAGATCCCATACATCATCAAGGGCTTCGACTGTGACTGGGGGCGTTCCGCAGCTCCCTTGTGTACAGCAAATATGCAGAGGCTGGAGAACCGTCATTGCTTTGTTACTAAATTATGTTTAAACATAAGAAGACACACTGACGTTGTTTTCTGTTTGTGTTTTTACTTCTAACTGTGGCGGCACTCTCTGTGCATGATACAAACTATACATAGGAAGAGATCAAAATTATAGCAAATCCCTGACGACCTTGACCGGATGATTTTTATTTTTTATTTTTTTATTTTTTTATTTTTGCTGTCCCATCTTCTGTGCCACCTCAGTGGCATTGCACCCACGCCGCTCATTCCGACACCCTGTCCACAGCCACAGCCCAGTCAGTCCCACCGTAGCCTTGGCACCGGCAATCCACAGGGAGCATTTAATGTCAAGTCGTCAAAAGGCAACCCACCGGAGAAGACACTGCACTGCTGCCAAGCCACTTCGGTGATGTTCAGTGGCGCCTGTTCTGATCCAACATACGCAGGACACCACCTACTAAGCCCCCTACTGAAGACAATAATTGCTTAGTCGCGGAGCCGGCGTGAGTGAGCTCTCCCTACAGAGGGCGCCACCACGTCCGTCCAACGACAGCCCCTAGGGACTCGCCCATGCCGGTGACCCCGACGGAACTATACCAAGGTCACAGACGTGGAGAGGACATCGAAACGGAGGTCACCATGAGAGCAGAGCATGAAGGGCCACAGAATTTGAAACTTTTTTCATGCTGATCGATGAGAATGAGGATCATTAAGATGATGCTACGGATTTCCATTCCGGTTTGAGACTGCATGACAGGGCTGTACTCTACTCTACTCTACTCGCTTCATTTCATAATATATAGCCCGGCGTCAACCAGGCACGAGAGATATAGACACCTGCAGTGTTGGTCAGGAAATTTGAGTAACACTCTCAGAGACGCATCTTGACTGTGTGGTCCCAGTCTTCCCAACTGAGCCCGTAGCAAACTCAGTTCGGGGTAGGAGCCGGTCGGAGCAGAAAAATCCCACATGACTCTGATGGGAATCGAACCAACGACCTCCCAGCCGGAAGTTCGCGACGCTGACCACTTCGCCACATGTCCCGTATACTCAGACGCACGCACGCAAATCGAAACTTCGCCGTGATTTTCGTGCTAAGCAGAACGACACTAACAGACTGAATGCGTGGTAAGCGTGCGGTTGACTGGTGTTACATCCTGTTCATTTTCTTTATTTTGTTTAAACAAAAATTATATCTCATACGTAAACTTATTAATTTTCCAGAAAAGCAAAGAGAGAGAGAGAAAAGAGAGGGGGGGAGCAGGGCGAGAGAGAGGGGCGACGGAGCGAGCGAGCGAGCGAGAGAGAGGGAGAGGAGGGAGAGAGAGGAGAAGCCAAGAGGTAGGAGTGCAGAGGAGAGCGGAAGGGAAAAAAAAACAAAGGAAGAAGAAGGAGAAGGAGGAGGAGGAGAAGACGGAAAAAGAAGAAGACAGAAAGAAGAGGAAGAAGAGAGGGGTAAGGGACAATGGAGGGGAGAGGGGCCCGGGTAGGGGGATGCTAGAGGAAAGTCTAAAGGAGCAGGAGGGGGTGTAAAAGGACAAATCGAGAGAAACATGGAAAACGGGGATAGACAACAAGAAAGAGATGGGGAGGAGGAATGAGAGAGAGAGAGAGAGACAGACAGACTGTGACGTTTTTAATAAGACCCCATTCATAAATGATGGTTGAGTGCTCAGGCAAGAACGATAGACCGTAGTAGGAAAGTCAAGCTTTCGTCCACACCCTTCACTTTCTTTCCACAGATGTAATCAAGAGGTTTGATCTTTGATTCAACAACTGAATTTAATTAAGTATGAATAAAGATGATGATGATCTGCGGTGAATATGTCGTATGGTTGCTTTGTATGTTGATGTCCGTTTGTTGCCTATGAAATGAGTTACATATAAAAGAAATAAATCATGCACATACACCAATAACGACAAAGTCTCTGTCCTTCTTCCCTTCACTTCTTGCAGTAGCACGAATAATAGACTGTCTGCTCGTGCTACAAAAATATCTTCCGGAGGATACACACAAAAGAAATGTAGTCATGCACAAGATGATATATATGTAAGAAAAAAAATGTCTGAGTGTGTTATGGCGTGCTTGGATATGGAGGGATGTGTTTATGTGATTGTCACTCAGCTTCACGGAATTGTGTAGCGTTCCGGAGTTCCGCTGACGTTCACAGTTCTCTTCCAGATCTCGGTAAGGTCGACACACCAGCACGTTCCTCCCGACGAAGGATGTAGCGGGATAAAGACGTGTGCCGAAGGTGAAGATGAAGAGGAGTGGTGTAAAACAGGAGTAGGAATAAACGGGTGTAAGATGAAACCAGACCTGCAGATAACAAATTGTCTTAGATCTTGCACTATGGTGCACATCACTATTCCATCCATCACACGTTCTAAACACACTTTACAATTGCACTAGCTTGCTCTATCATTTACAATTGATTTCCTTCAAAAATCGCTTTACGATGAAGCTCATCAACAAAGAAGGAAAATGTATACGAATATTCCAATCTGCCTTGACTGAGTTATTCGCCAAGGCTTAGTGCTTGATGAATTACAATTATATTTAATCCTTGAATGGATTAAATCAAATGGCGTTAATCTTCATATTATACAGATCACTTAGATCCACGAAAATGCTTCGTTCATAACTTGAACTCGTTTACGATTCTTTAAATAATAAATCTGCATTCACACAAATATCACATCTTCTAAATATGGTTGCATACAACGGTGAGCTGAAATAGAATTTACATAATATGGATTAGTACATGGCAACACGATATGATGAGAGCAAACAGATGAAGATGACAGCTCTACGATCAATCATACGTGTTGACCGGTAAACCTGAAATATTTAATTCAGAGCATATTAAATGATCGCGCGCACAAAATATTATTGAACTGGTAAATGTGCCTTAATGCGATTATGTTGAAATAGATTTTGTTGCTCTATACGAAAAAAATGATTTAGACCTATTTACCTCAACGCAGCCTTAGTGCCCACAGTTTTCGACTCGCCCACGGAGCGATGCGACTCGTTCAGACTCTCCCCGAAAGAGTTGCGGGTGCTGTCGAATGCTCTGTGGTGCCCCTTCAGTCCGGCCTAGACTGATGTCTTCAAAAGGTTACTTGCTCTTCAGATAATTAGACCTTTTCTACGGAGCCAATTCCACGACCTCCGGGCTGTCCAAGATGGTAGGATTCAACGGCTACTATCTACCGCACATGCGCGGACAGAGACACTACTGCCACTTGGACAGTCGTGATTGGTCAGTACGACGGTTTCGATGCCCTACAATTGTAAATCATTTTATTATTAATACAAATGCAAGTCTGCATGACGCTTGAAATTATAAACGTACTGCCGTAAAGCAAAAACTAACAATTAGTTTTGTCGTTTGGACATAGAAATATTAATCCAGCGCAGAGCGAATAGACGTCATGTATCGATTGCGTCATTTTCTTAATGAAAATGAACCGAGCTTATGAATGAATGTCACACAGACAGACAAACAGACAGAGACAGATATAACGACAGAGAAAGAGCAAGAAAGAGACAGAGAAACATCAGAAGGAGGGAGGGGGGAGAGGAGGGGGGAGCATCAGCAAGGAAAAAGAATTTAAAAGCGAGAATCAGGAGCGGAGAAAAAAAAATGATAGATAAATGACGCATAGCAATAAGATAGCAAAGAAAGAAAGACAAAGGGGAGGGAGGAGGGATGAAGGGCGTGGGAGGAGAAAGGACAAAGTTTATATAGCTTAACACAAAACGGGCTAGGTACCAGAATTTGGGGAAGGGATGAGGAAAAGGATCGGGAGGGGGTGGGGGTGACGACATGTGAAAGTATAATCCAAGGAAACGTTTCTCCAAAAGAATGATACAGAAAGAACCCACAGAGAAAAAGTAAACAGGGACAGAAAGAGGAATGTCAATGGCCTGGCATCATTAGGTTCGAGATTTATAGAAAACTGTAGTGTGGTCAGGAAGTTTGAGGGCCACACATCTAATGCACCACCATTAAGTAGGACTATACGTGTGGTCTCCAGACTTCCCATTAGCCCGTGAGCATGCACAGTTACGTGCTGCGGGTCGCCCCCGTGATCGAAAATTCCCCAAAATGCTTTATATTTAGCCTTACTTATCTTTAGTGCCCATGCGGGATAGACGTTAATATTGTCATTTACCATTCGTTCTGTATGTTGTTGGTAAATAATGACAGCAATATTTCTGATAACTGACCAGAAAGATTTTAGCAACACAACGATCTAACTCTAATAAATTGATGTGCATTAACCGATTAAACTTTGTGTGTGAGTAACTGTACTTTGAGTTTCCCTTGTTTTTTCGTGTGGCTAAAAAAAAACAAGCTAAAATAAAATCAAACAAGTAACCACCGATGCTCCTACAAGAGTGGTGCTGTTTTACACAATTTTGTTGTGTCCACACATAATATGGATCACAGAAATTATTTTTATATCCGAGCTCAACAAAGTCCATCAAACAATGCAGTTCAAGTACATGCATTTTTTTTTCCATTGCAACGGTTACTTAACGGATATAAAATGTCCCATACTGAGAGTAAAAATTTACTTTTTAGCACATTTGATTTAACCAAGGTTTCAAGGACGCAACTATCATAATGTATACAAAACACAGACTATAAATTTCCCGCCATTTTTCGATATCCATCCAAATCAAATAGAAATGCATTTTTAGCAATATAAAAACAGGGCACAACACGAAGATCATATGACGTTACCGAGCTTCTTCTTTACAAAATATGCACAGCAAATATTCCTATGACAATTGCGGGGAGAACCTTGCAGTTTCCGTTACAAATGGTTACTTAACAATATAAAAATGTCAAATATTAGAGAAGGAAAAACGATTTTGTTGCAAATGTGATTTAACCATCGTGTGTCAGGACGTCTACGATCAAAATGTACCAAAAACACAAAATTTTAATTTATCCCGCCATTTTTAAAAAATCCATCAAAATCAATAATAATACATATTTATAAGCATAAAAAAAACAGGCACAACACGAAGCTCATGTCATAAACGAGTTTTTCTGTCATAATTGTGCACAGCAAATAGTCCCGAGAACACCTTTCTTTCCACAAAATGATGTTCAAAATCTAACACAAACGGAGATGCTCACTTCTTTTCCCATTACAATGGTTACTTAACAACATAAAATTAACATGTTGCCAAGCTTGGAGAACACCCATCCTAAAATATAATAACTGCCACTGAAAACAGAGTGGCATTAGATACAACAAAATATCATGGTAATTGAAACTTGTTTTATCTCGCCGATGCTGAACACATACACACCGTGGGTACAAAACTGACTTGGCTTGGTTTGCCTAAGGAACACGTTAGCATCATTGAGAATATTGATACCCATACAGGAAATGTGATATTTGGCAAGATCGTTTTTGTCAAGTTTAACATCTGCTTGTCTGGTTTGACAAAAAAAAAGCTTGATCACAGTACAATTTCAATGTTTTCTTAAGTGACGTCAAGCCAAGCTTCATTACCACGAAGATTCAAGGCAATTATAAACATGACAAAAAGGCACTTTCCAGGCAATTTTATGACAAAATCCATTTAAGGGATGAATTATCAAGTCTAAAGATCGTGCGACAAAAAAGATTTCTTTTATTCTGTTATCCTGTGAGAGTACGTCTATTTTTTAAAATTTTTGTGAATGTTCGTTTCTGAGCCAAGGCGAGTAACGATCGTGTGTCATCACACCGATTATTTATGGTTCCCACCAAAAACCGTGTAATGATACCATAACTTGAAATAGCCAGTATTTCCAAATTCCAGTCAAATGATTTACGACCCATTTTGGCTTTTCTCGTGCCAAAAGATCATATTGTTGTTCACATTTCAATTTTAAGTCACCAAAAATTTGGCAAGCTGTTGTCAAGCACAGAATTTAAGTAAATGACTAAACAGCACGTTTTCCATTCGCCACCCATTTTAGATTGCAGCTCGCCGTAAAGTCTAAGAACAAGATGCATGTTTATATTTTGGGGCCGCGTGGTAATACATTTTTTTAGGCACACCATTTCCCAAAACCCGGTGTGGGTGTGTGTGTGTGTGTGGTGTGCGGTGTGGTGTGGTGTGTGTGTGTGTGTGTGTGTGTGGTGTGTGTTTGTGGTGTGTGTGATGTTCTTGATACAAAAACATAAATAAGCTGGATTAGGAATAGAGTTTTTAGAACTTACTCCCGCCAATGACATTGACAAACAAAGCACAAGTACAAGACACGAATGGATTTCAACCACTTGGGTCTTCACAGGCAGGGCGAAAAAATAAATCAACATTTAACATGTGGGACAGTACAAACACGAAAAACAAAAAAGAAGACGGAAAACTGACTCATCCGTTAATGTCCATGAAGCGGAAATGACATGAGGTTCCAGGGGATTATGGGAAGGAAACAGAGGGGGGGGGGGGGGGGGGGGGGTTGCGACAGAAGGTGTGTGTGAGTGATATGGTATAGGATGTGTGACTAGTTTTTATTAGGAAGGTATGATATCTTTGTGATGTTGTGTAATGGTGGCTAAAAAAAAAAAAAAAAAAAGGTAGTTGTGTGGTGTGTGTGGGGGGGGGGGGGGGGGGGGGGGGGGGGGGGGGGGGGGGGGGGGGGGGGGGGGGGGGGGGGGGGGGGGGGGGGGGGGGGGTGGGGGGGGGGGGGGTAGGGGGGGGGGGGGGGGGGGGGGGGGGGGGGGGGGGGTGGGGGGGGGGGGGGTGGGGGGGGGGGGGGTGGGGGGGGGGGGGGGGGGGGGGGGGGGGGGGGGGGATTTAAGGGGGAAAGGAAAACAATCAAAACAAAATTAAACTACTGTATGCAGAGAGTGAAGGGGCGTGGAGGAGGTGTATGTACTGTAGTGAGTATGTTGTGTGTGTATGTTGTGAGATGGTAGGGAAATTGCCACCTGATGTGGAAGCGGTGGGTAAGTGTGATTGGAATATATGTTGGATTTGAAGCCTTGGGGGTGTAGATGTGTCCCCTTATAGGACATGCATGGGAATCTTGAGTTGTGCATCAACAGCAGTCCACACTGTATGACTGCCCGTGTGCCCTAACTTTGACATGGTCGCTGATGTGATGGTGTGGTTGAAGTTGTAGGGCGACGGGATTGGGTCGGTGTGGCGGATAACAGCAGTGTTCAAGCGATGCGTGTACACGTGTGCGTGCCGTTTTCCCCTATGTAGATCTTGCCACACACTGCATGGATGCAATACATCATGTGCGCTCTGGAACAGAGAATGTGCGTTTGACTGTGAAGGAAGTATTTTGGGCCCTGTAAGAATGGTGTCTGGTTTGTGAGGGGGGCAGATTTGCAGTTATGGGTTGGAGCAGGGGTGAGTACTGGTGGTTAGCTGTGGATCAGTACAAACTGGATCGCACGAGGAGGTCTTTGAGGTTTTGTCCACGTTTGCTGTTATCATGGGTTTGGTATGGAACGGGTTTGTGGTTATGTTACAATGTGCCAATTGGATATGAGGATCCTACAATGGGGAGGGTGTGCGGGTGGTAGAGGAGGTAGGCTGTGGGTCCTGTCTGTCTTTTGGATGGCCGGGGTGTCCAGAGCAGATGTTCTGGATACAGCTATGGTGTCGGCGGAGTGCTGCATTGATGATGGAACTGGGTATCCGCGTATGGTGAAGAATTGTGACATTTATGGCTGCTTGTATAGTGAAGTCCATCCTCGCTGGAGCAGAGTCTGCGGAGACGGCAGAAATTGTGAGTATGGATCAGTCTTTAGTGTGTGGGTTGTGGTAGGATGAGTAGTTCTAGGTATGCTGAGCGCGGTGGGTTAGTAGAAAATGGAGGTTTTGAGTAGGAGCTTCTTCTAGGGAGATAGTGTGATGTTCTAGGAAGTTGGCCGACTGCGAAATGGGGTAGGTAAGTCGGATAGCTGGATGGAAGGGTCCTGGGGCAAAGTTTGCGACGTTGAGGGAGGTCTTTTTTGGCATAGATTGTGGGGCTCCCAGACCCATCACGCAATACCTTTGTAAAGTTCAGTGTGGGGGCTGTGTATGTGTTGAGTAGGCGGAGTTCCAAGTGTCCCATGAAGAGCAATAAAGCATAGGCTGGTCCCCCGTTTGGTACCCATGGCAACACCACTATTTTGGTGAGAATGTGTGCTTTTGAATTGAAATGTGTATCAGGTGAGACAATCAGCGAGTCCTGACCAGTAGTGGGTGGTGGGGGGGGGGGGGGGTGTTGTTGGTTGGGGCCGTTGTGTCAAGGAAAAATGTGAGGGCCCTTAGTCATCATGTGGGGGATGGAAGTGTAGATGACACCACGTCAATGTGAAGAGGAGGCGGGTTGAAAAGCGGGGTCAGTGTTGTGTTGAGCAGTTAATCATTAAGTGGTGGGTTAGTGTCTTTTGAGTAAGTGGGGAGGCTTGGTACTATGGGTTGAGGAGGACGAATCTAGGAATTGCAAATGTGTTCAGTGGGGGCAGCTGCAGGCAGACACACTATGGGTCTGCCAGGTGTGTTCATTGTGTATTTTGGGGAGTCGGTAAAGAAGGTGGCTGTTTGGTGTCTGTCAGAAGAGGAGTTTGTGCTGTAGTAGGGATAGATTGTAGAGTCTGATTTCTCTTTCTTGAGTTCGCAATGAGTTTCTGGTGTTGAGGAGGGGTGATGTTGTAGTGGGGTGTAAAATTTTGTGTTGACAGTTTGTTTTTGTGCTTCTGCTATGTATAGTTGTTTGTCCCACACTACCACTAACCCTCACGCACACCCTTGTCTGCTTGGTTTGATGACAATGTCCTGTACGTTCTCGAAGTGATTTATGAGGGCTTTTTGTTGGGTTTTGTGCAAGGTTGCAGTGTCGGACAGTTTGATTTGATCCGGCTGATGTCTAATTTGCATGTTTTTTATGTAGAGATATCAACTTCACTGGATTTGTTTGAGGGTGGTTGGCGGAGGCATTGGGGTATGAAATAGTTGAGTGAAGTGTCAGAGTTTGGGGGTGGTGGGGCCTGGATCTGTTTTCAGTGCTGCCATCCAACGAAGTTACCTAAAAAACTTTCCACGTCAATGTGTTCTGGTGATTGTTGGTGGTGGGTGAGTCAGGACGAATTTAAGTCCTTTTGTTAAGACTGATCATTCATCACCGAGAGGGGAGTTAAGTCAGGATGCAGTAACAAAGGGTGTGGTGATCAGATGTGGTAGTGGGGTCATGGTTGTGGGTTGTGGAAGCAAAATGTCCAGGCGAGAAGTTGTTTGACTTTTTGCAATGTGAAAGTTTGGTTTTGTTTGGTCTGGTTGCAGTGGTTGTAAATGAGTTAGGTGTGTGGATATGGAATGATCGTCGGAGTTGGAGCAGGGCAGTGGGCCTGATTATTGTTGTTTATCGATCTCGTATTGTTTTGAAATGTTGGAGAAGTATGGAGAGAGAATTCAAGGTGAAACTGAGTGATTTTATAGTGCCACCATGAGTTAACGACTGGCCGGAAGAGAATCTTTTTCGAGGTTGTAGTGATGAGAGTTGGTTTTGTGAGGTTGGCAGGGGTGTGGGAAGTGAGAAGCCACGAGGTGGTGATGTGTAGTATAAGACATTGTTAAAAGAAAGTTGAAAAGGGAATGCTGATTTGGTTTTCTGAAAACTGTGTTTTGGGCATAGGCCTAGTGCGGAATGTTGGATTGTGGGTGGTAGAAACTGAATGGCCCTGCAGACGCAGGCATGGTACGGGAGAAAAATTTGGGCAGTTGGCATAGTGTTGTGGTGTTAGTTTGGTTGTTGGGCAGGAAGTGGAACGAGACAGTGGGGGATCAAGACTGCAGAAATGACAATTGAAAGAGTGTAGTTTGGAAGTGGAGGTGACGGAGAATGGAAGGTGGACAGTCGAATCAAAACACAAAAAATAGAATCAAAAGGGATGGAGGGCAGTGGGAGTGAAAGTGGTAGTCAGCGTTCACATAGTACATGGAAGGAGGTCGTAGACTGACGTAAAAAACAACACCACAAAGGGTATCGAACGGGTTAGACAGGTAAACAGCACACACAAAAAAAGGGTATGAAAACAGGACGTGAACTGCAACCCAACAAAGGGTCGCGTGCAAAACAATTGCAAAACAACAAACACTACTCGCCTCTCGCCCGGACCATTCCTGCTTCCACACCCACAACCCTGACCCCACGACCACATCAGATCACCACCACCCCTCATGTCTACTGCAAACCCTGACAACCTCCCCCTCTCGACATGAAAGATCAGTCTAAACAAAAGGAAGTCAGAATTGGAACTTAACTTCATCCCTAACTCAACCCACCCCCAACAATCCACCAAGAACCACATTGACGTGGCAACGGTTTTTATAGGGAAACTTCTGTTGGATGGCAGCCACTTGAAAACATACCAGGCCCCCACCACCCCAGCAAAACTCTGACACCATTCACTCAACTATTTCAAACCCCAAGACTCCGCCAACCACCCTCAACAAATCCAGTGAATTATGAACTCAACATAAAAACATGCAAAATAGACCATCAGCCGAATCAAATCCAACCCTGTCCGACACTGCAACCTTATCACAAAACCAACAAAAAGCCCTCAAATCACTAACGAGAACGACAGGAACATTGTCATCAAACCAGCGGACAAGGGGTGTGCATGGTGTTTGGGGACAACACACATACATCCAGAAGCAACAAAAACAACTGTCCAACACAAATTCTAACCAACACCCCCCACTCACAACATCCCCCCTCGCTCAACACCAGAAACTCATTGACAAACGTGTGCATACAACATCACAGACGAAAACAACTCAAACAATCTACCCACAACAGCCAAACACCTCAATCATGACAGACACTACTCAAACAGCCCACCTTCTACCTACACCCCAAAATACCCAAAAAAACACACTGGCAGACCCATTGTTTCAGCCTGCAGCTTGCCCCACTGAGAACACATTCCGCAATACCTAGACTTCCTCCTTCCGCCCCATAGTACAAAGCCTCCCCACAGACCCTCAAAGCATCACCCACACAACTCAACATGATTAACTCGCACAACACAGACCCCACTTTTCAACCCAGCCACCTCTTCACACTTGACGTGGTGTCACTCTACACTTCCATCCCCACACTGAATGGACTAAGGGGCCCTCACTTTTTCCTAGACAAACGGGCCCCCCAACCAACAACACCCCCCCCCCCCCCCCACCACCACCACTCTGGTCAGACTCGCTGAATTAGTCTTCACCCTGAACACATTCAATTCAACAACACACATTCTCCAACAAATTAGATGGTTTGCCATGGGTACCAAAAAGGGACCAGCCTATGCTTGCCTCTTCATGGGACACTTGGACACCGGCCTACTCAACCCATCCACAGGCCCCACACCTGAACTGTACAAAAGGTACTCGAAGATGGACTGGAGCCACATCTAAGCCAAACCAAGACCTCCTCAACTTCCTCAACATGCCCAACCTTCCATCCATCTATCCGACTTACCTAACACCATGTTCGCAGATCGGTCCCAACTATCCTAGACATCACCATCCTCCCAGAAGAAGGCCAACTCAAAACCTCCCTTTTCTACAAAACCCACCGACGCACATGGCATACCTAAACACTCATCCTCCAACAACCCACACAGCTAAAGACAGCAACCCCTACTACACAATTCTCCGTCTCGCCGACTCTGCTCCAGCGAGCAGACTTCACTATACAAGCAGCCAAAATGTCCACAATGCTTCACCAACCGCGGATACCCCATTTCCATCAACAATGCAGCACCCGCCGGCACATACTGTATCCAAGAACCATCTGCTTGGACACCCCAGCATCCAACAAAGACAGACAGACCCACAGCCTACCTCCTCAACCACCCGCACACCCTCCCCATAGCTGTAGTATCCTCAAATCCAATTGAGCACATTGTACATAACCACCAAACCCGCCTTCCATACCAAACCATGATCACATTCAAACGTGACACAAACTCAAAGGACCTCCTCGTGCGATCCAGTTTGAACAGAACCACAGCTACACCCAGTACTCACACCCTGCTCCAAACCCAACTGCAAAATCAGCCCCCCTCACCAAACCAGACACCCATCTTCAGGGCCCCAAAAACTCCTTCACAGTCAAACGCACATTCTCATGTCAGAGCCAGCAACATTATAAATGCCCATCCCACTGCCACTGTGGGAGGCAAGAACTACATAGGGGAAACGTCCACGCCACTAGACACACGCATCGCTGAACACCTGGCTGATATCCGCCACACCGACACAAAGCCCCCTGCCCTACACGTCAACCACACCCAACACAACATCGACCAATGTCAAAGTTATATGAGGCACTCTGCAGTCACAGAGTGCAGCTTTGGAACGAACCACTAAGAAACGCTCTCATTTCCAAAACTGGGCAACACTACACCCCAAGGCATCAACATCCAACAATAACCAAACACACATACCCACCTCTTCCACATCATTGGACAATACCCTACCAACACCCACACCATACACACACCATACACACCACACTTACATACACCACCACCACATCCCCTTCACTCACTTCATACAGTAGTTACAGCAACCCACCATCTAATCTAAACTTAATTTTGGTTTTGATCCTTCCCCTTAAATCCCCCCCCCCTCCCCGCCACACACCTTTTTTTTTTTTTTTTTTTTTTTCTAAACACCATTACCACAACCATCACAAAGATATCATACATCCTAATAAACTAACACCAACCCTATCATATCACACACACACACCTCCCCTGACTCAACCCCCCCCCCCCCCCCCCCCTCTGTTTTCCTCTCCCATAATCCCCCTGGTCCTCATGTCATTTCCGCCTTCATGGACATTAACAGATGAGTCATTTTTCATTCTTTTTTTGTTTTTCGTAGTTTGTACTGTCCCACATGTTTAAATGTAATAATTTTTCGCCTGATAAGACCCAAGTGGGTTGAAATGGATCGTGTCTTTGTCTTGTGCTTTTGTTTGTCATGTCATTGGCGGTAAGTTCTAAAAACTCTAATTCCTAATCTTGCTTCGTTCGCCGCCTTCAGTCACTCCATTTGACATAAATAGGCTGGATCTCAGAACGTCACCCTGTGGTATGCCGGATTCATGGACCTCGTAATTTGTTCAAAGTCCCAACAACAAAAAAAAACAACAACAACAACAACAACAACTAAGCAATAATACCGATAGACAACAAACAGTTGGCCGAGGAGTGACCTGCGTACAGATTCACAGACGGGGGTCTGCCTCCTCCAATTTCTTCATAGACTTCATAGGTCTTGACCGAGTACACTACAGACTTCCACGTGGGCCTTTCATAAGGGCCGCTGCAGCGAAAGATACAGGCGATCTATGTCCCCTATCACCCCCCCCCCTCCACACCCCCCCCCACCCCCCCACACCCACCCCCCACACCACCCTTTGGTTTTCCCGTAATACCATCAACACCCGCAAAGAGACTTAGAAAAACAAAATACACCAACGGATTCTGCAATTCCTCCTCCTCCTCCTCCTCCTCCGCCCCCACCACTACACCACCACCATCCCTCCCCCCTCAACATCACCCATAAAAATACAAGTAACACACAAGCGGAAATCTATAGGCTTGCTGTGCGAGCGTGCGTGCGTGCGTGGGTGGGGTAGGGTGGGGTGGTGAAGGTGTAGGGGAAGGGGTTAGGAGGGAGAGAGTGTGGATACCGGTGATTGAGGGGAAGAGTGGGGGGAGGCAGGAAGGTCGTGACCTCTGAAACACTTTTTCTTTCAATCAGTTTCTGCGGGCACACGAAGACATTCTTTCTCAACTTGTTTTCAACGCCATCCAAGACCTCCTGATGAAGATAAAGAGAGAGAGCGAGAGAGAGAGGAGAGAGAGAGAAGAGAGACAACACACAGTGTTGAACATCGGTGTCATACTCCCTTGATCTCTCATTACAAATGGCAGGCCCTATATAACACTAGTAAGTTCCCAGGATATGGGGTTTTAAGCTGACAAGAACTCTTGGAAACTGTATTCGCCTCGTAAACCTTTCGACTCCAG
>CM031607.1:33588111-33595611 GCA_018398815.1 Conus ventricosus | reverse complement strand
TAGCGTGTCAACAAAACGAGTATTTCCACTCTACACACACATATGCACGCACAAAGAGAGCTTCACAAATGATGATGGCACTCGCGTTGTCACACACACACATACAGAGTTACGCTGTCAACAGTGAGAAGACATGAATATCATCTTCACAAAGTGGCCTCTTGCAAAGGCGACCGTTTTAAAAGCCTTTCGAAGGGGGCGTGGGTTGGTTGGAGTGGGGGTGGGGGGTGGGGGAAGTGTGTGTGTAGGGGGGAGGGGGAGGAAAAGGAGGGCGGTAGGGGATGTCTTTGCCTATGCAGGACAGAAATGGTGCAGACTGTTCTCAAGAACCCCTGCCTATCTTGTAAGTCTGGCGCAAATGCCGGGAGTGAGACTACATGTCCTGTTGATGAATTTGACTGTGCGTTGTGTAAATTTCTCTTCTTGTTGTTCTTTTTTTCCCTCCCCCCTTCCTATTTCCTCTTCCCCCTCTTCCCCCTCACCACCTGTTTCATTATCAGTTCAGTTCCCATGAAATGGTCTGGGCCAAAAAAAAAAAAAAAAAATAAAGATTAGTTGTTTACTCTTTTTCATCTTCTTCTTCTTTAGCTGGATTCTGAATGCACAAACATTGAGTGGTATCTTTTACCATTACTTGTGTCCGATGTTCACCTGTAATAGCCCTTTGTTTCCTTTATCTGTCTTAAAACGTGTGCGAGATTCCAAAGTGTCGCGCTAATTTAGTAGCTGTATTAATCCTACTCTGTAAATGATTTGACAAATGCAAAGAAGTATGCCTGTTGCCTGTGTGTACTGATCGTGTTAAGGAAAGAGTAGCTCATGGTTTTGCTGTCTTGTGTCCAAGGCCGTCGGTTTACTGGCATGAAGCTTTTTGATAAACTATTGAAACGAGACGATTTGAAAAATATTCGCGCTCTTTTTCCAGAGAAACCTCAACTTGTAAGCACGGGAGATTTCCTTCTTTGTAGAAACAATCTATCTCCACAATTCATCCAGCATGACGTGGTAAAAACATGTCCTGCAATAGACAAACACTTGGTTCAATGGGGGAAAACGCAAATATTATTTCATAATTATCTTAACCAACTGGATCCCTTAAGATAATACACCATTTTTAAAGATCATCCTGTGTTGCCATGACAGTCATCGGATGTAGACTGAACACCTAATTTTCGTTTCTTTCCCTTAGGAATTTATTGTACATGGAATTGGGAGTATCTGTTTTGTGTTTCAGGCGCTATGCCCATCCCCTTCCCCACTCCCCTCCGTCTGATAAGAAAGACGTGAAATACGTGATTCCTTTTCCACTGAATCACTGATTCTTCTTCTTAGTTTTCCTTTTCATTGAATGATATTTAAAGTGTAAAGGGAATCGTTTTCTGCATACTTTAGTGAAAATAATGTTACAATAAAAGGGGGAAAAAAATAAACCGTTGCAACATATAATGTGACGTAATAAAAGCAGCATAGCACACCACAACACAAAATATCACAGAATACAAGCTGCATATCCACGAACGAAGAAATGGTAGTAAAACAAACAAACAAGCAAAACAAAACAAAACAAGACAAAAAACAAAACAAAACAAACCACACTGCAATATGACGCATTTTTCTCCAGGGCAGAAATTACGTAGGGGGGGTCACAACCGCAGTCAGTCACCGCCAAGGACAAAAAGAAAGACGAGTTGACAAGACAGCGGGCCAGCACAGACACAGCTCCCGGCCACAGACCACTTTCCCTGACATGCGTGAGGGAGGTCAGCTTACGCCTCGCTTGGAAACACATAGCGCCGTTGACGGTCCATACTCTTTTTTTTTTTATGTGGCAGAGATGATGTGTGCTTGGAATAAGGATACAAGCACAAGAAATGGGAAGACAAGGGGGTGTGATGAAACGGGAAGGGGGACGGAGGTGGAGGGCTAGCCGGCTGGAGAAGAGAGAGAGAGAGAGAGAGAGAGAGAGAGAGAGAGAGAGAGAGAGAGAGAGAGAGAGAGAGAGAGAGACAGACAGACAGACAGACAGACAGAGAGAGAGAGAGAGAGAGAGAGAGAGAGAGAGAGAGAGAGAGAGAGAGAGAGGTAGTTTTTTTCTGGAAAAAGCGTATAGGACATACAGAAATTAAGTCTATAAAATGATGGGTTTATAAGAGGAGAAATGTTTTTGAGTGAAGGGAAGGGAAAATAATTAATCTGTTTTTCAAAAGAAGGTAAACCTCGCGGTTACCTTGAAAACTGAAGGCTAAATCGATTAATGACGATCACCCAGGATTGATATCCAGTAAATACATTGTAAATAAAGCAAAACCAATATTTAATGTAATAGACCATTAGCCGTTCAAGAGGATCATTAACTATCAGTGATTTGGACACGCCCTTGACTCCCTCAGCTGGAAGTTTATGCATTGATATTGAAAGATTTTGAATTCCGTGAAGACACACAAACAACGGTACGCTTTTTTCAACATATCAAGACACGTGTTCTAATCAATGGTCAAATAACGACCTGGTTTCGAATGGAAAAGGGCTTTCGTCAAGGAAATCCAACGTTGCCTTATCTATTTATCCATTTTCCTGAAATATTAGCTATATGATTATAGTCGGAGAAATTACGCTCTTCAAAGGAATCAAAAGTTGTCAGACAGACTATAAAACATCACAGTTTGAGGATGATACTGAACTGTTCTGAAATGGTGAAAGAAATTCACTTAAGAAACAATGAGATTGTATAACCTCTTCGGGGGAAAGTCTGAGTCCATATAGTGTGTAGATAAAACATTTGTAACGTGGCTTTCCGCGCTGGTTAACGTAAAGGTAAAAGATATGCCACAGCTGAGATTTAGTTAGAATCCTCCAAAATTCAAAATTCATGGCATTTGGTTTACTAACGACCTTGAGGGCTGCGCACAGTTAAGTTAAACTTTGATGCAGACTGCAGGAGGTCAGAGCACTGTTTATCAATTGAAAACATCTCTTACCCGGCTGAGAATAGTTGCTTTGTCAGAATCTTTAATCTTTTCGAAAGTGGTATACCTGCAGATGATTTTATCAAGCCCTCCGAACCATGGTATTAATACGTTAAAGAACATTTTCTTTTAACTTGTACGGATTAAAGAACGATAGCATTTTTTTTTACAGGAACAGTCCGTACAAATATAAAAAAAAATGGTAGGTTTTGTATTTCCGACATTCGATTCTACATGAAAATGGTCAAGTTGACTTGGTTACGGAAATTCCTTAATTCTGACTTCAAACGGAAACAATTCTTTCCTTCAAATAGTTCTACAAGAACAAAATGCAGTTTTATGGTCCAAGCATATTTTCCAAACAGAAACACAATAATAATTTTTTGAATTGCACATAGCACTTACACAAAATCTTTTGGTATTGAATAAAATCAAAGACAGCTTGAGAATTGCTCGCAGAAAACTTAAACATAGATGATAAACACATGTATTCTAGAAAGCTTGAGAGGTTGAAAACGCTTGTTGGTCAACTGATTGACGTGGCAAGAACTTTCTATACGTATAATGATTTTGTCAACAAATGTAACTTCAGCATAAATTACTTTTTATGTTTTGAATAGGACGGTTCACTCATGCATTAGAAAGTTTGATATAATAATGGATTATGGTGCACATCGCAAGCCAATGGTTCGTAATTTATAGATCTCCTGTCGATGAATATTACAGGAACAAGAATATTCTGCGCTACAGTAATTAAAGACGAACTGAGACCAAACCATTGTAAGAAATGGGAACCGAGTTTGATTATGTTAATGAGGGAAATGTGTTTTGAAAAAAATGCATGAAATTAACTGAACAGCAATTAAATAGGAGCAATTCATAGAATACTAGGTTCCAATGTAGGCTAAATGAAGCATATGGGAGTGGTAAACAACTTGTGTGGTTTATGCCTGGAAAGAATGTTATAAATCATTGTCTTTGGGCACACACACACACACACACACACACACACACACATACACACACACACACACACACACACACACACACACACACACACACACACATTTAGATAGATAGATAGATAGATAGATAGATAGATAGATAGATAGATAGATAGATAAAACAAGCAAGCAAGCCACTGTCTTCTTGCTATCAACCCATTTTTGAAAAATTAACACAAGCAGGAAGGGGGCTTTTCATGGGAGATTATTCATGGTCTTAATAACAACAAACAATAATCATTAACATGATCTGAACCCAAAACACCGATCCACATCATGATTTCATTACTCAACAGTAATAGATATTATTTTCATAAACAAACATATTTGTGAGTGTATAAAGAAGTAAATTAAAATATATAGTTATATACTGCGCGCAAATTGATAATAAAATCTGAGACTATAATTCGGTACATTTTCCCTCTTTATATCTTATCGCCAGACAACGTACATGGCAGCGTGCTATGTCTCTGGTAAAAAAAAAAAACCAGACTCCTGGTAAATACCTCTTCAGGATTACGAGAAGATGAGACACCACACGCAGACAGTAGCGATGGTCTTTTCATACTCGTGATTCTTATTTTGCTTATGCTTCGGCACTGTGCGCACTGCAATTGTTTTTGCTCACAGCTGGAACACTACAGAAGTTGTCACTTATCCGACGTTGTCGAAATCACGTGGAGTTTTCGCGCGAAGCGACGTTGTTGTGCGAGATGTCCTGAAAAGCTGCGGGAAGATTCCACGGCCTGCTGCTCTCAGCGATAAGTTGACAGCCGTACGAATTTTGACGCGCGACGAAGTGTGTGTGTGTGTGTGTGTGTGTGTGTGTGTGTGTGTGTGTGTGTGTGTGTGTGTGTGTACTTTTTGAACGGATGCGTCTCTCTCTCTCTCTCTCTCTCTCTCTCTCTCTCTCTCTCTCTGTGTGTGTGTGTGTGTGTGTGTGTGTGTGTGTGTGTGTGTGTGTGTGTGTGTGTGTGTGTGTGTACTTATGCCTTCACCTCTCTCCCTCTAACCTCGTCCCATCTCTCACCCGCTTAACCGGATTCATCACAGACATTCCTTTCCCCGTTGTCCTTGGCATACTGGATTGGTTTAATTACTCATTTGTGTTTTTTGTTTGTGTTATTATATGCTTATTAATTAACTCGTTTCTTTTATTTATTAATCTTTATTTATACGCATTCATTCACTCATTCAGTTTGATAAAAAGTAAGTGTTTTCCCCCGATTTTTTTAGTCAGTAAATAAGTGAAAGTGTTGTTGTTTTTTCGTTTCTTTTTATTCCGTGATAATTTAACGTTTCATGTAACTAGACACATTAAGTGTGTGCAGCTTTTTTTTTACCATGTTGTAATCTAGAAACATAATATCATTCTACGTCGTCTATATTTGTAGTTCAAAGAGTTATATTCTGTGACAGCACAGGCCGTTGGAAGTGTTTATTCAATGATCTATGCGGTTATGCATTTATCTTATTCATTCGTTCAGTTAATTAGTTAGTCAGTCCATTGATAGACAATCTTTTACAGTTATGTTGCAGTCATAGAGCCACTAGCAGGACGTCCTACGTTCTGAGCTTGTGTACTTTTGTTTTGAAAAATTTATTTCAGGACGCTTGGAGCTGGTACGTTTGTGTGTATGTATGTATGTATTTGTATTCTTGTATGAATGTAAAATGGAGTTTGATGATCAATGCAAAATGATTTTTTTTTTTCAAATGCGATCGTGTGAAAGAGGATGTGCGGAATGATTACTATCTACCTTGTGACACTTTCATTTATGTGCCACAACATCAGACATTTCCTTATAACAAAAGAACTAAATAAAATGGCTTGTGTGTGTGTGTGTGTGTGTGTGTGTGTGTGTGTGTGTGTGTGTGTGTGTGTGTGTGTGTGTGTGTGTGTGTGTGTGTGTAAGCCTGCGATGCCCTTACTCCCCTCCCCCCCCCCCCCCCCCCCATCTTTTCCTGCAGCCCACATTCCATCCTGTAGGATAAGGCTTACCCATAATGTTTCTTGTTAATGCATGTACTCTGTCTAAGTCTCATCTCTCTCTCTCTCTCTCCTCTCTCCTCTCTCTCTCTCTCTCTGTCTCTGTCTCTCTCTCTCTCTCTCTCTCCGCGAGCGCGTGTGCGTGCGTGTGTGTGGTGCGTGCGCGCGCGCGCGCGCGCGCGCGCGTGTGTGTGTGTGTGTGTGTGTGTGTGTGTGTGTGTGTGTGTGTGTGCACGCGCGTGCGTACGTGCTCATGTGTGTGTGTGTGTGTGTGTGTGTGTGTGTGTGTGTGTGTGTGTGTGTGTGTGTGTGTGTGTGTGTGTACGCACGTGTGTGTGTGCGCGTTCCCTCATGTGAATTACGAATTAATATAATCTTCAAAACCAAAAAAAGTTCGTTTGAAATTGACTCCAGTACTCTCTCTCTCTCTCTCTCTCTTCTCTCTCTCTCTCTCTCTCTCTCTCTCTCTCTCTCTCTCTCAATTGATAGATAGATAGATAGACAGACATACGCCAGGCCTGCCCACAGCACTTTTCCCCCACTAGTCAGCCTGGCAGTTCAATCACAGTGAAACAATGATAGAACATGGTTCTGAAACAGTGCAATGCAGACAGTCAATATCTGCATCGTTTTTCTGGCATGAGCTTCAGATCAAGTATTAGCCTCTCTCGATCTATGCCCTTGACCCTGAAAAACCAAACAAAGCTCACTCTATATGCAAGAGATAGACACGCATTATCTTCTTCTGTTATATATGTTTATAATTCAATATTTCTTGCAGTCATTGCAACACCAAGCTGCTCTGTAAGTTGCTGGAATGGTGCTCGGTTGCTTATCCTTGGAATTTATTAGTTTATTATAATTTAGTCCCTCGCAGATTCATTCCAAGAAATGGCCCTCCGCACTTGTGTCTTAAGAGGTTATCTTTTTATATTTCCTACTTTTCACAAGAAAATGTAGCTTGTTTTGCTCTTTCATGATTTTCTTGCTTCTTAGGTGGCACCTTTGGTTGTCGTTTTTTTGAAAACTCAACAAACATACTACGGTATTGCACACCAGCCTTTTTCTGGGATAGCATTCTTCTTAAAACTGACAAGGCAGAGGAGGCAAATTACCACTTTCCGCGGTCACTGAGGAGAAACAATCAGTTTTCGAAATGCCGGTAGCTGACCAGGAGTTACATGTTAGTGAGCTTTCTCCCCATTGAAGATTGTCTCCTCCTTGGAGACTTATAAGATTGCTAAAGGCTCATTTCGAAAAGCGTTTATTATTCCCCATTCACCCTCTCAAGCACATACTGTTAGTTAGTTAGGCAGAATTATCTACCACTGCAAATAAGAATGCTTATCTTCCTCTATTTTTTCAATCTAAGACACAAGAGCAAGCTTTGTTTATAATTCAATAAATAAATAAATATATATATATATAGAGAGAGAGATGTGTGTGTGTGTGTGTGTGTGTGTGTGTTTTCACAAACAACTCTGAGTAGTCCTATCTTCCTGGTTCAGCCCATGACACATTTACAACGCAACTATTGACG
>CM031607.1:33563111-33570611 GCA_018398815.1 Conus ventricosus | reverse complement strand
GGGGGGGGACGAAAAAAAAAAGGTAGAAAAAGAGAAAAAAAAAACCGAATGAAAGACAGAGCGAAAAGGAAAAAAAAGAAAGAAAAAAGAAAATGCGAAGAAATGAAGGGAAGGAGGGAAACTGACAAGAGAAACGGTGTTCGAACTTACAAGGTTCGAATCCCATGAGAAACAAGTCTGTGCTCTACTTAATCATAGATCTGAAAACCAGCTGGTATTTTTCGTTTTTTTTTAAAAATTATTATTATTATTATTAAATGTTCTTTGTTCATTTCTCCCCCACCCCCTTTTATATTTTCTTATTTACCTTTTTCGTGCCTTGATTTATATACTAGCTGGAGCCCCGTTGGAACAATGGTGCGAACAGTATACATGCTTTTGGTGTCTTCGTCAGGTCATGACCTTTCCACAGAATTGCTGACACAACAGACTATGTAGCATAAACTATTTCTGTGGATTTCGGCAATCCTTGTAGAATACTAACGGAGACTACGTACAGTAAACCTCATTGTTCCTATTTCTGTAGATCGCTGCAGTCATTGTAGTAGAATGCCGACAACATTAAACCGACGTACAGAAAATCTCTTTGTTTTTACATTTCGTTGGATTTCAACAATCTTTGCAAATTGCTAACACGGACAAACGTAGACTAAATTTCTCTGTCCACATTCCTGCGGATTTCTGCAATGTTTGTAGATTGCTAAATGAGATTGTAGAGTAAATTTCTGTGCTAACATTTTCCGTGCATTCATAGCGTGCTAACTTATACTGTGTAAAAGAAACCTATTAGTCCACATTCGTTTACAGAATTAGTTCCCTTTAAACAGCGTGCATATTGTTATAAGTTTTGTTCCAAAGGGTAAGCAGCTAGTTATCGGAATGAGGCTTCTTCAGATGTGGCTTAAAGATTGCTGTCGGTAGTGGTTTCGTCAGTCGTTGTAGATTATTTCAACACGGAAATAGAAACATGTTGGTCCAAAATGTTGATGTTGATCTTTATACAAGGTGAAATCAACTTGTTTGAGGAGACAGAGAGAAGAAGAGAGAGAGTAGAGAGAGGAGAGAGAGAGAGAGAGAGGGAGATGAGAGAGAGGAGAGAGAGAGAGAGAGAGAGAGACAGACAGACAGACAGACAGACAGAAAAGAGACCGACAGACATCAGAGAGAGAGAGAGAGAGAGAGAGAGAGAGAGAGAGAGAGAGAGAGGGGATGGAGAGAGAGAGAGAAGAGACGAGAGACAGACAGACAGACAGAAAAGACGAGAGAGAGAGAGAGAGAAGAGAGAGAGAGGGGGGAGTATTTTGGAGAGTAGGAAGAGGAGACAAAGACAGACTAGAGAGACAGAAAGACAGAAAGGGCAGACACGAGACAGACAAAGAGACTCATAGAAAGAATATGAAGACCGTCCTGCTGCTTCGTAAGTCTTGCTTGGTGAAAGCAAAGGGGGGCGGGGGTGGTGGGGGAGAATACCAAGGGTGGAGGGACGTAGAGAGAGAGAGAGAGAGAGAGAGAGAGAGAGAGAGAGAGAGAGAGAGAGAGGAGAGAGAGAGAGAGAGACAGCAGACAGACACAGACAGAGACAGAGAGAGACAGAGACAGGGAATATTGTCAAGTGAAGAATAGATCTGAGGGAAGAGAGAGAGAGAGAGAGAGAGAGAGAGAGAGAGAGAGAGAGAGAGACGAGAGAGAGAGAGAGAGAGAGAGACCAGCCAGACAGACAGACACAGACAGAGACAGAGAGAGAGACAGAGATAGAGAGAGACAGAGGACAGAGAGACAGAGACAGAGACAGAGAGACAGAGAGAGAGAGACAGACAGACAGACAGACAGACAGACACAGACAGAGACACAGAGAGAGACAGAGACAGAGACAGAGAGAGACAGAGACAGAGAGAGACAGAGAGAGACAGAGACAGAGACAGAGACGAGAATTGCTGGAACTCTCCCACTACACAGCTGCCATTGTTGCTCATGCTAAACACCGCGCAGGCCCTCATTAGTCCCTGACTTCAGCCAACCCCTGTTGTCTAAAAAAAAAAAAAAAAAAAAAAAACGGGGAGGGGGGGGGGGGGGGGGAGGGGAGAGAAAAGGACCGAATGGGAAAGAAAAAGCAAGTAAATCGTCAGACGTGAAAAGGACATTACTGTCTCTATTGTCCGTCTCTCTCTCTCTCTCTCTTCTCTCCCTCTCTCTCTCTCTCTTCTCTCTCTTCTCTCTTCTTATCTCTCTCTCTCTCTCTCTCTCTCTCTCTCTCTCTCTCTCTTATTAGCGGGTATTTACTCCTGTATGTGAGGTTTAACTCTCAGTACAGACGGGATATTGTCAAGTGAAAAATAGATTGAGGGAAGAGAGAGAGAGAGAGAGAGAGAGAGAGAGAGAGAGAGGAGAGAGAGAGAGCGAGAGAGCGAGAGAGCGAGAGAGAGAGAGAGAGAGAGAGAGAGAGAGAGAGAGAGAGACAGACAGACAGACAGACAGACAGACAGAAAGACAGATAGACAGACAGACAGACCGAGAGAAGGCAGAAAACGGTGTTTCCAAAAAATAGAAATGAACAGCTGCTATGAATATTTCTTTCAAGAGTGGCAGCCCCCTCCCCCTCCCCCCTCCCCAGACTGATAATCTCTGGTGTTTATTTGTTGTTAGTCATTTAAGTTTGTTTATATGTTCACATTTTTAAAAAAAAATAATGATATCTGGTAAGGCACTGACAGAACAGTTACATACATATCAGTGCATCACTCCGTAACTGATCTGGAAGACAAACAGCAGATGGGTGCTACTCCTGCTGTCACTGAATTAACCTGGAGAACATACTGCTGCCCCTGTTCACAGCTGTTGCTAGCTCCGCAGTCGGCTGGACGAGAAACAACCGGAACATCACCATCACCACCACCACACAAGCACCACTGCCACGTGCAGCCCCCAAACTCAGCAAGAAAATAATAATAATAATAATAATAATAATAATAATAATAATAATAATAATAATAATAATAATGATAATAATGATAATAATAATAATGATAATAATAATAATAATAATAATAATAATAATAATAATAAATAATAATAATAATAATAAAAGCTACTGCGACTAAGCTGCTGCTCCATCTTTTCGTTTTACGATCACTACTACTGCTTTTACCATGAGGTTAGAACTCCCTCTCCTCTTCCGGTTCCAGTACTTCTTCTCTTTCTCTTCCTCCTCCTTTTCCTCCTCCTCCTCCTCCTCCTCCTCCTCCTTCTACTACTACTACTACTACTACAATTATTGCTGGGCCCGTATCCTCCTCCTCCTCATCCTGCGCCTCCTCCTTCTTTTACTACAACTACTTCTACTACTGATGCTCTTCCCTTTGCGCCACCACCACCTCATTCTTTTCATCTTTCTTCTCCAGCTCCTCTTCATCGTCGTCCTCCTGTGACTGCTGCCCAACTACTGCCACTACTTGTAGTCCTCCTCCTCCTCCTTCGCCTCCTCTTCCTCCTCCTCCTCTTCCACTTCCTTCTCCTCCTCCTCCTCCTCCATCTACTTCTGTTCCTTCTGCTGCTGCTGTTGCTATTAATATTATTACCACTGTAACTACTTCTACTACTACTCCGTTTCCTTCTTCATCTTCTTCTTCCTGCTGCTACTACTACTACTACTACTTCTTCTTCTTCTTCTCTCCTCCTCCTTTCCTTTTTCCATATTGCTCTTTCTCCTCCTCCTCTTCCTCCTCTACTACTACAACCACTACTGCTGCTACAACTATTACTACTATTGTTACTACTACAACGACGACGACAACAACAACAACAACGAATGCGACAACGACAACAACAACGAATACGACGACGACAACTACTACGGCTACGACGACGACGACGACGACCGACGACGAAGCTGCTACTACGACTACTACGATAACTGTCTACTGCAATCACCATTACTACTAATCACTGCACATGTTGCTTATCTTTGTGACTGCACCATGCAGTGATCGGGATTCGCCTCGTGGCAGTGTCCTCCACACACATAACAGGACGTTGGGGCTCAGCCAGACCGCTCGCTGTCTGTTGGTGTCAATGCACAGGTGAGGACAGGTTTTCTATCGTGTGAAAGAAGTCGATTGTTATCTCGACAGCATCATCTTCCTGTTCCTCTACAGGCTCGGCGCTGAGGCTCCAAAACATGCCGGTACGCAGTCATTCAGATATGCATAGATACACAGACACGACATACATGCATACATACATACATACATACATACATACATACATATATATTCGTACGTACGTACATACATATATATATTCGTACGTACGTACATACATACATACATACATACATACATACATACATACATACGTACGTACATACATACATGCATACATGCACACTTAAATACATACCTACATGCATGCATACATTCATATATACATATATACGCACGTACATGTATAGTTACATACATAGAAATGCATGGCACACAAACTCACACACACACACACACACACACACACACACACACACACACACACACACACACACACACGCACGCACGCACGCACACGCAGACACGCACGCACGCACTCACGCACGCACGCACGCACGCACACACACACACACACACACACACACACATACACACACACACACACACACACACACACACACACCACACACACACACACACACACGCACACACACACACACACACACACACACACACACACACACACACAGGGGATCTTATCACTTCTTACTTGAAATTGTGAAGGTGGAAGAGGGATGTGGGGGGGGGGGAGGGGGGAGAAGACGAGGGGATGTCATATTCTATCATTAATGGATTAATACACTTCATCACTTGCATACTTCATTCACCCACACATAAACTGTCTGAATCACTATAGTGGAGGGTCATTTAACCGACGACGACACACAAAGGGTACGTACACACATCACAGACCAAGATGTACACGCTCCCTCCCCTGCCTCATAATTACATTCTCTCTAGCCCTCTCGTTATCTATCGTTTGACTTTAAGAGAGAGAGAGAGAGAGAGAGAGAGAGAGAGAGAGAGAGAGAGAGGAGGGGTGGGCGTCGGGGATAGGAATAACGGAAGCGTCATATCGTCATCAGCCCCCTCCTCCCCCTCCCCCCATCCCCCTTCCCCACCCTCTCTCTCTCTCTCTCTCTCATTTTGTTTTTGTTTCTCCTCTTTGCTGTTCAACATTTCATTTTCATGTTAGAAAATAGTCTGCTTGTCGGTATATGAATTCTATTTCCACTAATGTTGCGGTGGTTTGTCAAAATGGATTATATGTTTTGAAATGGTGTGTGCAAGACAAAAATAAAAAAGACTTGACCTTGGTCTAAAAATTGCATCCTTGAGTATTAATTCTCTCTCTCTCTCTCTCTCTCTCTCTCTCTCTCTCTAAGTTTCATCCTTGAGTATCAGTCCCCCCCCTCTCTCTCTCTCTCTCTCTCTCTCTCTCTCTCTCTCTCTCTCTCTCTCTCTCTCTCTGTGTGTGTGTGTGTGTGTGTGTGTGTGTGTGTGTGTGTGTGTGTGTGTGTCTGTGTCTGTGTCTGTGTGTGTTTCTCTGTCTCTGTCCTTGTCTAAGTTTCTGTCTGTCTGTCTGTCTCTCTCTCTCTCTCTCTCTCTCTCTCTCTCTCTCTCTCTCTCTGTCTCTATCATCACACCTTCTACCCCCCCCCCTCCCCCTGGCTTTTCTCTCTTCCTCTTTTTTTTCTCTTTTTTTTTTTACTTCTTCAGTGTGTTCGTCCCCTAAGGTCTGTGGTCTATGTGTTGCAGGTGTTTTGTTTCACGGTCGAGTGCACAAGGTAAACAAGGGTGGCAACTGAGTGATGTCTGGGCCTCCTTTTTGACACCGTGTTGGCTCCTTGTTGTTGATGT
Source organism: Conus ventricosus (assembly GCA_018398815.1). Taxonomy (NCBI): domain Eukaryota; kingdom Metazoa; phylum Mollusca; class Gastropoda; order Neogastropoda; family Conidae; genus Conus; species Conus ventricosus. The sequence continues at coordinate 33,564,711 of CM031607.1, read as the reverse complement.
TGTTGATGATGACGTTCTTGTGATTTGGTACTCTGTCTGTCTGTCTGTCTGTCTGTCTCTCTCTCTCTCTCTCTCTCTCTCTCTCTCTCTCTCTCTCTCTCTCTCTCTCTCTCAACTGGGTCGACAAATTTATTCCGATGATGGATGCAGTCTCACTAGAATCCAAGGAAATTATTTTACTCGGAGACTTTAACACAGACCTTCTGAAAGCGCAAATCAATGGACGCAAGCATTCAATCTGTTTAACCTGCATCAACTCATCGAATCTCCAACGAGAGTCACACCAAACTCAAAGACACTTATCGACCATATTTATGTTTCAGATAAAACTAACATAGCAGAAGCCTGTGTCCCTGTTCTAAACTGTAGTGATCATTACCCAGTGTGTGTCACATGGTCCAAAGAAGGAGTAAAAATTCCCAAAACGGGACACAAGACAATAACCTACCGTTGCTTTACAAACTTTAACAACCAAGATTTTCTACATGACTTGCTTAGCTCAAATCTCTCATCCGTTTACAACATAACTGATCCAGATGTTGCTGTGGAATTTTGGATCAGAACATTTACAGAAATATATGATAAACACGCCCTCTAAAAACGATTAGAGTACGACATAATCCCAAACCGGCATGGTACACTAAAGAGTTACAGGAGGCAGGTTATCTTAGAGATCTGCTTAAACAACATGGCTATGAAGAGGAATCTAGAATACTGAGAAATGCAATAAATTCACAGAAGCGCAGAGAAAAAACGAAATACTATCGAGAACTAATTTCATCAAATCAGAACCCAAAATTGGTATGGAGAGCTATTAACGAGCTTACAAACAATCAATCTTCTTCAAAATCAACTATAATTAAAGACATCTCTGTCGAACAACTGAGCACCCACTTTTGCACTATAGCCAATAAAGTTGTCACGGCTGATTCTTCAAGATCAAACGACCTTCAAAAACTGAAACAATATTGCCATGATAAAAACATCACGTCTGAACTTTATATTCCACCAATAACAGTATTAGAAGTCTATCACTACCTAACGCACCTAAAACAGTCAAGTACCTGCGGGGTGGAAGGCCTAGACGGTAAAATTCTCAAACTATCAGCTCCAGCAATTACAGATACGTTGACATACGTCTTCAATCTATGTATCGACAAAAATCATTTTCCCAATAGTTTCAAAAAAGCAAAAGTCATTCCTGTCTACAAAGCATGTGACAGCTCAGACCCTGCAAACTACAGACCAATCTCAATCATTTCCACTCTTTCCAAACCTTTGAAAAAACACATAAACAAACACACATTACACCACCTTAATACATACCACTTGCTTCATCCAAGACAGTCCGGGTTCCGACACAACCATTCATGCCACACAGCACAAATCAACCTGGTTGATGACTGGCTAAACAGCATTAACAACAACAAATATTGTGGTGTCCTATTTATTGATTTCAAAAAAGCATTTGATGTGATAGACCACAACCTTCTTCTTAGAAAATTAAAATTGTATGGCTCATCCACAAGAACTCTTACGCTTTTTCACTCATATCTCACAAATAGGCAACAATGTGTGAAAATTAATACAACCTTCTCTT
>CM031607.1:33553111-33558111 GCA_018398815.1 Conus ventricosus | reverse complement strand
TATTCCTCAAATTTTTCAAAAGAGGTTCTTTGTAAGAGAGAATATCCTTCATGTAATATCAAGGGACTATGAATAGTAGCCGTATTGTCAGAATTGTTTGCACCTGCTCGAGCAATCCTGTCAGCCCATTCATTTCCGGATATGAAGCAATGGGCAGGAACCCAACAAAAATTAACTATTATACCTCTTGACATAAGGTTGTGAATACGTATTTTAATTTCTGATACGATTCAGCACGATTTTTTGAATTTGTAGATTCTAAAGCTTGAAGAACTGACTTAGAATCTACACAGAAGAGAATGCCATTAAAAGTCAAATGATAAATCAGTTATGTACTGTACGGCCATTAATATTGCTATAAGTTCGGCTGTAAAAATAGACAGATTAGCCCCAAGATGAAAGGACTTCTCAATTTTTAAAAATGAAATGACAAAGCCACAACCAGCATTATTGTTTAATGGAGACCCATCAGTATAGAAATTTACGAAGTGACGATAACAATCATTGATATGTGATTTTGCTTCGCAAGCTAGAATATTAATGTTATCAGTTTTAGATATAGTAGTATAGTTGTAATCAAATTTTTGTTTGAAGAGCTCCCAGTTTGGTACGGGACTTATGGGAAAACGCACAGCAAGCTTTTTATGATTCATACCTGAATTTGTCAACAAGTGAGAAGAATATGTGAGTATCGTTTTAGTGGCTCAAATGTTTTAGCACGTTTAGGAAAGTCTACATCAGACCTCATATCCAGTTCCGTTTGTTGTGCGAACTCTCGAGCAAGTAATCTTTTAAAAAGGGCTTCCTCAGTAAATCCAGTAAACCGTAATACAAACATAGGATTATATCCAAGACACAGTAAACAACTTCTGTCCTTATTATTTCGGTTAAAAATAAATGCATTCAGAACAAAATATGTCAAGAACACTCGATGTGCTTGCGGCGCCCTTGATAATTGTACAACAACACACGTTCTATACTTTTGCCCCTACTTTGATCCCGATTTGTCAGAATTTAGAAAGGATGCTTCAAAGTGCATATTCCAGGATACCATGTCTCTCTTAAATTTTGTACGAATTCTTATGTTAAGCCCAGTTGGCTCAATCCTGTAATTGCTGTTTCATGATCTTATTTTGTACAGTTGTTTGCTTTTACTTTTGATGTCTTTTTTTTATATACAGGTTAATTCTTACTTTGAGTTTCTCCTCATCACACATACACGCACACACGCACACGCACGCACGCGGGCGCGCACTCACGTACGCACGCTGCACGCACACACGTACGCACGCTGCACGCACACACTCAAACACACACACCACCACACACACACACACACACACACACACACACACACACACACACACACACACTCAAACACACACACCTTGTCTAATATCACATTTAGTGAAAAGACGTTAAATTAGAACACAACAACAACAACAACAACAACAACAAACAACACACACACACACACACACACACACACACACACATACACACGGAGGCGCGCGCGCGTGCGCGCGCACAGGTTACCTACCCACTATCGTATGTAGACGTTCGCGCGCGCGCGCGCGCGCGCACACACACACACACACACACACACACACACACACACACACACACACACACGCGCGCGCGCGCGTCTGCGCGCACATGTAACATATACAGACTCAGTAAGTTGAATGTTACACTTTCTCGATTTAAAATGGACAAATATTCTAGTTTTCCGTATGGATGATATCAATCACTCTCTCCAAATGACATATTTTCAAGTACATTTTACCAGCGAAACTTACCAAAGGCTCATTTTAGTCACTGTGAACCAGAAAAAAAACGCCGTCACTGTATAAATTGTATATTGTATGACTTCATCGGATCAACATTGCAATGACAGAGATGCTTTGAGCCAACAAAATCCTGTGTTCAAAGGGAAATAAACAATTCTGCCAGCCTCTTGCAACCAGATGTGATTGTTTCCCTTTGTTATCCCAACCTACTCTGGTGTCTCTCATTTGAATCGTCACCGATAGGTATACAACGTTTAATTGCACATATCTGACTACGTCCTTCTCTTCGTCAAAATTGCTGTTACTGTGATGAAAACAGAAAACGAAATAAACGGACGTATAAAACTAAAAGTCCGGTGAAGACTTCAGTATTTCTGTATGCTTGTTTCGGTCTGCTACGGACGTATAAAACTAAAAGTCCGGTGAAGACTTCAGTATTTCTGTATGCTTGTTTCGGTCTGCTACGGACGTATAAAACTAAAAGTCCGGTGAAGACTTCAGTATTTCTGTATGCTTGTTTCGGTCTGCTACGGAGATAAAATAAAATTCCGGTGAAGACTTCAGTATTTCTGTATGCTTGTTCGGTCTGCTACGGACGTATAAAACTAAAGCCCGTGAAGACTTCAGTATTTTGTATGCTTTTTCGGTCTGCTACGGACGTATAAAACTAAAAGTCCGTGAAGACTTTCAGTATTTCTGTATGCTTGTTTCGGTCTGCTACTGGCGTATAAAACTAATAAGTCCGGTGAGACTTCACTATTTCTGTATGCTTGTTTCGGTCTGCTACGGACGTTTATAAAACTAAAAGTCCGTGCAGCTCAAAGTTTTCTGTATGCTTGATTCGGTCTGACTACGGACGTATAAAACTAAAAGTCCGGTGAAGAGTTCAGTATTTCTGTATGCTTGTTTCGGTCTGCTTCCCGTTAGCGACGGGAATATGTCTTAGCGACACCACAAACGAATGTCGGATGGCTGGATCAACGTCGAGTTATACCATTAGATAACTTACTAACTAACTGACTAACTAACTGACTGACTGACTGACTAACTGACCAAGTAACTAACGAAATAACCAATTAATTAACTTACTAACAATCTGACTAATTATCTAACTAACTGAACAAAATTTACGAACTGACTGACTGACTGACTGACTGGCTGACTAAGTAAGTAAGTAAGTAAGTAAGTAAGTCACTGATTGACTGACTAGCTGACTGACTGCTAACTGACTGACTGACCCACTATTTACCTACCAAAGTAACCACCTAAGTAACTACCTAACTACTAATCACCTCACTATCTACCTATTTACCTATCTGTCTGCAACACCTACACACACACACACACAACACACACACACACACACACACCACACACACACACACAACCACAACCACAACACAACACAACACAACACAACACAACACAACACACACACACACACACACACACACACACACACACGCACCACGCACGCACGCACGCACGCACGCACGCACGCACGCACGCACACACACACACACACACACACACACCACACACACACACACACACACACCTCTTTGTATTTGTTTTCACACGTGCTGAGGGAACAGTCAGCCAACACGTTCGGCAAAGAAAGACAAAAAAGAGAGAGAACAAAAATACCCATCGAGGGAGGAAAGAGATGGAGAATGACTGACAGTTTCCCTAAGCGCCAATGAAAATCTCCCACAGTGCCAGAGTGCTGTTTTGCCAGAAAACAAAGACGGAATCAGAAAATAAAGTGGGGAGTTAGCGTGGAAACCTAAACCGTAGTTGCATCTGCATCCAAGGCGGCTTTCGGTCACAGTGTGAAAGTAACAAAGAAATGAAAGAATAAGAGAACAAACAAAAATTCAAGGGAGAAATAAACGAAGTTAAAGAAGAGAGAAAGTGAGATCGCATAGATTAAAAAAGGCAAAATTCATAAACAAACAAAGAAACAAAGAAACAAACAAAGAAACAAACAAAGAAACAAGCAAAGAAACAAACAAAAAATTAGACATGAAAGAAGGAAATAAAAAACCCGCCGAATTAGAAAAAAAAAAAATCAATGAAATAAAGTAACAAATCAAAAAAAAAGAGGAAAGACAAAGAGATGGACAGAAACAGAAAAGAAAAGTCATCAAAGAAGAAATAAACAAAAGAAAAAAACAAAGAGAGACAGGATGAATGATAGAGAGTAAGAATTCGAAGGGGGGAAAAAAACAGAAGAGAGACAAATAGATATAAAGAAACAAAGAAGGAATGTGAGAACTCAAAGAAGGAAAGGAAGAGAAGAAAGGCACAGAAAATAAGAAATGGAGGAGAATGAACGAATCAAAGCGGCGCAGAATGACAAAACAAGATGGTCAATGTCTAAACAGATTACCTGGCTCACAAAACTTTTTTTTTTTAACCTAGCGATTTGGCTGTCGATAAGGGAGAGAAGTATGAGGATGTTTTAACCAAGCGTCAGCTGAAAACAAATCTATGATGCCAGTGAGTTATTATCAGTTAAACCAGGAAAAAAGCTAACCAGTTGCTATCTGTGTAGACTTTACACCTTGGTTATTATGTTAACTGAGCTTTCTGTTAGAAAATAGAAAGACACACTTTACACATAGACACCAGGTACGTCCACCTTCTGTCAAGATATGGAATGACACATCGTACACTTAGGCACCATAGTTACTTGTACCCTTTGTCAAGTTATGGAAGAGACACTTTACACCGAGACACCAATAATTGCTTTTCCCTTCTGTCAAGATATGGAATGACACTTAGATAACAAGTACTTTTACCCTTTGTCAAAATATAAATAACCCACCTTACACCGAGAGACCAATGACTTCTACTTCATGTCATCTTGAGGCATGGGTGTGCTGTTAAATTAGCATTCAGTCAAGGTATGGAATCACACGCTTTACACCGTGTCATCAATTTCTTCTGCCTCACGTCATCCATTGCAAAATCGCTAAAGCAAACATTTCGTCATTCCATCAGTGAGTCAGTTAATCAGTTAGACAGTCCATCCATCCATCCATCAAACAATCAATTTATTTGTCAATTAATCAGTCAATCGGTGAGTCAAACAGTTAATCAGTGAATCAGCAAAAAAGTCACTCAATAAGTCATCAACATCTTTTCATGTACCCAAACCAATCACTGCAATCAATTAGCCCGACTGTCAAAATTTCAGTCAGGCAA
>CM031607.1:33540611-33543111 GCA_018398815.1 Conus ventricosus | reverse complement strand
ATTTGATTTCTAATTATATAAATGTAAGTACAGACTTTGGGATTTCTAATTATATAAATGTAAGTACAGACATTTGATTTCTAATTTTAAAATGTAAGTACAGACATTTGATTTCTAATTTTATAAATGTAAGTCGACATTTGATTTCTAATTATATAAATGTAAGTACAGACTTTTGTTTTCTAATTATATAAATGTAAGTACAGACATTTGATTTCTAATTTTATAATGTAAGTACAGACATTTGATTTCAAATTTTATATAAATGTAAGTACAGACATTTGATTTCTAATATATAAATGTAATACAGACATTTGATTTCTAATTATATAAATGTAAGTACAGACATTTGATTTCAAATTTAAATATAAATGTAAGTACAGACATTGATTTCTAATTTTATAAATGTAAGTACAGACATTTGATTTTCTAATTATATAAATGTAAGTACAGACATTTGATTTCAAATTTATAAAAATGTAAGTACAGACATTTTGATTTCTAATTATATAAATGTAAGTACAGACATTTGATTTCTAATTATATAAATGTAAGTACAGACATTTGATTTCTAATTTTATAAATGAAAGTACAGACATTTAAATTCTAATTATAAAAATGAAGTACAGACATTTGATTTCTAATTATATAAATGTAAGTAAGAATTTGATTTCTAATTATATAAATGTAAGTAAAGACATTTGATTTCTAATTATATAAATGTAAGTACAGACATTTGATTTCTAAATTATATAAATGTAAGTACAGACATTTGTTTCTAATTTTAATAAATGTAAGTACAGACATTTGATTTCAAATTTATATAAATGTAAGTACAGCATTTGATTTCTAATTATATAAATGTAAGTACAGACATTTGATTTCTAATTATATAAATGTAAGTACAGACATTTGATTTCTAATTATATAAATGTAAGTACAGACATTTGATTTCTAATTATATAAATGTAAGTACAGACATTGATTCTATTTATAAATGTAAGTACAGACATTTGATTTCTAATTATATAAATGTAAGTACAGCCCTTTGATTTCTAATTATATAATTGTAAGTACAGACATTTGATTTCTAATTATATAATTGTAAGTACAGACATTTGATTTCTATTATATAAATGTAAGTACAGACATTTGATTTCTAATTATATAAATGTAAGTACAGACATTGTTTTCTAATTATTAAATGTAAGTACAGACATTTGATTTCTAATTTTATAAAGTAAGTACAGACATTTGATTTCTAATTATAAAAATGTAAGTACAGACATTTGATTTCTAATTATATAAATGTAAGTACAGACTTTGGATTTCTAATTATATAAATGTAAGTACAGACTTGGATTTCAATTAAAATAATGTAAGTACAGACATTTGATTTCAATTAAAATAAATGTAAGTACAGACATTTGATTCTAATTATATAAATGTAAGACAAGACATTTGATTTCTAATTATATAAATGTAAGTACAGACATTTGATTTCTAAATTTAAATTAAATGTAAGAAGACATTGGATTTCAAATTATATAAATTTTAGTAACAGACATTGGTTTTCTAATTATATAAATGTAAGGTACAGACATTTGATTTCAATTATATAAATGTAAGTACTGACATTGGATTTCTAATTATATAAATGTAAGTACAGACATTTGATTTCTAATTAATAAATGTAAGTACAGACATTTGATTTCAAATTTTTTATAAATTTTAAGTACAGACATTGGATTTCTATTATATAAATGTAAGTACAGACAGGGATTTCTAATTATATAAATTAAGACAGACATTGGATTTCTAATATAAAAAATGTAAGTACGGGACATTGGATTTCTAATTATATAAATGTAAGTACAGACTTTGGGATTTCTAATTATATAAAGTAACTACAGACATTCGATTTCTAATTATAAAAATGTAAGTACAGACATTGGATTTCTAATTATATAAATGTAAGTACAGACATTGGATTTCTAATTATAAATGTAAGTACAGACTTTCGATTTCTAATTATATAAAATGTAGTACAGACAATTGGATTTCTAATTAATAAATGTAAGTACAGACATTCGATTTCTAATTATATAAAGTAAGTACAGACATTGGATTTCTAATTATATAAATGTAAGACAGACATTGGATTTCTAATTATATAAATGTAAGTACAGACATTGGATTTCTAAAAATATAAATGTAAGTACAGACTTGGATATCTAATTTTATAAATGTAAGTACAGACATTGGATTTCTAATTATATAAATGTAAGTACAGACATTGGTTTTTCTAATTATATAAATGTAAGTACAGACATGGATTTCTAATTATATAAATGTAAGTACAGACATTTGTTTTCTAATTATATAATGAAAGTACAGACAATGGATTTCTAATTATATAAATGTAATACGGGACATTTGATTTCTAATTTTTAAAATGTAAGTACAGACATTGGATTTCTAATTATATAAATGTAGTACA
>CM031607.1:33533111-33535611 GCA_018398815.1 Conus ventricosus | reverse complement strand
CGAGAAAAAAAATCGATTCAGTACGAAAGACCAATAGATGGACGATGCTTTCTTTGTTGCTCTCCATACCGCGACCTTGCCATTACCATGGCGATACATTTGTCTCTCATCTAGAGGGATCCGTCTGTCCGTCGGTTTTTAATGGCCGTTGACAATTTTTCTCTCTCTCTCTCTCTCTCTCTCTCTCTCTCTCCCCCTCTCTCTCTCTCTCTCTCGTCTCTGCTCTCTGGTGTTGTGTCTCTTTTTCTCTCTCCCCTCTCTCTCTCTCTCTCTCTCTTTTCTCTCTCTCCTCTCTCTCTCTCTCTCCGTCTCTCTCTCTCGTGTCTCTCTGCTCTGTCTCTGTCCTGTCTCCTCTCCTCTCTCTCTTCTCTCTCCCCTCTGTGTGTGTGTCTCCCCTCTCTCTGTCTCTCTCTGTCTCTCTGTCTCTGTCTGTCTCTCCTCTCTCTCTCTCTCCCTCTCTCCTCTCCGTCTCTCCCCTCTCTGTGTCTCTCTGTCTCTTCTCTCTCTCTCTCTCTCTCTCTCTCTCTCTCTCCCCTCTCTCTCTCTCTCTCTCTCTCTCATGCAACAGACAGGGTCAAATCAGAAACTTACGATTAAACAATACCCGGTCCGGTGTATGGAAACAGCAGAAGAGATACAGTACAAAGTTTTCCTTTGTTGGGTGTGGTGCTGAATGGGCTGGACGAAGTCTAAAAACGTGTTGTCGAAGTCAGCAATCAGCACAGACTTCTTTTTCTGCGTACGCAGGCTGATACTCCTGCGGACACTCCCTGTATAGACAGGTAAAGATTAATCCCATCTACCCAACAAAGGGATGGAGTTTTGTGTGTATGACAGGGTTTTTTTTATCCCGCCATTAAGGCAGCCATAGTTCATCTTCGGGGAAGGGCACAGAGTTCGACTTCCATATAAACATTATTTGTAACTTTTAGGAAAATGTTTTCGGTTGTGGAGGGACTGTTGCGAAACCTTTATTATTATTATTATTATTATTATTATTATTATTATTATTATTATTATTATTATTATTATTATTACTGCTTCATAATATAAAAAATTGGGGTAAAATGTAAGATACGCAACATTTTCGTTTTCGAATCAAATTTATCACCAAATAAGATATTCACTACCTTAAAATGGTGTGGTACACCTATTCGCCTTTCAACACTTTATGAGGAAAAAAAATCAATCACAAATCGAGTCAAAACAGACTTTGTTGTCTACACTGGCAATATTCCAGCAGTAAATGCCTCCATTCGTAGCATGACATTTATTCTGAGCGCCCCATCCAGAAGCCAACTATCATGAACTGTATCAATGTTCGTACAGCTACACATTCAATAAATAAGGGAACAAGACTGTATGGCGACATTCCGTTCTCGGTTGCATCAAAAGCCAAAAGCCGTGTTAAAATGGAGTCATAAACTTAGAGCAAACAAAAACTTGAAAAGATTATTACACTTTTTTTTAGTGGTTATAAGTTTATAACACTTTCGTCTCAGTTCCCCACTCTGACTTTTGCTAGCTGCCTTAAAACGCCTTTGAGTTTGAGTTTCTTCCTCTGCGGTGGTTAAAAAAAAAATTGACACAGAACTGTAGTTGGTGTGTCTCTGTTAGTTACTGTGCGTGGACTTACAACCGACTCCAGTTCTACTGATGAGTATCATCCAGGGTACGAAAGACAACTCCAGACACGCGTAATTATATGGTTCTGTCCAGTTCGATGGTACCCATAAACTGTCTGTGAAGGGGTTGATATTTACACTGTAGCGCCCGTTTCTCCATCCCATCCGCATCATCGTCATCATCATCATCATCATCATCATCATCATCATCATCTTCTTCTTCTTCTTCTTCTTCTTCTTCATCTTCATCATCGTTAATGATCAGAATTTTCGAAATGATAAAATGCGTGCAAGAAAATAATTGAGGAAAACCATAGTAAAAGAGAGTAAAAGAAACAAAAATCCACACAGATGTTTCATGACGTTAACTTCATAATACCCCCATTTTCCACTTTGTTATGTGCGGATGATGATAACAGGACTATTTTCTGTTATGGATATGAATTGTTGAATTGGTATGCTTGTGTAATGTTGGTAATCTTTAGCTTTTATAATATAATATATATATATATATATATAGTATGCTCCCGGAGACGACAGCAGAAAGCCTAGTTGTATCCCAGATCAGTGTGGTATCTTGGAGTCTGAGGGTCCACTGAGGAAGACAAGGCAAGTGCTGAGGACTGTGATTGGATTCCAATTGTTATCAAACAGTCAAACAGTCTAGTAAATCATTAAACTGACGGTACGTTTGTGGCCAATGTCATGCAAAATATAAGAGATTTTCTAACCATTTGTAGTGGTATAAAGAACTGAGCTCATTCAGACATTAAAGACATCCCATGTACTTTAACATAATACACAAAAACTATTTTTTAAAAATTAGTAAAGAAGGAAAGAGAAACCAGAGAAAACATCTACATTGACAGTCAGAC
>CM031607.1:33515431-33525511 GCA_018398815.1 Conus ventricosus | reverse complement strand
CATAGCCATACCATCGTCGCCAGTCAACAAAACACCAGAAGTACCAGTGATCACAAAAAACTTCAAGCTGTCTACACCCTGTACCGCTGTTCTGTACCTTTGTTCACGGATACCTGTCACTGAACACCAGAACAGCCACGTGTCACAGGGTACGCCAGTGGCTTTGTGCTGTCTGCATTACAGCTGGACAGCTCAAGCGTCCACCCCTAATAGCACCCACGAACAGAGCTCGCCAAGCTGGTCAACCATAGAACAGATCTCTTGGAAAACCAAACAAATCCATTCAATCGTTTGATGTGAATACTACACCGGAGTCACCTCTCTCTCGATATGCGTCTCCGACTACGCAGGACCAAAGTTCCTCATCCACACGGTACTGCAACAACAGCACCCTGCACATCTTCAGCCTTGCCAGCAGCCAGATAATGCATTCTAACAGAATATGGACCCTCAGGTACCTAAAGGCCAACCATGCCACCACGCTATGCAAGACCTCCTGCCTTAACCCACCATCCGAGATGAGCCACCTAGGCGTCGACGTTGCTGAACAGCCCCTGCTGTATCCCACAGACAGATGTAGTCAAACAAGACACCGCACACCATGATCCCTGCTTACAGAAGACCTCCACCATTCCATGACAGACTGTGAGACAAAAGAATTCAAAGACCTCAGTAAAACGTGCCAGCGACCAGCGGTAAATCTAACTCTTCACACATCAGAAGAATGCTACTACTGCCAGAGATCCCCCACACACCCTCTCCCCAAGACAGACTTCAGCACGGGAACCAAGAAGCTGCAGTCAACAGCGAAACCTCAGTCTGAACGCCAGACATACTGGACAGTTCAGACCTCAACGAACACAGCCAGACTGGCACAAAGGCCACAGGGAAAAACACCAAAACCCTCAAACACTCTTGTGATGACATCAAATCCCTGAATATCACGCCACTGTCCAAACCGACTGACCAGCCATTTGGAAAGAATTACCTGCGGAACGTCGCAGAACTGCTGGATTCACCGAGAATGTGTTTCGCTGCAATAAATATGTACTTTTATGTTGGTATATGTTAGAATCCATATTTAATATAGTAATCATAACATTTTGCATGTGACCCGTTTTTGAAAATGTATACACTTCCATATTAGGACTTAAAATTGACAATAGTATTAAATTAGCTTGTAGGGAGCTCGAACAGATGTATCTATGCAAAAATTGCCGATGGGGCTTGCTGAATCAAGTCGCTTCATAGACGGACTGAACATGTTCAACGGTCAAAGTCCGCTGTGTGGTGGACAGGGCAATGTGAACACCAACACAGAAAATGTCTGACGTTGTTCGGAGTTTCTTGACCTAATCGATTCCGTCATTTTGACCCCTTTCACACACAATGCTGTTCCAGATCTGTTGAAGGACGCAATACAAGACAGCGGGATTCCTTCCATATACTGTCCGGACTAGGCAGAGAGGTCTTCCAGTTGTTACTGGCAGAAAATTAGTGTGTGCGAGCGTGCATGTGTGTGTGCATGTGCGTGTGTGTGTGTGTGTGTGTGTGTGTGTGTGTGTGCGTGTGCGTTTGCGATTGTAGTGTTTTTCTGGCTCAGATACCACCTGTAGGTCGACCAGTCGTTATGCTACCGAATGAAAAGTGTGAATTAGAGGCCTGCCGATTCAAACACACTAGTTTTGAGGGGGAAATGGAAGAGAGGAGCAGGCGCAGGATGGGAATATATAATAAGCTTTCTTTTTTTGTAAGCCAATCACTTTCTACTGATTCTCCTCACCCCCCCCCCCCCTCCCCCCGAGAAAAAAAAAAGAAAACAGTCCGCTGAGTGTGGTCACTGTACAAAAGAAAGGAAAGACAGAGCCTTAAAATCATTAACAGATCGAAAGAAAGGGGAAGTTTCCTTTCGTACACCTCTTTTTTACAAAGGCGTGCGAAGATAAGATAAGATAAGATAATGTTGCTTATAGCCCAGCCGACCGCAAAGGGCCACATCAGGGCTGTCACCACGTTAAAATCAACTCACCAGTCATTAAAAAAAAAAAGGTAATGAAATGAATAATAGGTACACAAAATGCGCATGAAGCACTGGAAGCGGAAATACAAAGACAGCAAGCGGTGAAAAATAAAGACAAATGCCACCTGCTTCTACCCAATTTTAATTCATTCTAACGCAACAAATCTTGACTTCATAATGACATTCATTTTGTAAGACTTCCTGCCTCACACTTGAGGGCAGTTTTCTGTGCCTGCGCGCGTGTGAGCGCTCCATGCGTACGTGCGCGAATTGTGTAGTTTTTAACGAAATCACCGCCACACACAAATATAATACAAACAAAAAAAAACTTGGATATAAGCGTGCGTGTGTGTGTGTGTGTGTGTGTGTGTGTATGTGTGTATGTCTGTGTGTGTGCGCGCGCGCGCGTGCGTATGAGGGAGAGGTGCTATGTGAGTAACTACAGATAAGGTTTCGGGAAAGAGTGGGTGAGATGGGGAGATGAGGGGAAAGAGCCAAAAGGAAGAGGGAGAGGGAAGCAGGGAGGGGAAGCAGGGAGGGGGGGGGGGGTGCTAGGTGAGTGGACTGGCAGCATGTGAAGATGTGACGGGCAGAATTCTCTTTTTCACTCCTCTTTAGTCCGAATGAGAATCTGGCAGGTGAGTGTGTGGAATCTAAGGGACGTGGTTATGTGAAATCCTGCCTGTTGGAACATAACAGCGAGTAGGTTCAAGTCAGAAGCAGACAGGAAGAAAAAGAGAGAGAGAGAGAGAGAGAGAGAGAGAGAGAGAGAGAGAGAGAGAGAGAGGAGGGAATGAGATAGTGTTAAATGGAAGGAGTGCGGCATGGCAAGGAGAATGTCCAATCTGACCCCTCTCATGCTTTGCAATGAAATTTAAGGCCGAAACACACAAGAATGAAACTAAGTTCATCTGGGAATACCAAAGGTTACCAAAAATAATCCGTGCTCAGTTTTGTTTTCCATATTGATGAATTCACCCCCTTCCTCCTCCTTGCCCCCCCCCCCCCCCCCCCCCCCCCCCATCCTAATCACAAAAGATCTGGGATGCTGTCAGGATCCCATCTTTTCTCCCTCCTGTGGCCCAAATACAAAATTTGAAAATCAAGGTCGGTTAACCCCTCACGACCTCTGTCCCCCCCCCCCCCCCCCCCCCAAAAAAAAAAAAAAGAAAAAAAATATTGATACTACAATCATGCATGCTATTTTTGTGCATTCTCCCCCCCCCCCCCCCCCCCCCCCTCCCGAAACGGGCACAAATTCACAAACGCGAGCGCACGCACGCACACATCTTCACAGAAATAAATTCGAAGTAGTGTGCGCGCTTAAGGCAGCAGGCGGGAGGGGGAAAAAAAGCAAGGGAGGAGGGTCTTTCGCGCTTCCTCCTCCCCCCTCCCTCCCCTTATAAGAGCTCCATATCCGTCAAAAAGGTTTATTGACCGAATGACTTTGTGCAGAAGAAAAAGATCTTGGTGTAATGTTTGATAGCAGTCTGAAATTTGACAAGCACATAAACAGTGTAATGATGAAAGCAAATAAAATGCTCGGCATAATCAGACGGTCTTTTTCATATTTGGATACTGAAGTTTTTACATTACTATATAAGGCATTAGTTAGACCCCACCTGGAGTATGGAAATGTGATATGGAGCCCTTATTTAAAAAGGCAATCAGCAAGTATTGAGAAAGTACAAAAAAGAGCCACCTTGTTAATTAAGGAATTCAAATATGTTAGTTATGCAGATAGATTGCGAAGGTTAAATTTACCATCGTTAAAGTTCAGACGAATAAGGGGAGACTTGATTGAGACTTACAAGCTATTTAAGGACTTAACAGCACAAATTTTAACACATTTTTTCAACTAACCACTAGCCTAATCAAATTACAAGAAATTCTGATAACAAAATCCAAATTAAATATTGTCGCACTAATATTAGAAAATTTTCATTTAGTAACAAGTGGCACCGTATTGGAACAAACTACCTGCGCACATGAAAAAAGCAAAAGATTTGAATACTTTTAAAAACCTTCTGGATACTAACGCTGAGTTAAATATGTTAAAATCTCAATTTGATCGATAGAAATAAAGTAATAGAATAGATTAAAATATATCCTGAGCATATGCATGCATTAAGCAACCAATGTTTATGAAATAAGATGATTGGGACACAAAAAGCTGTGAGGCTATCAAAGTCCCAAGTGAACTGAACTGAACTGAACTGCATGTCCTCGCCATGTCGGAGCGCTCCAAATAAAATCTGCAAACAGTCCTTGACGGTTGACGTAAACGCGTACCGGAGCGGGAGGGGAGAAAGGGTATGGAACGACATCTCGGGAAGATTGCTTAGTACATATATATTGTTTCTTTATTTAATAAGAAAAGATTGGGGAGGGGGGGGGGGTGGATTCAAGACAGGTGACAATGTCACTAAAACCACATTCAGGAATGGGGGTCCATTTTGACAGCTTCCTTTTCGGCGTTGAGTGGGATTAAGTAGTAGACGTAGCAGTAGCGACAGTAGTAGCAGTAGGGACTGGCTTCCATGAAACTGAGAAAAGGAACATTTTCTTTTGTGAGACTTTTTTTTTTTTTTTGATTAATCAAAAGTGTGAAACTGAAATAAAAGCAGGTCTCTAATTTCTGGTCTTCAATTTTCGTTATGTTTACTGGTCAAGGACTCCCACTGACCAAAGACAGACAGAGAGACAACACACATTCTCCCTCACTTACCGGTCTGAACCAGGCTTTCGTGTTCTCAGCGTGGTGGACTCAGCGACGCCCTGCAGAAAGAGTGAAAGGAAACTGCGCGCGCCCTCTCCTGATTGGACGTGGGAAAATCACGCGATAACACACACACACTCACAACACTGTTCTCACGTGCAATGGAAAATGTCACTAGGTGAGCTTTGTAATCTCTCTCTTTCTCTCTGTATGTGCGTTGCACGCATGCTTGAGTGTGTGCGCATGCGTGTGAGTACGTGAGTGTTAACATGTGTACGTGCGTGCTTGCGTGTGCCCGACCAGGTCCGCGCGCGTAAGTGTGTATGGGGAGGGAGGGAGGCGGGGGTGCACGCACTCGCGCGTGTTTGCACATATAATATATATATATTATTCAATTAGTTTATTGTATATATTGTGATTTCCTGTTGTGTATATATATATATATATATATATATATACACACAGTACATATATATATATATATATATATATATATATATATATTGAATTATGAACAAAGCTTGGTCTTATGTCTTAGATTGAAGAAATAGGGGGAGATACGCATTCATATCTGCAGTGGTAGATGATTCTGCCTAACTAACAGTATGTGCTTGAGTTGGTGATTGGGGAAAAAATAAAATAAATGCTTCTCAAAACCAGCCTTCAGCAAGATTATATTATCCAAGGGGAGACATCCTCCAATAGGGAGAGAAACTCACTAACATATAACTCCTGGTCATATACCGATATTTCGAAATTTGGTTGTTTCTCCTCAGTGACCGCGGAAAGTGGTAATTTGACTCCTCTGCTTTTTCAATTTTAAGAAGAATGCAATCCCAGAAAAGGCTGGTGTGCAATACCTTAGTATGTTTGTTGAGTTTTCAAAAAACCAACCAAAGGTGCTATCTAAGAAGCAAAAGAAAATCATGAAAGAGCAAAACAAGCTACATTTTCTTGTGAAAAGTAGAAAATATAAAAAGATATCCTCTAAGACACAAGTGCTGAGGGCCAGTTCTTGGAATGAATCCGCAAGGGACTAAAATACAACAAACTAATAAATTCCAAGGATAAGTACTGAGCACCGTTCCAGCAACTTACAGAGCAGCTTGGTGTTGCAATGACTGCAAGAAATATTGAATTATAAACAAAGCTTGCTCTTATGTCTTAGATTGAAGAAATATATATATATATATATATATATATATATATATATATATATATATATATATATATATATATATATGTGTGTGTGTGTGTGTGTGTGTGTGTGTGTGTGTGTGTGTGTGGGGGAGGGGGTTGGGGGCGGGGGTGCACGCACGCGCGCGTGTTTGTATAAATACGCATGTGTGTGTGGTATATATATATATATATATATATATATATATATATATATATATATATATATATATATATAGTGTGTGTGTGTATGTGTGAGGGTGCCTGCGTATGCCTTGTGCTCGCAGGTGTATCTGCGTGGGGGTCATCCCGATAGATCCCCGCACCGATAGATCCCTGCACCGAACCGATAGATCCCCGCACCGATAGATCCCCGCATCGGTAGATCCCCGCAAAGGGATAGGGTTAGGGTTCGGGTTAGGGATCTATCGGTGCGGGGATCTATCGGGGTGCACCCTCTGCGTGCGTGTCTGTGTGAGGTGATTGTTGTGTTCTCAAGTCCTTGTGTGTATGTGTTTGTGTGAGCGAGTGAATGTGTGTGCAGATGTGTGTGTGCACGTGAGCGGGCGCGTGTATATATGTAGATATGTAATTGTGGTGAGCAACTTCAGTCTGCGAGTAGGGACATCTTTATGAGCGTTTGCAACGGAAAAATACGAGGGGTGTAAGGAGGGGATAAGAGAGAGGGGGAAGGATGCCAGTGGGAGGGAAGAGAGAGAGAGATAGAGAGAGAGAGAGAGAGAGAGAGAGAGAGAGAGAGGGAGAGAGAGAGAGTGAAGGCAGAGAGAAAGACAAGTACAAAGACAGGCAAAGATATAAACTTATTCAGAGAAGTAAACCCATACGAAAGACAAACTTCACTCTGAACAAATCGAATACAGATTTTACATATTTCTTTTTATTCTCCTATTTAAAGAAAAGAAAAAGGAAAAAATCAACAAAAAATATTAACACAAATGTGTGACACCAACAGGGAACATGGCACGTGCAGCCATAGTTATAATTCAAACCAAAAATATTGATAAGCATAATACTGAGATGGTCAGAGCACTCGCACACACACACACACACACACACACACACACACACACACGAGACGCAAGCTCTCACACACACACACACACACACACACACACACACACACACACACAAACAAACACACACACACACACACACACACACACACACACACACACACGAGACGCAAGCTCACACACACACACACACACACACACACACACACACACACACACACACACACACAAACACACACATACACACACACACACACACACACACACACAAACAAACACACACACACACACACACACACACACACACACACACACACACACACACACACACGAGACGCAAGCTCACACACACACACACACACACACACACACACACACACACACACACACACACCACATCAGATCTTTTCCTCATAATTCCTCAGTCTCGCAACCGTTGATGCGTGTTGTGGTAGTTCTTCCAGTCAACTGGTGGCTGTTAAACCATCATCCGAAACTTTCACAGGGCTGTAACGCCAGTTCGATCAGCACTGGATTCTTGCACTGTAGAGTCTAAGGGCCTTGGAAAGGATTGGCGCCGTTCCTGCACCCGCTGCAACACAAGGATGAAAATCTCAACTGCAACTATCACTGATAATTTTCTCGTCTGTGTGTTTCCTGCTGGAGGGGGGGGGGGGGGGGGGGGGGAGGGCAGAAGAAGCGGGGGATAGTGGTACTAGAAAACAGAGTGGAGAAAAAGTGGATGCTAGAGGATTCGGAATTCCAGTGCAAAAACGGAAACTGTTCTTCTGTTGTGCAGCGTGCTGTTATCAGCGTACCTTTCATCTTCATCTCCCGAGTCTTCTGCGTTCTTTTCAGCCAGCCAGGAAAATAAAAAGTTAACGGCGCAAAACCCAGTTTGATCGTCTCGACTAATTCAGTTTCTTGTGCACAATCGCCACCTCACTGCCCATCCGCCTCCTCCGCCAAACCCAACCCCTCGTCCCGCTCCCTCCTCTAAACTACCCTTCATCCCCGTCCTTAGCAACGCCTCCCACACCGCAACCCCCGTCCTAACTCATCACAGCACCATGCTTCCCACGCCAACCCTCCTCTCTACCAGGCGCACACACACACACACACACACACACACACACACACACACACACACACACAGTCACATACCTTGCTCTCCCCACCACCCATTCCCCACCCCAGGCCCATCACACATACACACAAACACAAGTCCATGTTGTCTTCAGAGAAACATGCAAGAACATTTTCGCCCGACTGCGTTTCCGAGATACCCTCCGCTCACCATGATGTACGCCACCAATGTTCTGCTGATAGTAGCATGCCCCTCTGGGGCGGACACCGGGCGCCACGATGATTGTAAGTTGTAGGTTGTGCGTTAGTCTGTGGGGTGGGCTATTCGTTCAGGTCGTTGATAGTTTCGTTCAGGTTGTAGGTCGTTCGGCTGGGTGCAAAGTTGTTCGTTTCGGTTGTGGGTCGTTCGTCTTATCTGAAACTGAACAAAAATCCACGTCTTGTTACAGATGCTGATGACGGGAAACCCGCCTCGGGGGGTCATACTGAACAATCTAAAATGTCTGGTGATACCGACCGTTAATGACGTCATAAAGAATCAAAGATGTTGACTCTTTTTGCCACTTTCGGGTTAGAGCTTCAGCCAAAAATAATGAACACGAGGGTTAAAGCTTCAGCCAAAAATAATGAACACGAGTTTCGTAACTGCAAGCTAATTACACCTATCACAGAAACACTACTACTTATCAAAGCAACACCTTATGAAAATACTTTTTGTGTTCTGGTTAAAGAAACAAGTTAAACACACGTACGAATTGTTGTGGACTAAACCATTAACGATGTCTAGTTTGGTATACTTAGAAGAACACATCATTCAGACCAACACGTCCACGGAAGCTCATAGTTAGGATACAGATACTGCCCACGGAAGGATACCGCTCTTATCATGCGCTTTTTATGACGCAGCTGGGAGAAGAGTGAGATCCAAATAGCATACTTCTGGTACCTTATATTGGTACACAATTTTACGCCTTTACATTCACACACACACACACACACACACACACACACACACACACACACACACACCACATGCATGCATGTAGACGCGCACAGACACAGCACTAATCAGAGAACCCAAGGATGAACAACCGTGGAAAGACAAAAACACAAATAGGGTAGTAAAGAGGGGAACGAGACCGAAAAAAAAAAAGAGAAGAAAATCACACGAACTCGAGGAGGCTACAATTACCTTTAAAGTATGTTGTTCCTGTTGCTGAGTGTCACAGACATTCCCAGGCTCAAGAGGATCCACCTCTGTAGCTGTTGTCTTTAGCCCCTGGATAATACACCACTGTAGTTGTCCGTACTTTCTGAGCCCTAATGATGCATGTTTGTGGTTGTCCATAGTCTTACGCCCTTGGATGGTGCCCTTTTGTGGTTCTGCATAGTCTTCAGTCCCCAGATGATGCGCTTCTGCAGATGCCCGACGTGTTCATCCCCTAGATGATATATCGATTACTGAACTGCATATGTTTACATAATTATGTAAATGATTGTTGATATTGTGTACTGTTCTTAAAAATGTTATGTAAAATACTGATTTACAAAAAAAATCAAAAATCAGGATTTGTTTCACAATGTTAGCATTGGCAGGAGCAGCTGATTGTGATTCTTGAGTTAACATTTGGTTCAACATTTTAAAAAGATATAACGAGTCCAAGTGTCAAAACATCACACACTATCGATATATCACAGATAACCGTTGCAGTGACGGAATGCACTGTCAAAAGTTCTACTGTACAACTGTCGCTGTCACGTACCAGTCGGTTTACCGGCCGTCACGTGCAGTTCTGAGCACCGTCAGAAATTCCACTCAATCTGCAGGTCCTCGCCACGAAGCCTCTGCCCAACGTCCCACTCAACACCTCGTTTCAAAACACCTCTCTTGACAACGCGTGATAAGGTACCGCTAGAACTATACGGCACCTCCCTTCAAGAAGATACATTGCTAAACACCCTGAACCAACAACAACAAAACAAAAGAAGACGTAATCGCGGGGTTCAAAGTGTTCCTCGTTGAGCGGACGTTAAAGTTCACGCTT
>CM031607.1:33485431-33495431 GCA_018398815.1 Conus ventricosus | reverse complement strand
TCTCTCACCAGAGCCTTCACACGACCACCCACTCACCCACCCTCACCCCAAAGAGAGAGAGAGAGAGAGAGAGAGAGAGAGAGAGAGAGAGAGAGAGAGAGAGAGAGAGAGAGAGAGAGAGAGAGAGAGAAAACAACCCTCTCCAAATCCGCCAGCCCTCACTTCACAGACGGCGAAGTAAACTACCAGCCATGCACAACATCTTGTCCTTTACCACTCCACTCCTGTCTCTCTTTCCCTTGGCAAACAAACACGACAGGGGAAATCCCCCCCCCCACCCACCCCCACCCCACCCCCACCCCACCCCCAATCCCTCCAAGTGAGTCTGTTAAAATATGCTGGTGGATGCACAGATGGTGAGCTGGTCGCTGCGTAAATGAGAAGAAGGTTCACTTCTGATGGGCCAGCGGCGGAGCTTCGAGCTCCTAATCTGGCATTGCGGGTTCGAATCTCACTAGCGCCCAACACCAAGAACGTCCCTTAACTGGCCGGCAATCTTAACATGTTGTGAGGATTAGTGTTGTGTTCGAAAAGTTCCCAGCGCTGTAGAGCGGTTCGCTGCCCTCCCCTACAAACAGCTCTCCTCGCCAGACCCGTTCCTTCCCACTGATAAAGTTGTGTCGATGAAGGCTGGGCCCGTGCCTGTCGGGCGTGTTCCAGGGGATTGCTGTGTGAAAACATCAGTGGGGCTTACGCCCCTCCCTCCATTCCCAACCCCAGCCCCCTGCCCTTTTTTAAAGGCCTTTTTCTCTTTTTGTAACATTCCCCAGTTACTCCGAGGCGTTTTCCATTAGCTGATTGATGCTGCCCACTAAACCTGAAGAAGAAGAAGAAATAGGATAGGTTGACAGGCTTTTGTTTATTTTGTTTCAATCATTATCATTTTTAAGCTTCTGTGAGCAAATCAATGAAAACCAAATCATATTTCCGCCTGGAAAGTACTAGTAGATAAGGATTAACAGAGTTATTTCCCATGTGTATGTAGGAGGGGGGAGATATAAGGGAGGGTGGGGGGTAAGATATGCAAAATGCGAAACGTCAACGGTTTCTTTTTTCTTTTTTTTTTCCTTTTTTTTTTTGGTTCTTTTTAGAATGTTTTGATTTTCCATGAAATTTCAGAGATACTTATCAGTCGAAAGAAACGCTTAAGACAGCTTTTCAGCAGGTCTTTAGAGAGCAACTCCCCCTGTCCCCACCCATTCCCTCCCCAATCCACGAAGAGGGACTTTCTGGTTCTGTCGGATTCGCTGTCAGCTTTGGAGGCCATAGCTGGCCGCAACCTTCAGCATCCAGAACTTTTAGACTTCTTTCAACTTTTTAGCAAGTTGAAAGCGGATGGTTACAACATTATTCTGGCTTGGGTTCCTGGTCATGTTGTCATCGGAGGGAACGAAATGGTTGATCGTTTAGCCAAGAATGCCACAAGAGAGAAATTGTCCAACATTTATATCCCCTGTTCAGATCTGAAACTCAAAATTAACGATTATGTGAGAGGCCTCTGGCAGGAGGATTGGAACACACAGACGGATAACAAACTCTTTCAGATCCGTCCAAACCTTAAGGAGTTCCTCCCATCTACGTCTGGTGGTCGTAAAGAAGAACCAGTTCTGTGCCGGCTGCACACCGGCCATTCGTATTTTACCCATTCCTACCTTTTAAAGAGTGAAGAAGCTCCGTGGTGCATTCCATGTCATGCGCCACTCACAATGAAACATGTTCTTTTAGAGTGTTGGGACTTGCACGATGTGAGACACAAACATTTTACAGCGGAGTCCATGAAGATCCTGTTCAGGGATGTCCCGCCTGATGTGATCTTTGGGTTTTTGAGATAGATTAACATTTGTCATCTGATTTAAAATTTTACGGATGAAAGGTTTTTTAACAAAGTTTCTGGTGCGTTTCTAGCAGATGTCATTTAAAGAGATGTGTGAAAGATGATTTTTTTTTTTAATGACTTGTGAGTTGATTTTAACGTGGTGACAACCCTGATGTGGCCCTTCGCGGTCGGCTGGGCTATAAGCAACATTATCTTATCTTATCTCCCTCCCCAATTATGCCAGTGTTTTGGAACTGAATTCCTTTCACGCCAAGCGGACTGGCCGCACCGAGGTCATGACTCGCAGAAATGCCCTTAGACTCTCAGATTTTTTTTATTTTATCTTGGTGCTGCCGGGATTTCGGAAGCTGAAACTTGTAGATACGTCGGCGTCTCAAGGTGTTGCCTTTTAGGCGGTTGCCTTACTCACTTCGCTAGCAGACATCTGTTCTTAGTCGAAAAATATAAGCTTTGTGATGTTCACTTTGGTTCCTCCTCGGCCAGATCCAGCTGCTAGTCTTTTCAGCTGTCATGTCAATGCCTTGAAACAGTGACTTCCACGCTGTTCGCATTCAGTAATAAGCTTTCTAAACGGATCCTGGATCGGTCCTGTCGTCCGTATCGAACCAACGGATCCGCACCAAAATATAATGGCTTAGTCCTCTGTCCATCTTCCAATTATCCCTTCAATTTTGTTACGATCGGTTCCATCGATAGAACGTACATACAAACAATCAAACATACAAACGAACGATGTGGGTGAGAACCTATTTGGCAAATGTAGTGATGCTACTCAGAAATATCTACAAACATTCCTTGCAGATCAAGTCTTCTTCTGTACGAGTGGGACTAGATGGATGGGGGTGTGCGTGTAGATTGGAATGGTGGAGATGGGGGAGGGGCGAGTTACTGGCCATAAGTCTCATTCCCCAGATAGATGGCCTCCAGGATTGTGCAGTAGAGAAGTAACGGTTGAAGAGAGTGCTTCACTTAAAAAGGGAGGGAATTCCAAAGCGGTGGGCTATTACCTGACTGAGAAAGAGCGGAAATCGATAGAAATTCTTTTGGAGCGACAATAAAGGAAAAGTCGTATGTCAGTGGCGGAACGGAGATAACGAAAAGGAAATATCTTAAGAAGAACCAGATCGAAATTTAAAAAGTCCGTTGCCAATCAAAATGTTCAAATAAATGCATGCTGGTATTTGATTCTCTCTGAGACTGGGAGCCAGTGAATTTAAATCAGAGGTGGAGTGGCGTGTTCGCAGTGCTGCTCAGTTCAGAACTTTACGCTGTGGTTAGAGAGTAGAACCAGAGCAGGCAGAGCAGGACACAGTAACAGTCAATTAGCCATGACAAAGCACAGCAAGAATTCCACATCTGTATCATCTACAGTGAGGACATTTCTGGAGTGAACTATTATTGACTTCAGGAGCAAGAATGCTGGTCTATGTTTAGAAAGCGTGTCCTCAGCGAATATTTCCTTTCAGGGAATCCGATGGAATTCAGCTTTTGCATTCTTTCTCTGAAAACCAATGCGTAGTTGCGGAGGACAGGCCAGAGGAGAATATCGCACGCACCACGCACCGACTAGACGACACACAACTACACCGTTCTCACGGGTTGTTTGCCTAAGTCGAATGCAGGCTCGCGCGTGTTTGACAACCTCGGCGACTGGATAATGAAGGGGGGGGGGGGGGGGGGGGGGTAGTGTCTCTGCGGTAGGTAGGCCCGAAGGTGCGTGCGCTTGGATAGGGAGGAAAAACAGTGATGTTTTCAGTTTGAATCAGTCCCCTGCCTCAGTCAGACCCTAACCCGTGTGGCCCGCTCATGACGGCAAAATCGTGCACGTACATGCTCGATCGTGTATGCGCAAACAAAACAAAGAGGTAGCTTACTCGTTTCGTGCCCTAAATTTAGCATGCGCCCGCGCGTGCACGTATAAACACACACACACACACACACACACGAACCCACACACACACGCACGCACGCACGCAGGCACGCGCGCCCGCACACACGCGCACACACACACACGCACGCATGTACGCATGCACACACACACACACACACACACACACACACACACCACACACAGAGTCGCGCGGGGTACTTGTCATGGTGACTAATTCTAGCTTTTTCTGGAGTTTGGTTATGTTTTCGATCGTTCCACTTTGTTTGTTAGTTAGCTAGTTTGTTTGTTTGTGTGGACATGCGGCGCCTTTATGAAAACGTATGTGCATGGGTGTACACACGTGTGTGTGTGTGTGTGTGTGTGTGTGTGTGTGTGTGTGTGTGTGTGTGTGTGTGTGTGTGTGTGTGCGTGCGTGCGTGCGCGCGTGCGTGCGTGCGTGCGAGCGTGCGTGCGTGCGTGCGTGCGTGCGTGTGGGAGAGAGAGAGAGAGGAGGAGGAGGAGGAGATAGAGAGAGAGAGGAGAGAGAGAGAGAGAGAGAGAGAGAGAGAGAGAGAGAGAGAGTTTTAAAATATATGCCCTACCTTCCAATCCCTTTGACCGTGACAATCGAAATCATGCTTGGTACCCGGACTATCGAAAATAGGATACAAAATATCGTAGTTCACAATCCTTCCGAATGCGTCAACATATTTTCATAGATTGGAGCGTATAAACGGCAATTAACATGTCAGATGGTCAGAAGATCCGTTGATAGGGGGGCGGGGGGGGGGGGGGGGGGGGGAGGGAGGGCGGGGGTATTCAGCATCACGAACTGTCAACAATAATGCGACTGCGACCTTAGCTCGGACAATGGAATGTGAACAAAACGTGAGGAATCCACTTTTGCTTCCGAGTGTTTTATGATCGGAAATTCCCGTTCGCCGGCAATTGACATAGCTGGCTGGGAAGTTTTGACTGTCACCTTCGGAAGCAGAAGTTCAGTTTGTGTAGCTTCCACGCTGGTTTTATGTGTTATTCTGTACTACTTCTGCTTCGTGCTTTGACATACTTGTCGCTTTCTTTAATGGTAGTGGATGTAGCAGCAGTTGTCGAAGCAGTAGAAATAGCTGGCTGTTAGCAGTAGCCTAGTTGCAGTAGGCTAGTAGTGGTGGTGATGGTGATAGAAGTAGAGGTCAAAGTAATCAAAGTATTATCACTAAGATTTTCGTTATCAACAATATCATCGTTGTTGTTGTTATCATATTGCTGTTGTTGTCGAACTTGTCTCTTCTCGCATCTCATCTGTTTCTGTGTTTTCTTTCTTCTCTCATACACAGGTTCTGTACCTGGTATTTCAGGTGCGCACGTGCGCGCGCGCGCATGTGTGTGTGTGTGTGTGTGTGTGTGTGTGTGTGTGTGTGTGTGTGTGTGCCTGCGTGGAGGGTGGGGGAGGGGGGTATATGTGCCTGTGTGTGTGTTTTTCATTTTTTTTTCTTTTCTCCCCTGCACCTTCCTCCGCCCTTCCCTCGACGCTTCTGGGCTGTCATAAAACGAATCTGTTTTCGCTAAAATATATATAATAATAATTATTAAATTTAAAAAAAGAAAATATAGAAAGGAAAAGAGAAAAAAATTCGCCCAAGGCCGAAATCCCGAATGACGTGGATCCAATTCCAAAGTGGACGGCGACCTTATTCATTACAATGCCTTGATCGTTTGAATGTTGACGTCTGCGGAAGAAGAAAAAGGAGGAGGAGGAGGAGGAGGTGGGGGAGGAGGAGGAGGAGGAAGAGCAGGGGAAGAATTTCTTTTTTTTTCAGTTCTATTCAACAAAAATGTGAGTGCAACTGAAATCATTGTTTGCGTGCTCTAGATTTCATGTATGCACAATGAGATCAACATGTACTCGACGGGCACCATAGTCTACTCGACAACGGCGATCTTAGTGACATGTCTTGTTCAGGTTTTTTTCCTTCTTCTTCCTATCCTTGATTTTTTTTTTTTTCATTTTCATTTTCTTTTTTGGTGCGCCATTTTGGGGCATATTTGTTTCTTAGTGTAAGGAAAAGCAAAGCAACATAGCGGCAGTTGACGCTGAAATGGCTTCTTCATAACGATTGTCAACAGTTCTAAAACCAGCGGCTGATCACTGGTTTAATGTTAAACATGGGTCATATACTAACACAGATGCAGAAATACGTGAAATTTATCACACCCATGTAAAACAAAATTCATTCATTCGTTTAACTCTTGAAAAAAAAAGTTAAATTTCTTCCCTCGGATAACTTGATCTTCCCTCAGATACGATCGACTTATCCACCCTTGGATAAGTCGCCCCTCTTTATAAGTCGACATTTATTTCATTCCTTTTTTAAGTTGTATTTATATATCTATTTATTTGTTTATCTATTTGTTTGTTTGTTTACCCCAATTCTTTCTTTCTTTCTTTCTTTCTTTATTTATTCATCATCATCATCTCAAAAAAACATCATCATTTCATTATCTTATTATTACTATTATTATTATCATCATCATTATTTTTTCATTATTATGCTTTTATTTTTTATTCAAAAAAGTTATTTTGTTCGGTTTATATATCTATCTATTTTCTTACTTGTCCATTCATTTTTTTTTCTTTCTTCTTTTTTTTTTTTTTTGTTTTTTTGTTTTGTTTTTTTTGTTTTGTTTTTTAGTTTGGAGGCAGGGTGTCCAATGAGCTCGACTTATCGGGAGGAAGACAATGTTTTATTTCAGCCGCATGTAGGATTCAAACTCCCCAACGCCCCCCACCCCCAGCGCGAACTCCGTACTGTACCACTGAGCTGGATCAAATTGACACCGTGAGTCACAATACTTCCAACTGGAAGGAGGAAAACCTCCAATGGTGGCAACTTGGACTGAAAACCACGGGAGGCCAAGATGGGACAACTGGTTGTGGTTGTTTATGTGTCACTCACTCACGTCAGCAAATTTTAAAAACAGACTAGAAGTGCGCGGTATACGGCTCCTTCACTGCCTACGGACGTGAGATACATATCCTCACACTATACCTTTCTTAGCTTTGAAGGGGAGTTTACCCCCCCCAGCGGGGCTGGAGAGTTCGAAAGATCTGAGGAATGTTATTATACGACCGGGTTAGGAGCAGATCGAAATTTACGAGGGAGAAAGGACGTTGGGAAGGTGGGGGTTGGGTGGAGTGGGGTGGGATGGGATGGGGTGGGGTGGGGTGGGGTGGGGCGGGGCGGAAGAACGGTGAGAGAGGAAGGGGGTGCTAATAAATGGGCTAGGGAGAGACGAGAAAGGTTGTGGAAATGAAGATTAGAGAGAATTTCGGATGATTCCGTTTGTGGGAACTCTCTCTCTCTCTCTCTCTCTCTCTCTCTCTCTCTCTCTCTCTCTCTGTCCGTCAGTCCGTCAGTCTTTGCCTGTTTGTTTGTTTGTCTGTCCGTCTAGAACGTTTGTAGAAGAAATAAGATTAGACTGTGCAAATGCTATATCAATAAGCTGAATAAAGGTGTGCTTGGTACTGACAAAGATGTAGTCTTAGTATGTTGTTACATTGTACCAGAAGGTGGTCCTCTGTACAATAATACCGATCTGAAAGATGGAGTAGTTATATTGGAAGAAAGTTTACTCCGAGCAAGTGGGTGATGTAGGACTTTCGGTCATGATTTGTGGAGATTTGAATGCCAGGACAGGCTCTTAGCCAGTCGAAATGCGGAAAGTATATGGTCAACTTTGAGTCTTTTACTGGGTTTTATGGTGACCATTTAGAAGACAGTTTCCATAGAAACTCAAAAGATGAAATGTAATAATTTTGGAAGATCTTTGTTGGACCTTTGTTTTTGTTTGATCTTGACATTTTGAATGGGTATTGCAATGGAGACAGAGATGGAGAGTATACATTTGCTTCACCACAAGGATGTAGTGTTATTGATATTTTCTTGTTCCGGAATGTTTTTCTCAAACCTGCAATATGATGTTGGTGATTGTCTTGAATCCTGGCATTTACCATAGAAATGATAGGCAAAACGGAATGACCAAAAATACCCAAGCTCAAGAACCTGTTGTTGAAGAAAAAATCTTTTGGTCAGAAGAGAATGCTGGAAATTTTGAAAAGTGAGCTGAATTCCAATCAATTTAAAGAACAGCTTGAAAATGCCTACCAATTGTTAAATGTGGATGTCAGCAGATGTGTGAATATTTTTGTTCAAGCAATGTATAGTGCTGCTGCATGCATGGTGAGAACGGTTGGTAAAGGAAAGAAAAATCAGGATGAGTGGTTTGATTATGATGTGATCAGAAGAAGAAGAGGTGAAGAAGCTACTCAAAACTTTCCAAAGGAACAAAGCAAAAGACAAAATAGAAGAACTGAAAGAAAAATATACTAGTGAGCGGTCAGATTATGTTAATTTGAAACGACAAAAAGAAACGTGAATTTGAGCAAACAAAGATTAACAAATTAAAGACTCTATAGTGATTCAAAATTATTTTGGTCAACAATTAGAACAATTAACAGAAAAAGAACGACTTATAGCGATATAACTATTAGAGCAAGTGTTTGAGCATTTCCGCAATATCTTTAATTACCCTGAGAATATAACTGAAAACAATGGAAGCGTTGATTTAGAAGCTGATGACTTTGAGGAACCGTTATTTAATGATCCAATATCTAGAGAGGAAAATTGTTAACAGTATAAAAAAATAAGATCTAGAAAGAGTGCAGGTCCAGACATGATCTTAGGAGAAATGCTAAAACATTCTAATTCACTTGTAGGGGAAATTTCTGATAGTTTTGTTTAACAAGTTATTTGATGAAGGAATCTTCCCGCTAGACTGTGCTATATCTATTATAATTCCATTGCACAAAAAAGGTGACATCAATAATCCAGACAATTACAGAGGCATTGCTCTCACCAGTATATTGGGAAAAGTTTATACAAATATTCTAAACAGACGATTAACTAAATGGGCAGAAACAGAAGAAAAAATAATGAGGAACAAGCAGGATTTAGATCAGGCTATAGCACGATCGATCATATTTTTACGTTATTTTCTCTGGTTCAAAAATATCTTTTCAGACACAGCAAATTATATATAGCATTTCATAGATTTTCGTATAAGCGTTTGATTCTGTTAACAGAAACTTGTTGTGGACCACATTGCGCAAAGAAGGTTTGGGAAATGGTAAAGTGTATAGGGCCCTTAGAAGTGTATACAACTCGGTGTTTGCTTACGTCCGAGATTAAAGGTATGTATTCTGACTTATTTGAATGCCCACGTGGAGTTAACAAGGATGCCTGCTAAGTCCCCTGCTGTTCTCATTTTTTATCAATGAACTGGCTACGGAAGTAGCTAAAAAGGGAAAACATGGTGTTCAGTTAATCCCAGGTGCATTTGATGTATTTCTGATGTTGTTTGTGGACAATGTTATTCTTTTAGCAGATACTACAGTGGGACTACAAAATCAATTAAATGCACTGAAAGAAGAAGCTGATAGATTAGAGCTTACAGTAAATCTGGACAAAACTAATGTAATCGTTTTCCAGAAAGGGGGTCATCTTTCAGCCCACGAAAAGTGGTTTTATGGAAACAATGAGATTAGTGTATCAAATTCATATAAATATCTTGGTCTTTTCTTCACCACAAAGTTGCGCTTACAAAAGACATGGGTTGAAACCTATAGAAAAGGAAAAAGGCACGATAGAAATCTTAAGATCTTAAAAAAAATTAAATTGTATTGATTTTCTCTCTTTTTTGGAAACTCTTTGACTCTCAGATTGAACCAATGTTAACGTATGGCGCTGAAGTATGGGGTTTATTGAACAACAGTGAAATGGAGAAGGTTCATACATATGCAATCAAACGTTTTCTATCGGTACCATTGCATTCGCCAAATAAAATGTTATATGGTGAAACTGGTCGGTACTCCTTGTATGTTAGAACCTACATAAAAAGTATAAATATTGGCTTAGGTTACTACAACTTCCAATAAAAAGATTGTGCAAACAAGCTTATAAAATGATGTTGATTCAGATGGAAAATGGAAAGCAAAATTGGGAATATTCTGTAAAGAACGTGTTAGCTACTCATGGGTTCGGGATTGTTTGGATGTGTCAAGATGTTGGACATGAACAAGTGTTTTTGTCCGAATTTAAAGATCGGTTAATCTCGTCTTATAACAAGACTGGCATTTCATTTGGAAGAATCGGACAAGTATACATGGTTCTTTTCTTTTAAGAATGTTTTTTCAAACAGGAAAATTATATCAGAGTTGTAAACAATAAATGGCA
>CM031607.1:33477931-33482931 GCA_018398815.1 Conus ventricosus | reverse complement strand
AAGTACGTTCTTAGGACCTCAACACCTGACAACTTTGTCTCGGAAGAAGTACAAATAAAATCAGAAATAAATTATCCTAAACGGGCCAGACATATATCTTCATTAAAGCCAATTGGCTCATATGTATCTGACTTACTTAAAGAGTCGGAAATAAATCCACAGTGTATTGATGCACAGCAAGTAGTTTCTCCTTACCCTAACTGGGAGATGAATAAACCACATTTTGATATCAATTACACTGATGTGAAGAAGAATGAGAATCCAAATATTATGCAAAGTGAAGTCCGATTTTACCTAGAGAATAAATGCCCAAATCATTTAAAGGTATACACAGATGGCTCACTCTTAGATGATCATCGTGCTGGTTCAGGTTTTGTTATACCAGCTTTAAAAAAAGAAAAGTCATACTTCATTGGTAAAAATCGATCAATATTTACCCCCGAACTCGTTGCTATACTTATGGCTCTTACTTACATAGTTGATCTTCCGTTGAACATTTTTCAAATTATATTCTGCGTCGATCCTCAGTCCGTACTGTATGCTTTACGTTCATTTGATTACAAGAAAAAATCCAAAATTATCAAAGAAATCAATCAAATGATTAACATTTTAAGTTTAAAGGGAACCAATATCACCTTTTGCTGGGTTCCTTCACACGTTGGATTATATTCAAACGATTGTGCTGATAGAGCCGCAAAGAAAGGTGCAAGGCAAGACAGGGAATCAATAGAAATAAACATCCCATTATCCGTTACAGAAGGGTATCATTTACTAGAGCAAGCATCGTGGAACAAAGTTTCAAAATCTCTCCATAGGAAGGAGAAATTCTCTGGTCTCTTACTGAATTCGGTTAGTTTAACAAACAAAATAGCTGTGAATTATAGCAACAGTTTCAAATTTAGACACATTACTTCGCTCTCTTATAGGATAAAGCTTAATGCCTTCAAAACAAAATTCAGCAAGAATGTTAAATGTCTGTGCGGTGAACAAATTTCAAACCAACACATTCTTCTGGAATGCCAGAGTTTGAGACCTATTTTACCGGCTATTTCTGAAAGTTCTCTTGACAGTATTCTTGAGAATTTTAGTTTGTTGTTTGATATTGCGAAGTGTTTACTACGCAGTCCTATGGGACATTTGTTATAGTTTGTGTTATGATTCAAAATAGTTATTTAAAGTTGGCTTTCCATACCTTTTTTTTCTTTTTTTAATTGCAAAGATTGTAAAGATGCTTTTTTTGTTTTTGTTTTTTGTTTTTGTTTTTGTATACGATTGCAAGATGACCCACCCACCTCCTCCTCATGCTCCCCCTCTCCAAATCCTTTCCCTTCGTGTAATATCACTTAATGTGGAAAGACGTTAAATTGAAGACAACAACAACAACAACACACACACACACTACTCCTGGTTCTGCAAATCACCTGTTCCATAATAAGCGATTCATGCATCTGTAAGTTCCTTTGGTCTTCATTGGGTTTTTTTCCCCCCTTCCTCTCTTTCTTTTCTTTTCACGGCTGTTCCTCTCCGTTCCACTTCAGCTGCTCTAGTTACACACACATACACACACACAAGCACACACGAACGCTCGAGTTTAAAACATGGCTGCGTCTCACGTGTGGTATAGGGTAGCGGAAAGTGACATGACGTAATGTGACGCGGAGGAATACAGTAAAGTCTATCAAACTTTTCATTGGACAGATGTCCTTCGCGTAGAATCCAAGATCCCGTAATGCAATGCAATGCAATGTAGTGCCATGTAACGTACTGTAATGCAGTCTGTTTCAGCGCCAATGAAATCTGTAACTTCATCATGACAACGGAGTCCTTTGTGTGAGACTCGGGCTGTTTTTCAGTCACTTCAACTTCTCCTCACGATCGCCTAAACATTTTGCGCGCCATACATTGGGATCTCTTCAGACCCAAGCTTTTAGTACAGAAATATACTTTTTGTCTTACGTCGTGGGTTTCCCGATACCCGTGTTTGTTGTTGTTGTTGTTGTTGTTGTTGTTGTTGTTGTTGTTGTTTTAAAGGAATAAATCCCTGCCGCATGTCGTGGTGTCTCTTTGACACCTATGCTTTTTCTAAAGGATTGAGGGTTTGCCGTACGACATGGGTCTCAGGTACCCACACTTTTTTCCCCTTAAAGGAAGAAAGCGTTGCCATACGTCACGGGTCTTCGGTACCCATACTTTTTTTTTTTGAAGGGGTAAAGCGTTGCCGTGCGTCATGGGTCTACGGTACCCATACTTTTTTCCCCACAGGAGTAAAGCGTTGCCGTACGTCATGGGTCTTCAAGATCCATACATTTTTTTTCCTGAAGAAGTAGAGCGTTCCCATACGTCAAGGGTCTTCGGGACCCATACTTTTTTTTCCTACAGGAATAAAGCTTTGCCCTGCGTCATGGGTCTCGGAGACCCATTCTTTTTTTCCTAAAGGAGTCAAACGTTGGTGTACGTCATGGGTCTCCGAGACCATACTTTCTTCCCTAAGGAATAAAGCGTGGCTGTACGTCATGGGTCTCCGGGACCCATTGTTTTTTTCCCCCAAAAGGAGTAAAGCGTTGCCGTACGTCATGGATCTCCAGGGGTCCATGCCTTTTCTGAAGGAATGAAATCTATGTACTTCATCGTATTACCACAACAGACTCCTCTGAGTGAAACTCGGGCTGCTCTTCAGCCATTTAATCTTCGCCTGTGTGGCCTGAATTTTTTTCAAAGGACTTGAGTTTTGCCGCACGTCATGGGTCTGCAGGGACACATACTTTTCTACAGGAGGAAAAGCCCTGCCGTACGTGGATCTCCGGGGATTCGTGCTTTTTTTTTCTAAAGAAATAAACCTAACCTCGGTTTTGTTTGTTTATCTGTTTATTTTCGTGCACCACTTTGTTGACAAAACCAATTTTTAGGTACAGATGCGGGACCGTGCTTTGTTGACAGAGTCATACATTTTTTTTCCGAAGATACCTTTAAAACTGATTTCGTTATGAATCACGACTGCAAGTCAATTGAACACCCACGATATTTGGCGGAAGGTTACAAAGAACAGCAACAAACAACCCGACAACAACGCGTTTGGCTCTCCGAAGTTGGAACACTGTTCAAAGGAAGGCGGACGCCAACCTTATCCCATTCGGAAACAGTTGCAGCTATATCGGCCAGCGCGGAACATTAAACAAAACAAAACAAAACAAAAAACAGAAAGCAAAAACAAACAAGCTAGGGCAAGCAATGATCTCCAGTTCCAGACACGCTACTGTCCTCTTGACCGATATTGACCACTTCGGGCTCTTATCGAACCATCCCAAATCGGCCAGTTCCGTGTCCAGGGCGAGGTCAGCGAGACCCCGGACAGTCCGTGACATAACGGAAACCACTTTATCAGAGAGGGAGGTGTCGGTCAAGAGCAGAGACGATGACAAACCACTCCTGCTCCAATGATAACCCAGACACAGGACTTCGGGACAAAGCTTATTACACCAGAGAATGTAAATATGTTTGTTCAAGACCACCATCTTATTTTGCACGAAAACCCCCTTTTCACATACACATCGCGTCCATCACATATCAGTTTTGACCAATTTTAACACCTGTTTTTAAACAAAATTAAAAACCCCAAAACCTCTAAATATTGACGTTATTAACACATTAAAACGGGGGGCTTACGTGCTAGATAAGATTGGTGATCGTGAACAAAGATATTTACATTCTCTCCGAGAACATAAAATGAACTAACGCTTATATGGTTTGGCAGTTCTGTTTGCCCGCGGTCGGTTGCTAGACCGGTCCTGCAACTGTGTGCAGTGGTGCGTGCAACGTGAGACTGCTGCTAGTGAATTGTTAATCACCAGGCGGCGAGCTCAGATGTTAGGCGTGCACTTTCAGCCAATGGGCAGGGAGTATGACGTCATTTTAGCCGGGCACCAAGTTAGCTGTCGGTCGCCATCATTATGCAGCGGAGGGTTAGGTGCCTAGACGTGCGTGTATTATCTCTCTCTTAAACAAATGGCTGATTCGAGTGTTGGAAGCTGGGTTCTCTTCACAAGAAGCCACTATGGATGCTAGTTCTCAAGAAAGCCAAATGGGCATTTGCTTTATTCGGATGATCAAAAAAGAATAATATTGAAATGATTTTATATCTTAAAAATTGGAACGTGGCGAGCCTTGCTCGAAACAACCGGTCAAAATAGAGCTTAAATCTTTTGGAAGCAAAGCAAGAGAAACGTGAAATGACAGTAAGTGAACTGGGCGCTTTTACGCAATTGTTTTGTAGAGAAATTGATTATGAGCCGATTGACGAAGGTTCGTTTATGAAGCTGAAAAACATAACTGAAATTACCTGTTTGCAGAAGGCCGGTTCTGCTGCAATCCTCTCAGTGAACGCCACAAACTCATGACGTGGGCCTAAAAATAGTACCGGTTTTGCAAAACGCTCGGCTATTGATCGTTTTGAGCGTGAGTGGTAGCCTGCCTGCTGGCATTTGTACGCCTGTATTACCAGCGTTTCAGCCATGGTCGGGCAAAGGTTATGAGAGGGAGGGAAAAAACCCTGCCAGGTGCCAGCCATGGTCGGTTAAAGGCTGCTGCTGCACTTCGATTATATGACTTTTTTGCTGTTGTGGCTTCGCTGTTTTGCTGCTGCTTCATCTTCATTCTGTCTATTGTGTGAATGATTCTCGTGTGTGTTTGTGTGTCTGCGTTTGTTTGTATTTGTTTGTTGTTTGTTTGTGTTTGTTTGTTTGTGTCTATATGTGTGAGAGAGGCGTTTTGCCATACAAAGCATGCAGTATCAGGTCAAAAGACTGCTATTGATACTAATTATTAAACACAGCCACCCCCACCCACGCACGCACACATATAAAAACCTAATGACTCACAGGCGCTCTCATTTAATACATTAATTAAATCAACAAACACTGGCTTTTCGCTACAGAACACTAATAAATACCATAATGTCTAACACTGCTTTTCCACTGTTCTATATCCGTCAGATCAAACAATCT
>CM031607.1:33440392-33477831 GCA_018398815.1 Conus ventricosus | reverse complement strand
AGGTTGTTGAGTTTGATTTTGAATCCACTATGTCCAGGTCTATGTGAGGAACACATTTTTTTCACATGATTTTTGTGAGCCAGTTCTTCCTAAAGGCCTTATACATGCTTGAGTAACTTTTTTTTTCCTGTTTTCTTTGAGTTTTTGGCCATTTCATCCTGCATTCTGAGGCACCTTGCATTCCAGAATTAACAGTATTTTTGCCTGTTAATAAAAGTGTTTAAATGTGTGTATGAGTTTGTTTTGACTGTTCATATCAGAATGGGAATATTTTGTTTTTTCAATGTGATGAATGTTTTTCTTTTATCTCTTTTCAGTGTGTGCACTGAACAATTGGGCCACAGCCTGTAAAGAAGGAACACAGTCCAACAACACATGTATGAATTTGTTTTCTTTTTTGTTTTTTCATTGTCATGTGCAAGCTTAAAAATCCTAAAAATGAATATGCAGTAATCAAAATAGTTGTACCGTAACTCAGCTCGCAGTATATCTTGTGGGATAGATAATCAGTTGGGTTTTTTTTTGTCTCCTGTAAAATTTGATTTTTAGACTTGCAGCATTTGTATTTCCAGGCAGCGATTTGTTGGGTCCTAAGTGAATGAGCTGTGAGGGGGCATAGATTAAGCACTGGCAACAATCCAGAAGTTTTCAATTAATTGGCAGTCCACAGTCTTGCATAAAGAGATCATTGTTTTGTGATAAATCTACAATTGTCAAACTGGCCATATTTTTCTGAAGTGAGCATATCCCCATTCTGTACAAGATACTGCCCCTTAGTGTTGTTGTGGGATAGATCATAAGCGGGTGAGCTTGGAATTGGTGTGATGTGGCTTCTTCCTTTGGCACTTGCAAGAGACGCACCAGATGCACTGATGGAGATGGTGTCACATTTGTTGGAATGTCAGGCACTTGCACTGAATGTCCCAGGGGACAACAAAACCTGTCAGAACCGTAAGAGAATGCTAAAAGGCAAAGGACTGACTTAAACCAGCCGCCGTGGCGAAGTGGTTAACGTCGCGGACTCCCTGCTGGGAGGTCGTGGGTTCGAATCCCATCAGAGTCATGTGGGTTTTTCTGCCCCGACCGGCTCCTACCCAGAGTTGAGTTGCTGCGGACTCAGTTGGGAAGACTGGGACCACACAGCGAGTTTCATCCACTTAATGGATGCGTTTCTGAGAGTGTTGCTCAAATTCCTGACAACACTGCAGGTGTCTGTATCTCTCGGGTCTGGTTGACGCCAGGATATATTATGAAAGGAAGCGTAGAGTACAGCCCTGTCATGTAGTCTCAGACCGAAATGGAAATCCGTAGCATCATCTTAATCATCCTCATTCACAATCGATCAGCATTAAAAAAAAAGTCTCAAATTCTGTGGCCCTTCATGCCCTGCTCTCATGGTGACCTCAGTTTCGATGTCCTCTCCACATCAGTGGCCTTGGTTTGGTTCCGTCGGGTCACCGGTATCGCGAGTCCATGGGGGCTGTCGTTTGACGGACGTGGTGGCGCCCTCCGGTGGGAGAGCTCACTCACTCCTTCTCCACGACTAAAGGTCAACTTATTTTTCGTCAGTAGGGGGCTTAGTAGGTGGTGTCCTGGCTTATGTTTGATCAGAGCAGGGCGCGCCACTGAACCACCACCGAAGTGACTCGGCAGCATTTGCATTTGTCTTCTTTCCAGTTGGCATGCCACTTGACGACTCCACATTGAGCTGCTCTCTTGTGATTGCCGTGCCTAGGAGGCATAGGCGGCGGGGCCGGACCGGGCTGTGGCTGTGGTCTCGGGGGGTGTGTCGGAATGAGCGGCCCGTTGGTGCACTGCCTCGGAGGTGGAGTGCAGAAGTTGGGACAAAAGCAAAAAAAAAAAAAAAAAAAAAAAAAGGACTGAACTTAAACGGCCCCTCAGAGCAACAGAAAACAAGAGACTATCCCTTTGTCATCACTTCAAATGCCCAGATGGCATGGAAGGATTGATTGTGAACCTTTCTTCAGGGAGCAAACCAACAGAACCCGAACAGTTGTGTCAACTCCAATTTTTTTTTTTTTCTTTTTCTGCATGACCGTAGAGATTGTTGGAATCGTAGTGCTCTCAAAGACCTGACAGTAGCATAACCGTATACAAATATTGAAATTGATTCAAACGTGTCATGAACTTCAACCAAGACACTTAACACAGGCAAATACACTTTAATGTGGACTACATCCGTCGCTGGAGATTTTTATTAGCACATTTGGTTTGATTGGTACTTCCAGGGCTATTTTGTGTGATTGAAAGCCAGAAAGGTACTCCTGGCTGTCTTGCACTCAAGAAATTATTTTGAGATTATTTATTTTTTATTTGTAACATTTTAAACAGTTTAAAATATTGGTAGTGAAAAGGTTAAGACACAGCATAAGGGAATGTGATACCACCCACTTATGTTGGCTACATGAACGAGGGTTTGGTTCAGTCAAGTCACAGCCGTCTATAAACTAATTTACAAAAATGACCATAATGACAATAATGTACAATGACAGCTTAACTAAATAAGACGCCACAACAAATCAACAGTCCATTTTTTATCTTGTCATTCTGCCTTAGCACAATCTCTCGTCACCAGACTGAAGCATACCCTAAGATTTTGTCTGAACTAGTGGCTCAGCAGCTGCACATGTTCTGACCATGTCACAGAATGGTACAAGAATCCAACACAGCCTGAAAGGTATAATTTTGAACAGCATGTAGGGCCTTTTAATCATGTGATTGGCATGCAGTGTTGATCTGTTGATACAACACTGAACCACAGACACAGTTGAAATTCAGATCTCGGCCAGTTGCTTACTCTCCATCTGGCATGATAAGAAGAAACGTGGGGGGGATCCTTGCCTTGATGATTTTGCTATTTTTGATTAAATATGTACTTTTGTGTACTTATTGCTTTTCATTGTTATAACCAGTTTAAGAGTTTTGAAGATTACTTTGTCCAAAATGATCATGATAGTATAAAATGCGCTGCAGTATGCAAAGTATGCAGAAATGCCCACTGGTCAGATATGGCTGTTGACATGCCTTTGTTTGGGTCATTATTTTTTGTTTTTGTCTCAGGTGAAGCTGAACCCACCACTACCCCCACCTACTCCACACCCAGGTATGTTGTTCTGTATCCAGAAGCAAAGATAAGTTCCTGGTACCAAAGTATTGCATATAGAATGGAAGAGCATATATTTGAGTCCCAGGCATTTAAGAACCAAAAGGAAAAAATGGCAAGTACTTTTTTTAAAATTTTTTAAGTGTTCAAATTTAATACAATAAGATTTGATTGTATTCAAATGAAAAGAGAGTGGACTCATTTACACACAAAATCTTGTTTGTTGATAAAGTTATACAACAAAATATTCATCACTTTTTTACATTTATTGAAGTGCCAGACATAAACCAAGCTTGTAAATCATGGCATTTTGAATATTCTTTTATGCCATTATATTTCCTTGGGAGAAACATGATTGGGAAAAAATGATCATATTGTTAAAGTTTTTATTCCACCTTGAAAAGTAATTTGTTAAGTGTATCTTGCTTCAGTTTTTATCTAGTTTTTAGGGAGTGGGGGTTTGAACAGGGGACGGATTCCTGATCCATGCAATCTTAGAGTGTTTGACTTCGATGGCTTGGCCCTATCTTGACCACATAGCACCATGGTTCTGCCAAGGCATTTATATAGCAGGGGCATCGCCTGTGTCAGAACCTGAAACGCCCCATTTGCGAAGCTGGGCTGAGGCCAGAAAATTGCTTATAATTTGCCCATGAAGTAGGATGGAATTGTCCACTACCCTGCACATTGTCTATGTGACTGGCTACAATTTGAAATCTGTCGACCACAGTTCTGATAATTCAATATTATTTGTTATATTTTTTCAAATTTTTTGTTTTATGTAACATGATACTGGTTCATACTAGTTTTTAAAGTTTTATTTTGTAGGCCTTATAATGTTTCTGGGTTGAAAACTATAGGAAAGTGCTGAAGTCCGCAGAAGCTTCTTCCTTCTATTTTTTTTATTTTTTTTCCCGTTTTTTATTGTTCATTTTATCTTTTAAAAAAATTGGGAGACATTGTCAGTTTTGACATTTGCTGCACAGTGGTTACATCCCTCGTTGCTTTGAGTTTACCGTACAAATTTGGGTGCTGCTCCCGCTGGTAACGGGTACAAACGTTTAGTTATGTAAATGAAGCATGCAAGGCTTAATACTTTTTTAATAAAATGAGGATTGGTCTAGTTTTGATAGTTGTGTGTGCATTGTTGGCAGAAAGTGACAAATGATTTGTCAGCTTGAAAGTTGTGAACACAAATAAAATATGGATTGAAAAAAGTAGTTTTTTGTTTTTTTTCTTTTTTTTTTTTTTTTTTTTTTTTTTTTTTTTTTTTTTTATATTTTTTTTTTTTTTTTTTTTTATTTTTTTTTTTTGTTTTTTTTTGTTGTTTTTTTTTGTTTTTTTTTTTTTTTTTGTTTTTTTTTTTTTTTATTTTTTTGTTTTTTTTTTTTTTTATTTGTTTTTTTTTTTTTTTTTTTTTGTGTGTATTTTTTTGGGAATTTTTTTTTTTTTTTTTTTGTTTTTTTTTTTTTTTTTTTTTTTTTTTTTCCCTCTCTCACCAAAGGCAGATGGATACGATCTAAAAAACATTTTATTTATCATACAACATCATCCCATGCTTTTCCAGTGGTTGATTAGGCTGTGTGTCGTTCCTGGTGTTTTTTTTTTTTTTTTTTTTTTTTTTTTTTAAGGGTAGTTGGGGGTAGGGGTTGGTGCTTATTTTTGTTTTTCTTAGAGTTTGCCTGAAAAAGAATTGGTCCGTGTTGGTTTTTAAGATTAGAACATGTAATATTTGTTGTTTTTTATTTTATTTTCAACATAATTGGGTCTTTCCTATTTCAGGTCAACTTGTTTTTTTACTCATATTAATTTTGAAAATGGGAATGTCTAAATTTTTTTTTCCTCCTTGTTCTCTTTTGCATTGTGTATTTTTTCAGCAGGTCCCTTTGTATTGCTTTTGCAAGTAAAAGTATTTGGGGTTGTTACGATTGAAATTTATTTCAGCCAGTATAAAATGTTTCTGACATGAGCCAGTGGATGGTGAGGCAATGTCCCAACATTGTGGTCTGGTAGTGATTTGGTGAGGTTACTATGTGGTCAGCTGCAGATGCTGTGTGCCAAACACAACAATAACAACCGAAGCTGTGCTACTGCCTCAACCTGATGGCTGTTGGCCTTCTACATGTGCAAAACATCACAGGTATGTCTTACGCAGATGTTTCCTTCAGAGTGAGGTCACTGTGTTTTAGTTCCTGGACTCTTACATCCCTGGTTGGAAGATTAAGAGTCGTGAGTCTCCCAGAAATACCAGTTTTACTGAAGTGATTGTTGTCTTGGGATTAAGCAGGTGGAAAGAGCACTGACTTTGGCAAATAAAATTTTTGCACATTTTTTGTACATGAGTTCTGAAAAGTCGATCCATGTAGAGGGAAGAAAAGGTATGTAGTAAGAGGGAGTTAGGAGGTGGAGAGATTATTATGAACAACGACAAAAAAGCAGATAACATAATTAAATGAATGGAGCTTGCCAGAAAATATCTTAGGGCAGTAAAGCTCTGTAAAAGAAAGTACAGGAAATTTGTAGACAAATGAAGAATTTACAACGAGCCTCATTTGACCTCATTCTCATTTATCCTCATAATGAGTTGGATTTAGGTAATGGAGATGATTATTCGAGAAAAACTGCATTTATATTCATGATATAATATCAGCAACAATCATCACAAACCTAAAGCTCTGACTATGTATTTTTAAGGTTAAGTAAGGAGCCAAACCTTGTTATGAAAAATCCTCCTGGTTGCGTTGCTGGTTTTCTGAAACAAGACTGACTGG
Source organism: Conus ventricosus (assembly GCA_018398815.1). NCBI lineage: Eukaryota > Metazoa > Mollusca > Gastropoda > Neogastropoda > Conidae > Conus > Conus ventricosus. Next base: position 33,471,936 of record CM031607.1, on the reverse strand, counting down.
GCTGCAAGAATTTGTATGGAGTATTTTCCATGCTTTTCTGTACCAGCCAAAGGAATTAGTGTCGACAAAGCACATACACGTTTAAACCTTATCAGAATGCCGTTTTGACTGGACTAAAAGCGTTACGCCCAAAGTTTCAAGGCAAACACAGGCATTATTATCAAGCAGAACTACTGTGGTCACATTAGCATTTCAAAAATTGGTTTTGTGGCAGAAAGTTCAATCCTGGATTTGATTCCTATAATGACCAAAGGAGGCAGAATATACCTTCAAAAAATGCAGCCAGAGATGGATTCAGAATCTCGGCCACAAGTGGAACAGATGTTGGCATCGCAAAATTCTGGGCAGGAAGGTTGTTTTGTTTGATTCCTTTCTGAGATGTGTATTCTAATAGTATACGTATGTATGAAGACTGGTACCACACACAGGTAACCGCTGAAATTTGGCGTGACCAACTTTCTCAGCATACTTTATGTACCTAACGGCCCTGGTTGACTCGGTGTATAGTATGAAAGGTAAGCATGGAAAACGCCATGTCAAGCATTTTTTGACCAGAATGTGTGTGTGTGTGTGATGTAGATTGTGGCATTCATTTTCATTCATGCGCTCATCCTCATTGACCAGATGAAAAAAAGAGAAAGTTGATTCTGTGGTCCAGTCATTCTTCTGCTGTGAATGTGACCCCAGTTGTTGGTGTTTGCCCCTGATGAGTTCATCATGGGTTTCATTCACTGATACTGTATTCGAGACGGACACGGTGGGTCCTCGTAGAGTGGAACGGTTACTTAGCATTTGCAGTGCGACTAAATCAATATTGTTTTTCAGTTGGGGCTGAGTAGATGGTAACAAGAACAGGCACCGCTAACACAGCCACAGAAGAGATTTGGCAGAATGACTGCCTCTCTGGATAGGATAACCCTTGATGTCTTTACCATTGACTGCTCCCTATGGACGCTGTTGCCTAGGGATAAGTCAGGATGGGGCAATGTATAAGGCCATGCAATGAGTGATGTGATATTAAGCCACTTCAGTGGCCGCTGAAGACCATGTAGTAAACAAAAAGATACAGAGACCCGATGAATAATGCTCTGTTGAGGAATGTATCTTGTGTCTGTTCTAAACTCAGATTACAAAAATAGAAATGTGAGGGCGGATTGTGGACACACAACACAACTATATATGGACTGTCCTAATTTTTTGGCATAAAAAGGCTTCAGCACATAATGTCCTCTTCATCGTGAGGGAAAAAACAGGTATAATATGATATAATACGATATGAAAGTAATAAGTGGACCTGGATTTGATATAATATTACACAGTATAATATACCCTAATATAATTAAATCAATAATTTAGTATTATACAATAATGAATAAACGCAAAGGCATAAGCTGCTAAGCATTCTTGAGAGCAGAACAGAAAATGATGTGTTGCTGCCTGTCGTCCAGATGACCTCCAAATTGGTGTGTCAATCATCTTTCATTGGACTCTGTGATTCACAAGAACTACGAGTACAGTTAATTTCCCTGTCTTAAACCCTATCAGTTTTTTATTTGTTTTTAAATGTTCTGTATTGAATTTGAGTGGAGCAGATGTACTTTGATTGCTTTAACTGTTAGTAACATTTTGAGCTTTCAGTGTAACAATCATAAATCAAATTTTGGAAATTATTTTTGGTGTTGTCATTGTGTGTATGTTGGGGTGTGTGTTTTTAGTGTTCCTTAAGAACAACCACTGCAAATGAGGATGTTTGCTCTGCACGCAGCTGGAGAAATGCCTACTGTAATCAATTGTGAGTATTTACTAATTCCCTTGTAGCTCTTTTGATAAAACTTCATGACTTTCTGAAATAAACAAATTGCTGATTACATGTACATTTTAATGTAAAGGATGAAATTTTACAAAATATGTTAAATAAAAGCAAAAACAAAAGAAAACTAAACCAATGTAAACCAGAATATTATATCACACATGCATACACATACTACTTGGATGTGTAAATAATCTCTTATATTCAACATACTTCTAGGCACATGTTGTTTAGCAGTAGTCCGTCCAGCGAGTCCGTTTGGTTTTTCTCGAGCCAACAAACCCACACATTCCCTCCACATATTCAGTCCTTCCATTTCTCACCTGATCACCCACCCTTTCTTGTCTCCACACTGAGCCATTATTACTTACTCGCCTGCCCTTTTCCCGAAAAACTGCGTCTTTCTTTGTTAGAAATACAAAAGTGTGAGAATATCATTTATTTATTACATTAGAACGTTGTTGTGATGTTGGACTTTGTCATCATGTTTTTATAATGTTACTTATATTTTTTAATAGGGTTTTAAATTGTATTAGACCATTTTTTTTTTCTCAATGACTAATTTTGATGTTATGAATCCAGTCACTTCAAGCCATTTATAGCTCAAAATAGTGGTCTCCTGTAAATCAAAAGTTTATTGAGAGTTTGAATAATTAAGAAATTTATAACACAATTGAAAGGTGATTCCACAAACTAAATAGGTTGAATAAAAAACGGTGATGCAGTGCATTTTTGAAGTGAGCCATTTGTTCAGAGCAATATGCTATGGCCCAAACTTCATGTCAAGTTTAACCCTCTGAATGTTCGTAGTCAAAAAACAAAAACCAGACAGTTTTGTTTTATGCATTCAGTCAGTGGCGCTGGTGGGCAGCTGGTGTTGTAATGTTGCAGTTTTTTGAGTGTAGAATACTTAATCCCTACTACTTTTTTTATTTGTATTTTTATTTTTTACTGTATAACGATAATTGGTAATTTAAATGACGAACTGCACAAATGAATTTTGGATTTAAATCTATTCAGAATCTGTGAATGAAGCTGACTAGGTGCATTATTTTTTACATTAAAGCTAGTCACTGCAATGAAGAAAATATTATTTTTTTTGGTTAATAATATTAAGGCTTGTGGCAACTGACACTTAAGGTACTTTCTAATAAATTTGATTTGTTGTGTTTACTTTGGTCAGGCACAGAGACACGCGTAAGTATTCTTTGTGGGTCTGGTGTTTAGAATGCATTTGAGGTTTTTACCTTTCCTGTCAATTAAGTATGTTTGTGAAAACATCGATTTAGCATTTTTGTGTGTGGATTATTTGGGTTTTTAAACATTTAGTTTTAGCCAGATTTCGGAACTTGTTTGTTATTTATTGTTTATCCTTTCCCTTCTTCCTCTTGATTTCTTGTTATTTACCAGAATTTTACATAAAAAAAACTGTTGAACATGAATGTAACAAGTGTATGTTCATAAGGGGACACCAGATAAAAAATTTCAAGCAACAAATGACGAAAGACAAATGCATGGGACTGGTTCATAAGTGTAACTGCTTTAAAACTTTGATGTAACAAGATTGTATCTGTTCATAAATTCTGAAGTAACTGATGTTAGAATGCTTAATCAACTTTGAATGTACTGATGAATTTGAACAGGAAAAAAAATCAATGATTGAATCAGGACCGGCCCGTTCAGGTGCATTTAGGTATCAAACATGCAGTGATATTGTCAAAGTGCATTTTAAAAACATTTTCAGACTTGTGGGATAGAAAATGCGCAGAAAAGGTTATTTGTAGAAATACATAAGTTACAAACAGTTGTGTGCATGTCCCATTTTAACAGGCTGATTAGAAAGAGTTAAAACTTAACTCCAAATCAGGAATTTTATATTTTGAAAATGTGCCTTATACAGTAGAATGCAAAGACTGCATTTTGTTTGTAAGCTTCGTTTGCATGCCAGTTATTGACTGAAGTTTTATGCCCACAGATCCTTTGGTGGACACACACACGCACACGCACACACACACACATAGCCACGACAGATACAGACACACAGAAGACAGACACACAGAGACAGACACAAGAGACACAGACACACACGCAAACGCACACATTACACGCACACAGATACAGACACACAGAGACACACACACACATCACATGACACACAAACACACACACAACACACATCACACACACATATATATACACATTCACACGAACGCACCGTGCGCACACACCAACGAGAGTGTACTAAGCTCTCAATCAGCACGACACACACACACACACACACACACACAGCACACACACACACACACACATACACATAACATACACACAGCACACCACACACACACACACAACACACACACAGCACACACACACTCTCTCTCTCTCCTCGTCGTCTCTCTCTTCTCTCTCTCCACGCCACCACAACGCAGCTCACCCACTCACGTCACTCACTCACTCACTCACAACACACACACACACACACACACACACAACACACACACACACACACACACACACACAACACCCACACAGAGGTTTGGAAAAAGAAAAGAAAAAGATGTTGAAGCTGACAACTATTTTGCAGTTTAATGAAACAACAAGCTTGTGTTTTCAGAAAATGAGAAGTCACACTGAATCAAGCCATCTATCAGGTTAAAGAAAAAAAAAGGGGGGGGGGAGGGGGGTAACGATGTGTGAGGAGTCATTTCAAAACATATTTGGCTTTTTAAAAGTTGCTTGGCTAAAAAAACAAAACAACAATTTGATCTGTTGAAAAGGTGCAGGCAGCTGAATGCAAAGGCAGCCACTAAGATCCAAAGAGACTTCTGTTTCCACACTGGTGGGCATTAAACTTTCAACAATTCGCAGTAGGAAGGTTAGGGATACCTGCATACCCACTCAAACATATAAGTTAAGGTAATACATGCCTTTTAAAAATTTTTCCAGGGATGAAACGGTCCAAAAGTAGAAAGTAGTCGAACTTGTTAATGAAGGAGACTGTCCTTCCAACAATTGGTCAAGATGATCAAACTATGAAGGTAGGCAGGGATGAAAACTCCTCCGCCGTTTCCCCAGCCGTCTTCCGCCTTTATTTTTTTCGATCTCTCCGCCGAAAGAAAAAGTCTCCGCCGAAAAATATTCGTAAGAATGATGCGCAAAACATTCTCAAACTTGTCTGCACAGCGAATTTTTGTTCTCAGTCGGTAAATGTTCACAAACTGCGTAGTTCTCATTTCTGTTCCTCCAGTATCATTTATCATCAAGGAGTCCGATTCACCATAGAGAGTTGTCCGTGAGTGAGTGCAAACAAAACTAAAAAAAAGAAAAAAGAAAAGAAGTATGTAACCACTAGAAGACCGAGTGGCAGCAGAATGACGTGTGTGTGCCCGCAAAAGAAGTCGCGGATAAAACATGACAAAGACGCGAAATTGAAGTGTTTTGCGACCTTGCCAAAAACGTGTTCTACTTTGGTAGTCCGTGGCTTTGTGGCAATCAGAGATCACATACGGCTGTCCCAGTCACCAACAGAAATGTGTGGTGTTTCCCACACATTTACAGCATGTTTCAGATCATTGGGTATGCAACAATCTACGTTTAGAATTTTCCAAAGATAGTTGTTGACCCCTACCTCTAAGTACTTCCACTTCGAAGGTCCTTCAAAGCAAGGGAAATAACGTCCAAAGTGACGAAAATAATATAATAAACAAATGACATCAAAATAAACTGATGTCACAACAGTATTTGTGTAACACTTTCCCCCTGGTATAATGCAAACGTTTGCTACATTTGTTTAGGTGACTGCTAACAGCCCCCCAATGAAATCCTTTCCACCAGCTCCACTCCCCCCCACTCCTATATACTTCCTCTACTCCTCCTCTCCCTCCAACCCCCACCCGCACGCCCACAACACACATACCCCACACACTTCGCCCTCCTCCCTCCAACCCCGGTCCCCACCTTCACACACACACACACAACACAACCCTCCCCCCGCCCCCGCCCACCCCCACGACACACACACACGACAATCACCCCCCCTCACACACACACCACCACACACACACACACACACACACACTTGTCAAAGTGTGGTGGGCGTATGATTGAGTTGAAGAGGGAAGTTGGGGGGGGGGGGGGTTGTACTGTTGTGACAATCATTTGTTTTTAAGTTTCATTTGTTCTTAAAAGTTCTTTTTTTGTGTTTAGTGTTTCCTGACGAAGGGTCTAAGGCCCAAAGCTTCATTTTTTTTTTAAAGGACTTCAAGAAATCATTTATCATATTGTGTTTTATTGAAGTCCAGCAGTCGTTATTTCATAGCATCTATTTACTTATTTGATTTCCCACACTGATTTACTTTATCTACAGGCCCTGAATCTTTATGTCCTGAAATCACTGTTTGTCCAAAATTTTCATTAGCTAGAGTTTCTGATGATTCATCATACTAAGTATTTGTCTCAATGACATAGTTTTCTTTTTCCACATCATGTCTCAGTCCCTTTCATGGTGTTGTGAAAGTCTGATCTAATAGAATGAGTTGTTTAAAGCAAGAAAGAGATTTCTAAAGATTTTTATGCCATATTTAAAACAATATATTGCTTCACCTTCAGGGGGGGCCGCCGCCCCTGACCCCAACCGCTGGTCTTTGCCCATGTACTCTGCCACTGGGGGCCCCATGGTGAACCCCCAGATCCCCGCCTATCTCCTCTTTTTTTTAAAAAACTGTTTTCATCCCTGGGTAGGAAGAGGTTATAGATCTGGTTTTCCCTGGCATTTGAAATGGGCAGGAGGGGCCTTTGGTGGCTATATGCTCAGACAGTCCTATCTTGCTTTGCATAGGCTGTTTTGGTACAGCTCCTGGGGTAAGGAGTTAGCTTGATAACAGGTGACTTTCTGACATTTTTCTCAACGTATTCGCTTCTCAACAGATCTGTGAGTTTGAGGTCAAAGATCAGCCACCAGTGTACAACTAATAATTATAAACTTATCTCTGCCAGTAACCTTCCTTCCACATCGTCCATGTTAATACCTGTCACTTGTGCAGTTCGGTGCATTGAACATCATTGAAATTTGGAATAAAAATAAAGCTGAGGTGAACATTTTGTTTGTGACTGGTATATCTCAGAGTTGCACTACCAAGATAATAACCCAAATGTTGAAGCTGGGTTGATTCAAGAATTACTTCATTAACCAGTTGATGAGGGAAAAAAATGGATTAAATCAAAAAAGAAATGGGAGTTAAACTTACATATTTATTTTTTTTTAATCGATTTTTTTTTTAATTTATTTTCTTTTTTCATGAGTTATGTGATACTATTACATATGTGATTTAAAACCAACAAGTGAACATTTGATGTCACATTTTTGCTAAAAATGATTTTCGTAATGATCAACAAGTAGGACACCCTGGTGTCAAAATTGTTAACCCTTTTGCTAGGTTCTGTGAAATGACTGTTGCATTGTTGTTCTGTAATGGGTTTTTAGCTTTTTCAGATTCAAACTACTGGCTTTTCCAAATGTGGAGGCTGTAGGCAACTAAAAACCGTTATGCAAATGGTGTTGCAAGGTTAATATCAAAATATTTGGGAAAAAAAGATTGCCATTCTGGAATAGACACGATGCCAAGAATTAATGATTGATAGTAACCGATCTTTTGTCCTGCTGAACTTGGTGATAATATTCATTCTATTAGATTGCAAGTCGAGCCACTTTTTTGTCCTCCAGAGACCGATCACTCCAGTAACAGTCCAATATATAGATCGCTCATATCAGTTACAGTCCTACCAAATATTTGTTATAAATGTCTGCTGTGAATGGAATGGCGCCCCCAAAATTAATGTTCAAAACTTCTTTAGGGTTTCATTTTAACTCCAATTTTCGAATCATGAGAACAACGCTGTAAGAAAAAATGGCTGGGGTATTTAATATCTGCAATGATTTTGCATAGCTAGCTGTTTGGTAGATCACACATTACTTTTCAGCTGTGATGCCTGGGGTCTTTTTTCGTGATCTTCGAAAGTCGGAAAGACTCCATCGCCGGTTTTCGCGGCCCTTTCTCCCCATTTTGGCTTTTATTACTATAACGGCCCCTTGTTCAAACGAATCTCGGTCCCTTCTCCCTCCATTTGGACTACTCCGATTCGCCTAACTTTCCGTAGTCCACTCCGGATTCCATTTCTTCGCCGGCGTTCCGCCATTTTGTTTTCGACCGGCCAAAACGCCGGCGTCACTTTACCATCGACCTGCCCGATCACTCACTGACATCGTCGTTGCATTTAATACAATTCAGTGTCCTCACGAGGTTGGTTGAGCCCTATATATCCCTCAAATCCACCTCTTATTTCCTCCCCCTTTGCGATCGAAGGGCGTTCCGTTGTTGTTCCCCCCACACTAACACCAGTGCCCCACATGTGGTTGACGGACACTAACGGCTTCGAGCGCTCCACTCCTTCGGGGCAGTCGCTCTCGTATCCCCTGAGGGGTCGTGTGTCGATTCCACGACAAACCGCTCACCCACACGATGCGTGGACGGTCGGTGTTAGAGGAGGGTTTCCGTGCAGGGACGCGCGACCATCATTCCGATTACCCCCCCTCTACCGACCGGGCGGATACACTATCGTCGCGATCGAATCCAACAGTCAGTCCCCAGTCGTATGAACTATCGGCAGTCATTGCCGACTTGTATTTTTTCATATTTGCGTTCCCCATAAGCCCAAATCCGTCCAAGGTCAAGGCTCCCATGAAAGGACCTTCCAGTTCTAAATCTTCCCGTACCCTGACTGGTTCGAGCCTGTTCTACTTCGACCGCGTAAGGAGACCCCTCTCCAGCTTGCCGCGTTCGGCGTATCATCGGCCCCAGGGGACCCTTGGCCGATACCCCGGACCGGCACGGGTGGCTACACGCGGACGGATTCACCCGCACGTCAACCCGATCCTAGCATTGAGATTGTGACGGCTAGCACCTCCACTAACGTCACACATCACAGGACGCTCATCCCCAACCGGGTTCCGGGATTCAGGCCACGACCCGGACACGTAGGAGCGTCAACACTCCGTTGGAGGGAATAGTGGCCAGTACTTCGGTGGCATCCCCCCCCTGACCACAATCCCTGGTCCAGGTACTCAGGCCATCGTAGTACTCGGAATCCTGCAACCCGTCGACCCCCGACGGTCCGAACCACCCCCCGATCGATCGTCTCAATCTCCCCTAGGGTACAAGGACGTTGGGGAGTCCTACTTCTTCTCCGCTCCCCCATTGGGCAACGTCCCCCGCTGTCCCGATCCTCAGGGGGAGGATCGACCAGCGTGGACAGAGGGGAAACCCCTCGTCCGCTTTGATTCTTTTACCGTCGTCTCAGGCCATCCCCGGTGCCGCTTCCACACGGCCAGGAGCTCGGCGCACGTAACACTCCCCGACCACCTCTGCCACGCAAGGGGCCGGTGCGTACTCCCACACCCGGGAGATGCAGGAGGCAGTGCTCTCCCGGGTGCGCAAGTACCCGGGTCCCCGTGGAGACTCCTTCCATCTGGGGCCTCGCACAGCGCCTCCTTTCTTCCTCCCCCTGGGACCGGGTGGTCACTATTCCCCCGAGAGGATCCGTGTCTTAGCTCGGACCTTTGCGCCCTGACCTCCATCTTTGGCCTCATGTGGCATCCGGCCTCCAATAGCTGGATCGACCTGGGGCCGGCCATTCCTCTACGGGCGCTGTCCGATCGCAGTCCCCTAGTTTTCACGCCGATTACCGGGAACCACCGGGGAGTCGTCCTCGTTTTCACCACCCTCTTTCTTTCCAACGAGTTTCACGACTTCCCACGCACCCTGACATGCCTTCCGAAGGTGGACCTGACTTCCCCATCACGATCAGACTGACCCACAATAGAGGAGTGGTTTTGAGGATTTCCTCCCCCAGTCTGGGGACCTTTCCATTTTGGAGAGCTGGCGCCCTGATCTTGTTGTTAGGGAATCCCCCCTCCCTCTAACGAACATCTTCGCCCTTTCCCCGTTTTTCAACTGGTTCACCCCCTACCCAGCGATCACGGGCCCAAGGTAGCCGCCCCCCAGACCATCACTCCTTTGTCTGGGCATGATCGGCCTCGCTCGCACAGGGGTACACATGCGTTCCCCCACCGGGGACTGACTTCTTATCAGCAGCCCACGCGGCCCACTAGGAGGATTCCTCATGGAACGCCGCGTCAGGCCCCTCATGTCTTTTTCTCTCTTCTGCCAATCCGGCCACCCAGGGAGATTGCCATTTCCCCGGCTGACCTCAGGCTCACTCCTAACCGCCCCCCTCCGCACATCCACCTCTCTTTCTATCAAAACCCTGAAACAGAGTGGGACAGAATCGCCAGGGCTTGGCATTCTGCACACCACCGCGGGGCATGCCTTCAATTTGACACATGTTCCTACAGCGAGCGGAGGAACTCTGGCCAAATGAGGGGAGGCATTGTCTCAGCGTTCTTCAGACCCCCGGGGCGACACAGACTGAGGCAGGGGCCCCAGCCTGATTGCTTCCCCCTTATGCGTTTTTCTGGTCAACAGATAGCGCAACCACCTTGGGGCTGCGGCGGACAAGCGGCAGCCAGGAGTCACTTAACTGCCTTCTGGCAGTGAGAGAACGCCCTGTGCTATCCAGGCCATCTCTCCCCAGCGCTCCAAGATGCGGCCTTACGCTGCATTCCTGTCAGAGGGAGGCAGTCGCTTTTTCGGCGACTATTCCACTGGCGGGTCATTTCCCCATGCGTCGATGAGCGCAAACGAGGGCCGCTTCTTTTTGCTACCACAAACCCTCGCAGCACCGCCCATCTAGACCATTCTTTTCGTCAGGGCCCTACCCACAGCCAGACCCCAGCCCTACCCCAAGCAGCGTCCCTCGAGGCCCGCCAACCCCCTACGCCAAACCGAAAAAACCCCAACAGAATTTTTCAGGATCGCCAAACAGGCCCGGCCCGTAGGTGACTAGCGGACCCACCTTCCGAGGGGCAGTGAAATGTCATCTTTCCAGACACGAACCTCAGCCCCTCTGCCCCCTGCAGGCAGTCTGTCCCGGCAACGCCCACCAAGTGGCGGCGCATTTGTCACAACTTCTCAGAAAAACCCCTGGTGGTTTCTGTTCTGCAGGAGGGGTTCCGACTACCCTGGGCACACGAACGCCCTCCCCTCCTGTCCCCCCCTCCTCCTTCCACCGGCGACCCCCCTCCCGCCCGGCGAGGCCCTTCGCCTGAGAAATCGAGGAGCTTCTTCTCCGAAAGGCTCCATCACCGAGGTACCACACCCCAACCCCGGGTTTTACTCTCCCGCCTCTTTGTATTCCCAAAGCCTCGGGCGTCTGAGGCCCATCCTCGACCTTTCCCCTCTCAACAGATTCTCAGGACAACCAGATTCAAGATGGAGACCCCGCCCAGATCAAATCAGGACTGCCATCCACCATCTGGACTGGTCCAACCTCGATAGATCTCAAAGGGGATGCTTACTTCCAGATCCTCATGCCAACCCGTCCCACAGGACGATACCTTCGTTTCGTCTGGCGGGGCCGGGTGTTTCAAATCAAGGCCCCTCCCATTCGTACTCTCCTCCCCAGCTCCCTTCCTCTTCACAAGGTAGTCACGGAGATTGCCTCCTTGACAGACAGGAGGACATTCGCCGTCCTTGTTCTACCTCGAACGACTGGCTCGGTTCCTGGCCCCTCTCAGGCCCTAGCCCCAATCCCACACCTCAAAGACAACTTCAGCTTTGCCTCCTCTCTGGGTTCGTCACCAACCCCGCAAAATGCGAGCTCACGCCCAGTCAGCAATTCACTTCCTGGCATGTAGCTATCGACAGCCACCTCCAATGGTAGTCTCCCCGACCCCGGAGAGGTCCGCTAGACGCCTAGTGGATCTCATTTCCCACCTTCGCCTCTCTCCCCTCTCACTTCGGCAAGGACACTTTTCCCTCCCTCCTAGGGCTTGATGGAGTCCCTGTCTCCTCTCATTCCCCTAGGCAGAGTTCCAAAGCGACAGCTTCAAAGGGAGTTTTTTCCGCCTTCGTTGGTCCCAGACCAACGACAGCTGGAAACCAGCCCGTCCCCTCTAGGGCCTTGGTACTTGGGCCACGGAGGAGTGGCTCAGCCCATCCACCCCTGGCCCCCGGAGTTTCCCATCTCCCTCCCATCCCATGCCCTGGAACTTTTCACAGACGCCCCAAACTCGGCGGCTGGGGGGCCCATCCTGGAGAGCAGTCACGCCTCGGGGGTTTGGGGATCCTCTGAAACTGCTCCGTCTTCACATCAAGCAATCTTGGAACTGGAGGCGGTCGAGACTCTTTTACGCCCTCCCTCCAGTTCCAGACCATAGTCGCCCACCGATTAGTTCTCCTTTTCAAAGACGGACCAACACTTCGTAGGCTTGTTTACATCAACAAGGGGGGGGGGGCAACACCTCCAATATCGGCCTCTCCTCCGTACAGAGGCCCTCCTCGCGCTGGTGTCACACCCACACTCAGGTGTTCCACCCTTCGCGCGAGACACAAAGCAGGGACTTCACAACATCCTGGCAGACTCTCTCATCCGAACCAAGTCTGTCCTCCACACGTAATTGACCCTGCTCAGCCGGCTTACCCGTTCAAAACCGCTGAGGGAACAATTGTTCACACCAATGATCGACCTCTTTGCCACACGGATCAAACATCGTTCTGCCAGTGTATGTTGTCCCCCAGTCTCCCGGACCCCCATGCCTTACGCCATCGACGCCCTGTCCCTTCCTTGGTCCGGCCTCATAGCTTACGCCTTCCCTCCATCCCGATCCTCCACAAGGTGATCGAGGAAGGCGAGACTCGAGAGACCCGGCTCATTCTCATAGCCCCATGGTGGCCCCACTCAGTCCTGGTTTCCCGACCTCAAGTCCCTCACACACGAACCCCCTCTCCAGTTGAACACCAGGTGGGGACATGCTCAGCAACCCCGTTCGGGCCTCCTCACGCCAATCCCCCCAGGTTTCTTCACCTCCACTCCTGGCTTCTGTGTCAGCCCGGCTGCGAACATTCCGAATCCCCCTCTCGACGACAGGGTCCCCGTTCCGTTCCTCAATTTACCCTCTCCATCCCGGGGCCTCTCAGGAACTCCGAGACCTAGCCATGGTCCTCTCGCAGAGCTAGCACGGAGTCCCTTTATGATTGCAGATGGAGGAAAGGGTCCTCATTGTGCAAAAGCCAAATCTGGTTTTTCCCCTCACATTCGCCCAACCAACATCAAATAGGAAATTTCCTGTCCAACTTAACCTCTCATGCTAGCCGGTCCATCAGGGGCTTACAGGTCGGGCCATCTGCACGAGCCAATCCTCCAAATGGCCGGACCTTCCTTTGATAATGATTTCCTCCACAAGAGATTCTCCAGAGGGGGCTTCTCTTCGTGATGCCCAATCCCCAAGACGTGTTCCCCTTTGGACCTCTTCACTGTTCTTGACGTCCTGCAATAAACCCCCCCTTTAGCCTTTGTCCTCCATTCACTTTTATCGACGCTACTTTCTATAGAGACTACCTTCCTCCTCGCCCTCAGGCTTCCGCGAACGGCGAGGCGAGACCATGCCCTTAGCGGGACCCCAGAGACATGCCTTTCCCAATAGACGCTCCGTCTCTCTTACAGGTTCCCTTCCCGAGTTCCTATCCAAGAACCAGGAACCCTGCAGTCCCTCCCCTTACCTCATCATCTCCGCCCGCTGGCGGTATACACTAGGGGGCGGACACCTATCTTCGGACATAGCCCTTTGCCCTTCTCGATGCCTAACGCACTACTGGGAACGGCTCGCGCCCCAGCGCGTTTCATCAAAGACGTCTTCTCATTTCCATCAACCCCCAGTAAACGAAAGACATCTCAGCTGCACTGTCTCTAGTTGGCTCTCCAAGACGGCAGAACAGCCTATTCCCGGCAGCCGCGGACTCCCGTCTCTTCCCCCGGGCCCATGAGGTCAGAGCGCTGGCCACTTCTGCGCATTCCAGCACGCTGTTCCCATGCCCACTCCTGGAGGCAAGCCTCTGGCTTCGGAGAATTCCCTTCATAAAAATTTTATTGAGGGACATCCGCATGACCAGGGCTGATGGTTCCTAATGGGATATCCTTTGTGGCGGCTAAGCAGCCATATCGGGTAACCCCAGGAACCACTAGGCACACGCCCTCCTCCTTTTACTATGAATTCTGCTATTTGTCTGACATGGTACAGAATATGACGCCTAATGGGGAGTTTGTATTATACTCCCTGTTTGGGCTAGTATACTACCATGTCAACTCTAATGGCCCGTGCCGCCCTACCTTCCCCCCTCGCTAGCGCCAAGGATCTGGGTTACTCTTGCTCGCAGGCCTCGATAATGACGTATGGGTAGACTTAGCACTGGTTTCTCCCACACGGCGGAAGTGCGTTTGGCACCACGTGACTAGTCATGAATCACTGCATTAGCCACACAAAAACGTTCGGCCTGGCAAGAGCAGACTAACTGCCGTGAATGCTATTGTCTGACATGGTAAGTATACTAGCCAAACTAGGTAGTAAATACAAACTCCCCATTTTTGTGTGTCAATGTTAGTTAGTTAACAGCAACATTTCTCTTATTGCCTAGAAGCTTTAGGCAGTAAGTGACATCACTATCTGACTAAGAAGGATTACAACAGCAAATGAGAATGTTTACAGCCGTTATTTTACAGAAAACTTTTATCATATATTTATTGTGGGTTTTTTTTTTTTTTCTTTGTGTTTTAAAAATTGTTTTATTTGCTCATTCCTATTGAAAATGGTTTGAAAGATCAGATTGTTGTCTTCCAGCCATAAACCCCCGCCAACGACTACCCCAGGCACACAACCCACACAGAATCCAACATCGGAGGACCAACAACGCGCCCAACCCCAACGAAGGCCCCCTCTGGAAGTGGCAGTGAGGAGGTCTCCGCTTTGAGGCGCTCGGTTCATTGGTGGCAATGTTCTTAGTGCTGGCATTTTTGCCATTGGCAACTTGGCCTTAAGTTTCTACAAGTCCCGTCATGAGATGAACAATCACACCTTTAAGTGGAAGCAGCTCGCAGCAAGGTAACTAATGGGACAGCAGTTTGCCACCTCTGCAGTCGCAAGTGAATAGTAGCCTGGTCCATGCAGTGTTTACCTGCTTTCCTGGCCAGTCCAATGTGCAGTGCTGATTGTGTCAATCTTAGAGGAAGAAAATTCACTATTTTATCAGGAAGTGTTTCTTATTTTTTTTTTTTATTGTTTGAAGACAGTCCGCAAACAAAACTACTAGTGAATTCTTCATTCTAAACAATAAGAGAAAAGAAAAATAAGGGGATTCTCTTGTTGGTGTTTTGATGTTAAAAATGTTTCTGTTTTGTGTAGAGAAACGAATTTTAGTTGATCACAAGTTGAATCAGGAACAGGGCAACCTCCTTGAAATACTGAGCAGAAGGATTTTTAACTCTGTTATAGTCTACCATTTGTATCACTATAGAATGTTGACATAATGATTTTGGACTTGATTCAATCAAAATTCAGTGCTGTCAGAGATTATATCAGAAAGATGCCATTTTGGTTTCAGAAAACTGACAAAATATTCTTTGCAGATCGTTTAGAATAATACGATAGATTTTTTGCTTTCTTGTCCCTTTTTTTGTTGAACTACTTTGTGTAGTATTCTTGGTACTGAGAATGTTTTGTTTGTGTCATCTTGTAAGTTGTTATCACATACACTTGTCGGTCAAAATCATTGTAGCCTATATCCTATGCGGAAATGGAACATGTGTTAGTGAACTTACACTTTAGCTTCAGCAGATTGCAGATTTCTTATCACCCAGAGCCACCTTTGTTTTGCCCCTTTGTTTTTTTTCTTTTTGCCAGTAACGTAGGCAAATGAATACTGACATATTCGGAGCAATGTAACGAATGTTACCTTATCTAGAAAGAAATTTAGGTACTGCATAAGCATCATTCATTATTATTGTGCTTTGTTTTGGGAGTAGTATTGTCTTACTTAAGCTCCTTTACAATCAGTTAAAGGGTACTTTGTCTGCTGAAAAGACAAGTACAGGACAGAAGGAAGTCAGCTGTCATTATAGCTTACTGGTTCCAAATTTTTTGTATAATCACATCTGTTCACAGACATTATTCCAGAAAATGTGGGCAAAGACATTAGCACACATCTGATGCGGTACTAGTTCCATAATTAGCAGGGGAGGCAGCTTTGTTTGAGTTGTCCAGTAAGTTTTGTGTACTGTTTCAAATATCTTGCACAATCCTCTGTGTGTGCTGCTTTTGGGAATTCACTTGTGTCATATTACTACTGTGTTCATGGCCGCCGACTGCCTAACTCTGGTAGGTTTGTTATACATTTACATTTTGAACAGATGTAGATGGTCTGTTCTTTCCTTCCGCCATCCAACACTCAGTGATGATTTATTGTATGTGATCCTCTTGCAGCACAGGATTCTGTTCATCAGAAACAAAAAAAAAAACCCTCTAAAATTTCTTTTGGCTTGTTTTGCTTAAATCTATGCAAGATCCACAGTAGAATCAGAGGAAGATCTGATCAACTGTTGCAGAAAGAGTTACAGTTACACAGATCTGCAGAAGTTGCCCCTGAAAGCATTGCAGCGATTCATCTAAAGACCAAGATAAGACTATAACTGTTCATCATACTCCATCTTAATCAGGGCTCCCAATGACACTAATGCTGAAAATGGCTGCACTCTGTGCTATGATTTTGTTGGGGAAATTTTGAACCCTGAGTTGGACATTTTATAGAGTGGAATCCCCAGGCCTTGCAAATGAAGTGACCTTTTGAGCAGGTTAAGGTTTGGTCTTAATTTTCCTCAGGTTTACCTTGCTGACTTCAGGCTCTGCACATGCCTATTGTTGTAGTCTTCATGGCTCTTGTAATCTGGATCTGCTCTGAATGTTTGATCTAATGTACTGTATTCGACGAAAGCAACAACAGCTACACTTATTTTTCTTTAAGTCATCCTCAGATAAAAACTTGTCAACGAAACATCCATATATGGATGGCATGATTCAGATCAGAAAATGGAAAAACGAGTTCCACAATAAACCACGTAAAACCTTTTTTGGACAGCTTTTATCATGAAAATGAGCATTGGCGGGCCATAATATCACTAAGTGTTTTTTTGTATCTTGAGTAATGTTGAATCTGCCTTATCTGTCAGTGTATTGTCTGTGGACATGCATGGTTTTTGGTGGTTTTCAGTGAAAGTTGTAAATTGGCCAGGTGAAAAGGCATACGTATCTACAAAAAATCTATTTTTGTAAAATTGTAATGACCGAAAATCTGAAGAAAAAATAAACACAACGTCATAACTTGCACTTTGATCACAGAATGGGCAAGGTACATCCTTTTCTGTTCTTGCTTTCATTCCTGTCTGCTTTTGTCACATGACAGATGACTTGGCAATTCCTCCTTTTCTTTTCAACTTTGTTGAAACCATCTCTGGGAAGATGTTGACTTTATGAAAGTGTGGCGACTCATATGAAGGGACCATGCCGACTAAAATAACTGAGGCTTTGTCTGACTCTGCTCTCTCTTCAATCAAATCTGATTGGATGCTGCATACAAAAATCTACCAAATCAGTTGCTGTGTGTAGTGTTGTTGTTTATCACTGCAATGTTGACAGGGTGTCTGGATCACTCGCTGGTAAAACGCAGTATTAGAAATTCTCCGTCTGATGACAGAAGTTTTCCAACTTCATTTCCTACTTTTGTTTTTGTAATCTGGGGCTCTTTTCCTACTTTTAAAAGGGGATCAAACATGCAAAAACAGTAGTTTCAGAGGATAAATTTCACAAGCTTATTGAATGTGAAGAGCAAGTTTGTGGTTCAATGCATGAATTCTGGGTCATCGTGAGTCCTGATTTTATTTCAGTCTATACTTTATAGTGTCATGCTTACTTTAGTAACTTGCACAAGATACTGAATTCCGCGCCATATAACATTGCTTTTATCTGTAACTTTTACCTGCTTCGCTAAGGGCGTAATGATGCGGACCATATTTTGTTTTTTTCACTATATATATAATATATTCCGTTTCCTGTCCCATGATGAATGTCATAAACTAGTTATTACAATCTAGATTTTCAGCTACAAAATAATACCAAGACATTATGGAGATACCACAATGATCAGCACAGGACAGCTGTATTACAGACTAAGAATTTGCACTGGATTGTATGTATGCTCAGTTTGTCATATCACAAGCTGGCATGTTTACAGAGGTGAGGAAGGAAGCTGGATGACAGATTGGAGGGGAGGTGGGGGTGGGTGGTGGGGGGGGGGGGGGGCAAATGTGTGAAAGATGGAGGGGGAACAGATGATCACAGTAATGGGGACAGCATTGAACTGCGTGTTTCTACAGGGTTGTAAAATGACTACACAAAAAAGAAGTGTTTGTACAGCTGTTTGCATTCCATTTTTTTTGTAATAAATCAGTTTTAGAATATGTTTACAATATAATAAGAATGCTCCAGAACACTTGTTTGCGTTAATAAAAAAACGGTGAAAGCTAAAGAGAATATACAGGAAAGTTACTTGAGGAGTGTTGTGAAAGGTAAAGAGAATTTACAGTAAAATTACTTGAGGAGTCTAGGTTAACCAAAGGATTTTTGAAAGTGTTTTTATTGTACAGGACATCCAAAGCGAATTGGAAGACAATCCTGTACATGCTTCCTTATATGATGTGTGCGATGGAATTTAGCGGTCTCTCCATTGTCTTGTTAATCCTTTTGTAAAATGTTTGTGTATATGAATGCGCTCTTTCAAGTGTTAGCATGTTTGTTTCTGTTTGAATGCCTATCGACGGTGATGAAGCGTTTTTGAAATACACAGGTAACACATACTATACTTTTAGTCGTAGATGTTTCTGCTGCATGTATTGTGAGGGTTATTGATTGATCAGGGTTTGAGAGCTTTTTCAGGGTAATTTTTATTAGTGAAGTACTCAAAATATGTTTTATCAAAATTAGTAGTCTTGCTAGAGTTGATTAAAAAAAAATTTTTTTTTTACAGTCTGCTGTGATAAATTCCAGCCACCTGGCAATTTGATATCAACCTTTCCAAATTAATATCTGGTCTCCTTCTACTTGGTGTCATTGATTTTTTTTCTTGGATGGGAGAGGAGGAGGATAGCATGTTAGTTTCTTTTCATTCTGTGTATGATATTAGACACACTGTAAAGGTAAACTTTTTGTTGCAGTCGAATCAAACACCAAGACAAATCACATCGTGGTCATTGACAGATCAGAGCCATTTATGATCTTTGTTGTGTGGCTTGAGACTTGATGAATTAGAAGGAAATATGTGAATTGAAATCTAAATATGTCAGTAATGTTTCTGCATGTGTAAATCCCTGTTATCCTTTTCTTTTTTATTTTCTTTTTTCTGTTTTGTTTTTTTCATATGAAACTCATATTTTCACGGTTCCAGTGTGACATAAATGAGGAAATTGAGGAGTACCAAACTGTGAATATTCTAAATTGTAATATGAAAAGACTAACTTTGTCAGTTTTTAAAGTAGTATTCCTTTCCCATCCTCCAAGACCTAAAATCAGATAACACAATTTACTTTAAAGAAAAAGAAGAGTGATTTGTGTTAATACAGGTTCCCAAACCATAGATAATAAAATCAGTTTCAGTTCAGACAATTTTTTTTTAAACTGTTCAAGTGTTGAAAATGTATGATCCAAATGAAACACGGAAACACCATTTTTTCAGAGCTTTCGGAGCTCTGATGCTCCTTCTTCAACAGTCATATTTTTTTTTATTTACAAGTGTTGAAAATGGAAATACAAACAGTGTGTAACAATACTGATTGTACTTGAAAAGTTCAGAATGTTGTTATTCAGCTACTTACCCTAAAATCAAGTTGGGAGAGGATATTAACATGACAAACGTTTTTGCATTTCTTTTTTTGGCACAGCATATTATGTGGTGAGAAAAAATACGTCTATGCATTCAATCTGCAATTGTATAAGATCAATCAGAATACAAATTTCAAGGAAAGTATGTCCAGAAATTTTTCAGCTGACTTTTTTTTTTTTAAAGTACTGTTGCAGGTGGTTTCTCTGAAGCAAGAGTACCCATGGTTTTCAGACATTTTTAGTAGTTTAGCTCCATATCTTTTCACATTTGTATTAGAAACTGAGAAATACTGAAACTTGACCGATTAGATCATAAGGCTGTTTCTGTTATGCAAACTGCATGTTTTCTGTTATACAAACCACTTTGTTTTTCTGTTATGCAAACCACAGTTTGTCTGAGACTGAAATATTGCTTCTTTGTTTTAAAGAATATCACTAAAAGTGGCATATGTTATGGTGACAGTTGAATTTAATCACAAAGCCCAATCATGCTATGTCTTCATACGTATTGCATGATAAGAACACAAAGGGAAAACTGCAGTTTACCTGACATTTTTGCCTCCCTCTGACAGTGCAAGTCCCTCTGGTGTTCCCTGAATGACACACAACTGTTGTCAATCATCATACATTAAAACAAAGTTCACAATAGTACTGACTTGTATTTCCTTCACCACTAAAAAGTTGTTAATGCTTGCAGGACATTGTTCGTAATAAGTCGCTATTAGATAGATATCTCATCAGCTGTAAATATAGTGTCAGTTGACTTAAGTGTCACCATTGAATATCACAGTCACTTGTATCACACCCAAAATATAGATAAGCTATAACCAAATATTGGTTCATTTTTCAAGGAGGTGTCTTTTTGGTATGGCGATGCTAGTTCATTGGTCATGAAAGCATGATTTGGCTAATAACCAGCACAAAAAATGCGGCTAGTGCTTTATTCCTGTCATCAAAATTGACAACCGGCTCTGACCCGAGGGGTCCAGGTGTGCTCTCGCAGCTTGTTTTTGTCGTGAATCACTGTCGGTTTTGTCGGTGGCAGTAATATATGCATGTTTGTCGCATACCACTCAACTCTGCGCAGAACAGGGGGAAAAAACCTCGGGATGACCCGAAGAAAACCTGGCACAGAACAGACTATCGAGAGCTAATCGAAAAAAGGCTGATGGCCCCCAGACCTGCAGCAGATAAAACAAGCGGAGGTTTCATGCTGTTGCCTCAAGGACTAGACAACACAGAGTATTGAACTAAACTGATCTTGAAATGTCCTAGAAGAACTATGCATCCCGTTAGCATATGTTTGTCCCATTGGCTGTCATCAAAAGTTCGTCCTGTTGGTAGTATGTGTAGCAGGCCACCATGCTTCAAACTTACGAGACAAGCTGTACATAGCCAGTCTCCAGGATCACTTTAATTCTTTTTTTTTCACGTACGGTGTCTCAGGTGTCTGTATTTGACTGTTATTTCTACATTTTTTTTGCCTCGGAAGTTTCTGTTTGTTGTACAGTTCCATCCCGGTCATCCTGAGAATGATCATTTCATCAAACCTAACAACACTCGATGAAGCGGCCATGTAGAGATTGGTCAGTTTTTTTTCTTACATCGGTTCAGTTTCTTTTCAATGGATAGAAGTGGTGCCAACATTCCAAAATAGTTCTAGTGCTTCATTTGACTATCATGGGGAACTCTATCAATGTGTCGGACTTCCATGTGTAATAACACGCATTCAACACATGATGGATGTGTACTGCTGCATATGCTTCTGAGTATTCCTGGTTTATAATCTGGCAGAGCTAGAAGGAGATCCTGGCTGCTCCCAGTATGACTGCAAGAGGGTTAAAGGGTCAAACTGTTAGCCCACTTTGTATTGTTAACATTTACCTAGCCCAGTAAATGGTCCACTTCTTGTCACATCTGTGATCGTTAAAGCTTCTGGTGCTGTCATCTTGTTATCAGTTGCCTTCATCAATGCTTGAACCATGTATAGATTTATGAGCATTCCAGTTTGTTTTTCGAGAAATTTTGTGTGTGTGCAGGTGTCTTTTTCCCTCAAAAAGACAATGGGGGAGGGGGGGTGTTTACCTGATTTTTTTCTTCAGTATGTAATAAAACAGTTTTTTTGTAACAGTTATCATTTTTTGAAAGTTTGTTTTAAAAAAACAACAAAGAACGAAACAGTCATCAGCGATACTAGGACATAGAAATGTGAATATGATTCTGGTATTGATTTTTGTTTGTTTAGAGTTTGTGTGTGTGTATGTGTGTTGTTGCTTTTTCTATATTTATTGTATTGTTAAAATTTAGCATTGTTATTATCTTTCTATTCTTCCTGTTTTGACTTGCATGTGCAAACGGTGGGCAATCGCCATCTTCTGGCTATCTGTTTAAAAGAAGAAAAAGTTGAAGGGAAGCGAAAAGTATTTCCAGGTCCTGTGTGTGAAATCATAGCAATTCAATGTTGAAGGTAAATTGTATAGAAGAAAAGTTGTCATCACGAAAAAAAACCTCAGGTCTTCTTGCATTCAGTCACCACCAACACCTTGAAAGGGTGACAGTTCAAGGTACTTGAGAGCTACAGTTTGTCGAAAATCGGTCAGAGGTTAAAGGTAAAGGTCACACAATTACAGAGTGAAAATGTCTGGAAACATGATGGAGATTATCCCAATTGGAAGACTGTAGTTTGGATCACAAACACTATGTCGAGGGCAAAGGTGAGAGATCAAGGTCAAAGTAAGGACCATTCAGAGTGTTCAAGGGTTTGGGTTTTTTGTTTGTCTTACTTAAGCTTTTTCAGTGTTCCGTAATTCCTATTGTGAATATGGTAGGTACCACACTCAAGTCTTTCCTGGTTTTTTGTTGTTGTTGTTGTATTTCATATAAGGTAAAAGAAAGTAAGAAAAACTAAGGAGCATTTAGCTGCAAACATTTGATTTATATAGCATAGATATCTGTCAATAATTTGAATTTCATGAAGTTGCTCTGGCCTGATTTTTCATCATCACATGCACTGAAAAAGATAAGAAGTTGAAGATACTGCTGACATAGCAGTTGGAGAGTTCTGCTGGATAGGGGCATATTCAGTATTCTATCTATCAAGACTTCATCCGTCCAACATGGGAGAGAGATTGGCAGTTGCGGATATGGATATTTTTATCACAAAAGTAGTGGACTTTTTCCACTCTAAAGCTGCTGTCTTTGTCTTATGGCCAGCTAAATAGTGACAATCAGCATGTTGCTTACTGTACAGTTTAATTAAACACTGAGGTTCATGGACCCATCGTTTCTAGTTGTGCTTTGATGATTTGCTCTTGTGAGCATGCTGTTGCTGCTGACCTTGTGCCGGATCTTTGTGTCGCCGTTACTGTCGTTTCAAGGTTCGAAGCTGATTGCTGCAAATTTTTATAACAGAGTGCAGGTCAGTTCCTCTGCCGTTTACCTGGTGCCTTTTGATCTCAGCTGTTCATGGGCGAGTTAGGATTAGAGATTACCTGACGATAAATAAACTTTGCAGATTCCTCTTGGTGAAAAAGCATCAGGGGGATGGAAACTACCACAGCAGGCATTGGGCATTTTTATACACACCTAGAGCAATTAATTTGGGAAAACAGTCAGCTGACTTTGATTTTTACAGTGGCTGCCTTACAGAAAATTTTATGATGGTTGAGTTTGAATGCTTAAAAAGCTGCAATGCCTGGAAGGTTGACAGGGGTGTTGAACTCAGGTCTTGAGTCTGTTCATCGTGGATTACTACTGTGGACCACCGACTCGGTCTTAAATGGGGAGGAAGGGAGGTGGAAAGATCATTTGGGGGACGTGTGTCTTAATTCAAATGAATGATGATTATACAGCATGTTTAAATATTGATATATTAAAGGGATGGTTTGGGGTTGTTTCAATGTGTAGATTCATACATACATTCATACTTACATACACACGCGCGCACACACACACACACACCCACACACACACACACACAAAACCCCACACAAATATAATATATATATATTTTATAGACAATGGTAGTAAATACCAGCAGAGATTTTAAAAAATGCTCAACCGACTGGGAGCAACATTTGTTAAAAGATAAGGTCTAAAACTATCTACAGCGCTGTTTCATGCAATGCAATCATCAGGATATCCTGATGATTGCATTGCATGAAACAGCGCTGTAGATAGTTTTAGACCTTATCTTTTAACAAATATATATATATATATATATATATATATATATATATATATATATATATATATACATATATATACAACAAACTAATAAATTCCAAGGATAAGTACCGCGCACCGTTCCAGCAACTTACAGAGCAGCTTGGTGTTGCAATGACTGCAAGAAATATTGAATTATAAACAAAGCTTGCTCTCATGTCTTAGATTGACAAAATAGGGGGAAATAAGCATTCATATCTGCAGTGGTAGATGATTCTGCCTAACTAACAGTATGTGCTAACAGTGTGTGTGTGTGTGTGTGAAGTAGATTCTCTCCAGAGTTGACGCCAGCTATTCATTCGATGGTATCTTTGCTCATATGTCCTTTTTTTTTTCTAATTCGTTTTTCTTTGCAACATTTAACTACTTTCTGTTAATGTTCTTTTACACTTCATGTAAAGTGGAGGTCGAGAACTACGGAGAATGGGGCCATCCTCAACACAGCACAGCGCATTGTCTGTCATATGAGTGTCAGTAACTTAACTCTTATGCTGTCAATTGATGTAGAGATCGTCTTTGTTGTTAGCCTCTTTTTTTTTTTGAGAATGGGACGTCTTGTTCCCTATGTGATAACAGCATTATAAAGACTGAGTGACTGGCCGGGCTATACCTGTAAACTCTAAACTAAACTGAACTGTGATGTTGAGCGTCATCTTCTTGTACATTTTATACAGCTTTAGCACCAAGTAGGTCATAGAAATCATGGAGGGTTAAGGGATGTGAAGTTTTGCTGGACTGAAAAGTCATGGAATTTTGGTCAAACTCACGGAATTACAAATAAAGGCCTGAAAGAAACGCTAAGGCTTGTTTTCTCGGTGTGTGTGCACATGTATCTTGGTGTCAGTATCAAGCGTTTAATCCATTTCAGGTGTCATTGAAATGGAAGCAATGGAGTAACGTTAAATCAATGTCGATAGGTTGAGAGTTCTGACCCATACACTTTCATTGGCTCTGTCATCCAATACAGGTGATGGAAAAATTTCTACAATCGTGTGGAAAAGTCATAGAATTTTTAACTTTTCAAGCAGTATAGACCCTGAAAATGCTTTTTTCTGTTAAATTTTCATGGAATGGAGGTAATTTGTTTTACACCCTAAACGCTGTACCCCTATGTTTTTTTCACCATTTGATTTGCATTCCTAACCATAATACTTTCGCATTGTTCTTGAGATGGTTGTGTGCATCTGTGATTCCGGTTGTGTACTGAAGATCCTGCAGGTTTCTACTTGTTCCTGTGTGTTTTGAATGTGTGTGTACGTGTGTGTGTGTGTGTGTGTGTGCGAGTGTGTGTGTGATTTTGGCTGTTTCTGTGTATGACAATCTGTATGAGTATTAGCAGTCCTGATTTTCTTATACATTCTTTATTCTCTGATATATTCTTGTTGTATTAAGGAAACATATTGGAAAATTGAACTTATTTTCAATGTTCTCGCCATACTTGGATTGAATTCATTGTTTATAACTTGGAATTCTGGCTTCTTTTTTTTTTTCCTGGACACCATCATCCTAAATAAATAACAGTAATAACTTACATTGAATGTGTGTATTTAGTGCTGCTTTTATGAATGAAGATCTGATTTTGTTTTTCTTCCAGTTGAAAAATCTCAGTTGAATGTCTTTGGAATGGATTGATCATACTATACAGCTTTGGCTTTAGGCAGAAACTTAGTTTGCACTACCATGTGTTTGTTGTTGGTTTTGTTTTTTTAGGGGTATGTCTCATTTTGTACTGGTACCAGTTTTTATACCTGTTATGTTTATTACCTGTTAATAATTTGTCATTCAATTAGTAGATCGATGCTTTTTTTTTCAGGAAATAGTGTTACAGAAAGCATTTTCTACCTAAGCAAAATGATGCCAAAATATGTTTGTGAGCTTAACTGCTGAGATGTACATCTTTGTCATAACGGGGGCTATAGTAAATAATCATGTGAAGAGTGGAATGAAGATGTTCTCCTTTTTTTTTTTTTCTTAAGTTGTGCAACAAATTGTTGTTCTGCTCCCATATGATCTCATCCCATGTCTCTGTGGAGATGCTGGGGGCTGTTTCAGTACCAACAGCTCTTCGGCTTCTTGAAGTTCTCTGCAGGTACTTTACTACTTTTTTCTGTCACTCTCTTTGACTCTTGATTTCTGTTGTTGATTGTGTTGTTGTTGTTGTTGCCTTACTTTACTGTCTACTTATTCGGTGTTCGTGGACTCTTCTGTCTTTGTCAGGAAATTTACACTTTTTCTTGTTTTGTTGCTTTTTTAATCATGTCGCTGTTCATGCATGTCTGCTGTTTTGTTGTAATCTTTGAAGAAGATACTGAAAATTGTACTCAATATCTAGGATGAGCATTTGTGCTTATAGTCTTTTTTTCAGAAAAAATGTATAATCAGTTGCATTAACTGGGATTTTTTGTGTTCAAACTGGGTTTTGGGGTTGTTGTTTTTTTTTTAGTTCATTTCTCATGTTCATTCTTTTCATTTTCTGTTTCAATTTGGATTCAATAATAAAGTGGAATGGTCAATGCCCCCATTTATTTCCAAAAGGATGTAAGTAGTTCAGCTAACATGGCGTGATTTGCTTTTGTTCGTTCTTTGTTTTTTCAGGATATAATCTTTATTTTATATTTTTTTTATTTTTTTATGATCGGAAAAGGGTGGGCTGGGCGATAATGATAAAAACAATTCACTTTCTCCTGAATCTCCAGCTGTTATTTTGATTGTTTTCCTTTCTAAGCTGTTGATTTTGACTCATTGATTTTTTTTTCTTTAAATTGTGTTACTTTTGCACAGCTGACTGATGCAGTAACCGATCTTTTTTCTTCCAAACTGCAACATGATTCGTTACGTTTACGTAAGTATTATGATTGGAATGCATAATGTTCTTTTTATTTTTTTGTTTGTTTTTAGTGTTGTGTATATTTTGTATGATCTAAATTTGTCATCTGTATTGTATCATTACCTGTAATGGTTAGTAACACAAATTCATTTTTTGCTTAGAATAAGAGTTATCAGAAGAGTGAAATTAGAATCAGTTTATATTGCTTTTAATGCTTGCCTTAGAATAATAGATATCAAGCAGAGGGAAACCACAGTCGTTTTATATATGATTTTAATGATTGCCTGTCTGCATTGAGTTTGCTGTTGAGGTGACAGATTCTTTTGTTGAAATAAGTAACAGGAATCGTCTGAATGAAAATCAAGGGTAATGCATATTGTCATTTGTGAGGTCATACAACAGTCTCACTGTAAAGGGATGTGATGGAGGTCAAGGCAGGAAGAATGAAGATTTTTGTCTAGGCAGCCTTTAGCTCTGATTAGGCCATGGTGTGCCATCAAGCAAAGGCCATTCTTGAATACGGAGAAGAATGTGGCTTTGAGTCGAGAGGGTGCTCTCAGACAGAAAATTGTAGAAGAAAGGCGAAGGCATGAGTTGGAAGTTACCGCCCTCACCCCTTCTTTCCACTCTCCCTACTCCCGTTTCCCTGCCCACCCTATCCCATATACATAACTTGAAAAAAAAAAATGAAGAAAAGAAAAGAAAACAGGATATAGAGAGAGACAAGTAGAGTAAAAAAAATTAGTTTTTCATCACAGTGCAACTTGTTTAAAACTGCATGGAATAGAAGCTGGAGCTGTCTCAGAGACAGGGCACACTTAACAGACATTCTGTTCACATTTTTTGCTGTTACCCAGTCGATATGCATTTCTTTGTGCATTGTACTCGATTTTTCTTCTAATTCTTTTGTCTTTGCATACATTTTATCAGCAGATTTTTGTTTCTGTTCTAACTTAGCAGATACATACATTCATACAGCTCTAACTGATGTTTGAAGAAAAAGCGGAGGTGGAGTTGTGGAGGGGTTGTCTGCCCCCTGTGATCATGTGTCTCATAGTATAACCTGAGGACATCATTTGGCTTGCATTTACCCATTGGCTATTATTTTAGATTAGTTGTATAGCATGTCGGGAGAAAAGACAGCATTGCAGTTGTTCATTTGTGCCAGCAGCTTCAATACGTTATTTCTGTATGTTGAATGGGTTTTTTAAACCTCTTACATTTCCCACCGAAAGGGACCGCTTCAGTGGAAGGTCACAGGTTCATTCACTCTTTGTGCAACGATGAGAAACCAGAGACAGGAGATTGTGTGCGCCACCAAAGGGGATTTTGGCATTCACCAGTGGAAGTTCAATCTGCATTTTTGGGTGGGGGTTTTGGGGTGAGGGTGGGGGTTGAAAAGATCACATGAGTAGAAAATGTATGCTTTAAGGGAAAAAAAAAGTAAGCAGGAATGAAATGCATCATTTGATCATCATGCACTTATGACAAGATGTGTAGTAAACATGTTGTGTGTCATATCAGTCATAAGTGAGGGGACAAAATGACAGAGAATGTAAGTACATGTACATGTAAATTCCATTCAACACTTTGCCAAGAAATCATCAGCATTGGGAAGCATTAGATATATGAGGAATTGTATTAAAGTGTTACTGCAGTGTGCGTTTACACCCTCGCAGTGGTGCGCGTGGGGAAGTAATCTGATCATCATCTTGACAGCAATCATTAATTAACTGCTAAAATTTCTGTCTGAACTTTTTGTGATGGTCGTTTGATCCCATGTGTTCACTTGCCTTAAGTTCAAGGGATACTGTTGAAAGTTGAGGATTTAGATCCTGGCTTGCTTTTACTATGTGAAATTGACAGCCCTGGAAAAACTTATGTGTTTTGTTGGGCTTTAATGGTATACAACTGTTGCCACATTAGTATTGCACTACAAATTTATTCTGTCGCTGTCACCATGTGAGCTTATATGTTTGTGTGTGTGTCTTATGTGGCATGTTTGTTGTTTTTTAAGAACAGCCGGTGAGATATGCATTTTGTCACAAATATAATTGGCAGTATAGATCATAGATTTATTGTAGCAAAGAATCTATTTTAAAGCCCTTTACTATTATCCTAACCTTGTCCGCAGATTTTCATCATTGCCAAAGCTGCTGATAACCTTCACACTACAAGTGGCCCTTATTGTATGTTGCTTTTTGAATGTTTACTTTGTTCGTCACACATGAGGGTTGTGGTAATGCACAAGCGCTGGCAAATTTCATCACTTGTGTTAATGCTGCAGGCAAACGTTCTGTTTGGAATAAGTGAGCAGACAAGGTGTTGGAAGCTGGTGAGGTGTGTGAAGAGTTACTACCATGTAACATCATTGTTGACCACTGAGGTGATTGTGCACGTGTTCACGGACTGCCAAGCTGTCTTACTGTTTCAATACGTAATCCAGTCAGCAACTTTGTGCATCTGTGATAATCAGAACTCATGCACAGGCAAACACACACACGCATGTGTGCACACACACACACACACACACCACACACACACACACACACACACACACACACACACACACACAGTGTGTCTGCATATTACTGGGGCATAAATCAAAGCTGATTGTTTACTGTTGCAAATGGTCTCCTTGTCAGGGCTTAACTTGTTAAGAATAGTACAGCATTCTTAGGTCAGCAGTAGCTGTGTATAAACTATGTCTGTTAACTCTGCTCCTGTTCTTTTATGTGTCTGAAATTGTCTTGAGACTTCCTCCCCTCCCCAGTCTTCCAGCTCCTTTCCTCTCCCACTACACCTTGTTCAACGCTCTCAACCACCAAAGCAATTTCTCCATAAACTAGTCTTGACTTCAGTGTTCATGACCGATTATGATCTTGGGATAGGAGCAAGTAGGCTTGAGTGAAAGGAAGTGGGTTTGGGCTTGGTTTTATGTGATGTTGACGGTTGGGTTGATGCAGTCATGGTGGTTTCGTTGTTTGACTTGTTACGGTAACTATTGGTGATGGAGCTTTGTGGATTCATTAAATATTGTTTCATCAAACCTGTTTGTTAGTGTGTGAATTCATGAAAGCTCCTGTGCGAATGTTCTTGTGTATGTGTGCTGAGATCATAAAATCATCAGCATTTGGCATTCCTTGGGACAGAAGAATCATTATTTACTGAGAGTTGGCTTCTGACGCCAGGCTTTCAGTAAGTCGTCACGAGTGGAATTGAAAATGCTTTTCCAATGGGTAAGAATATTTTTCTCCACAAGTTTTATTCACAGCACCAGTCTTAGTGCGTGTGTGTGTGTGCGCGCGCACATACACACACACAACACACACACACACGCACACACACACACACACACCACACACACACACACACACACAGACGATAACTGGAAAATAGCTACATTGATCGCCATCAACATTTTCAGAATTGTCTGTCAAGTCAGTATCTCCTGGAGATTCAGTTGTAAGATGTTTAAGAGCAAGACTGACGAAATGTCAAGGTAAAAAAATCTTCACAAACAAATCTGCAGGAATATAGGTGATACAGTGCAGAACTCCAGAGCGTGTGGGTCATCATTTTCTGTGCTGCCTCAGCACTTCATTTGTGTGCACCAAATGTTGCCGGCTGTTTCTTTTCCATTGTGTGCACCAAATGTTGCCGGCTGTTTCTTTTCCATTGTGTGCACAAATGTTGCCGGCTTTTTCTTTTCCATTCAATCCTGTTACGATGAACAAAGAGAAGAGTTCGCTTCTTTTCATGATTTAAAAGTCACTCGTTATTTAAATCACGTTATTTAAATAAAATTACTCAAAGCTATATCGGTGGAATTGGGTTTTTCAACAACAACAAAATAAGATTGTACACATGTGTGAGCGTTGCGCTCGTGCACACTTCTTCTTCTTCGGGTTTGAGCAGCCACATTCATACTTGCTGATTTTTTTTTTTCTCCTGTTACTTTGTGGGGGTGGGGGGGGGGGGGGGGGGGGCGTGTGACTTCTGGTGGGTTTGAAAAAACAAGGGAAACCCAAAATGATGTTGGCCGGGCCCACAAGTTGCCATGCCAGCCGAAACGAAACCAACGGGAGAGAAGGGAAGGGTGCCATATTTTATAACACTAACAAGGCGGGGGGGGGGGGGGGGGGGGGGGGGCTGTTGGTTGGTTCTATTTCTCTCTTGACAGCTGTGAGCTGCCAAGAGTGTCAGTAGCTGAGCTTCTTCGGCGGTAAGGGCGTTCCAGTCCCTGATGGTCCGCGGGAAGAAGGAGAAGCGTCTGTAGTCTGTCCTGCACTGTATTTGTTGATACTGCTGGTCATGGCCTCTCTTGCAGCATGGCGCAGACTGCAGCTTGCTGTGGTTACTTGGACCTTGCCAAGTGCGAATCTTCCGCAACATGCTGATCTTGCCTTCTTCATGCGGTCCTGAAGTGACGGCCGGCCAGCCCAGGTGTCCTGCATGTTACTCACATCGAGGTGTTATGTAGCGGCTTCAGAACGAATGCCGGCGCGCACGCCTCTGTACTGCTTTGAGCTTGCTGATATTCCCCTGGGTGTGATGGTCCCAGACTGAGCTGGCGTATTCAAGAATTGTCTTACAAACACCTCATGCATGCACGCACGGACGCACACACAACAACACGCACGCACGCGCGCGCACACACACACACACACGCTTCAAAATTGGTCACTAGATCCCTTGTGATGTTTTTTTTTTTTTATCATTTATCATGAATTTATCCATGAGGATTACTCGCTTGTTGAGGTGGTGTGTGTGCGCTCGAGCCATTGGAAGCGTGGGGGTGGCAGGGT
>CM031607.1:33426255-33433985 GCA_018398815.1 Conus ventricosus | reverse complement strand
AATAATCATAATCAAAATATAAGCCTCCTCTTCAGTGAGCA
The DNA here is from genome assembly GCA_018398815.1 of Conus ventricosus. Classification (NCBI taxonomy): domain Eukaryota; kingdom Metazoa; phylum Mollusca; class Gastropoda; order Neogastropoda; family Conidae; genus Conus; species Conus ventricosus. The sequence continues at coordinate 33,433,944 of CM031607.1, read as the reverse complement.
TTGTTGTTGTTAGCGTAAAATGACTCATAGCAATGTTATCCTTCGGGCCAGTAGAAACAGTAATTAGCATCTTTAGAAGTATATATCAACTAAAATGCAAATAACTTTAAATGGTGGGGCCAGATTGGTATTTACTTATAGCCGCTTAACGCTTTCTCGCAATCTATGCGATTAAAAAGATCAGTAATTAGTTCATCAAACCTGTTCTTTAACTGATCTTTATCGCCCTCCCTCTCCCAATCCAACCGTAAAGTATATTAATAAGCTCTGTAGCTAGTTCGGTCTTCATTTTAACCCCAAATAAAAACAACAATTAAAAAAATAATTAATTCTGTAAACCCTTAATTCTTATGTGTCTGGGAGAGAAGGTAAATATGTTTGTTCACGATCACCAAATCTTATCTAGCACGTAAGCCCCCGTTTTAATGTGTTAATAACGTCAATATTTAGAGGTTTTGAGGTGTTAATTTTGTTTAAAAACAGGTGTTAAAATTGGTCAAAACTGATATGTGATGGACGCGATGTGTATGTGAAAAGGGGGGTTTTCGTGCAAAATAAGATGGGTGGTCTGAACAAACATATTTACATTCTCTACAACCCATTTTAATTTTTTCATCCCCCCCCCCCCCCCCCATGAAAACACTTACTATCTTTCCAAACATTTGATGACAGGGAAATGAATCAGTATCGTTGCACTCCAGAGGGAAAACAACTGTCATCTGTCGAGAAAACAGCGACACTAAGTGATGTTCACGGTGAAGCAGCTATTATAGCTGTTTTCCTAAACGAGGATAACAGTTTCCTCGAGAAAGGAGAGAAAACACTTATTACGGGCTTATGATAATACGTTACCGTACTTCCAAGGCCCATTACAACTGTTTTGTCTGTTTTCCTGAGATAAACGGTTTATTATCACCAAAAAAAAAAAAAAAAAAAGGGGGGGGGGGGGGGGGTAATAGGGAAACGAAGTATCGTTGCCATTTTTCCCGTGGAATACGGTAATCATTCTTCAAATAAGAGATAATGATAAGTGATTTCCCAGTAGAACATGTATTATCATTTTTTTAAAGACAGTACTTGTCTTCCCTCGTGAAAACGAGGAAATCGGTTATATGCTCATGAATTTAGCTTGCTCCCATGGCCTATGACAATTCTTTTCTCTGTCTTGCAAGGAACACAATTATTAGTCTTCAAGAAAACAGTGACTATAAGTAATTAACCCAATGAAATTAGATATCACCTCTATATTCTTACAAGATAATCACTATTTTACTTGACAAAAAACAGTTATTATAGCTAGTGCAGTTAGCAGTTCTTATGAGCCATGCAATAACTGTTACTTTCACATGTTTTCAAAAGGAAAAAAAACTTGTCATCCTTCAAGCAATTTTCCATTTTAAACAAATGTTATTGTAGGTAATTTCCCAGTCAGACAGGTAACTGTATATTTGAAGGAAGTACTTTTTGCAATGGAAAAGAGCTTTTATCAGCTTATGAAGAAGTTAGCATGCTCGCAAGGCACATCATAACTGTTTTTCGAGTGAGAAAAAAAGTTAATCCCTCAAGAAAACAGTGTTCGTGGGAAAATCAGTTATTATAGCTGTTTTCGCGAGGAAAACAGTTATCGCCATTTAACAAAACGGTGATAAAAAAAAATTCATCAAAACTACAGATGTGATCAATTTTTCTTGACATATGATGACAGTTTTCTCTGGAAGACAGGGATAATAGACAATACGGGCTCATATAACTACCACCTTCCCATGGCTCGTTATAATTCCAATCCGAGTAAATACATATTATCAATGATTACGTGAAAGATAACGACTAATTTCCTCGAGGAAAAAAAAATCAACAACAGTTCTTCTGAGCTTATGAAATTAGTTGCCTTCAAGGGACAATGATCACTCTTTCCCTCTGGAAACTTTTTTTCTAATACTTTAAGAAAATAGCGTTAATATGGAAATCCCTTTTTTTGTACTCGGAAAACCAGTTCTTGTCTTTCAAAGTAAAACAGTGATGGCAAGCGATTTCCCAGTAATGTAGTTTTTATCACCTTTATTTTGAAGGATAAGGACCGTTTCCTTCGAGAAAACATTGAAAACACTTATCATGGGGATCTGTAGCTGCTATGCTCCTATACAGGGCTATCGGAATGTCTGATGAAACAGTGACTGCCCACTCCCTCTTCAATGATAAGCCAGGTAGAGGACTGTTGGGAATGTTTACAACTTGACTCTCTGGCCCACGAGGTCGGAAATTCATCCTTGTCCTTAAAGTAGGATTTGCCTAACTATAGGAGTGTTTCGGAACGTCTGCTTTTTTTTTTTTAGCCTCGAGCTCACGAGGCACTGAATTTATCCTTGTCTTTAAATCAGGTATAGTGAACACAAGATGGTGTAGAATATTGGTCGGCTGTTGAGTCTATGAAGAACACGGGGCCCTAAATTCATCCCTGTCCTATACTGGGCATAGATAGTGGTGCTTTACATTCTTCGATCTCATTGCACTTGCAGTTGGCTTAACCTTGTATTCTTCTCTCCTCTCCCTTTTCTTCTTCTTCTTCTTCTTCTTCTTCTTCTCGTTCTCCTCCTTCTTTTTCTCCTCGTTCTCCTTCTCCGTCTCCTTCTTGTTCTTCTTCTTCTCCTTGTTGTTCTTCTTCTTCCTCTTCTTCTTCTTATCCTCCTTCTTCTCCGTCTCCTTCTTCTTCTTCTTCTTCCCTTTTCTTTCTTTTTTTAACCTGTTCCAACTCCGTACCCTTTCACTGCGCATTTCTCCACGTGGCTTATTCTGGCTTGCCCATACACACCTACACCTAGTTTTGTCGGTAACAGTCACATCACCTGCAGTTCACAGAGAGCTGTTCTAATTATCTGGTTGTCACAAGGCACCCCGCCAAAGGAGACACTGTACTCATGATGCTTAGTCACTTTGGTTATGTTCAGTGGTGCCTGTTCTGAATCAGCACATGCAAGACATCCATATTCTGTTACACTCCACCTCACCCCCCCCCCCCCCCTTACTGTTGACAGTGATTGCTCAGCAGCAGAGCCTATGTGAGGGAATGTGTGTGTGTGTGTGTGTGTGTGTGTGTGTGTGTGTGTGTGTGTGTGTGTGTGTGTGTGTGTGTGTGTGAGAGAGAGAGAGAGAGAGAGAGAGAGACAAAGGGAGACAGAGACAGAACGAGAGAGAGTCAAAGACAGAAAAGAGAGAGAGAGAGAGAGAAAGAGAGAAAGAAGAGAAGAGAGAGAGAGAGAGAGAGACTGAGAGAGAGAGAGAGAGAGAGAGAGAGAGAGAGAGAGAGAGAGAGAAGAGAGAGAGAGAGAGGAGAGAGCAACGCCAAAATTTACAAATAAGACTTTTATTCAATATTTACACTGTAATCCAACAAGCATATCACCACAACAACCATGCGCGAAACACTCGGGAAAAAATCATCATACCTCCAATCATACCTTTACAACCACATTTTCACCCAAAACCCCAAAATGAATCACACACACACTCCACCATACAACTCAAACAAGCTACGAGTGGCGACAGGGACAATTGGATTGGTCCGTCTTCTGGAAGTGACCCACGTTGCCCCGCCGTCCTTGAGCAAGTTCATGATGTGGGTGATGGTGGAGGGGTCCAACTGGGGTCGACGGGCGAGGATCCAGGCCTGCTCCACATGGGCCAGGCCCAGAATGGGTCCACAGGAATACACCACGGAGTAGTTGTCGTAATCGGTCTCCACTACCCAGTAGGCTCCGTAGGGCGTGGCTGGAAAAAAAATTAAAGAGATGTTGGCCAGTGTTGCTTGAAAAAGCTTGTGATAAACCGAAATATTGCAGTTAATTTGTGAGTGGTGTGTGGTTTCAACTGTTAAAAGAACTGATAAATAAGTAAGTGGAAGTTGTATGCAGAAGGAACCAATGGTTGATGGAGAGAGAGAGAGAGAGAGAGAGAGAGAGAGAGAGAGAGAGAGAGAGAGGAGTATATAGGCACATGCATAGGGTTCCAATTTGCTGATATTTGTCGAACGGTCAGTTTCTATAATTGATGAAACGTTTCAGTCTCTGGAAACGAATGTGAAAAAAAAAGCTCAAACATTTCGTTGCTGTGCTGTTTCAAAGGGTATTTGCAAGAACAAAATCAAAATAAGAATACAAGAATAATAATCCAAAACAAGACTTTAAAAGGGGAAGCAATTTCATGTATGGGCTCAAGAACATAAGGACAATACATTCGTCGATTTTCTGAATGTTTTGCTACATTTTCTGTCCTTTTCATGCGATAACTAAAGCTGATGTATTTTTTGTTTTCAATTTTATTTTTGTACTTTTTAAAAATTTATTAATTCATTTACTGATTTATTTATTCATTCATTAATTTGCATCTGTAGACAGTAATCGCTGCGACTTCCAAGACTTGTCTCCCTTATCCAGTATGATCTGTACTCCACCCTCACGCGCACAAGCGACATCTGGATGTAAATCCACTGTTTGCTGTCTCATCACACGTGACCACGCGCAGCGGTGACAAGCGAATGTGCCTTTTTCTTCAATGCATTGACTGTTAAGTTGTTTAGTTTTGCAGAGAGGCAATGGTTCGAACCAAACTGCCGACCTACTTTCTTCTTTTAATTCATTATTTGTGATCACTGAAGTGTCATCGAAAATAGCTGCTCTTTTACCTCAGTATAACGGATTGTTTACTCTCTCTCTCTCTCTCTCTCTCTCTCTCTCTCTCTCTCTCTCTCTCTCTCTCTCTCTCTCTATGTACTGGAGTGTTTGTAACTTCAGAAGGGAAGTTTGTTTGCATTTGTTTTCTTTTTAGTCGCTGTTATGTGCCGCTGTCACGGATATTACTCATGGTGCTCCCTTGCCAACAGGGCTCTTCACTAACGGCAATAAAACTCTCTCTCTCTCTCTCTCTCTCTCTCTCTCTCTCTCTCTCTCTCTCATGCATGCATGATGGGCGGTGGACTCACAGTCAGAAAATCGAACAGCCAGCTGTCCAGGCTAATTGGTGTCGTCAGGGCGGTACGCATCACCTATCACACCCACAATCTCCCCGTTCCTGAAAACATGGAGCGATGGAATGACTTACCAACTGTCATATGATTATCGTGTCATACACCGTATGACATATAATTTTGTGGCACGCATATATTGCATCATGCCATGTATCGTGTAACATCGTATGTAATGAATTACCCATATTATATCAGACCTGTATCATACAGTACCATATCATATCATAACATAGCATAGTATAGCATGGCACAAAATATGATATATCATATCACATTTCACCATATCATTTCAAAGTATATTACAGCAATAGGGGCGGCCACGGCTTTATTTTTGTGTCCCATTCGGGACACTTAGTTGTAGGGCCGAACAAACAAGCCTTACACATTTCTGACCCAACATTTTTGTTGTTGTAGTCCAAGCAGAGGCATGTATCAAACTTGTGTACTAGTTAACTAGGGAAAATTAAGTTCCCAGAAAGTGATGACGTCATTCTTTCACAATTGTGTGTGTGTGTTGTCATTGTTTGAATATCGCCTGACCTCTTGTGTACAAGCTTTCATGCCGTATCTACATTATCTACAAGAAAATAAACCTAGTCGAGTTTGGTATTAAAAGAATTGTCGGGAATTCGCCTATTCAGTCATCTCAAGAGCACAGATATATTACATTTTTCATGACAACCACTGATTATCAAACTAAGAGCCCCATTTGTAATGGCCGCTCATCAATGCCGAACACATTGCTGCCAGACCGGCTGTACACAGATGACATTCAGTTGGTCGAGTACAGTTGGTCGAGTACAGCACGGTTAGCTGGCTGGTGGGGAGCAGCCTGCATTCCTTGACCTGCATTCACGGCTTGGCCTCTGCAGCTGTGGGAGAGCTGTAAACTCCCTGCCTCTCAGAACTAAGTGGCTTGCTCTGAACAGCCGTGGGCGTGTTTCATTTATTATGTCATACTATATACAAACATATATTACTTATGTCATATTTAACATCATATAATGATTTTGAACTTAATTACAGGAAACTGCTGTCAAAAAAATGAGAAATTGAATCCAATGACCAAATAGACCAACAGGCAAAATAACAGCAGAGGCAAACAGTACATCCATGCAGGGGCAAACACATAGACACATCTGAGACCACAGATACGTACTTGCAACCCGCGTTGTGGACATTGATGTGACCATCATCCTTCAGAGTGTAGTTGGCAGTCACACACTTCTGGCCCCATTCCCAGATGGTCGGGAAGGCGTACAGCTCGTACCATTTCCCCAGATACTGCCAGAGACAAAACAAGAGAACATTCTTTCTTCATCTGCGAAGGAGAGAGTAAGACGATGCTTTGCGAGAATGGGCGCAGTAAAAAAAAAAATCTAGTAATGAGAGCGAACAAACGAACGACATTTTATTTTACCAGGGTAATGAGATAAACAAACATGCTTTTTCCACCCAGCCCTGGGAGGAGAGACAGACAGACAGACACATGTTTATTGGCATTAGCTTTTTACAGCCTTAGTGCCAAGGGGAACAATTTCTGAAATAACAGTATACTAATAGCAACGAGAAAAGGGACAATACTCATGCACTTCCACTTACATGTATACTTTAACCACGCACAATTTCCAATCTAGGGTAAACACTCCACACACACACACACACACACACACACACACACACACACACACACACACACACACACACACATCATCATCATCATCATCATCATCATAAATACCAGACTCGACCATCCATCTGTAGTTATTCAAGTACTAAGCGTTCATTGGAACTCAAGAAAATTTCGAGTAGTTATTTTATCTTTTCAGTTTCTCTCGCTTTTTTTTTCACTGTAGCTTTTTTCCGCCTAATACCTTTTTGTTCTGTCTTTTTTTCTTTTTTCTTTGTAATTACTTTCGTTATGTTACCATTGTCACTTCCTCTCTTTTTTAATTTTTAGTATCAGTGTTGATCGGATGACAGTATCTTGTTCCTCGTATTATTTGCTTCTGCAATAAATTTTGAGAGCGATGTTATCATTTCTTCGTCTCCGGATATAAGAATAGCTACTAAATCATGTCTTCTGGAAACAGGTAAAGAAAACAAACTATACTTATTTCGAATTGACTCATATGCAGGCAATGAAAGATAAAATGCCGTTCGTCTTCAACTCCCTTACAACACATTAAGCACAAATTATCCATTTCCTGATCTTCAATAAACCATCTTCTGTTAGCCTTTAATCCAAGAGTTCTCATTCTTAGTCTGGCAAAAAGACTTCGATGCCATCTATTTTTAATGACTGAGATATATTTTTCAGCTTGGAAAATACTTTTAAATGAGGAATACCAATTATATTTTGTGTTTTCTTCTACATGGGAATGCCAGTTTTGCTTATATGAATTGATTAAACGATCCTTAAATTCTGATATAAAGGCAACGTCACTTCCAACTCCCTGACTCATCCAAACTATACCGAAACCGTTCTCAGTAAGAACTTTTCTGATATTGTCTACCCAATTTTGCCTTCCTTCTTCATGTTGCTGCAACAGCATTTCATACGCCTGCCTACATAATCTTTCTATTGGAAGCTTTATAATCTTTAGCCAATATTTCACACTCTTAATAGTTGTTCGGAGCTTTAGTGGATATCTGCCAGTCTCGCCGTA
>CM031607.1:33376255-33421255 GCA_018398815.1 Conus ventricosus | reverse complement strand
GTACATGGATGTAGCGACAGGTGACACGTACATGGATGTAGCGACAGGTGACACGTACATGGATGTAGCGACAGGTGACACGTACATGGATGTACGACAGGTGACACGTACATGGATGTAGCGACAGGTGACACGTACATGGATGTAGCGACAGGTGATAAGTACCACCAGAGGAAAGACAACTTTATGAGAAGCTCCAGGAGGTGGCAAATCATGATTTGGCTGTAAAATCTGAACCATACCCACGGGAGTTTTGGATAGAGTGGAAATGCACAGCATATCAACCTTAATGAGAAAGGTAGGGGGGGGGGGGGGAGACTGTCAGAACCGATTATCAGCAAGAGTGGCATGAGACTACATCTTGTATTCTAATCCAGTTCATCAAAACAAATGATGCTTGTTGACCTCACTGTGCCATGATATGAGGGCATAATGCAAGAAGCACGCGTTCACAGGACTGAAAGATTTGTGTCAGAAGTTTTGACGTTATCTTGCTGATAGACAAACAAACAAACAAGCAAACAAACAAACAAAGAAACACATAATTTCCTTGGCGATGGTAACTATGGCTGACAGGTACTTAACTGTTTACTGAGAAGGGAATGGCACATCGAGAGAGTGGAAAGAAACGAAGGGTGAATGAGGAGTCGAGTGGAAGTGTGAAGGTGATTGATCTCTCTCTCTCTCTCTCTCTCTCTCTCTCTTCTCTCTCCTCTCTCTCTCTCTCTCTCTCTCTCACTCTCTCTCTCTCTCCTCTCTCTCTCCTCTCTCTCTCGTGAACGTCTGGCGTGGAGTGAAAGCACTTTTAATGATGCGTAAAACAAATAAACAAAAATGGAATAAAAACATCACGCCCCCTGGGGGGGGGGGGGGAGGGGTGACCTGTTTCTTCTTCTTATCTCAAAACGGCTATCTCTGTCAGTTCAGAAATGCCACGGTTATATCACAGCACTTTATTTACATAAGCAATGTCTGGGTCAGTGTCTGGCTTACACAAGATGGAATTCGAAATTTACCTCAGGTCCTGAGGTTTATTTCCACACGGCTATGGACACGGATATTTGGAGCAAGAACAAGAATGCGTCATCTGTGTATCCTGCGCGCGCACCAAGGGTCTGCTACAGGGCGAGTCTTGTTTCCTGCTCTATCTGTCCGCCTGTCTGTCGGTTAGCAAGGATTTGACTGGGTGCATCCCCTTGAAACGTGTACATTGTTATTCGTAAAAGAAAGATTATAATTGTGCAGCTGCTGAAGGTTACCCCCCCCCCCCCCCCCCCCCACCCCACACACACACACACAACTTTCATTTGAGCTGTAATGAACTGAAGACTTTACAAACGGTCCCCATTTCTCACACACGCACGCACGCACGCACGCACGCACGCACGCACGCACGCACGCACGCACACACACGCACGCACACACACACACACACACGCACACACACACACACACCTCTTCTATTGCCAAGTTCTTTCCATATTTTTTATTCCATACTATCATGCTATGTCTATTCGTGTGCGTGTGCGTGTGTGTGTGTGGGGGGGGGGGGGGGGGTCAGTTGTTCCTCTGACAAATTCATTCTGTCCAATCTTCTCCAAATTTGGCCCGTGACTCAATTCCATGCCAGGACATCTCAGAACCGAATCGTTTTTGTGCCAGACAGCTGCATTTTGAACGAGAAAGAAAACACGTTTATATAGTTATATAGTTTATATACAGGATGCGAAAAGAGTCTACAGGAAAGAGGAATATGGGGGAGAGGGTTACGATTAAAACGGTGGTGCGAACGGCGCGGGGATCGTGCTGTTTAAGGAAAGGCCGATGGAGTTGAGGGGGGGGGGGGGGGGTAGGAGGGAAATGAAACTGACAGTGAAAGGGGATGGAAGACACTCGGTGGAGGGGAGGAAATAGAATTGAGGGAATGGGAGGTGAGGTGTCAGAAGCGTTAGAGTAGAAGAAGAAAGAGATGGAGGGGAGGAAATAGAATTGAGGGAAGGAGAGGCAGGGTGTCAGAAGAGTTAGAGTAGAAGAAGAAAGAGGTGGAGGGAGGAAATAGAATTGAGGGAAGGGGAGGCGGGGTGTCAGAAGCGTTAGAGTAGAAGAAGAAAGAGGTGGAGGGGAGGAAATAGCATTGAGGGAAGGGGGGGCGGGGTGTCAGAAGCATTAGAGTAAAAGAAGAAAGAGATGGAGGGGAGGAAATAGAATTGAGGGAAGGAGAGGCAGGGTGTCAGAAGCGTTAGAGTAGAAGAAGAAAGAGGTGGAGGGGAGGAAATAGCACTGGGGAAGGGGAGGGGGTGGGGGGATCATTAGAGTAGAAGAAGAAAGAGCTGCAGAGGGGATACAGGTGGCCAGGAGATGGCGGAAGGAAACGGGATGGGGGGAGACATAGGAGGGGGGAAGGTGATGTGGCTTTATATAGCCTAGCCGACGCAAAAGGTCATGTCATCATAGCTGTCACCGCGTTGAAGTCAACTCACAAGTCATTCACTCACACAACCCTTTAAAAGACAATGTCTAAAAAATAAAAAATAAAATAACTTTTTGCTGTTTGACTATCAGATCAGATGAAAAATGTTAACCTCTTTCAGAAATTCAAAGATCACATCAGGTGGAAAATCTCTGAACAAGGTTTTCATGGACTCTGCTGTAAAATGTTTATGTCTCACATCATGCAAGTCCCAACGTTCTAAAAGGGATGAAGAGAAGACGTCGGTGACAAGATAGAAGGAGGAGGACAAGGGAGGTGGAAGGGGAGGGGCAGAGTAGGGACGAGGAGGAGAAAAGGCTGGTATACATTTAGACACACAGACGCGAGTAAAACCGGGCCCTTATATCTTCCATCTCCAAAGAAAGAGTGACGAAAACGTTAAAGGTCATCCCAATCAACTCAATCACTTTCACGGTTTGAACGATCTTTGCATGAAAAGGGCCATGAACAAAGACTGTTCTCCACTAAGTGTTATGAACGCTTTGAGTTCCTCCAAAGTGGACGCCAGCAGAACCAGCCAGCAATAGCTGTTTCGCTCTACAAAGAACTCATCAGGCCAGCTGCTGGGTCCGGGTTAATCGTTGATGAGAACAGAAACCAAGCACCACGAAATTGGGTAGACCCTGCTGCATATAAGAAAAATGCTTCCAAGAAAGCGAGAGTGAGATTTCAGGGAAGGAAATTGGAGAATTTGGATCAAATTAATAGACTTAACATTTGTCCAGAAAATTAAAAAGTGGAAATTCAAAGACACGGCTTATGGAGACCACCAACCGGGGATAATGATTCACAACGATCACAAATTATTTTTTAAGACATCTTTATAGTTACAAACTGTGTACTCCACGGATCTGAAGGGCTCATAGGCTGATGCCAACATGTGCAATTAGAAACGATGGTAAAATCCCGGTCCTGATGTTTTCCAACTCCATAGCAACGGCAATGCACACGTCAAACACTATAATACTACATTACTTTTACACACACACACACACACACACACACACACACACACACACACACACACATATATATATATATATATATATATATATATATATATATATTTATATATATATATATATATAATATATATATATATATATATATATATATATATATACAACAAACTAATAAATTCCAAGGATAAGTACCGAGCACCGTTCCAGCAACTTACAGAGCAGCTTGGTGTTGCAATGACTGCAAGAAATATTGAATTATAAACAAAGCTTGCTCTTATGTCTTAGATTGAAGAAATAGGGGGAGATACGCATTCATACCTGCAGTGGCAGATGATTCTGCCTAACTAACAGTATGTGCTTGAGTGGGTGGATGGGAAAAAATAAAATACATGCTTCTCAAAATGAGCCTTCAGCAAGCTTATATTCTCCAAGGGGGAGAGACATATATGTATATATATATATATATATATACATGGATAGATAGATAAGTATTGTATTCTTCCCTCCTCCCCCCCCCCTCCACACACACTTTATTTTCCCTCTCCCGTACCCCCCCCCCCCCCCCCCATTCCCACTTCTCCTCTCACTCTCCCTCCCTTCCCTCCTTCCTCTTCCCTTCTTCCTCCTCCTCCCCCCACCCCCACTTCCCTTCCGTTCACCTGTTGCATCCTCCTCCCCCCTCCCCCTCCCCAATGTCTTCTTTCCCTTTCCTCCCCGTTCTCCACTCCCACCCCAATCCCACCCCCACTCACATACGCCGTCCCTTCTCCCTATTCCTAGTCTCCTTTCTCCCCACCATCGCTTGTCCTCCCTTCCCGATATACCTTCCCCTCCTTCTTCCCCCTTCCCAGGTTCCCCGCCCCCCCCCCCCCCCCTCCTTTATCGTTCTGCGCCCCCCCCCCCCCTCCCTCCGTCCCCAACGCTCCCTAACCAATCCCCCCCCCCTTCCCTCCTTTACCTGCTTCAAATTCCAGTATGGCTTCGGTTTAACGTAACCTTTTATCGTCGTTTTTAAAAATGCTACTAATGCTACTGTTTGGCACGAATGTGAATCGCCTTTGATGTTCCATGTGTGCTAATAAGACACAATGACAAATTTGAAGACAATCAGATGAAATCTGTGCATTTGTGTAATGAACAACGGACGCATGACATCGTCAGATAGATAGAAAACGCTCTGTCTCTGTCTCTGTCTCTGTCTGTCTCTCTCTCTCTCTCTCTCTCTCTCTCTCTCTCTCTCTCTCTCTCTCTCTCTCTCGCGCGCGCGCGCGCGCGTGTGTCTGTGTGTGTTTGTACCTGTGCACGTGTGCAGTGTTACAATCTGTACCCCCCCTCTCTCTCTCTCTCTCTCTCTCTCTCTCTTATATGCACACCCATACATCCACACACACACACACACACACACACACACATGCGCGCGCGCACCTGCACACTTACCCCGCCCCCTCCCCCTCTCTCTCTCTCTGTAGTCGGCAAGAGACCGTGCAACACGTCGACACTTCAATGGGGTCAAACACAGTGACCTGTTGAACACAAATTCATCAACCACCAGAATCTTCCAGTTCCCGGCCGCCCCTCTCTGTTCCCTCCTTGGCTTGCCTCCAGCTGCCTGAAGGGTTACTGGGCTGAAACAGGGGAGAACAGGGTGCAGGATTGTGCAGGTTGATATTTTGTGTGTTGCTAGTAGTGATGTGCCAGCATGTTGTGACAGCGACAAGCGTGGGAAATCACCAGGGTCCCAGGTGATGCGCGCTGTGTCAGGTAGGTCGTGTAGTAAGACTGCGCGGTGAATAAGGCCAGAATTGGTTGGTGTGGTTTCGTTTTGTTTTGTTAGTTTGTTTTGTTTTGAAAAGTGCCAGCGTTAAGAGAAGATAGGCTACATGATCAGTTTCTTTTTTTCTTTTTTTTTTTCGGTCGGTATGATCAAATGGTCAAGAAGAAAAGCAGAAATAGGAGGGGGAGGAGGAGGGGGAAAGAGAGGGGGAGGAGGAGGGGGAAGAGGAGGGGGAAGAGGAGGAGGTGGAGGAGGAAGAGGAGGACGACGACTATGAGTAAGATTGAAGCTAACCATAAAAGAAGATGGTGAGAAGAAGAAAGATTGAGAAAAGAAAAAGAAAACGAAGTCAATCTAAAAGTGAAAAAAAAAGAAAAAAGGAAAGGAAGAATAATAAAAAAAAAGAGGACGTAGAAGAGGTAAAGAAGATGCGGAAAGTTTGAAAACAAAATGAGGAAGAGAAAGATGGATGAAGACGTAAGCAGTGGAGAAAGAGGGGGAAAAAAGGCACAGAAGAAAGCGAAATATATGTATGAAGATGAGGAGAGTAGCGGGGATTGGGAGAGAAAGCGAGGTGAGGAAAGAGCAAAGTAAAAGGAAAGAAGGTTAAGAAGTAGAAGAGGGAAAGGGAGAAAGACAGAGAGGAAAGAAAGACAAGGCGATAAACAATGAGAAAGTAAAGATGATTTTTGAAATCACAGAAAAAATTAGTAGGATCAAAAGTTGGAGGAGAAGGAGGAGGAGGAGGGGGAAGGAGGAGGAGGAGGGGGAAGGAGGAGGAAGGAAGACTAGGAAAAGTAACTGGACAGGAGAAGAAAACTATACAAGAAGACCGAATCTCTCTCTCTCTCTCTCTCTCTCTCTCTCTCTCTCTCACACACACACACACACACACACACACACACACACACGAGCACACACACACACACACACACACACACACACACACACACACACACCTCCCCTCTCTGCTATATTGGCGGCTGGGCTGTCCTACGCCTGCCCGCCCCATCATAAAATGCTCTATCTCTTTCAGGCCTTGGAACCAAACTGCATCCAATGCTGACCCCTCCAGCCAGGAACTCCTTCTTCAGAGTTAGAGGCACCGAGGAGACAGCCAGAAGCGGTCCCACCCACAGACAGGTGGGCGAACCGGCGGAATCCAGTGGTCAAGAACCTGGCAATGTGGATGAATGAGGGACCTGCTTTGCAATCTGCTCCCATGGGACACCAGCATCACTCTGTCGTTACCCCCTTGCTGCACACGCCCATGTTCGCATGTGGCACCAATGGACTTATCTTTGTGGGCTACAGCGCTGCGAGATATCGGCCTGATTTGCAGTACGTTCATGTTGAACAAGTAGATCCCGTCATTACACCTCTAACTGGCCCTGCGGAAGCGGAAATGACAACGCAGGATATGAATATGCCTCCCGGGGTAAGGGGAAGAACTCGGTAAGACCCGGAAATGACACGGTTGGAGACAAAGGTAGTTCTACAGGACACGAAACAGACACTAGTAGGTATGGAAGAGACGAAACTAGCTCAGTCGTGGATGACAGTATCTGCAGAAGATCCGATACTAATTCTAGACGGTATGGAATGGGTCTTGAAGATCCGAAACTGGCTCAAGAGGAGACCAAAGTGATTCCAAAAGAACAGAATCAAGCGACAAACACTGAACATGGATCCCAGAAGAACGAACCGAATACTGTGGGAGACAGACCCATTCCCAGCGAAAGCGACACGGATGTCAGAAGAAACGAAAGCGGCCAGGGAAATGAAAATGACCCCAGTGAGCATACAGAGAGCTCCAGTGGGTATGGACATCGTTCCACAGGACATGGGAGAGATTCTCCTGGACGTGAGCCTCAATCCACTGGCCATGACATCGTGTCCAGGGAACAAAAATACAGCCATGCTGGTCCAGGAGCTGGGTTAGTATCTTTCCCTCTGGCAGACGTGTACGGCTTTGGGCGTGCTCCTGTGGGATACACGCCGATTTTTGCCTGCCATTCCACTGGACTAACCTATCTAGGATACGGGTACATGGAATGCCGACCTGGGTTTGGGTATGGCCTTAACAAAGACACCGGCATCATCAGCATAGACAAAGGCATCGTGGCGGAAATGTGTATGGCAGCACAGGATATAAATCTACCCCCAGCGCTAGAAGACTCGGGGCAGGGTGTAGACAAGAAAAGAAAAGCTCCACAAGACATGGAATGAACCCTAGAAAGCACGTGAGAGATTCCAAAACAGGAGAAACTGGTTCTCTCGCAGACGAAAATAGTTCCAAGAAAGATCAAGGTGACAGTAATACAAAGGACACAAGCACTGTCGCAGACGAAAAAGGCTCCAGGAATGACGAAGATGAATACCAAATAAACGAAACAAGCTCAATCGCGGATGAAAATGCCTCTAGGAAAGACAAAGATGACTCAATAGTAAATGAAATGAGTTCCGTCAAAAACGAATCAAGTTCCACGACAGGTACAGCTTTTACGAATGGTCAGTTTAGTAGCCTTCCAAAAGACACCAGTCTCGCTTGTCAAAGAGACGCATACGTTAACTGCAACACTTGCTGTGATGTTTTCAAGCTTAGTGTGGGCTCATACTTCAAGACAGGCTGGTCTGAGCACGTTCAAAGTCAGCAGCATCAGGAAAGAGAGACAGAGAAAAAAGCAACTGACTTGGAGAAAGCAGTGGACAGACATCTGGCGGCGAGACAATCGCAGAAATCTAAAACTGCTTCCAGAGGCAACCAAACTGGACCCAGAACGGACGAAACTGGTATTCCGGCGTGGGACACCTATCAAAGACGGGACGGTAGTGTGTCTGGCGCACGTGAAACCGACTCCAAAGAATACCAGCACACCTGTGAGTTCATCTGCACCCTCAGAGATTTGCGTATAATTTGGCACGTGAGCTCTTACAAGAAACAGCAAGCGAATGTCACGACTACAGAACATCACGATAGCTGCAAGAGTGGAGGTCTGGTCTCTCCCTCAGGGGTGGGTTTTGACCCACTCGAGGACGTCAGTGGGGGCGACAGTGGAACTCACCCGAAGCAGCGGGAATGTGTGTGGTGCAGCGAGGTCTTGTGGGGGTACCTGACCGATCTGTACGCTGTGAAGGAGAGGCTTCTCCGCCGAACATGTGAAGTCGCCGCCACCCATGAGTGTATACCCGACGATGACCCGTTCAGTTCTCACTCGCTCAGAACGGAGACGCTGAGAATCGTACCGCTGCAACGTCTGTTCGAGTCCTGGCAGCGGGAAGACCTGCCTGCTCAATGGTCAGAAAAGACTGTGAACATACGGTGCAAGGATTTCATGCAGTTTATGGAGAAGGATGAGCTGGCGAAAGGCAGCAGCAAGGTGTATTGTGCGCACCTGGCTGTCCCTGAAGAACATTTCTTTCCAGCAGCGCCTTCTCAAAGAGGAGAAGACATCGACCAAGAGCTGATCCCTTTAGCATCCACGCAGGAAAGATCACACGAAATGATGCTGGAGGGTACGAACCGTAGTCTTGAAGTACTGAATGTTTCCGAATCGGGTGATCATGGAGCAGATCAGAGCAAAGAAAACACCATCTGGGTGACGAATAACGGTCACACTCTCCAAATACAGGACGTCTCCAAATCACCAGAACTTGGAACGGATGAGAGGAACGAAGAAGTGACATCAGTCAAGGAAAGTCGAAGTAGTGAAACTCCTTCTCTCGAAGCGCCTGGCATTTCCGAATCAGAAGAGCCGAGAACAGAGACATGCAGAGAAGAAAGTTTCACAGAATATCCTACAAGTGAACGTCCGTCTCTCGGGGAACTTGATATTTCCAAATCAGTGGATGACAGAACAGACAAACACGAAGAAGAGGGAGACTTTGCCGACAATCCCACCAGTGAGCTGCCTACAAATGAACGCTCCTACAAACCTTCTATCGTGCACTATGATAAGAAAGAGAGAAAGAAGCAGCTGAAAGAAAAAGAGAAACGGATCAAACTGCAAAGAAGCAGACATTTCCAGAGGAAGAAGACATCAAACAAGAATACACCCAGTGGCAAACCGTCGTTACGAAAAACAGAAGACACTGAAGAGAATCCAACAAAAGAACAGAAGAAGGATGAACAATCTGCCAAGAACCCGACAAAGCAAAACGAAGAGGTTGCCCAGAGTCTAGTAAAGAATCAAGACATAGAGGTACAGAACACACAGAACCTGGCAAAAGAACAGAATAAGGATGAAGAGGCCACGCAGAACCTGACAAAAGAACAGAATAAGGATGAAGAGGCCACGCAGAACCTGACAAAAGAACAGAATAAGGATGAAGAGGCCACGCAGAACCTGACAAAAGAACAGAATAAGGATGAAGAGGCC
Organism: Conus ventricosus; assembly: GCA_018398815.1. Classification (NCBI taxonomy): domain Eukaryota; kingdom Metazoa; phylum Mollusca; class Gastropoda; order Neogastropoda; family Conidae; genus Conus; species Conus ventricosus. The sequence goes on along the minus strand of CM031607.1, from coordinate 33,411,649 downwards.
ACGCAGAACCTGACAAAAGAACAGAATAAAGATGAAGAGGCCACGCAGAACCTGACAAAAGAACAGAATAAGGATGAAGAGGCCACGCAGAACCTGACAAAAGAACAGAATAAGGATGAAGAGGCCACGCAGAACCTGACAAAAGAACAGAATAAAGATGAAGAGGCCACGCAGAATCTGACAAATGAACGAGATAAGGATGAAGAGACCACGCAGAACCTGACAAAAGAACAGAATAAGGATGAAGAGGCCACGCAGAACCTGACAAAAGAACCAAATGAGGATGAAGAGGTCACACAGGACCTGACAAAAGAACAGAATGAGGACCAACAGTCCTTAGAGTTCCTGCCGACTGAACAGGGTAAGGACAAAGAGGCAAGAGAACGGTTCCTGCACAACTCGGAGAAAGAACAGCACGTGGAGGAAAAGACGAGGGAACGAGAACAAACCATTGTAAGCATGACTAAGAAACAGTCTGAGCAACTACCAACGAGCAAGAGCCCCACAAGCCGCGGGAGAATGAACCAGTCGGCGCATGTCGAGGCCAGCGTGTGGGTTTCCCATGACAAATCAAGATACCCAACTACAAACACTGTGCCGACAATGGAAGAACAGGCGATATCACAGCCGGGAGATGATCAGACAAAAACTCCGACCGAAGACGAAGAGAACAGCGAAGCATACAACACCCTGCAGTTGAGAAGAAACAAACAGTCTGAGGAGACACAGGCAAAGGAACAGTCTGTGGACAAAAAGATGGAGAAAAAGGAACTACCAGTTAAAGAACGACATGACGAAAGACAGACCAACAAACAAAACCAGCAGTCCAGCGAACTGAGTGAAGAACAAACAAGGAAACAATCTGAGGAACACGCGACCAAACAATCAGAACAACAGACCACTGAACGGCACAGCCAACAAGAGTGGAAGGAACACTCTAACGAGCAACAAAGCGTGGTCGACCATTCTACAGGACGGTTCGAAGATGGATTGTCAGAAGTCCTGTCCTCTGAAGAACAACGAAACACATCACCAGAACGTAGACAACCTGAGAAACAGAGCGCCAACAAACAAGCTGAGGAACAGGTAAAAGAACAGACGAGCACGCAACGCATAGAGCAGCAGACAGACGAACCACCCACAGAACGTCAAAACAGCGACAGAGAGACAAAGGAACAAACAACACAACAACAACAAACACGCACCCCCTGTGCAGAAGCACAGCACGCGGACAAACAACGCACAGAACGGCAAACAACCGACCATGAACCTCCGGAACGAAACATTCACGGACAATCTTCAGAACAACTCAGAGCCGGACAACCCCAACACGAAGAACCGAGCGGACGACCCAAAGAACGCGCCAACAGAGATGCCCACGAAGCTACCGAACTCCACCACTGGGGCAAGGACGAAAAGAAGAGTGATGGAGAAGAACGAGGTGAACTGCAAAGAGCAAAGGAACCGGAGCCCGCGAAGGAGAAGCCACAGACCAGCGATGGAGTGTCTCAAGAGCACGATCAACCGGTGACCGCTTCAAGCCGGCTCCCGGGGACCCAGGATGAAGAAACGGATTCCGCGCAGGATGGTGACTTGGCCAGTGGGCAACGTATCGCCAACAGCGAGGGTGACCGAGACTCCGAACCGCCTCAAGTGCTACGTGGACATCAAGGTTGGTCTGTGCAGAGACTTAGAGGAAAGTCTGGTGTCCTGGCTGGCTGGCTGTCTATATCTGCGTGTTCATCGTGTCGCTTTGTATCCATGTACCTCTGCCAATCTCTGCCTAGTTTCCTACCTGCTCACCCCCTGTACTCTCTCTCTCTCTCTCTCTCTCTCTCTCCTCTCTCTCTCTCTCTCTCTCTCTCTCTCTCAACAAGTAAATTCCCTCGTCTTTTCTTACTAGTGGGAAGGAACTTTCCAGAATTCGGGGGAATCACGTAGCTCGGTTCAGATATCGATATTTATAAATGAAAGAGACAAAGGTGCAGAAGCGAAGTTTACTGAACCATCCAGTTTGTACTTCAGCTTCTGTCCGTGTCAGTCCACTCCATCTTCGATACAAACAAGATGAATGTTGTCTTTAAAGGTTAGGGGTCAGAAAGGAAATCTTTTTCTGATTTTGTCAATCCAGTATGTCTCCGAAACCACAAGCATCTCCTCCATCCATCCCTCATGTTCCGAACATTGTGACGTTCTCTGTATTAGTAGGAAGAATCTTTGGAATGTTCACACTTTCTACTTCCCTGTCACTCGCACACACACACACACACACACACACACACACACACACACACACACACACTCATACACACACACTCATACACACACACACACACACACACACACACACACACACACACACACACACACACACACAGAGGGGGGGGTATCATTTATTTGTTTGACTAACCACCCTAAGTCATGTCAGTTTATTGAATATGTTCTGCATTTCACGAGAGAATCTGGTCACAAGTCTGCTATAGGTGGTCATCAACCTGACGGAGACAGACTAGTGACGATGGGTGGAAGGAGTGCGAAAGGAAATTTTAAGGACTGCGATCCTTAGTTCGGTATAGTAAATCGTTAGTGGCGGTCAGACGGTCTGATGCCCCTAGTTCTTCATCGGCTCTTGGAGCATGCTGCTGCTGCTGCTGCTGCTACTGCTGCTGCTACACGTTACTTCCACTACCACCATTTGCCACTGCTTGTACCACCGCAGCTTCTGTTCCTCCTGCCATCATAATACTGCTCCTGATTTCTTCGGTGGTGGTGGTAGTAGCGCTGGCGGTGGCAGTGATGCTTCTATTGCTACCACTACTGCTACTGCTAATGCTGCGCTGCTACTACTATTGTGCTGCTGCTGTAACATGTACTGCTGCTAACCACTGCTGGTACTATACTGCAGCTATTATACAGCTGCTATTACTACTAAAGCCGCTGCTATTCTGTTACTAAACTAATCTGTTGCTGCTGCCACTGCTCCTACAACTAATGCAACAACAACTACTACTACTACTTCTACTACTACTACAACTACTTAAACTACTGCGCGACTGCTGTTGTAGCTGCTTCCAAAACTACTATTGCTGTTACCACCACCGCAACTATTACACTAAAGTTGCTGTTACTTCTACTACAATAGCCGGCATTTCTATTGCTGTCTGCTGCTGCTGTTTGCTGCTGTCGTTACAGTTCCTACAAGGCCTCTCTTTCTACTACAACTGCTCCTGCTGCTACAACTACAGCTGCTATTTCTACTACTGCCGCTCTGTTGCTTTCGCTACTACTATCACTACTGAGCCAATATTCACAACAAAGTGCAATAGGGTGCAGAATTATACCGTCATAGCAGATGACTCGGACGCAGTACAGACCGCCACAGCACACCATATCACACTGTGACCACGCCAGTGTACTGACCACACCCACAATACAACAACGCGCAACGCGATGCATTACAATACAAAGCAACTTGATGCAAGGCACTGGCTCACGATACAACGCGGCACACTGTCTTTCCTTTTCAGGTGAACCACGAGCAGCCCCGCAACACCCCCAACGCACAACCTCCACGCCACCCCCTCCTCCCGCCACTCCCAAGGGGCGTCACCCTTGCCGCCTGCTACAACGCCCCCTGGCTTCCACGCCCGCCCCGACCCCACCAAGCGAAGGTCAGCTCCGGCTACTGTGCGACTTATCGTCCTGCAGCAGAGGCTGGGAGCCCTGGAGACCCGAGCAGACCTACGAAGATCTCATTCTCCAGACCAGGGACACGTTCCACCAAGGGTTCGCGGCCATGAAGGGGAAGCACTCTGCCGTCTTCGCTCGAGTAGGGTTAGCGGTTCGTAACAGCTTTGGCGCCATGTTGGACGAAATTAGTCGTCAGCACAAATCCGCCGAGGAGAAGGGCAATAATCGATTAACAGAACTCGGAAGAAACGTGAGGGAGGGATGAGAGAGCGTCGTGGGGTGGGTGGGGAAGGGAAGCTGGGGAAAGGATGGGGTGCGGGGAGGTAGAAAGGACGGAGGGACCGAGAAAAGAAAGGGGAAGGGTGGGGTGGGAGGGAGCATAAAGTCAGTTTTGAGCTGTATTGAAATAAGTATTCCACCAAATAAGTATTCCGTTCCATTCAGAACAGTGCTTCTTCTTGTTTTTGCTCTTTTCCTTTTGTCAATATCGTGATCTAGAAACAGGTGGCCAGAGAGCGATAAGATGGGGTGGAGGAAGGAAGAGGGGTGGTGTGGACTGTGGAAGATTAACTGTTGAGAAAGAATCCGACAGAAAGAATAGAAAATTGAAACTGTTAAGAAAGAATCAACAGGGGGGAAAAAAAGAAAATTGAAACCGTTTAGAAAGAATCTCACGGAGAGAATAGGAAATTGAAACTGTTTAGAAAGAATCCGACAGAAAGAATCAGTCAGATATGGTGAAATACTGCGTATTTGGAGAGCATGGAATGGTGGTGGGTCGGTAGGGAATGGACTGGGCGGAAGACTGTGGTTGCAGATGTGTGTGAAGACTACAAGGAAGGGAAAGCGTTGGGGGCGAGGCTCGAATTTCGGAAAATTTGGAGGGCAGTAGCGAAAAAGCATCAGCTGAATAACTTGGATATTTTAACGTTGTAAAAACACAATGAGGCATCGCGGCAATGACGGAGAGGACACCGGAGGAAATTCATTGAGGAGCAAAGGATTCAAATGGTGGTTTTTGTTCCTGTATGTATTTTAAATCGCGGCAAACAAGGGTTACTTTCATGGATGATGACAAAGCGAGGGCAGGATACAGGACGACGGAAACCTCTGTGAAAAGTGAAAGATATTATTTTCCCCGAAGTGTCTTGGGTAGAACACACGCGCACGCACACGCACGCACGAACACGAACGCACGCACGCACTCACAGACGCACACAAACACACACACCACACACACACACACACACACACACACACACACACACACACACACACACACACACACACACACTTTTCTCTGTATCATTATCTTAAAACAAATTAATGAGGAAACGTATAATTACAGTGGAACAAGTGTTTCGCATTATATTGGAACACGCCCAATGTTGAACCGTTTCCGTTTGAAGCTTGGGATGAGCGATGTCATTTCCGGTCCGATGATTACCGTGGTTTGTTTACGTTTATGTCTATTTACAGTTGTTTTTTTTTTTTTTTTCCATTTCATGTAATTATTTTACCTGTGTAAACGGATTCTTAGGCCGGTTGTCTTTAACGGGTCTTATCAAAAGTCAAAAAGTCAAATGCTCTTCGTCGGCTTCCCCCTGCCCCTCTCTACCCCTCCCCCTCCCCCCCCCCTCCCCCAGCTCCCTCTCTCTCTCTCTCTCTAACGTACGTGTATGCGTGTCAAATGCATTTGGGTGTCGGTATGCAAATGTGTCAATAGGGGAAACGGGGGGAGTGGAGATGGGACAAAAGCAAGCTCCTCAAACATGGTGGGGAGGCGGAGGAGGACGAGAGAGTTGGTGTGTGCGCGTATTTATGGGGTGTGTGTGTGGTGGGGCGAGGGGGGGGGGGGGGGCGGGCTGGGTGCGGAGGATCGTAAGGAAGGGTGAAAAAAACAGAACATGCCTTGATATGATAATTTGTGACGCGATGATGATGAGTAAGTGAGATAAGAAATCGAGCCGAAAAGTGCAGATGAAGCACAGAAGGAAATGTTACCGACGTAACTTTTAGTACGATTTTGTATTTGATAAATGGTTTTTAGTTCAACTGAATTAGATACAGGCCTGCTCGATGGAACTTTAAATTAAACTGGCCTACCTGAACGCAGCTTTCCATGATACCGTCTCTCTTGAATGTGTAGTCTGCGGAGGTTTTGTCTTGAAATGAAATGGAAAAAAAAAAGTAAGCGGCAATACATCCTTGTATCCTTGCTGTGAGAAAGTGGGACTGGCTTGTGCTGGTGTTGGGAATTTTTTTTCTTCAGTCCATTCTCTCTTTGTCTGTCTGTATGTCTGTCTGTCTCTTTTTCTCTGTCTGTCTGTCTGTCTGTCTGTCTGTCTGTCTGTCTGTCTCTCTCTCTCTCTCTCTCTCTCTCTCTCTCTCTCTCTCTCTCTTATATATATATATATATGTGTGTGTGTGTGTGTGTGTGTGTGTGTGTACTCACAAATATTAAGCGGCTGACAATCACGAAATGTACCCTAAATAGGCAAAGCGAGTCTTGCAGGTAGGCGAAACGGGACAAAGAGTCCAACACTCGAGACACCTTACAGAGTGGCAATACCATCCCAAAGCTTGGCGAGCAAAGGCTGACTATAGGTGAATAGAACCTGTTCAGAAACGAGGAGGGTAACTTTTGTTCTCACGGTCAAATCAATGCCTGACCGAAACTCCTGACAAACGCTGCTAGCGGTACTTCATTCACCTAGAACACGCGTAGACACGGGACACAGTGTACGATCAAGGAACTCGGGAGCGCTAGTTCGGTGTCAACGGCAACATGCGTGTTATGTGCATAGTTTGACAATGGTGGAGGCAAAAGTGACATTCCTTGTTTGATATTAGGCCTGTTCACACACCCGAGTTCCTTGTGGTCATTTGAACGAATAGTTTTGAAACTTCCCGGTGTGAAACGGACAAAATGTCGCGGGAAAAATCGCGTGCGCAGGGTTTGCGTCCCTTTACGAGAAATTTTCAAACAGAAAAAAGTTAACAGAGAGAGAGAGAGAGAGAGAGAGAGAGAGAGAGCGCGTTAAAAAAACTTTCTTTTTGAATGAGTAATGTTTCTTGAAAATCAGAGATAATAAGTTGCAAATTAATAATTCATAACCATTTCAAGTGATTAGTGACACGATGTGGAGTTCGACCACTTCTGCACGCATCGGAAAATGTAGTACTGAGGTGGATGTCAACTCTGTTATCTTTTTTTTTTTCCCTTCTTCTTCCAGTAGTACACTTTCACATGTGCGGAGTTTTCTGCTGAGTCACACTCGGATGCACGTGGACCTGGTGTTATGATTCGGCCTTCTACTGTCACGTGCAACACGGCATGCCACTGATATAAACCGGGCTTATGTGTAGGTGTAGGTACGTTGTACGTGTGTTACACTTAACTATCCCCCCTCCCCCCCCCCCCCACACACACACCACTCCCCCCTCCCCCCCACCCACTCCCACCTCCCTGTCCTCTCCCTCTCTCACTTCCACTGTCGCCGCCTCAGCCCGCGTTATCTCTGGTGATTCCGAAGGACGTGTTCTCAAGGCCGAACAGGGAGGAGAGGGGGAGAGCAATGTTTCCCACGTTCCAGAATCTCTGGACCCCCCCCCCCCCCCCTCCCCTCCCGTCCTTTTTTATTTATATTATTATTTTTTTTTTTTAAACTTGTGCGTAGGACTCGACTGTTTTAGGGGGAAAGGGCTTCACTGTCCAATTTTCATTCCTTCTTCGCCATAGAAAACCTTCAGGAATGTGTGAAAACGTGGAGAAGAATGTTGGTGTGATTTTTATTTTTCGTTGGCGTAGAGAAACATTCAAAAATGTAATTATGATTTTTTTTTTTTCAAATCTGAAGATCACTGAGTAAATATAAAAGGTAGTCCTCCAGAACTGGTCCCTACATGTCAATTGGTGGCTTATGTTTATTGGTAGCTCATGTTTATTAGTAACTCATGTTTATTGGTGACTCGTGTTTACTGGTGACTCGTGTTTATTGGTAGCTCACGTTATTGGTGGCTTTATGTTAGCTGGTGACTCAGTTTAATCGGTGGCTTATGTCCATTGATGGCTCATGCTTATTGGTGGCTCATGCTTATTGGTGGCTCAGTTTATTGGTGGCTCATGTTTATTGGCGGCTCATTTAACGGTGGCTCATGTCTATTGGTAGCTCATGTTTATTGATAGTTCAGTTCATAGGTGGCTCATGCTTATTGGTGGCTCAGTTTATTGGTGGCTCATGTTTATTGGCGGCTCATTTAACGGTGGCTCATGTCTATTGGTAGCTCATGTTTATTGATAGTTCAGTTCATAGGTGGCTCATGCTTATTGGTGGCTCATGCTTATTGGTGGCTCATGTTTATTGGTGGCTCATGTTTATTGGTGGCTCAGTTTATTGGTGGCTCATGTTTATTGGCGGCTCAATTAATGGTGGCTCATGTCTATTGGTGGCACATGTTTAGTGGCAGTTCAGTTCTTTGGTGGCTCATGCTTGTTGGTAGTTCAGTTCATTATTGGCTCATCTTTATTGGCGGCTCATTTAATGGTGGCTCATGTTTATTGGCGGCTCATTTAATGGTGGCTCATGTCTGTTGGTGGTACATGTTTATTGGCAGTTCAGTTCATTGGTGGCTCATGTTTATTGGCGGCTCATTTAATGGTGGCTCATGTCTTTTGGTGGCACATGTTTATTGGCAGTTCAGTTCATTGGTGGCTCATCTTTATTGGCGGCTCATATAATGGAGGCTCATGTCTGTTGGTGGCACATGTTTATTGGCAGTTCAGTTCATTGGTGGCTCAAGTCAGACTCTTCATGATCAGTTGATTGAAAGCTTGGGGCAAAACTGAAACGTACCCACACATGCTTCACATGCTTTGGGATTAAAAAAAAAAAGTAACCCTCATTTTAAGTTAAGTGAAGCCGCTTGGATGGCTGTGACAATTGCACGTATGTACGTGATGTTTATCTATCCACCTCATGTGTTCCAGAATAGCTCAAACTTAGAACACCGCGTTTTTAGTCTGATGTCGCGATTTCTAATCCGGTCGGCATCCTTTAACCCCCTCCCTTTCCATCTCGACATGTAAGTTTGGTGGTATTTGAGTAGTGGTAAGTCGATCCGCTGCCTCAACTCTCTTCACTAGATAATCCACATGCGCAAGCCATTATTATTTTTCTTGGGTGTGGAAGCTAAACCTGAATATGACTACTCACCTTGTTAAAGTGGATGGATGACAGAATTAAAGAGAGAGTGCTGTAATGGCTTCTCTTAGCACAAAATCAATATTCTTACTGATCATTCAATGTACCTCTCTGCCCATTTCAGCGGAGAAGAGTGGGGAGGTGGGGGAAGAGGATATCAAAGATTTTTTTCCATGATGTATTTCGGTAGGGTATGAAATGTAGGACACGATAAATTCAGCTTGGAACGCCAAAGATCGCATTTTACACATTTTCAGTTTTCTTCATATTAACACAAGAGGACTGATGTTAATACAATGAATAAGCATTGACACCGATCAATAAGGTACAAATATGATAAGTAATTTTCATTTGTTCAGTGGCAGTATTTTAAGGCCACAGGTTTTGGTCTTCATCATTGAACTTAAAGTTGGAAATTAAGTGCTGACAACAATTTCACTGTTTTTGTGTTCTCTGTTCCGTTTGGATGATGGCAAAATAAACAATCCACCAATGGTACTTTTTGTAAACTAGGTCATACATACTGGACTGAACCAAACCATGCCATTTCAAGGTTTGTTCACAGCTTGCAAAAATCTGATTTTCCTTGGCTCTCAATATGTACACCCAAAACCTATTCCATTGTCTCTCATTTAAAACTTTAAAAAAATGAAAATCTGTTCGATACAAAGTAAGGAAACACTTCTAATTGGCTCTCAACCTGTACAACCAAAGCCCATCCCATCATCTCTCTTTTAAAACTCAACGTCCGCCTAGGACAGTGTGTTCAATTTCCAGATTAGAAACAGAGAGAGAGAGAGAGAGAGAGAGAATAAACCAAACAAAAATGAAAACAAACGGACAGACACAAACAAACAAACTATAACACCTGGTAAGTCATAAATTGTGACCTGACGAAAGTGTAAAGGATTTCCAGTAAAAAGACCAGGAAAAACGTCCAAAAGGAAAGGATGTGCTAACGCAAAGGAAAGGGAGAGGTGTGGGGAAAGACCGTACTGCTGGCGAGAATCATTAAGAAGAGCAAGGAGTAACAGAACTTAGCATGCGATGTTTGGGTATAAGAAGAACCGATCATATTGCACACGGGCACACCAAGGAAAGGAATGGGCATACAGTTCTAAAAAAAGTGTTTTGGAAATGGGAAGTAAAGGATGACTATTGAATTGATGTGGGCTGGTTGATGCAAATTTAATAGGGAGGAAAGATTGTTGTCCTTTCCCAGAACATGATTTGCAGAGCAATGAGTTGATGAACCGAGTTCCTATATGCGAATATACAGAATATGCAGTAGCTGGAAATTCATGGCTTAGTTGAGCATTACCGCCCTTGTCATACTAAGCAAATCCCTCTCTAAAGTGCAGGAATAAGACATACGCTCGCATCACCATTTTATGGTCCTACAAGCAAATTCCAAGGAGACTAGTACAGTGGCCAAGTGAATAATCACTTGCATAGCATGGAAATGGGAAGATTCTATGTCTGGGGTACAAATTTTGCAGAGAACAAAGTTTTTGTTCCTCCTCTGCATTAGACTTACAGTTGCTATCAGAGAGAAGAAACGGAGGTCCCATGTGCAACTTAGACTTGGCAATGACGATGGCATTTTTGTCTGAAAGTATGAATGGAAATATTAAAAATTCTGCAGAATGAAAAAAAAAATATGCAAAGACAAAAGCCCATTGGGACTGAAAAACAGTGCACACTCTGCCTGTCAGAGGTGATGAAGTTTCATAAAGAGAAAGCAGTTGATCTGTAAACTGGTTGCTCAATTGTTATTTGTGCTCAAGAAAGAAAATATACTGTGGAAATCAGCACACAGACTTTTCAAATTCTGGTTTCTTTTTAAGCTCATCCTTCCATGGCCAGTTTTGCAGACAAAGAAACTGGAAAGAATACAATTACATGGCTGCAGCTGCTTTTATTATTAGCAAATCACAATGCAATATACTATATATAACATACTTTTGACTACGACCAAAAACTATGCTTTGATATTGCAGCACATATATAATTGTAAAAATCATAAACACATTTACCACACACGCATCTAATAATCGGTACCTTTCTGACAATGTACACTCTGTCTAATAATTTGAAAAATGTTAAGAGCTGTTCTTCCAGTTTGGGAGGGGAAAGAAGATGAAACTAGACCTAAAGACAGGAAACAAACAAAAAACAAACCAAAAAAGTGGATTTTACATCTACATTTACCTATCAGCTCTGAAATTATAATATTCATCCGCCACACGACTTAAGTCTGTTAATCAGGTAGAATATACTACCGTCCTGCAGGTCTTGTCTGGCATCTTATTTTCAACTCAGCACTCATGTGTATATACTGAAAGGAAAGACAAAATGTGCCTGGGAGAAAAAAACACCCAAAAACCAAATGTATACACAAAAGAACCGACAAAAATCAAAGCAACTTCAACTCCCCCCCCCCCCCCTTTTTTTTTTTAGCTCTTAATCTTTTTACACACACATGAAATCCCACTCCACCAGCATTATCACCATCCATTTACATTTCCCACAATGAATCACAGTCCTGGTGATCACCAGTCAGATGGGAGACAATGATCCATGTGGACCGATGTCTCCCAAACTCTACTGGAAAATTTCCTTTACATCTGCTACACCAGCGATACATCGTTACACTTCTGGTGGGAGACATATCCACAGTTTGTGACAAATTGAGAAACCCTGTGGCTGGACCTAAGGAAACTTAAGTGATCAAAACATACAAATCATACTTTGTCTGATAACTGGAAAATTAAAACCCATTAGCTTTTGCTTAATGAGGGTCCAGATACTGACAAAAAAAAACCCAAAAAGATAATATAAAAGTAAACATCAATGACTAAACTAATGCATACATAGTCTTCTACATCAACCTACTGACCAATCGTTGATGAAACACACCAACCAGTATACAGCCTAACTCCCATGGCTGCTTTACACTCAATTCCTATCCTTTCATAAAAAAACTGAAAGTCAAATCAACAGTCAGCCATCACAAACAATACCAACACTCTCTCATGGGTCCACTCCTACAAAGATGAACATGAAAGTGCCCTGTAAAACAGCCAACAGAATGCATGACAAGTGGCATAAGCCTTCAACATCACAGATTCACACCTGCACGCATGCCCTTGCATAAACTGGTATTCACACCACGGAATGGTTTCACGACGTTGACTGCTGCAGACTCGAGGTACATAGACTAAGGGTGCACTCATAACAGTTTTGTTCTAATCCTCTCTTAAAACAAATGAAACACAATCTGCCCTGAACATCTGCGTGAACATCAAAGTTGATCATTAAACTAGTCATAAATCAGACACCGACTACTCACACACCCGATTCTCGTTCATGATGCATACCATGTTTTTTAGTCTGCAAGCACGGCTGCCGACACTGGGGGAAACAAAGTGAAAAATCCTGTTGAGAAGATGGTGCAAGGGAAGAGTGTGCCTCCCTTCTGGGTGCTTACTTGAGGCAAGTCACAAGTCTTCATGAAAGGGAAACAACCCAGTGCACATGTACAGACATTACAGCATTTGGAACATAGGTGACTGTGTTTCAAAAAAGTATGAAAAGTTTGTCTTTTGGATTTAAATAAATACTGACTCTTATCAATTAGATTAATATTGACTACATTACATCTAAAATAATTATTAGCTTATTTGGAACACATCTGGCAACAATCAAACTGCATCATTTGTCTTTTTTATGTTTTACATGGAGCAGAAAGAAACAAGGGTGTCAAAAAGTGCGTGTCCCCAAGACAAAGTACCAAACTTCTGCTGATGCTTAAAAATCAGAAAAAAATCACAGCTTGTTGAAAAAATATTCAAAAAATTGTGTCAGTGATTAACTCCAGAATTTTATGTTGCATTAACCATTTGAGGCCAGTGTTACGTTGTGGGATGACATTAAAATAACAATTTTTGAAGTCCCTTGATTTGTCGTCAGTCGTGTTACTTCAACAAGAAAGACTGCAAAACGAACGAACACTCCGTTTTGTTTTAAGCCACTTCTGCCCAAAGAGTTACTTCCCTTCCCGTCTTCGGCAGCATGGGTAAAAGTGACGGAAAATTGTTCATGCTGTGCTGTTGATGGTATCGTCTTGTTTCAAAGGTAAAGGTGTGCTTTTCAAGTGTGTCAGCGATGTGACTGATAGTTTGCAAAAACAGAAAAACGGAATGTGTGAAAAAATTGGTTTGAATTGAAGTGCTTTAGGAACAATGCAATGATCATCTGAAATATTGTCTGAATTTGCAAATGAGAGAGCAGCCTTTTTTTTAAAAGTGAATTCTGTCAGTCGTGTTACCGTCAGTAGTGTTACCATCAAGCTGGTCTCACCACTGACAGGATGGTAACACGACTGACATTTGTTTCAAGTTTGATGATAACTGCATATTATATTTAAAAATGTCATGTAATCATCATAAATGTATTGTTTTAAACATGTTTTTCATCACAATACTGTTACAATGACAACAAAACTACATCTAGAGCAACAACGAGCTAAAACCTTATACTGTGCTCTTTCCAATGGAAAACATACAAACAAACGCATGCAGTGATGGAAGAAAAAAATTACAGCATAGGTAATGGCATGGAAATCGTGCACTAATAATACTGACAAGACACAGACAAGGGTAAATTGAAAAGTACATTGAAAACTAAAAAAGAAAAAATACAGATAATTCACATTAATAGCTGATGATGTGCTGAATGTATTGTTTCGGGTATTTCAGCAAAATGGCCCTTTCTTTAGTGATGGCCCCACCACCCAGTACCGACAGAAAGTGAACTTTTATTTGTTCTCCACAAAGACTTTTGAGATGGGGTTTTCCTTGGCAAGCTGGAACTTGTTTGCAGCTGGACATGGCAAAGGAATTCCAGATGCAATTGGTGGTACACTCAAGAGAACAGCAGATCGCAAGGTGATGGAGGGCTGTGACATCTTAAGCAGTAGAGACTTCATCAGAGTTGTGTCACCACGTACATGTGTAAAACTCTACGTTGTTGAAGAGTCAGACATTATGGCCATTGAAGACCCTCTCTTGACAAAAACTCTCAAAACTCTGCCGGGAACTATGAAAGTCCATCAAATACTAGCTGTTACACCAGAAAACGTCCTGCACAGAGACGTCAGCTGCACATGTCTTCACGAAACATGCCCAGAGCACAGCTTGCGTGAATTCAGTTTAGCACCCTGGGGCTCTGACCACAAATCTTCAGGACACAAGCACAAGCGCAAACAAAAAAATGAAGAGCCAGCAGAACAAACAGAAGCAAGGTGCAAGAGATCAAAACCTGAAGAAGTTTGTGGACAATCTGCTGAATCTTGTCTCACAGAGGAACAATATGCAAGTCACTTGAAGGAGCTAGAGTCTGCAAAGACATTCACAGATCTGCAGAGCAAGTGCGCTCATTTTAATCTAGGTAGCAGCATTCATGGCACGTACAGATACATTGAGCAGGACAAACTTGAAGTCGACTACCAGGGATTTCGCATTTACCCTTCTGATGTTCCAGGTCCTAAGACATACCCTGTCATTGTTAGAGCAGATGGTAACTGCCTTCCAGCCTGTGGAAGTGTCTTTGCCTTTGCTCATGACCGGAGACCAGCAGAAATCAGAGCACGGAGTGTGCATGAAATGGCTCTAAATCCTGACTATTATCTAAATGAAGATAATTTGAGAAAAGGTCTTGCAGCCACCAACAGTCAACATCAAGGATATGTTCTGAATGCCTTTGCAATGTATTCAGATGAGTATATCCCTGGAACTCGTCTAAACAAAGAAAACATCCAAGAGGTGTATGAAAAAGAAGTTTTAAAAATTGTAAAAAATGGGGCCTACATGGGCATTTGGCAGGTGTTTGCTCTTTCCAGTGTGCTTCAGATGCCAGTGTTCAGCGTTTACCCATATCTTGGAAACACTTTTGTGCGCACTGACTTACACAGGCTGATTCTGCCCAGAGTTTGTGCTGAAGAAAATGCAATGAAGGTCCCCCTTGTCATCATGTGGACAACAACGAGGTGTGACATGAACGTCACACATTGGGTTCCAAACCACTTTGAACCAGCATTACCCGACGCACCCCAACTGGAAACTGATATCTCTGATGTCAATGCAGACCAGAACACACTGGAAGAGAAACCAGACACCCCAGAGATGAAACAAAAAAGATGAAACCAATCACATCAGAAATAAAACTAGTCATACCAGGAATGAAAATGGACACACTAGATAAAACAACAGGCGCATTTGCAATGAAACCAGATGGAAAGATAGACACAGGCACACCAGAAATGAATCCAGGTGCACCAGAGATAGTAGCAGACATCAGTGCAGAACTTTTGAAAACAAGTGTATCCAAAGAGACCCAGAATAAGCCAGACAGGTCTGCATACTGCATAGCCCCTGATGTGCCTCCTCCAGAGCAGTGTTTGGGACAATGGGTAATAGTTAAATATGACAGAAAACCCCACCCTGGATATGTGGAAGATGTGGATGCTGGGGAGCTCTATGTCAAGTGCATGCACACAGTAGGGAAAGCCAAGAACTGCTTCTTCTGGCCAAAATTGTTCAATGACTTGCTCTGGTATGAACATGAAAACATTTTAGCTGTAATCCCTGAACCAGCTCTCAAGAATGGTGTCTCAGAGCAGTACAGTGTGGATCCAGAGGTGTGGAAAATTGTCATGAACATTCTTAAGAAATAGTTCACTGCTGTTTTTGACAGGAGGCTCTGTATTGCCGACTGTTAACAGAGTTGCCAGGAAATGTGGACTACTGTATGAGAGAGCAACTAGTATTCTTTCAATACAATAATTTGTTGCTAAAAACCAGAAACATGACTGTCAGTTGTGTTACTCAGTTGTGTTACTGGAGGAAACACTTGTCACTGACACCTATGAAATATGTTTGTATTCATGTCTACATTGAGACAATGGTATCCATGCTTGCGTTTTTCAAAGTTTTGCAAAAATGCAATCTGACTTCTCATTTTCAGTTATCATTTCTTTTGTTTTTGAGGCACAGTAACACCACTGACATAGCAAATGTCAGTCGTGTTCTTTGGTGTTATTTTACGTCAGTCGTGTTACTCAGTGGTGTTACCACCATGTCAGTCGTGTTACTACCTGTTCAAAACGTGACATTAACAAAATAAATACAACAAACTTCAATCATCATGTTATCTTTTGAGAGTATTTTTGTCCCACAGCTACTCAAAAAAGTTTGCAAACTTTCTGTTAACGTTTCTTACAGTTAGGACTTTTGATTCATCCTGAAAAATACACTTTTTCCTATCAAAAACTGTTTTATTTAAATTTTGCAAGTGCTTTAATTTATTAAAACTGTTCTACTTGGCATGAGAGAGGATGTCATCTATTAGTCTCAATGAATAAAAAAATTAAGTCTTTTCCAACCCCAAAACTACTTTTAAAAAATACTCAAAATGGTAACACGACTGACTTTAAACACCATTCAGTTTTACATTTATTTTATTATCTACGTTAATAAGTTTAGTTAAGGTTGAAAAATTGACCCAGATATGCTGTTATGTCCGTGCAACAACCTAGGAATGTTCACACAGCCTTGTGATTAAAACAGTTTTAACAGTTTCTCTGGCCTCATTTCTCTTACTTTTTTGAAACACAGTCAGGTCTGGTGCAAACCCAGACCGGTTTTCCTTTTTCACACTTTCTTTAATCAATAATTTAGTACAATATTCGTGAAAGTATGCGGCAGTTTCAAGAGGTGCTTTTCGCACAAGTCAAAAATAAAACATTGCTTGTTGCCATTATTTTTACTTTTGTTATATCTTCTCCATTTCACTGAAATGATTCTGTATGAACTAATGTGGATTTTCTCACATTTTGTTACACTGCAGTTTAAAATCAGCTTTCTGAAACATGTTTCTAGTGACGTGTAACCACAGGTTGTTTTCCTGCGTTACCAGAATATGAAATATGTTTAAAGAGCAAAGGTAGATTCTATTACCTACCTGGAAAAACACTGTATAATTATTTTTGAATTGTGTTGACAGCAGTGACATTCTAACAATATTTACGTAGTCCCGTGCCCATGTATCATGCTGTCACTTACAAACAATTCACTAAAGCACACGTAAGACTTACAAGTGGAGAAAAGTCTTTATTTCTTCAAAAAGGCAGTTTATATGTGTATTGCAAAGTGCTGAAAGCAAATTTTGAACCCAATCAGTACGTGGGTGTAACTTTTCACATGTCACTTGTGACACAAATATGTGTGATGACTGATTTGTTGTCACATGTCACGAGTAACATTAACCATCAAACAAGAAGTCCCCTCTTCTGATCACTGTACTTGGATATCATGGTGCCACTTTTAAATTTTAACTGCTGTAGTTCAATTGTATTGAAATGGCCAATATCTCTTTCGCTTCTAACCTTCTGTTTGGCGAATCACATGTTACTTAAGATGTGCGACAACAATAGATGCCTGTCACACGAGGGATTCTCATCCGACACCTCAAGCAGACAAGATAGATGTGAAACAAAAACACCCTGAAGTTTTGTATCTATATCTTGATATATCTGCGTCCAAACATTGGCTGGCTGCATTTGTTTTGATAATGCAAGTCATTTTATGGGTACTTATTACAAAAGTGTTACCTGTGACAGAAACAATCGGCGTGACGATAAAATTTCACCTAACTTCCCTTCTGATTGAAAAGGAGGGAGAAGGCTATACATATGCACATATGTCAGTGGTTAACACAAACCGCAATTTCCATTATTGCCAACAATCTTCTCATTCATTTTAAGTGCATATTGAAAGTACAAAAATGTTACTTCACACTGTGAAGACAACCTGTAAATTACCTATTTTCCATGTCTTACCTTAATAAAATTATGTCGAACTAGACCAGTCTGAAAAACTTCATCTTCCAAAGGTTCCGTAACCTTCATTTCAGATTCATTCCATGTTTTTAACAATCACAGTAAGTCATCATCTGCATGCTGTCAGTGTGACGACAAGTGTAGCAAGTAACACACCAAATTTGATGCCTGATTACTGCAAAATTAAAAATGCAAGTGTTATTTTGAACATTTTTTATACTTATAACAATCCTCTAAAAATAAAACTATGATTAGCTTTTTTCTCAATATTGGTTCAGTGCATTAAACAATTAAACTGAGCCACTGTCAGCCACAGTCAGAATGCTCTACGTTTCTGCTATCAAGAATTGATATTTTTGCTTATACATTTTTCATTTGACTTCTGCAAGCTATGTTTGTTTTCAGGAAACATTCTTGATTCCCTTAACAATATAGACAAAGCGAATATTTTCGGGATCATAAGCATCACAAAATCAAGTTATGATTTCATTTGTGAGACAAATGTGGGCCTTAGGACCTTCTGACACTGCCTCATATTTTTCATTCCAAGGTTTCAAGAAGACGAAAAAAATTACTGCAGGTGTTACGGCTAAACAGGGCTGAGGAAGAGGATGGGACACATCTTGTCAGCACATAAAAGACTACTTTCTTCCCTCTGCATCCCTTTGTCTTCCTTGCACCTCAAACACAGGGATCTGCAATTTTCTTGTTTTCTCACAGGAACCGGTTGTTTCAAGCAAGCGTATATGCTTCCAAGAACCGTGCTGACGATGGAACAGTCTATGGTATGTCTTGTGTCCTGTGTAGTTTCTGTATGTGTGTGGCGGACTTTAGCATTTTATTTGAAGTTTTGAAAAAAAAAAAAAAAGGTGTGTGCCTTGTGGACAGCAGTGTCTTGCAGGCTAAAAACTATGGTAGCCAGGGAAACAGATAAGGGGAGATGGAAAAACTATGAAGACTATGCTGAAAAAACAAAACAAAACAAAAACATAGGATGTTTCATTAGGACTGTGTCTACACATACACAAAAAGAACCGTCCATAAAATGTCAAAGATCTAGTCTGTGAATCGTCGGTTGGGGTTGCGGCCGAAGAGAATGTCTCTTAGTTCAGGCAACATCTGAAACAAAGACAAAAAGAAATATCATCATAAATGAATAAACTTATATACATTTTTCCTAGTGAAGAGTAATGTTTAATGGCGAGTAAACTAGCAAGTTTTTTTTTCCTCCTCATAGCTCAGCATAAGCCTCATAGACAACAAACTAGCGCCTTAATGGTGAAAAACAAAACAAAAACACAAAACAAAAAAACGATCCTTAACGGCATCCAAGAAAGCCAGTGTCGAGTAAGTTCAGAGGTGAAAGCAAAATGGTCTTCTGCAAGGAAAACTTGGTACGGACTGAAAGAGTTGCTTCCCCTGTATACTTTCTAACAAATATCCGACTCAGTGGACAAACTCTACCCTCTGGCCTCAACTGTCAAACAAAAACACAGAAAGAAAAGCCACTGCACTCACTGAAAATACCGAAACAAAACTTCTAATGCAGTGACAATGCACTCAATGTTCTCAAACAAGTTGAACAAGGGAGATAAGCATGCAAACAGGTCCTGACTGAATTATTGGACTTGATCAAGGCTTTTGACTCGAAGAGTCTGTTCTCCAGAGTCTGCTGACCTAATGGCCATTTTGTTACAAGTTATCTCGCAAGTCATCTGATATGAGTTAATAGGACAAACAAAATGGTAAATATCAAGGTTCACATCACTAGCAAGTTGTAATATTCCAGTAAGACATTACTTCATGATAGGTACCAATTCATAACAGTAAGGTCAGTGTCAATGTTCAGCAGAAAATTTGAGATAATCTTGCTGAACGTATTCTGGATCCCCGCATGATCCAGATCTGCATCATGGATCCCCACCACAACTGAACGAGTCCCTCCTTTGAACACATTCCATCTGCACACCACATGTAGATACCATCACCTCTGCAGCGTTTGTCTAATCAAACTTGTAATTGTCAAGCTGAATGGATCCCAGATCCTTCACTTGATATAGATCAACACCAAAATGTAATCATGGGTTCATCCTCGGGCCACCTTCCCTTTTCCCCCACCTAATTTGGTTAAAAATGGGTTCAGTGGTTTTCACTGGATCATCCTGCCTTACATACCAACCAGCCAACCAAATAAAGGACATGAATGGGCGAAAACGACCTCATTGACAGAGAAAGAAGCCTAAAAAGGCACCGATGCACCTACCTGACTAAAAATGAGGTCCAGTCGGCTGTCCAGTGTGTTGGTCACCTTGATTTTCTCAGAGCGGTTCAGCACCTCCACGCCTCCTGACCTGTACACCCAAGACACAGATATGACATACAAAAACCACGACAACCAGCTACTGCGGTGCAGTGGTTAACATTAGAGGCTTGCAGACAGGGGTGTGGCTAGTTCAGTTCTTAGAGGTACTGACTGTGGAATTTTTCAGCCTTAGCCAGCTCCTCCTTCCAACAGTTCAGTCTTCTGTGGGGTTAAACGGGAAAACTGGTACATATCAGAGTTTCATTCATTTCATGGACCCTTTTCTGACAGCGTTGCTCCAACATCCTGATCGCCACTACAGATGTCGGTAACTCCTGGGCCTGACTGACCACAAGATATATTCAGACAGGGAGAGTAGAGTAGCACGCTGTCATGTACTCTCAGGACAGGAAGGAACTACACAGCATCCTCTTCCGTCATCCTCACCCATCAACAAAAAGCATTAAAGTTGCAAATTCTGTTGCCCATCATGTCCTCCTCTCATGATGACCTCTGTTTTGCCTCCTCACAAAGTCCATGTGTGCGGTCATCCTCATGGGGATCATTGTTGGCTGGACATGGTGGTGCCCTCAAAAGGGCAGGAGTGGCACACTACCTAAGTGACATGGTCAGAAAAATGGCTCTCGAAGTTTCCTGGGTTTGAAAACGATTCTCAAAATTTTGCAGGCGAGAACAAGAAGCCTGGGAAGGGGGTGAGTGAGGGGACTGATGTTCAAAATAATTGTAAAAGCATGGACTATGATGGAGGTGTTTGTGTTTGTTTGTGCATGTCTGTGTTGGGATTTTTCCCTTCCAAAAGGACACTCACTCACACTACCTATATGACTGCAATTATTGCTGTTAGTGTGGTATAGTTGGTGGTGTCCTGCATATATTGGATTAAAAGAGGCAACACTGAACATCCCCAAAATGACTTGGCAGCAGTGCAGTGTCTGCTATGGTGGATTCAGAGCTTAATCTAGGATTTTTAAAAAGGGGGGCAGTCCCCCCTCATATAAAAAAAAAGGGGGGCACTCCCCCCCCCCCCCCTCCCCCCTCTCTCTCCCCGGGCCACTTCAGCCAATCGTCTTGAAACCGGTGTTCCCTTGCACTCTTTTCGGGCTGCTTCTCCGAGCTTTTGGATGTAGTCGCAGTTTCTTCATGATCTTCTCCACCCTCGCATGGCAGAGAATCTTTTTTTTTTTTTTTCACTTTTCCTCAACGAAAGTCGAAGTCGAATAGGGTCGGTGCACGCTTCATTTTGGAAAATATCCAATATGGCGCCTTAAACTCTCGCAACTTCTCATCGGTGATTGAGATGGAGGAGATGAACGCCGCCGATTGGTTGATTTACACTAACAGCCAATGAAATATCAAGAAATCGTTCGCTCCTGCTCAGTCCTAGTTTCAGTTTTTCAAGCAGACGACAAACGAGCGCCCGCAACAATCAGTGAACAGGGCGGGCAGTCCTGCAACTGTGCGTGAGTCTGCCCGCGTTAAGACTCGATAATTGCGGGAAGGAACAGATATTCGGGGGATTGTACCAATCCCGCGCTCTAGATTAAGCTCTGTGGATTGCCTCATGATGACCTGACACTGATTACTCCCTCTAGATTGGTGCCAAAGCTGCTACAGGACAAACTTTTCTGGCTGTGTATGGGGAGCCGGAACCAGTGGTGAGGTAGAAATGAGAGTAAGAAGACAACACACACACACACACACACACACACACACACACACACACACACACACATGCCACATCTCTAAAAGAACAGCAATTTTTTTTAACTGTAAACCACCTGGCTCTGACTATACTCATAATGATGAATCCCAACTAAAGTCTTACTCTAGTCTTACTCTGTCAACACCAACTCATTCCAGGGCAAGAAAAAATAAAATTTTAAGTTACCTTTGACTAGAGATCACTGTTAACTGAATTCCTATCCGAGTTTGATTAACATTTCTTTTTCAAATGATCAACAAGACGGAAAAAAAAAGACGAAAAAAAAAAAAAAAAGAAAGGATAAAATGCTGATGGGATGATACTGGAGTTTACAAAGCAGCATTCATTTGACTTTTTGCTCACCTTTCAAAGATACTGACTGCTTTGTTTTGTTTACAAATCGAATTACTAGCAGTTCTCTACTTGTACAATTGTTACAAACAACGTTTCCCAGCAATATCTTGATTCTTGTCTGCTTTCACCAGTCCACAATTAAATCTTCTTTCCAGTACATGGTTTCTGCTCAGTCCCCACAGCATCTCCAACAAAGAAATCAGCGCAAGAAGCAAAATCATTATTCAAAATGTGCCCACATTAAAAAAAGAAAAAATGTGGCAAAAACATTCAACTATAAACTCTACAAAATACTCCAAAGTTCAGCTATAGAAGAATCAGCCAGTTAGCATCACTTCCATGCAGTTACAGTGCCAAAATAAGAATCAATCTGATTCCAGTCTGCTAAGATTCCAGCATGCTACAGAAGAAAAGCCACCCTCAAATCCTTTCACCGCTCGATTTCTCCAAAAGGATGCTGTTTCCCCCTCTCCATGCCAGGTCAGGTCCCCCACCCCACCCCACCCCCTCCCAGCATTTGTGTCCACCCCAGGTCTACTCACACATCGCTGCCCAGGAAGTGTTCAGTGTCCACGGTCACTCTGACTTCCTTCGTTCCCTTGGTGGCCTTCTTGTACTTCTCAATGGCAGGGCCCAACGCTTCCTGACACACACACACATGTGGAGCTAACAGTAGACAGGCAGTGGGTATGGTCAAAGTCAAACGAAACAGGAACATTGTGTGGGCCGTCAAGTGTTTTAGACCCCACAATGGTTACCAGACGCTGACAGGATGTAATCCACAAAATTTTCATTAGCCATGGGCATGAGGGAAACAGACTGAGTGCTGAGAAGGCAGAGGGGATGGGAGAGGAGAAGGGAGGTGGGCAGGGAGGAGAGGAGAAGGACGGGGAAATTGAATTTTCCATCCAAAAAATTTTTTAAAGCCTGGTGGAGGAAGAAGGGACGCAAGAGGGTGGTGGGAAGTGTGTGTGTGTGTGTGTGTGTGTGTGTGTGTGTGTGTGTGTGTGTGCACGCGCGCGTGTGTATGTGTACGATTTCCACTTCTAAAACAAGTTACATTTCATGTCCACATCTAATGCTGCATACACATCAACTTGTTCAGGTTCTTGTAGGAGTATCTCAGTTAACTCCATGGTCTGGCAGGAAATGGTGTCGACACATTCCATGCCCCCCGCCCCCTATTCTTCTTTCCTAAACGCCCAATGAAAAAAAGATCATGGACTGACAGATATAAATAGATGGACAGACAGATAGATACATGCACTGATAGATAATAGATAGACAGATAGATAGGTAGACGATTTACAAAAAAATTTGTAAAGAAGAAAAGCGAAAGATTAATTCATCAACCCCCTGAATTCATCTTTCCACAGCAGCTCGCAGCTCAGTATTTACTGGTTTCTAATTAAAGTGCATAAGAAGAGGGGCGAAAAACTCAAATCATTTGTTTACAACATCATCCATGGTTTCCTTACAACTGCATCTATCACAAAAGCAAAACTGTTCCTCAAAACGTCAGGAAAAGCATATTGGCTTTCAGACAGGCTTAAAATTCCTTCACAACACCACACGTGCAAGCATGCTCACTCAACATCAGTCTCAGTCTCACACAAACCTGAACACATCTGCATACAATGCACAGAGTCACAAGTGTAAAGGAATGATCGATCACACACACTACCAAAGCACGCAGCCAGTTAAAGCTCACTGATGCAAGTCTCATCTGTTTTTTGATGCTCACCTTCACAATGTCCACATCCTGCTCTCGGCAACGTAGGATCAGCACTGGCTCCAACATCTGATACAGGCTCTGCATTAAAAAAAACGAAAGTCATAAATAATTTTTAACAATAATGTTTCACATTGACATTCTTTCTTGAGCCTTTTAGCCTAAGACAAAAAAGATTTTTTCTTTTTTTTTCCCCATCCTTTTTGACTAAACTCAAACTGTGTTCAAAACAAATTTATAACACATCTATAAATATTTACCTCTGACAGCATAGTCTATATTTTCCCTCCACAGAATTTTTTCAATCCCCCTCTCCGTTTACAACCTCTAATGTATCACAAATTAACCACTCTGTTTCAAATTTTCTAAAGCAATTTTGTAATAGCTTCTCCGTCTTTTGACTGTCCTTGGCATATTTGTCAATCCTTTTATATGGCTTGATTTCACCAAATGTTATGGCAGCACTCATTCGAAACAAAATGTTGTCAGTATCTATGGGTATAATTGTTTTCATGACTTTCTGGAGGCACAATTCAGCGCATCAAAACAACTGTAGCATTAGGCTCCTGGAGCATCTTGAGTTATGGTTACGACACCTATGATTAGTGAATAAAAGCTTTCACATTTTTTTGTTAAATACATACCCATTCAGACTGTTATAAATGACACATACGTCTTTGCCAGTAAAAGGTGATTGTAATTTGAATGTGACATTTTTTGTTTTGTTTGTTTTGTTTTTGTGCTGATTTAGAAAAAAAAAGCTCCAAACCTATGATGTCAAGGAAAGCAACTCATTTAGATTCTAAGCCAGCTGATTATATTATTATGTTATCATAATATTTTAAACCCTCTACTTTCCAGGTTGGTTTAGATATACTTTTAAGAAACACACAAAATCCCTCCAGTCTGGGTGCTTACTTCACGGATTTTAAAGATCCACTGAGGTTACAGAACATAAACATTTACTTCCATCCCCCCTAAATTCCTCAATTTTAAATTCTTGCACACATTGCGGTCAGTGCTTTGTTCCTCTTATCATGTCCTTCCTTAAAAAAGAAAAGAAAAGACATCTTTACAAAAAAAACCTAGTAAACCTAGACCAGCAAAACTGCTTTTCGAGACAGTTGCTTCAATGATGATAAACTCCTTCACTTTGTTTTCTAACGGGCTCAGGGATTTCAAAACTCAAGGAGATCTAAACAGAGTAGGAACTCAATATAATTTGTAACCATGGGCACATTAACAGATACATAGCGAGCATACACCTGTGTGAGTGTGTGTGAGTGTGTGTGTGTGTGTGTGTGTGTGTGTGTGTGTGTGTGTGTGTGTGTGTGTGTGTGTGTGTGTGTGTGTGTGTGTGTGTGTGAGTGAGTGAGTGAGTGAGTGAGTGTGTGTGAGTGTGCGTGTGTGTGCGTGCGTGCATGTGTGCGCGCGCCCGCACAAGTGCACTTTAGCGTGTGCCTGTTGATGCATTTCACCAGTCAGAGCATTTTCTTTCAGTTCACTTCATGTCAGATTTTTCCTACAACTGTCTCCACTCAGCCTTCCAGACGCCGATGGAGACTGGATGCGCGATTCTGTCACAACCCACCTGAGCGATGAGCCCTTCCAGGATCTCCCTGTAGCGCCCTCTGTCTGCTGCCACCTTGCTCAGACGTACCCGGGCCTCCTCCAGCAACGCCTGTCAGCAAAGGAAACATCCCACTTCAACAGTTTGTCCTCCCAGATGCTTCATGTAACCACCTTTTCTCAATTCATGAATGTACTAAATTCAAGTATGATTCACTCTCGTAATAATTTGCCCACAGATGGACAAGAAAATACGAATTGCTGTATTAGCTTAGGATTGCTTCTAATTTGTTCAGAATGATAAGTTATAAATTTTTGACATATCAGCACAATGCTAGTTTATAAATAAAAGCATGAACTGTGGCATCAAGTTGCACATCATAAATTCCGTATTTCAAACATGAATGTAGAAGACTTTAGCAGGCCGTTTCAATTAAAGTGAAATGGTGACCACAGTGTGCAGTCGTCTTTGTTCCGTTTTCCTTTTCCACTTTTGTAGTCATTATTATATGCTTGCATACAGTCTCCAGTCAATTCAGCAGGCCAATAAGCAGGCAGATCATTTGCATGAATGTGTCCTCCCTCATATGGCAGTGCAGGTCAGTCTTTGCAGCATACAGTTACGGAGCTAAAACACAAATAAATGCTCACAACAGAGTGCAAAACAACACCTATTTAATCCTTAAAACACACAGGCCGCATACGTCTTGTTCAAATACCAGATATGAAAAATCATTTTAGGGACAGAGACAGGCAGCTCACCTTAATATGGTCCTCTCGAGCCTTCAGCACTCTCAGACGAGCCTGGTTCAGCAGGTTGGAGCTCTGGCTGGAATTGTTAAAAAAAAAAAAAAAAAACATAGAAAAAGAAAAAGAATAAATCAGACTAGAACAACTATATCATCATCAAGGTGTATTTCTATCACATCAGAAAAACTTGCAAACTGCTTGCTGATCATCTAAAACGGAATTATCTATAAATCAGGGCTTTTGTAGATGGTTTTGCTGCTATTAATTTACTGCTGTCTTTTAGGAAAATCAAATGATTAAATCATTCCTCGAGTTCCCCTTGTGTTCTTAATGTGTACAATATGCCATGCTATGATCATGCACACAAATAAATTCACCAGTTGACCAAATCTACCAGTCTCAAGAAATGGATTCAGAAATGCACGATATATCTCTCTGAGCACTTAGATAATTTTTTTTTCCAAAACCAGGCTACGGAGATATATATAATTCATGTGTTCTTACTGTAGGATATAATTTTCTTTCTTTTTTCCCTTTTTTTTTTCTTGATATGGGAAAAAACAAACCCAAAGTTATCCTTCAGATGATTGCAATCAATCATTGGTGTTGACCATTCCAAGTCACCTGAGTCAATGCCTATGTTAGTCAATCTAGCAAACATTTAAACACGTCACTGCCAAGGTCTATATGATATTGCATGGGTGCGTGTATGAGTGCGTGTCTGCGCATGCGTGCGTGGGTGCTTATGCGTGTCTGTACCTGTGCATGTGTGTTGATAACATTACTGTCAGCAGCCAACTCACATTTTCTTCTGCAGTTCCACCTGTTTTTCACGGCGCTCATAGTGCTCCATTATCTTCACACGCTGCTGCTGCACCAGACGACCTTTCTCGATGTTGAACTCTTCCTCAGCCTACACCATGACAAACACAACAGTGCCCACCATACAGGACTATACAACAGAATTATTCCCACCATCAAATCTCTGCCATGTGATGGTGCGAGCTTAGATCTATTATCACTGCCACCAAAGTTAAACAATAACAATGGAAGCCAATGAAATTATACAAAAAAAATTCAATTCTATTATATAAAGGAGATAACCGCAAAGCAAATGCAAAGAAACAAAATCTGTTACATTATACATGCACAAATCCATAAATGGTTTAATGAACATCAAAACATTGTTATAGATAAGAATATTTCATTGCACTTTAAAACCAAAGTCCATTTCTCTTATGAAAATACCCCCCCCCCCCCTCCCCCCCCCCCAAAAAAAACAACCCATACTGTTTGTCAATCCGTACCAAATAAGAAAAAAGAAAAAAAAATTGAACAGCAATACAGTCAGCATACTATTACTGTTGTCATGTTATCTTTAATCAATGTTGCCATGCTGAATTTAAAATTAAAAAAAAAAACAATAATAAAATAAAAATAAAAACGACAACAAAGAATTTCTATGGCAAGAATTCAGTGCATTTGTTCCTTTCCAGACTTTCAATACCATGATAAGCTCCCCATCTGACAAGCTATATAAGCAGGGCCTGACTCTTGACAAAAGGTCCCCAAACGCTAGAAACTTTCATTCATGAAAATCCTTGACAAAATATTGCATTCATCAAACCCATCTCTTAAAACGGCATTGCTTCAATTCCATAGCTTCAAATCTTGGTTAAAAATCACGTACCTTGGCGTCAATTTCTTCAGCCTTCTCGTTGGCTTCTTGTTCGATGAAGGCCATCATGTGCTTGATCTGCAAAGAGACCACTCTAGCCTAAACAAGGCAGGTTCAAAGCAGATGATTAGTATGTTTACATGGAGACAAATCATGATTTCTTATAAGCATTTGAAACAAATTGAAAAAAAAGAAAAGAAAAGAAAAGAAAAGCACAAAACATGCCACGTGTAAATCATATGATCAAATTGAACACATGATATTGCTCAAAACATTGTAAGTCTTCGCAAACAATTTAACAAGCCATGAAAACGAAAGCATGGGGGATGGTGGATCTGACTGTACAAAGTAATAGACATTTATGAAGAAATATACATATGTCCTAATAACATAGCATTAAACAAGTTAACAAACAACTTAACAAGCCATGAAAATGAAAGCATGGGGGATGGTGGATCTGACTGTACAAAGCAAAAGACATTTCTGAAGAAATATACATGTGTCCTAGTTTCATAACATAGCAGTTCACAACTTAAACAATTTAACAAGCCATGAAAATGACAGCATGAAGAATGGTGGATCTGATTACACAAAGCAGTAGATTTTCATGAAGAAATATGCTTACTTACATCCTAACAAACATGCCATGAAAACAATAGCATGGGGAATGGTGAACTGATTATACAAAACAGTAGATATTCATGCAGTTCACAGTGTACATCCTTGCAAACAACTTAACAAGCCATGACAATGACAGCATGAAGGATGATGGAGCTGATTACTATAAATGACATCCTGATGCCAGCCACAGCATATAATATATATATATATATATATATATATATATATATATATATATATATATATATATACACACCTGACTGTCTTCTCCATTTCTATCTTTTTTTCTTCCAATTCTTAAAACAGCTTCATATTAATTATGTTAAGTACATATCATTTATCAATATTCACCTTCTTCTGGATTGCATTTCATACATTTACTATGAGTTTCTTTTCTGGGCAGCAAACCAGTCTACACCAACTACCTCACAAGATGTCAATGTTAGGTGGTAACACCTGCTATGTTGTCACCTGCCATGTGTTAGTGTGGTAACACCTGCTATGTTGTCACCTGCCATGTGTTGCTGTGTTGATACCCACTATGTTGTCATCTGCCATGCGTTACTGTAGTAACACCCATTTTGTTGTCACTTGGTCATGTGTTATGGCCACACTTAACACAACAATTCCTTTCCAATTTCAACATGCTGCCTTCATCCAAGCTAACCATAAAGGGCCAAATATTATCAAGGCAGTCACCTCATTAATGTCAGCTCTCAGAATAAATTCAATTTTTTCTTAAAACTCCATTTTCAAGAACATCAACCATACTTCATATTCAAGACTTCTCAATCCTGTGCTCGCAAAATGTTTCACTGTCTATTCAATAGTAACAATAGGCTGTCACACTATTCTCTCTGTCTCAGTCAGAACAGTTGGTTCAAAGCAAGACAGAGGTTTGACATTCTCTTCAAATTAATCAATGAAACTATGCGCTGTCTGTATACTGTTCATCAAAGAATGGACCAAATGTGTACACTGAACACTGGAATCCTCGGTTAATGAATCAAAAGGCGAATGTTTTTTGAAATTTGAAATGAAATGAGGCAGGGAACAGTAAACAATAAACAAGTTACCCCACTTGTTTACTGTTTTTTGAAAGTTTGAGGCCAACCTTCATGTAGTGTACAGCAAGGCAGTGTGTTATCGGAAGTGAGCATATTTACTTTTCTCACACACACACACACACGATTGTGAGAGTCTTGAAAAGATGGATTAAGTGTGTGTGGTGGAAGGATGGGAGGGGATGTTTGTGTGTGTGTGTGTGTGTGTGTGTGTGTGTGTGTGTGTGTGTGTGTGTGTGTGTGTGTGTGTGTTCAATGCATAACAAAGTGTGTGTGTGTGTGTGTGTGTGTGTGTGTGTGTGTGTGTGTGTGTGTGTGTGTGTGTGTTCACAAATACTGTCAATTGTATATTTGCACATTCCTGCAAAGCTTCCTGTAACTGGTTCACTAAATAGGTCCCTTGAAACCATACAAGAGTATTTTTTTGAGTCCTCAAGAAATTTCAGCAGGTGGCTTTTGCAGCACCTTTGCAGTACAAAAAGGTAGGTAAAAATCGTACATTAATCCTTACGGTTCACAAAATAGGGGCTACTGGAAAGTGCCAGTTTGTTATAACCCACCTTCTCGTGAAAGGTGAGAAAGCTGGAAGCATAAAACTGATTTTCTTTTTCTGATGACACCCAAATGCATGCTGAAACTAATGAAGGAAACTAGTGCAGATTTTGATCAACCTCAGCTAATGTAGGATTGTACGTAACATGGACTTCTGAACCAAATCTGCAGTGCATCTTTTCATACTTTACAGTCAGGGCAGCACATGTGCATCATCGTAAGCTCTGGTATTAATTACTTGATACTATTCACTCATCCATCCCTTCAAAACATTTCTAAGCAGCTACCTCTGTCTTGACTGACCTACAGTTTCAACAAATCAGCTTGCCAGCTTGCGTTTTAAGATCAACAAATTCCTTCTGCCAAACTGTTTTGATGGAATCCTCACTATGTGTTCTTGTTTGTTGGTTGGTTGGTTTTTGACTTGTTCAGTTGTTGCCATGGCAGATGATGATTTCGGTGATGGCATGGTCAATATCTCTTGATATAGCTAAAAATAAATTAAAAAAATGGAAAAATCTTGCTTCCCTTGCTTTTTTATTTTGTTTGTTTAATGCTATCATTCAACACGGACCCTCATTCTGCTCTATGTGCCCCGTTAACACTGCAGTCACAGCACTGAAATTCCCTCAAGACACCTGATTTTGACCATTTTTAATCAATTTTCCTTAAAAGCCTGAATCCTACAGTAACTTTATTTTTGTACAGTGAAATACAGCTATCTTTCATCTTCTTGATGATAAAAGTTTTTAATTAAAGTCAAAACAATAATTTTGTTGTTATTTTATTGAGTTGAAAATGACATACTTCGAACAACAAGCACTGATTCAGTGCCTGAAGGTGCCAATGGGTTGGTTACTTTCTCTTCAAATTAACCAATGAAACGGACTGCTAGTAGCTTGCTAAACGGCATGAAATGACATAGGAAGGACTGTTTCTGCGCGCGCGCTGACACCACTGGTTAAATATTCTCAGGAAAATTCGGTCATATTTCTTTTTAGAAGACTGTCGCTATCATTCTCGTGACGTATCCCGAGTGACAGATCACTTGCAGAGAGTATTTTCGCCCCACGTCGCCGAGTAGTAAGTCCAGCACCGCGATCATTCTTGTGGTGTGTCGCGAAAAAGTTAAACATGTTTTTGTACATGTGTGTGTGTGTGTGTGTGTGTGTGTGTGTGTGTCTGTCTGTCTGTGCGTGCCTGTGTGTGTGTGTGTGTGTGTGTGTGTGTGGTGTGTATGTGTGTGTGAGTGTGTATGTGTTGTGTGTGTGTGTGTGTATGTGTGTGAGAGAGAGAGAGAGAGAGAGAGAGAGAGAGAGAAAGAGCATGCGCACATGCATGCAAAAGAGAATTCCCTTTGAAATGATCTTGCTCAATATCAATGTTGCATATTATTACAGAAAAATTAACAACAAAATGCAGTCTGTTTTATTCTTCAAAGAAACTTGTGCTAAGTTTGGTAATTGTCAACGTTTAGTCTCTTTTTGTATTGACACTCTTACAGAGAGAAGCCATTCTGTCAATGACAATGCCAGATAATGTCAGCAAAATGGGGGACTTCTGAACTAGGATTTGCTATCATTTCAAGTGAAGTGTGTTTGATTTTGGACAAGTTTCAAGCTCTCACATCAGCCTGTCAAAATTGATGCATGCAACCTAATTCAGTTATTGAAATACACATGTCAACTTTTTGTCACTGTTTTTATCTGAAATATCAAAAGTAGCTCACCCATTTGGCAGCTTCAGTACGTGCATGTTGCACAGAAGCACTCGATGGGGAAGGCATTATGATGGTAATTTGGCATATTACTGACATTGCTGTTATGCTGCTTACATTACACGAAATTCAAAAACTTGAGAGAGAGAGGGACACAGAGAGAGAGAGAGAGAGAGAGAGAGAGAGAGAGAGAGAGAGAGAACCAAAGACAAATTTACTGTAATGTAACTTAAGTAGTTAACTGATCAGTCTTAATGCCCATTTCTTCACCCATCACACACATCCCTCCCCATCTTCTTTTGTCCTCTCCCTTCCCTCCTTCCCCTCCCAACCCCTTCCACCTTGTCCTCTCACTTCCTTTTTCTTTCTCTCCTCCAACAAATATCCCATTCTTTAAGTCAGTTTTATGATCACAATAACGTAAGATTTGTTCAGAGGTACTGGTTTTGCCACATTTATAATTGCTTTCAGTCTGATTTTCTGTGTGTGTGTGTGCCTGTGTGACTAGAGTCCATTCTTAAGGATCACAAGTGCTGAAACTATTGCTGGTTGCTGCGTTAAGTAAAACAACGAGTAGCATCTCCAAAACACAACCTTACAGCTATATTTGATTTACTGCAAACAAGTACACTGCATCTTAACGAATTTATCACATAATTTTCACCGATGCTGCACATGTGGAAAGTGCCGCATGTCATTTCATTGCCTTTGACTTAGTCCCAAGGGTGATTTGATGTCAAAACGTAAACGTCGGAATTGTTCCGAGTTTTGGATTTAAAACAGAATTTGTTGCTTGAATATAGTGCGTGAGAAATTACTTTCATCTTCCAAATGACAAAAACTTCAACTGGAAGTGTGTAACATTCAGTTAAATCAGTTATGTGGTACAATTCGTTGCGAAGCCGCATTTGACAAATCATCACCCTGACCATCACATGATAATGATGGCGTCTGCTAGAGTTACAATAAAAATATTAACGGACCAACAACCCCGGCAAAAAATGGAGACATTTCGACTTCTGTTTCTAAACATTTTATACAGTGATAGATCATTACCTGACGCGCAACTTCTGAATCTGAGAGAGCCATTTTGATTTCGATTGAAGTTCACACCAACTGAACAACCCGTCTGTCAACCTCGCTGGAGTTTTTACACTGCTCGCTACACGTTCGATAGCAAACGGAAGTGAACGAGTCTTGTGATCACAAAGTATGATGACGTAGAGGGCAACTTTTCCCACAATTTGCCGGATATTAAAGTGGCGTCCCTACCAACAAGGCAAGGACACTGAAAAAGTTAAGCAGATGCAGCAAAGAAATTTTGGTGCTAAAAAAACAAATTAGGAACAATGTCCCCGGTCAACGCATACTTTCGGGATTACGTGCGACACCAAAAATGAGGAACTTGGCACTGTTCATCGACTTTATCGTGAACCACAGTTAATGAGGTATCTTCTTCCTAAAATACTGGTTCACTCAAAAACGAGTAGGTCACCAGCGCGCATGTTAAAAAGTAAAATAAAATAACATAAAATAGTGCGACTCAGACTGTTGGCCCCTGGAGCAAATTTGGCAACAAGGGGTCGCACTCGATATTCAAGAAGTTAAAAGCAATGGCCAAATTCAGTACCAGGTAACAGTAAAATATCTGGGGAAGTAAAAAATAGAAAAACATCAATATGCAGATCTCAAAACTGTTGTATCAATTTGTTTTTTAAAAGAGATTGCATTTGTGGCAATCTTGATGGCACCCGGCAGTGAGTTCCACAGCCGTACAGAACTGGGATAAAAAGAATGTAAGTGGCTGTCAATATTTGATGCAGGTATGGTATAACATTGATCGCCACTCCTGGTGCTACTTTTATTCAATACTAGTTGTTCCATTGGAATATCAATTACTTTAGCTCTGCCTTTGAAGAAGATGTTAAGTTTGATAAAAGCTCTTCTCTCTTCTAAGGGTTTCCATTCTAATTTCCTCATGTTCTTCCTAGTATTCCCCTTTTCTCTGATGTGGTTCCCTGTTACGAACCGTGCTGCTCTCTTCTGAATCTTTTTGAGGTTATCAATGTCCTTTAGATGGTAAGGATCCCAAACTGAGCAACCATATTCCAGTACTGGTCTAACCAGTGTTTTGTAGCAGTCGTCTTTAACCTTTTGGGGGCAGTCATTGATATTCCTGTATAAGAAAGCTAAGATGTTATTTGCTTTCTTACATACTAAATTGTAATGTTCTTTCCATTTGAGACGACTATCTATAATCATGCCTAAATATTTGTAGCATTAGTTTCTTTAAGAATAGTATTATGGATAGAATAATCTGATCTAATTGGTGAGCGTTTGTTACATATACGCAACACTTGGCACTTTTGGGGATGAAATTCCATTTTCCAAGTTCTTTCCCACACTTGTAAAGCGTTTAGATCTTCTTGTAGAATGCGTGTATCATTCTTGCTTCTGATTGTTCTATATACTAAGCTGTCATCTGCAAAAAGCCTTATAGTAGTTCCAGGAGAGAGATTTCTACTTATGTCATTTATATAAATTAAGAAAAACAAGGGCCCCAGAACAGTTCCCTGTGGTACACCTGACAAGACTGGTTTACAATGGGATGACGACCCTTCCACAACAACTTTCTGCATTCTCCCAACGAGGAATGATCTAGCCCATTTTAGCAAAGAACCGCCAATGCCGATGTGTTCTAATTTAAGCAGCAGACCCTCATGGTCAACCTTATCAAAGGCTTTAGAAAAGTCTAATAAAATTGCATCTATTTGCTGTCTGTTGTTAAGACAGTTATTAAAATCATTGAGCGTTGTTATAAGTTGGGTCTCACAACTCCTTCGCTGTCTAAAACCATGCTGGGCGTTATTTAAGAACTCATATTTATCAAGATGGTCCATTATGCTACTATATATTATGTGTTCAAGTAGTTTACCTGATATGGATGTAAGAGATACAGGTCTATAGTTCTCTGCTTTTGTTTTGTCACCCTTTTTGAATAAGGGAACAATGCTCGCATCTCGCCACTCATCAGGTATTACTCCCTGGTCCAGTGAAGCTTGGTAAAGTAGTTGGTATACCTCACTCAGTTCATTGGCACATAATTTTAAGAGCTTGCCAGGAACGCCATCGGGACCAGTAGCTTTGTTTTCATTGATGTTGGTCAGTAACTTAAATACTCCTGCTTTGTTTACTTTGATGTTTTGCATTTCAGGGAGTTTATCATCATCCTTTAGTCTAACGTATATTAATAACTTAAAAATTGTGTATCGATCCACGATCTATAACAATAAGTACGTGCGCGTCAAATTGGTTTACATTACCAACCGCAAAAAAAACCCAACAACATCTGTCAACAGAGACATTATTACGCATGTCTGATTATAAGGAGAATGTATTTTCTACGTATATTTCATTCAGTTCGTTTTGTTTTGTTTTCGTAAAACTATATTTGAAAAAGTCGACATATAAAAAGAGTACACACACATGTGCGTGCGAGCTCGCGTGCACACACCAGTGTTTTAGATTACGTAGTAATG
>CM031607.1:33348755-33356255 GCA_018398815.1 Conus ventricosus | reverse complement strand
ACGTTGTTTGATTCAGGTAGTTATGCTATGCGCAGTTCATATTCTCTCTATCCACGTGACAGAGTGGAGAGCTTGTCCAGACGATCAGCCGACAATTGATTCGTTGTCAAGCCTGGAACACAGATGCAAATATTCCAAGGATATATTCTTATAGCAACACTGAATTTGGGGGAAAAAATAATGGACACTTTCTCCCAGTTTTTCTACGAATTCTTTGTTTTTGTTTGTATGCTTGTATTTGTTTCTTTGTTTTGCGTCATGTGTTTGTTTCTCTACAAATATGCAGCAGATAGCTAAAAGAATGACAACTGTGTGTTCTGTACATTTGAATACAATAGGTTTCTTAGAACTTTCATCTGAAAACGTGTACACGCCCTCTCTCTCTCTCTCTCTCTCTCTCTCTCTCTCTCTCTCTCTCTCTCTGTCTGTCTGTCTCTCTCTCTCTCTGTCTGTCTCTGTCTGTCTCTGTATCTGTCTGTCTGTCTCCCTCTCTCTCTCTTCTTTTCTTCTCTTCTCTCTCTCTCTCTCTCTTTCCTCTCTCTCTCTCTCTCTCTCTCTCTCTCTCTCTCTCTCTCTCTCTCTCTCTCTCTCTCTCTCTCTTGGGGGCCTTTGATTAGTCGTACTGGCTAAGCCATCTATTCTTTCAAGCTCTTAACCATAATCGAAGAAGGGATGTTATATTCTGAAGTTCGTCTATGTATACATTTACAAACATTTCTCTATGGGGCGTTTTCTCCCTTCCATCCCCCCCCCCACCCCATCCCATTCTCTCCAACCCCACCCCACCCCTCCCTTTTTTCCCCCAACCACAGTACTGTTTCATCACAGCATATCAGGTTACACGTTTTACATGGATAAACCCAAAGAGTGCTGACAACTTTGTCGTTTTGTCTGTTTGCTTGTTTGTTTCCCTGTAACGACAATGCGTTTTACGGGTTGTGCAAATGCCTGCACATGATCAGGTTTTCGGTTATTTCGTTTCACGCGAATGTTGACGTGTATGTGTGTGTGTGTGTGTGTGTGTGTGTGTGCGTGCGTGCGTGCGTGTGTGCGTGCGTGCGTGCGCGCATGCGTGCGTGCAGTGTGCGCGTGTTTGTGTGTGTGTGTGTGTGTGTATGCGTGCGAGCGTGCGTGCGTGCGTGCGTGCAAAGCGCGCGAGTGGTGTGTGTGTGTGTGCGCGCGCGCCCGTGCGCGCATAGGCGAGTGGAGAGAGAGAGAGAGAGAGAGAGAGAGAGAGAGAGAGAGAGAGAGAGAGACAGACAGACAGACAGACAGACAGACAGATAGACAGACAGACAGAGAGAGAGAGAGAGAGAGGGGTGGGGGCGTCTGGTCTACTGACACTCTCTCGCAGACGAAGGGATTCTTGTCTTCACACGGCAGGTCGATCCACTGGCCATTGTGATCCATCATGAGAGCCGCGCAGTCCTCTGCGTGGTTCCCGTCGCTTGGCTCCCCGGCGAACCAGTTGCTGAAGTTGGAGCGAGCCTCGTTGACGTTCCACTGGAAGCTGCCTTCCTCGATGAAATCGTTCATTCCCAGCTATACCCGATGTGCTGCAAAGATTTGAACCCTTGGACAATGAGTCAGTTCGCTGTAGGGAGGGTAAGGGGAGATTGGGGTTGGGTTGGGGTGGTGGTGGGGGGTTGGGGTGGGGCGGTGAAGGGTAGGGTTGGAGAGAAAGAGTTGGGAGACAGGGTGGCGGTGGTGGTGGTGGAGGAGGAGGGGTGTAGGTCAGGGTATCCGCATTCATCCCCCGTTCCTTCACCTCCATATTCGAGCTGTTTTGTCCCCAACGTCATCATATTCACATTAAGGTTATATTTGTCACCTGAAAAAATAGACTCATTTATAACGCCATCTTGAATGTAAACTAAAAGGTATAACTATGATAATTCGCAATACATTTTTTGAAAACAAGGATTGTGTGTCAGATGCCCACATAACCTATAAAATCAGACAAAATTGTAGGTTTGACACATTTATCAGAGAAGGTGGACTACATCATCTTTTAAGCACAATGACGGAACGGTGCAAACTTCGCGGCGGAATAGAGGAAGAGTGTTGGGCATAGGACTATTTCTCATCTTCCCTCCTCCCTGGCGGAATAGAGGAAGAGTGTTGGGCATAGGAATATTTCCCATCTTCCCTCCTCCCTGGCGGAATAGAGGAAGAGTGTTGGACATAGGAATATTTCCCATCTTCCCTCCTCCCTGGCGGAATAGAGGAAGAGTGTTGGGCATAGGAATATTTCTCATCTCCCCTCCTCCCTGGCGGAATAGAGGAAGAGTGTTGGGCATAGGAATATTTCCCATCTCCCCTCCTCCCTGGCGGAATAGAGGAAGAGTGTTGGGCATAGGAATATTTCCCATCTCCCCTCCTCCCTGGCGGAATAGAGGAAGAGTGTTGGGCATAGGAATATTTCCCATCTCCCCTCCTCCCTGGCAGAATAGAGGAAGAGTGTTGGGCATAGGAATATTTCCCATCTCCCCTCCTCCCTGGCGGAATAGAGGAAGAGTGTTGGGCATAGGAATATTTCCCATCTCCCCTCCTCCTGGCGGAATACAGGAAGAGTGTTGGGCATAGGAATATTTCCCATCTCCCCTCCTCCCTGGCGGAATAGAGGAAGAGTGTTGGGCATAGGAATATTTCCCATCTCCCCTCCTCCCTGGCGGAATAGAGGAAGAGTGTTGGGCATAGGAATATTTCCCATCTCCCCTCCTCCCTGGCGGAATAGAGGAAGAGTGTTGGGCATAGGAATATTTCCCATCTCCCCTCCTCCCTGGCGGAATAGAGGAAGAGTGTTGGGCATAGGAATATTTCCCATCTCCCCTCCTCCCTCTTATCCCTTTCTCGTCCTGCCCGTTATCTTCCTCATTTCTATGCCCCTCCCCCTCCCCCTCCCCTCCCCAGCCTCTTTTCTCCTACTTTACCAAACACATTGGGTTTGGAGATGGATGTTCGAAAATGCTTAACGTGTAAAGAGCTAATACGTACTGTATGCCTTGTATCGAATTCAACCTCATTTATTGTGTCTCTCTCAGAAATCTTATCTCCTCAGATACACAAAATAGAGGAAGTCATTAACGAGCCGATTCTCTTGTATGAATATGCTAGAACTGTGAACCGTTGATAAGTTTTGGTTCTTTTGTTGTTGGTTTTTGAGATGTATATTACTACTGATTACTGTGTGGAAACATTTCCTTGTGAGATTGCCCTATTTTCTAGTTTATTTAGTAGTTCCTAAGGGGACCCATGGAGTCCGTGTTGGATTGCTTAGATTGGTTTATTTCTCCGAGAATTATGTGTGAGTCATAATTTCAGATGTGTGAGCCATAATTTCATGTGTAATAGCGTGGATAGGGCTCAGGGAGAATATTGTTTTGTTGCTGTGGTAAAGGTTGGCAGGAAATGGATCTGATAACCCCAAAGTAACGGGTTGGGTGTATTCGAAATTCAAGGGGTCACTCTCATGCCCGAGTGGGAAGTAGGCAAGGGAGATGGAGAGTTAAAGATTTACCAGGTAGCTTATGGGCCTTATGACTCGGGTAGTAGCAAAATTACAGTGGTGGCCTACAGTGTTGTCAGCAGGTATCCTGTTTCCGTCCTGAGGCTGGGGCCAGACCACCGCAGTCTGCTGCCGCGTGCCGGCAGGTGAGCGGCGGTGTCCCGTGCCTGCTGCTTTTCCCGGGAGAGGGAGACCATCCAGGCCGTCTGCCGTCTGTGAGGCAGCTCTCCTCCTGCTACCGGGGTTCTCCCGGGGGTTCTCCAGCCACCTGTTGCTCTACCCTGTTCGGCGTCCTGTGAGAGGGCGCTGCACCAGACCTTCCCTCACCCTCAGTGTCCGGCGGGGCCTTCAGAGGAGGAGGTATCCTTCGAGCCCCGGACTCGTCGAGAGGGCGTCCGGTGTGTGGGTGCGCCAGGTGTCGTGCCCAGCGCAGGGGAGGAGTCAGACCGTGAGGAGTCACAGTCGGTGCCGGGGTGTAGAGTCTTCGGGGTGTCAGTCTGCGTGGGTCCACGGACAGCGCTGGGGAGCGGAGTCATCCGTGGAGGAGTCGGCCTGCGAGGGTCCACGGACAGCGCTGAGGAGCGGAGTCATCCGTGGAGGAGTCAGTCTGTGAGGGTCCCCGGATAGTGCCAAGGACTAGAGCTTTCCGGGCCGGCATAGGTTGTCCCATGGGTGTTGTAGAAGGGGTGTAGCGTTAGGCAGTAGGATAGGGGTGTTAGCTACTGCCTCCTTTTGGGACGTAGTGGCCAGCACAGTGTAGGGTACTTGTCGCTGCCTCCCTTAGGGACGCAGTGACCAGTGCGATAGTGGTCCCGGGTCAAAAGAGAAGGGTGGGTCCTGGGGAGAGGTGTGGGTGGTAGCAGTTTAAGTTTAGAGTCCCTTGGGTTTATTTTTGTCCCTATTAGTTAGCCACCACGTGTGCGGGCTATCTCTGCGTCCCTAGGTCGCAGTGATATACCGCAACTGGTGTTTTAGTATAGGTTAGGGTTCTCAGGGTCGTAGTAGGGTAGGGTGGGTCAGTGAAGAAGTGGGATACCGGTGTGTGGTTGTAGATGGACGTGAGTGGTGGCGCCATGGTATGTTTGGGTGTGTGAAATAAAGAGGTGCGCGTGATTGTAAAGCTGTGTTAGTGTGCTGTGTTGTCTGCTCTAGTGTGTAATAGGTGTGGTAGGGGTGGTAGGGCCGTCCGGCTTAGCGACTGTGACAGTCTGTATTAGACAGTCTGTATCCTCGCGCAGGCTGGCATGAAGGAGAAGCCGCTGAGTGAAACCACACCTCTTTGGACAGAACCTACCCTGGCCAGAGATGCCCAGGTTCCTGACAAAGGTGTTCTCATGGTCAGAGCCTATCTCCACCAGCTGTGCCCGTATGATGTCGCACGCCACCTGATACAAAACAAGAAAAAGAAAAATCATCTCAGAGGGCTTGCGTTCACACATGCGAGTAAGCATGCGCGTGCACGCACGCATACGCACGCACGCACACACGCACAAATAAACACACAGGCGCGCGCGCACACACACATACATACACACACGCACAGACACACACACACACACACACACACACACACGCACACACACACACACACACACACACACACACATGCCCGTACGTTCACACATACACGCCCTTACGTGTACACACACAGGCACACGCACACGCACACACACACACACACCCCTATGCACGCATGCACGTACGCACACACACACACACACACACACACACACACACACACACACACACACACACACACACACACACAACATACACACCATGATAACCATTGACATGTTTGAGAATGTGTGGTTTGGGGGTTTGGGAATTTTAGAAATGACTGAACAGTCCAACATAGGTACAGCCAAACTGTAGCGAGAGGCTGACAGCAGAAGGTCTTCAAAGAAGACTTCACCCCTTCACCAAGTTACAAGTGAAGATTAACATGAAACAAAATATTTATAACCAACAACTAACAAATCAAATAAAGTCAAAACGGATGACAGTATTAAAGAAAAAAAGAATAAATAAATAAACAAAAACGCCCTTTAAATCCTTTGCTCCTCCCCCCCCCCCCCCCCCCCCCCCATTTTATCCACCCCATTCCAATTCCTTTCTTTTCCCCTGCAAATAAAGTTAATAAAAAATATTATAAGTATTTTCCAATGGGGGTGCGTTCTAAGTGTACAAAGAATTCGTACGTCAAAGCTGGTGACTCAAAAATGGCCTGCACAGTATTTTGCTTCAATACTGGAATGTTTTTTTTTTCATATCATTACATGAAACAATATGAACTAGAGTAATTTTGTTTCCACATACGCAAACTACGTTTTTTAACATATTCTGTTTTAAGTGCATTAAGTTTCCACCTGTACATTAATGAGAGTAATTTTCTATTAAGGTTAAAATTTAATTTGATTCTTTTAATATCAAACTGTTATTTATAGACGTGCTCTACCATATTCGAAAGCTTTCCAGATATGCGACTTCACTAAGTTACACTGTTCATGTACTGATAAGGGGAAATCAAACAATTCTGAATCAAAACTATTTTTGGCTCCACGTTTAGCTGCCCTGTCTAGTTTTTCATTATAATGAAAAGAACAATGTGAAGGAATCCAACAAAAAGCTACATGGGTTCCTCTTGCAATTAACATGTACAACTTATGTCTATGATAATTTCAGGTCTTGTTTGCAATTGAAAAACTTTTAATGCCTGAATTGAAGAGCTGATTTAGAATCAAGACAGAACAGAATTTGAAATGTGTGTGTGTGTGTGTGTGTGTGTGTGTGTGTGTGTGTGTGTGTGTGTGTGTGTGTGTGTGTAACACAGCGAGAGAGACAGACAGACAGACAGAAAAGCCCACAGCAGAGAGAGAGAGAGAGAGAGAGAGAGAGAGAGAGAGAGAGAGAGAGAGAGAGAGAGAGATGACGATTACCTTGGCCTCAAAGAAAGTGTAGGGTTCGTGAAAATAGAGGTAACAGGAGTCCTCGTGTCTCGTCCATGCACTGTTACACTGTGCAGCTGTCAGATGAAACACAATGGAACAGTGTCAAGACTCGGCCTGTATGAGGATGCGTATAGGTTTCGGACTCTGTCTGTCTGTCTGTCTGTCTGTTTGCCTGTCAGTCAGCTACGACAGGCTTTGCGTACCCGCATCTGGGAACAGATCGAGTTTAAAAGGCTACTGGTAACGATCCGTTTGGGGCAGCCACAACAGTATCTGGCTCTTCTTCGACTGACGACCCCCAAATCAGCCAAATCAAAGGTTCTGTGTGCATAGTACATAATGCACCGGCAAGAAAAGCTCCCATTGAAGCTCGCAAACGCACGCACGCACACACACACACGCACGCACACACACATACACACGCAAGCACGCGCGCGCGCACACACCCACGCACGCGCGCACGGACGCGCCCACGCACATACACTCGCTCACTCACTCACTCTCAAAACACACACACTTGCTCGCTCGCTTAAACACACACACACACACACACACACACACACACACACACACACACACACACACACCCACACACGCACACACACAGAGGGGGATGGAGAGAGAGAGAACTAGACACAGAGTGAGAGACAGAAAGAGACAAAGACGGAGGGACACAGAAAGGCAGACAGAGACAATGAGACAGAGAGAGAGACAGACAGACAGATAGGCAGACAGACAAAGAGACAATGGGGAGAGTGAGG
The DNA here is from genome assembly GCA_018398815.1 of Conus ventricosus. Classification (NCBI taxonomy): domain Eukaryota; kingdom Metazoa; phylum Mollusca; class Gastropoda; order Neogastropoda; family Conidae; genus Conus; species Conus ventricosus. The sequence goes on along the minus strand of CM031607.1, from coordinate 33,349,035 downwards.
GGGGGGGGGGGCGCAAAGTGTGCGCCTGTAAATCTAGCTAGCTATAAATGTAGGTTGTCTGTCTGTCTTTTCTGTCAGTCTGTCGTCTGTCTTTTCTGTCTGTCTGTCGTCTTTCTGTCCACTCATGTGTCCACCCACCCACCCACCCCTCCATCCCCAAACTCACCGCAACAGGCCAGGAAGACAGAGGACAGGAGGAGAAGAAAGGTGTCCTTCATATTGCGCTGATCCTCCAAATAAACATGGCTTGCTCCAACTTCTACTAGTCTGCTGCTCAGCA
>CM031607.1:33341255-33343755 GCA_018398815.1 Conus ventricosus | reverse complement strand
TCTCTCTCTCTCTCTGTTGGACATCTATTCAGGTTAACATGACCATAGACAGATGATCGCTTGGTGATATAACGGTTCGTTGTTTTCCGTACCTAGACGCGGCCTATACTCATATCGACTGGTGAATCCAATACAAAACAGAAAACTTGTAACATTAGTTCTTAGTGGTGAAGATGATTTCGGAGTGACTGCACGTGTATTTTCCTTCAGTGGGTGTTTTTCCAATGTCACACCTGGTTTACAGCTTTTTAACTGTAGCTCAAAATGTGCATGTGATTTTTCAGTTGATGTAAATATTTATTAACCCTGTGTAGAACGTCGGTTGCGCACAGACTGTTTTACTAGGCAGCAAGTGATAACCATTGGCATGTTAGGGTCTAAAAACAATAAAACCATGGGACGATTTTGCAACAACAAAAAAAAGAGACAAACGACTGCACAGAGAGAGCGAGAGAGAGAGAGAGAGAGAGAGAGAGAGAGAGAGAGAGAGAGAGAGAGAGTCTGATCTTGTTTCAGAATCGTTTGATAACCAAATGTGTTTGGGGGCCAATTCATTAGTCTGAATAGTTAGTCATATATATTCACTCGTTTAGTTTACCCTCTCAGTCCATTGGGGAAGGCCCGGTGATGGTGGTGGTGGTGAAGGGGTGGGGAGGTGGGGAATCTTAGGAACAGGTCTTAGTCGTGTTCGTTTTCTATAAACTTCTTCTTTTTTTGTACAGTTTGATGTTGCATGGCCTAATAAAAGGTGTGTAAGTGACACAAAATGAACGCACGTTGTTATAACAATATATTCACAAAGTGCATTTTGAAGGGAAAAAAATCTGAAATGAGGCGATAGACTTGTTACTGCTGATTTGTGCGATGCTGTTTTCCTTTTCCTTTCTTTTTCTCTTTTGTTTTTCAAGTCAGTTTTCTTCATCCTGCCTCACGTACTTTATTTCTTTCCTTTTTACACAATATTTCTTTTCCTTTGTCTGTCTGTCTCTGTTTCTGATTTTACTAATGTTGCTATGAATCTTTTTTTAATTATTCTGGCTGTATTGAAAATATAAGTTCCACCATTTTTCTCTCTCTCTCTCTCTCTCTCTCTTCTCTCTCTCTCTCTCTCCTCTCTCTCTCTCTCTCTCTCTCTCTCTCTCTCTCTCTCCTCTCTCTCTCCGTCTCCCCCCCCCCCCCCCCTCTTTCTCAGTTCGATGCAATGATTTCTTCCATGTATTTATTGTTTGAGGGCTGGATGAAAAAACCCACTGACTTGTGCTTATTCTTTTCCCTCATTAAACAACATTTCGTTCGTTCGTTCGTTCGTTTTCTCTCTCTCTCTCTCTCTCTCTCTCTCTCTCTCTCTCTCTCTCTCTCTCTCTCCTCTCTCTCTCTCTCTCTCTCTCTCTCTGTCATCTGGAAACAAGCCATGAACGAAAAATATAGTTAATTTTTTTTTCTTTGAGATTTTTTTTTCTATACCATTTTTTTTTATAATTCATTCTCCCATCAGATGGTCAGGGCCTGCTATCTTCGAGCTTTTCAGTGTTGGCACTGTCGCTCCTGCTGTGACTGCGTCGTTCAATGTTATGTGAAACGCGTCATGGGCTGTAATTTCTGCATCAGTGTAGCTACCAGCGCCACCCTCAGCACCCACAGCATCACTTCCATCATGACCTTTCCATCACTAATGGTGCCGACAAAAATATCTGGCATGATATTGAAACTATTGTTAAAATGTTCAAACCATTGTTGTTGGGTTTTTTTTCTTTTCTTTCTTCTTTTTCTTTTTCCTCGTGTGTGTGTGTGTGTGTGTGTGTGTGTGTGTGTGTGTGTGTGTGTGTGTGTGTGTGTGTGTGTGTGTTGTCGTTGTACTTTGCCCACTAACTTGAGCGTCACCGAACGAATTGTAGTTCACAACTTTCTCACATGATTCAAATCACAATGCAATGAAAGCAAAATGCACTGTCTATTGCCGGACTCCCCATTGTATTCAACCAACTGTTTTAATTGTCCGCCCCCCCCCCCCTGCCCCCCTCCCCCCACCCCCCTCGGCGACCCAATCTTTCTCTCTCTCTCTTCTTCTCCTCTGTTCTCTCTCTCTCTCTCTTCTCTCCTCTCTCTCTCTCTCTCTCTCTCTCTCTCTCTCTCTCTCTCTCTCTCTCTCTCTCTCTCTCTCTCTCTCTCTCTCTTTGTGTCGGTTTTGAGCTGAGATGGGCCAAACTAACATTAATCTCCAACGTAAAAGTGTTTTCGTCTGTTTACATTCAAGATTAAACCATCTTTTCCTCTGTCAGACCAGCCATGTATAATTTTTTCTTCAAGCACTTACCGTCAAATCTAAAATCGTTCACTGAATTTTATCGGTGCACCATGTACCAGTATATCTAAATGTTAAAATCATAAGGTGATGCAGCTTCGTCCAAAGTATGTTTCAGATATTCCTCAAGCATCAGATCATGGAGAGAAACATGTTTGTCATCATCCCATGTAAGAAATGCTCATTGAAACTGATTTA
>CM031607.1:33271255-33333755 GCA_018398815.1 Conus ventricosus | reverse complement strand
CGGGATCTGATGAAAGTAAGAATTAAATAGGACACAGTTTAATGTATTGGTAGTGCCATACTTTGTATGTTCATGTGTACTTGGTTTTTAGTGTTATGTTTGTGTTGATTTGTTCTTCAGTATGTAAGATAATGTTGCTTATAGCCCAGCCGACCGCAGAGGGCCACATCAGGGCTGCAGTGAGTATGTGTCACTGTGTGTCAGTGTCAGTGTCACTGTATGTATCATTTGTGTGTGTGTTTGATTGTATAGATCTGTTCATCAGTGAATGTGTGTGTGTGTGTGTGTGTGTGTGTGTGTGTGTGTGTGTGTGTGTGTGTGTGTGTGAGACTGTTTGCAGCTGTGTGTGTGTGTGTGAGACTGTTTGCAGCTGTGTGTGTGTGTGTGTGTGTGTGTGTGTGTGTGTGTGTGTGTGTGCGTGTGTGTGTGTGTGTGAGACTGTTTTCAGCTGTGTGTGTGTGTGTGTGTGTGTGTGTGTGTGTGAGACATAGAGTATGTGAGCTGGAATTTTAGACTCCCTTGTTTTGACTGTGACAGCTTGCAAACATTGAGTTCAGTCACTTTTTAACAGACATTATTTTGATTTCCATGATACAGAAAAAAATTACACCTGTACTAACTAATTAAGTGTATCAAGACCTACCCTTTCTTTTTGATTGGGGTATGTAAGAACAAAATGTAAAACACCTTTAAATTATTTTGAAAAGTTACACAGTCGAAACATGAATTCTGTCAGCTTTTGCAGGAGCCTATTCTGACTCCCAACGTGTGCGAAAGCTTTCTTGAAAAGTTCTTGAAGAAATATCTCATGTAAGTTGTTCTGGTGTTAAAAGAATATATATATTTTATGCTCTATCCAGTGACACTTTGTTTGCTTAAGTTAAATTGACTGTTGAAAAGCAGTTGACAAGAGATCGGAAAATTTTCAGTTTAGATTTTCACATTTTTCTGCTGATATATTTTTTTTTTTTTCTGCCAGAATCATAGACTGATAGAGAAAATAGAACTTGAATCTAGTCTTGATTCTGACCAACCAGAGGAAATATTTAGGAACTACGTGAACCAACTCATGTTTAATGAATAAAACACAGATCTGCTCTGACAAGCTTCTAGAAATGGCAGACGACGTCTGACCTGCTGCAGGCAACCTCCCTGAAATCGTAATGCTAATGCATCTCAATCTGGAAACTATTTTGAAAATTCTTGACATTATTCTTTGTGTATGAGTTCTTTCATGAATTTCAGTCACTGTGTGAGTGAAAATATCCATTTGGTTGATACAGCACTGGAGCATGTGTCACACACTGACTTGATCAGTGATGCCAGACACTTGGTTTCGGTTGCTGAGAACAAATGTGTGTATTTTTTTTAACAGCTTGTGTTACTATGAAGAATGATAAGCCTACATTTAAGAGAAGCTTAGTAACATTTTGTGCAAAATATTGGAAAGAAAGCCATTTAAATGTAACCCAAAAGGTGAGTAAATATCTGTGAAAATATTTACTCACCATTTTTTGTTTGGAGTAAAGAGTTACTCCCTTTGCAGCAGTTTTACCTCAAAAAAGCAAACGCACTGACATCCAAAATATAACCTAAGAAATTTCGGATGTAAAATTGCAGAGTAACCCTTTCATACATAGTTATTTTAGTATAAAACTGATAAGTAGTTTCCAATAAATACTCTTCTTCAGACTCTACAAACATCAGACATGAAAATGTGCACACAAAATGATACTCCCCATATATGCCAGTCAGCATGAAAATGACAATGTCTGATTTGAAAGTGAAGTGGGAAAGCTAGACAGTTCAAAAAGAGAGAGCAAGGAAGGGAACAAAGAGAGAGAGAGAGGGAGTGGGTGGATGGCCATGATGGGAGGAGAGTAAGAAGTGTGCACCAAAGAGGTGTGCAAGCTCTGTGTGTATGGGTGCATATATGTTTGTGTGTTAATATGTGTGTGAGACTGAGAGAGAGAGAGAAAGAGAGAGGGGGATAGAAAAAGTGAGAGAGAAAAAGAGAGAGAACTGATAAGGAGGGATGGGGGGGAGAGGGGGGAAGGGAGGAGAAAGAGTGGGGGCAAGTGGAAAAGGGTAGGAAAGCTATCATGAACAGTTTGCGGAAGACCGTATTCAAACAAGATTTTAGTTAAGTTGAAAATGTAAGGCTTTTCATACACCCACGTTAAAGTTTTTGGGTTTTTCATACCCCAACAAACAAAATTCTGTGGATTTCATACGCATAGCATTCTGCCTTTTTTTTCTTTTTTTTTTAAAAGTCGCTTTCATTAGTGAGATTTTATCATGATTGTTTTATAATGGTCTTGTGTTAAAGTTAGTTGTGTGTGTGTGTGTTTTTTCAGTGTCAGTCATTGTCTCTTACATTGACTGATTGAGCTGGGTATTTCCTTCAGTGGTGATCTGCATGGTGAAATCTGCTGATATATTATATTGACAAGCGATGTTGTTTTGACACATAAACGATAAAGACTTTTTTTTTTTTTGTGGTTTACTTTGACGGCTGAAACAGTCATTGCAGTTCAGAAACTGTATTGCCGATCTACTCTGTTGACATTGAGTCAGCAACAGCATTGTGTCAAGTCTCTTTTGGCAATGTTTCTGGCTGTGGTGGCTAGAAAAAATAAACAAAAAATTGGACGAAGTATTCTGTCTCGATTCTGCCCCCTCTTCCCTATCATAGCTTAGTATGGATGCATTTTATGAATTATGGATTTTCGTAATTTTTTTTTTAAAGAAAGGTGGAAGTTTGTATACATGATCTCAAAAATGCGTCGGGTGAAGAATATTAGTATAAGAAATAGCCGTTTTTAGGGAATTGTTGAGCTTAAGTTTTCAGTGGAAAGTGTTGTTCCTACTCTCTTCTTTTGTTTTCTCTCCTAACACCATGTGGAGTCACTGGGGCACCACACTGAAGAACAGGGCACCAGGTTCTTCCAGTTCTGTTGGTTGAGTGCCAGGGCCTGGGCCTCAGAAAATGTCCATTCTCCAATGTTGTCAGTCAATCGTTTTTTGCTTTGTTTTGGTTTTTTGTCTTCGTCTCCATCTCCATCCTTCAGCATGTAGGATTGTTTTGGTTTTTTGTCTTCGTCTCCATCTCCATCCTTCAGCATGTAGGATTGTTTTGGCGAGGTCATTAGATCTTGTTACACGGCCCTACCAACATAGTTTTCTTTTCCTGACTGATGTCGGCAGATCTTCCATGCTACCTGATGGTTTGACGAATTGTTGATCAGTAATGTGATTAGCATAGCTGATGTTTGATATCTTGCATTTGCCGTAGCTGAGTTTGACATACCACTATCATTATTAGAAATAACTTGCATAATCTCTGCTTGTCTGGTGACAGCCCTGATGTGGCCCTTTGCGGTCGGCTGGGCTATAAGCAACATTATCTTATCTTATCTCTGCTTGTCTGCTTAGAAAAGAGTTTTTGTGTGCAGTTTGGGATTTAATGGTATTAGGAAAGCTCAAAATATAGACTTGTGTCCATCAGCTTGTAATTTTTTTTCCTTGGTAGATAAGCACATCATCTACAAAAAAAGAAAAAGAAATAAAAATTGAAGAATCAAAAACAAGAAAAAAACAAACAAACGAAACCATAACTCAGCGATTTGTTATGATACAGACCTGATGTAACTATTATCATGATCAGAAAAGAAGGTTCTAAACAACAATGGAAAAGTCTGTTCTCAATTTTTTTGCTACTTCTTGCAAAATGTTAAAAAAAAATATATATATATATATATGTGTGTGTGTGTGTGTATGTATTGTTAGCACAAGAAAATTATAGCGCTGAGTCTGTGACAATTTGTTTTATGAAGTACGTAGTTTGATTGAAAAAGGAAGTTAAATAAAGAAATTTAGAATGTATGACTTGATCATTGATAAATCAATGGCTCTGAGCAGAGACCTAAAACTGGATGGCTAGAGCACCAACTCAATAGAACAAGCATTTAGAAAATGACATTTTTTGTTCTAATCTAAGCAGTGCATTTCCCCGAGTCTCCTACAGTCTAGACAAATAAAGGTGACACACAGAAACAAAGATAATCGAACATCGACTAAGCTGTGATTTTATAGGATCTTTGCTTGGCATCTGAGTAGGAAGTGCGATGGGAAAAATACTCTCTCTTTTGCTTGAGTTGTTGTTGTTGTTGTCGTACCCTGGCTAAAAGACTCCAGGGATCATCCAAACAGCCGAAGCACTTGAACACTATGGTACAAATGCATCAGCTGGGGATGAGAACATTACGTGTGTGACCGTTTTTGATTACCCCGCCACGTGGGCAGCCACACTCCGACTTCGGGGATTTTGGAGACTGATAATGTTATGCTAGGAGCTTGTCACAACTGAAGACAATCCCCGCATAACTATGCAGAGCATAACAACATTTTGATGTAGCCTTGGTGTTCTAGCCCATGTCAGTTGGCCTGACACAGCTTTACGCCAAGGCAGTGCTTGAGTTGTGATTTGTTTGTTCCATTCATTTAACCTTCCAGTAACCGTACTTTTGTTCCCTTTTTTCAATTCTCAACAAACTATGGGAAACATGGGATTGTCATACCCCTGCTCAAATCTGATAGAAGATACTTTTAGTTTAATTCAGGTGATACATTAATAATGTGTAATATGTTTACTCATGAACTTTTATCTGTGGTTCTCAGAATGTGTTTCCAGTGAAGCCAGTCCTCCAGAGTGTCAACCAAATGGAACAGCTACTGCAACTTGTATGTATTCCTTTTTTTTTTTGTCTGTTGCATGCTTTCTTTTCATTTTGGCTCTAGGGTCTCCTCAAAAAAAAAAAAAGTGAACATGCAAACAGTTATCTTTTTTTTGTTTTGCTGCAGATGGTTCTGTCCACTGTTGTCTTTTAATTACTAATCCTTCCTTTGAGCGTAACTCTGTGTTTCTTTTCCATACAAGTCACTTGAGATTTGACAGATATTTTGAAGGGGAGCTTTTAGATCTAGAGGACTTGACTTGGAGTTGGCTTTAAAAAACAAGGCCCCAGTTCGAAATGAAATTTGTTTACCTTGTATCAAGAGTGACTGGTGCAAAACAGTAAGTCAAATATGATATCAAAGAAATCTGTGTAGACTAGATTTATAGGTTTGAGATTGATTGACATTGACTTAGTGGCAATGGTTTTTAGGTGACTTTGGGGTGATTCGGTGGTGATGCTCATTCTGGTCAGTGTTTGGGTAATCCCAGTTGAAGTGAGCGATGTCAATAACACGCCACAGACACATGCAATGATACAAATCAAACTTATAAATTGTTTTACAAAATTTGTTATTACTTGCGCTTGCATACAGTGAGGTCATTTTCTTAGTGCACCACTTTGAGTGGTTTGGCACTCTAAAGAAATTAAGTTTGATTGTTTGGTACTTGTTTACTCAAACAAATGTGATAGTTAACTCTTTCCACATGCTGTGCAATCCCTTATCAGGCACACAACGATGCCTGTGACCTCTTGCACTGGACCGCTAGACGTGGATCTCTGTTCAAATCAAAGACGTTTAACTTTTTCCAGACAATCCAGCTCATTGTGGCTGGTAATGCAAACGGGTCCCTTGGGGCAAACCAGGCATCAGGCACCAATGAAGCTGTTCTACGCTGAATGCAGCAGGAACATAGGGCTTGCGGAAATACAGTGAATTCTCCATTTTCCCAGTCTACGGTCAGAGAAAGGGAACCACATTAATTACTCGATAAAAGGTTTTAGTTAATTTTGAATATTTTTCGTGTTGTACTCACAGTAGAGATGTGCCTTTTTGACCCAAACAGACTTGAAGCTAGGCAGCCCAGCCTGCAGTGTGAATTTCTCAATGCAGCACATGTGGAATTTCCTGCCTTGGTAGTATCTTGGCCAGGCAAAGATATATATGCGAATGAGACTACTAGAAAGATCTATGCACGCGCACACAGAACATTCTGAGATCGGTTCCTATGATGATTATTTATTGATACTTAATTAACTGAAGAAGAACAGAATTTTGGTGACTCCTTGGAATGTGCACTGTGAGAAAATACAAACAAAATATTGTGAGTCAGAGTGCCTTTGTATATTTATTGTTTGTTTTTCACTTGAAAGATATATTCTGCCCCATTATTAGCATCTGTTCAAGATCGGACTGATATTTTATGTCCCTTTACCCATGTTTTGTTGTTGTCATATTAACTAAACAAATGTAAACAAGATCATTGAGTCTTACCGTGCTTGATATTAGCTTAAACTAAAGTAAAGTAAGTCTTTAAAGTATACTGAGTGCAATGTTTGTGCTTTGTTCTTTCTGTTGATATATAGCAGTAGGTTGTTGCATGCGTAAGCGAGGCAGTGAAATAAATTGAAAATGCCCAAATCGCATGTCGGCAACAGTTGTAATTACAGTTATACACAGAGCATGCGTCTGTAAGGAAATACTGTCACTGTGCAGAAGTTGTCATATCAAGAATTAACCTCTATTCTGTGGATAAACGGTACGTACAGGAAGATGTTTTGAAAGTACACCTCCTTGTATCGTGCTGCTTTATGTGAGTAATGATTTGATAAGTTGTTCCTCCTTTCTTTTTCACCTGACACAAGAGCCTGTAAGATATTGTTACCATGATGTAAGTGTGAGATGGAATTATGAAGCAAGATCTTTGCAAATAATTCTAAAAGCATATATACAAAAGCCATATCAATTTACATAGTTCAGGAAAATACATTTGACTATGACAGAGTGAATTTCATTGCATTTTATCACGTATGTAATAGTACAGCCTGTTGTAATAAGAAGTATTAATGAAGTGATCTGTTCAGCCTCTGTTTTTCAAAGAGCCATTCATCACTAAATGATTAAAACATGATGAAAATTTAGTACATAGAAATCTAATTTCTGTGGCGGTAAGATCACTTTTGATGTACCAGTCCAGACTTAATGTTAATTTGAGATTCCAGCAGAACTGCCAAAGCATGCTAAGGTTGGAGGGTTGCAAAACCAGTCCCTATGTCAGGGCTGAAAGGATAAAAAGGAAAGATTGTCTTTATATATATATATGTAGCCGGGTGCTAACAGTGTTTCGTTTGGTTACTTTTCATGGATGAAAATGTTTTGTTCGAGAGTTATCTTCCCCTTACCTCCCTTGGTCGAATCTCATTTTTTTAATTGTGTAAATTCTTTAAATCACGAATACCTCAGAACCTACATAGTTGTATGTACGTCACTAAAGTCACAAAAATTAATGTATTTGATTCATTACAACCGTACTGGGCTGAGAAGCCCATATTTTCTCTAAACTGGTATTTTGCACGAGCAATCTTGGCGCCATTTTCAATTGTCTGTCGAATGAACATTGAATAATTCTTGATTTTACAAAAAGTAAGAGGAAAACTGAAGAATCTGAATATGCATGTTAAAAGTAAAGTCCATAAGCTTTCATTTCGTATATCGCATGCCTATGATCTTTTCTGTACAAGCTTGCGACTATACGAAATGACTGACAGCGCCGGTCCCTTTAGCGAGTCGCCTTCTTTGTTTACTGTCGGAGTTTTGATCTGAATTGTCGTTTCATGAAATTCGGACTTCCCGATCGAAATCTTGCTAATGACTCCATTTTTGTTATGAATACAACTGAAAATGTGTAGAATTTTATTATTTAACAGACCGTTTCAACAGAGTATTTTTCAGTCGAAAATTGTGTCAGAAGTGGGTGCCGACGGCCCAGCGAGGTGAAAAGTCAGCTGTGTTTTCTATCAAACTTTAAACGCAAAGTTCTCCACTTAGACACTGTCTCGGAAAATGAAGTTTATATGTATGAAAAGAGCGAGATGCCAGCTTTTTATTCATTACAAAATTATTTCACGCTGTTTGGTATTTTTCATCGAAATAAAGGAAAATATGACGTAAGCTTGTTAAAAGTGGCTTCACTCTGGGACATTAATCAGCAATGATTTAGTACAGGAACAAAATTGTCAAATGTGACTTACTGCATTTTATTCCTTGTGTTCTGAGGTTTTCATCGATAGTAAATATGTGTTGATAGTTTGAACGGACAGCGAGCCAGACAACACGGAAGCTGCCATAGAAAACACAAAATTCTGTTGGTTCGGCCTCGCGAGGCTCGTTTCGTCTGCGGCGCCGTGTCGCTGGCTTTGCGGTCCGGTCAGGGTGTATATAAGTGGGGCGCCTGTGTGAGAATGGATGAGAGTTCCCCTAGAGTTCCATGATGTGAGCGACTGGCGTGAGAGGCAGAGAGAGGGCGCGCTCAGTGCGCTGAGTGCTGAGAGCGAGAGAGTTCCCAGGCTGCGTTCCTGGTTTGAGCTCCTAGCCATGGGAGAGAAATAAAGACAAGAAAAACTCCACGTCGTCCACTGTGTCTTCTTGACTGGCTGTTGTCCCTTGGTTCCTGCACTTCTCACCATCTGCCTGTCTTCACCTGCACACCCCTTACCCCTCACACCATCACAACTGGCGCTGCGAGCAGGATTGAAGACAAGGGACCAAGGAGACACAGGCCAAGAAGACCGGACACCATGGCCAGCCAACTACCTCTGCAGTCCTGCATCCACCTTTGGGCTTCCTTCCTGGCCTCTTCAGGGTGGTGGTGGGATGGTTCCGGACGAAATACGGACATCCTTGCGGAGTGCTGCTTGTCGTGGGCCACGGGTGAGGGCGTCCCTGGGTGTGGTTGCTGGCAGTGGTCCATCCCCAGCCTGGTTGACTTTCCGCCGGAGGTGCTGGAGGTGGGACCCATGCTCAGAGATGGTCTCGTCCTGGCCCTGCTGCCTGGTGGGAGACGCTGTAGCTGGGGTGACCACATCGCGCTGCTCTCCCCAGTTCTCCAAGGTGCCACTGGCCCACCTACGCCAGACCCACGGCGGCCTACGCGGTAAAGCCAACAAAAAGGTATGACCTCAGTGCCTGCCTGGATGACCAGGAACTCTTTCATTTAACTGACTCGGTCGGATGTTACACGAGACAGTAAATATATTCCTGGACTGATTTATGATTGCTGAATACCTCCTTTTGGGAAGAGGTGCTGTGGACTGGTTGTTAACCAACTATTTGTCTTTTTTTTTTGCACAAGCTAGTATATATGTTTGTTTTTCAGGTTGGATAATGTATGCCACGGGTTTTCAGAAGCCAGCAGTACTGGCTAAGGATTTTATAGCAAATTCTGTTTGCCATTTTGTACCGGACTTTATGGAATCTTGTTCAAATAACAAGCCCATTGTTGTCGTTTGGTACCCAATGTGCCCCTGTTTTTTTTTGTGCTAACAGTAGTTGTGAAGGAACTAGGTTGAGTTTGACTTTTGGGGAAATTTTGTTCAAAAGGACAAAACCCAGCCAAATCATACCTTCCTGGGACTTGACACAAAGGAGTCTATAGCAAAATCTGTTTTTGCCGCTTTATATTTGACTTAATGGAATTTTGTCATTTGGTAACCAATACTTTGGATTTAAAGGAATCCTTCCGAGTATATTTTATGTCCGACCTCTTGGGATTTTGGTTCAAATAACCAAGTCCATTATAGTCAGTTTGGTGCCTACCCAATGTTTTGGATTTTTAACAAATCCTTCCTAGTCATTTTGTATTTGATATTTTGAATTTTGTTTAAATTATATGCCCGCCTGGACAATTAGAGACTTTCTTAATGGGTAACTGGCTTGGTCAGGCCTTCTAGAGGACAGTTATAGATTGTATATATTCCCCAATTGATCGCCGAACACCTTTTTAGGAAGAGGTGTTGCGGACCGTTTGCCAGACAGTTCATTTGTTCATTGTGGTTGTTTTTTTTCCACAAGCTAGTCTATGTTGGTTGTTTTCATGTTTGATAATGATGTGAACCCCTCTTTTAGCCACCGGAAGTCATAAAAGAGAATTTAAGTCATGACTTTTGCTGAGATTCTGCCGCAAAGTGCTAAAACCCGTCCAAATTCATGACCTGGGGACTTGACTCAAAAGGGTTTTGATAAATCCTTTTTTTTTTTCCACTTTTATCGTGCTATGTTTGACTTTATGGATTTTTGTTCAAATAGCAAGTCCATTATTGTCACGTTGGCACCCCGTGTTTTGAGTTTTGATAAATCCTTTTTTCACTTTTATCGTGCTATGTCTGACTTTATGGATTTTTGTTCAAATAGCAGTCCATTATTGTCATGTTGGCACCCCGTGTTTTGAGTTTTGATAAATCCTTTTTTCACTTTTATCGTGCTATGTCTGACTTTATGGATTTTTGTTCAAATAGCAAGTCCATTATTGTCACGTTGGCACCCCGTTTTTGAGTTTTGATAAATCTCCCAAGTATATTCCGTACCTGACCTTCTTGGAATGTTTAAAATAACAAATCCTTGCAAAGTCATTTTAGTACCTGACATCTTGGAATTTTGTTTACATAACAAGTCCATTATTGTCACTTGGTACCTACCCAGTGCTTTGGGTTTTAACACATGTTCCTAATGATTTCTGATGTCCGACTTGGAACTTTGTTTTAAATATCAAGTCCAGTTTAGTCACTTATGTACCCAGAGTCCGGGTATGTGAATTTTGGCTTTCAGACGCCCTGTTTAAAAGAGCAAGCCCTTGATAGTCGGATAATGTGAATGCAAAGAATGAGAGGGAGAACAAGATGTTTTGATGCATTGATGTAAGTGTTTTGTTTTGGGGTAGTCATGCCTCTAAAGACTTGATGGCTGAAGCTTCATTTTTTCATTGATGATTTTTGCACTCCTACTTGATAATCTCTGCCATTTTTATGTCATTTTTGTGCCAGCGAGGACGCTGGATGTGACAGAGTAGGGGGGATGTAGCCGGGGTGCTAACAGTGTTTCGTTTGGTTACTTTTCATGGATGAAAATGTTTTGTTCGAGAGTTATCTTCCCCTTACCTCCCTTGGTCGAATCTCATTTTTTTAATTGTGTAAATTCTTTAAATCACGAATACCTCAGAACCTACATGGTTGTATGTACGTCACTAAAGTCACAAAAATTAATGTATTTGATTCATTACAACCGTACTGGGCTGAAAGCCCATATTTTCTCTAAACTGGTATTTTGCACGAGCAATCTTGGCGCCATTTTCAATTGTCTGTCGAATGAACATTGAATAATTCTTGATTTTACAAAAAGTAAGAGGAAAACTGAAGAATCTGAATATGCATGTTAAAAGTAAAGTCCATAAGCTTTCATTTCGTATATCGCATGCCTATGATCTTTTCTGTACAAGCTTGCGACTATACGAAATGACTGACAGCGCCGGTCCCTTTAGCGAGTCGCCTTCTTTGTTTACTGTCGGAGTTTTGATCTGAATTGTCGTTTCATGAAATTCGGACTTCCGATCGAAATCTTGCTAATGACTCCATTTTTGTTATGAATACAACTGAAAAATGTGTAGAATTTATTATTTAACAGACCGTTTCAACAGAGTATTTTTCAGTCGAAAATTGTGTCAGAAGTGGGTGCCGACGGCCCAGCGAGGTGAAAAGTCAGCTGTGTTTTCTATCAAACTTTAAACGCAAAGTTCTCCACTTAGACACTGTCTCGGAAAATGAAGTTTATATGTATGAAAAGAGCGAGATGCCAGCTTTTTATTCATTACAAAATTATTTCACGCTGTTTGGTATTTTTCATCGAAATAAAGGAAAATATGACGTAAGCTTGTTAAAAGTGGCTTCACTCTGGGACATTAATCAGCAATGATTTAGTACAGGAACAAAATTGTCAAATGTGACTTACTGCATTTTATTCCTTGTGTTCTGAGGTTTTCATCGATAGTAAATATGTGTTGATAGTTTGAACGGACAGCGAGCCAGACAACACGGAAGCTGCCATAGAAAACACAAAATTCTGTTGGTTCGGCCTCGCGAGGCTCGTTTCGTCTGCGGCGCCGTGTCGCTGGCTTTGCGGTCCGGTCAGGGTGTTATATAAGTGGGCGCGCTGTGTGAGAATGGATGAGAGTTCCCCTAGAGTTCCATGATGTGAGCGACTGGCGTGAGAGGCAGAGAGAGGGCGCGCTCAGTGCGCTGAGTGCTGAGAGCGAGAGAGTTCCCAGGCTGCGTTCCTGGTTTGAGCTCCTAGCCATGGAGAGAAATAAAGACAAGAAAAACTCCACGTCGTCCACTGTGTCTTCTTGACTGGCTGTTGTCCCTTGGTTCCTGCACTTCTCACCATCTGCCTGTCTTCACCTGCACACCCCTTACCCCTCCACACCATCACATATATATATTTTTTTTTTTTTGCTGTGCCAGTGTAAACATTTGGCATGGTTATTCATATTTCAGAATAGATTTATAAGCAGTTCGGAATAATGGTGGATGAAGACTTGAACATTCATTGACTAAGGCTTCTTATTAAAGTTTAAATACCTGTAATGAAGCATATCCTGGAGTTTCAGATTTTTTTTTTTTTCACAGAAAGGTAATTGCTATATATTTATACTATAGGAACATTTGGTGCACTGGATATTTGTCAGGTTTTTTAAAATTTTTAAATGCTATTTAGACCCTGAGTGTAACTTTTTGTGATCAACCCATGTCACAGACATCATAAATGTCTCCAAAATGTAAGAAGGTGACCATGAGATACATATGAATTATTACTTTTGAGCAGGGTAAGCTTTATAAGAAGTGATAAAATGTATAAACAAGGTGTCCAATTATGCATGTGGAGTGTTCCATTTGAAGCTGTGCTTAAGTAACTCCCAGAATGTGTCCCAGAATGTCAATGAATAGTTTAATAGTAACAGAGTTTGAACCTATTTACAAATTGCAAGTACCACATCGAAGGGGGGGGGGGGGGGGGGGGGGGGGGGGGGGGGGGGGGAATGTACAGTGCAGAAAAACAAGCATGACACAAGCTGATATAGTGATATAAAATTTTTGTGAATACTCCAGCCTTTTTTTTAGTGGTGCTTAGCTTTGGGACTATAAACGAGTCAGACCCGTGTGCCTTCCTGGCCCCCTGCACACGTTAAAGAACCCACGGCAGTTGAAAATCGAAAAGAGCAGGGGGTTCCCCGCTGCCCTGGCAAAATTGATGTAGATTGAAGAAAGCCGCCTGGTCTTTCTTACCAAGCCACAAGAATTGTCATTTACTGTTATCGTGTGCCATCGTGTACCAGTGGACATGGAGGACACGTATAAGCATCGCATGTATCCTATGTGAGAAACTGGAGAAATAAATGAGATAAATGAAAATGAGTGACTGATATAAATAAAAAAATATTTTGAATGGTACGGGAAACGACTGAATGAGCATCAGTAGGCTGCTCTTCGGCCGGCTTTACCTGGGTAGGCAGCCCGTTGAGTGAGTGAGGTAGTGTGTTTACTGTAAAGCACTTAGAGCTTAGTCTGTGACCGAGGATAGGCGCTATATAAATACCCAATATAATAATAATAATGTGGAAGTCAGTTTATTTAACACTTGGGTCTGTGATGAAAGCTTCATGCGTTCTATAATGTGCTGACTGATATGTTGTAGAGTTCGCTGTCTCTCAGTCTCATGTGCCATTTTTTAACAGTTGCCTTTCTAATCACCACAGTTATAGCATATTTTCTTAAGTGTTAATGCTTAATATTGATGGATGTAACCCTATTTTGTTTTTAATGCCAATTCTTTCACATTTGATAAACTCGTAGATGAAATTGTACAAGGGAAAGGGTTGTCTCTGTGTGTCTGTATGTCTGTGTGTGTGTTTTCCAGTCTGCATGTGTGAGCTCTTCAGAAAGGTAGGATTGCTATCAACCAATCTTGTGTGTGTGTGCGTGCATGTGTGTGTGTGTGCATGTGCGTGTGTGTATGTGTGTGGAGGGTGTGTGTGTGTGAGCGTGGTGTTGGTTTTTTGTTGTTGCTAATGTGTTTGTACTCGAAAACACAGAACGAGAAAACAGGTCAGCAAGTAACTAGCTAAAATAAAACAAACATATAAGCAAGTTTGTAAGTACTGTTGTTTTGTTTTCAGGTAATTCTCCTCCTTCAACAACTGCAAATCCCAGTGGTAAGACTCTTTTCTGTGTTCCAGATTTCCAGTGCTTTAGAGAATCCATTATATACTATTCACGGGTGATCTGTGAGAAAAATAAATTAACTGTGATAAAAAATAAAGCAATGAAGGCCATGCTAACTCATCTTCCAGAGATGAAAATTGAGCTGGTGATCTCCCCAGCCAGTTTTGCTGTCATCCTACAGAAATGATTCACCAAACTTCCTCGTAAATGTTCTGATGACAAAGTAGAAGACTTATCAAGCAGATCCATGTTTATGAACTTTTGATAAATATTAGTTTAACTAGAAAAGGGTAAGAAAAGAAGGAACCCTATGCTGAGAATTTACAACATGTGTGCATACCTATTCTGATTTTTCTTTGAAATAAAACGCGTTTAGCTTTTGGATGGAATAGATGGACTCGTAAGGCCTTAACTTGCCTTAAGTGATATAGGAAATTAAAGTAGCAAATTATTGTTAAGTAGACATTTTTGAAAATTTGATCCAAAACAGATTATATATCTGTCATGGAGAATCATGATGATGGAATGATGTTTGGTCATGCTGTGTGTAGTGTTTGATGTTGAAATGTGTGTTGGGGACTGGAATAGCTCAGTGGTAGAGCACCGGACTCGTAATATTGGGGTTGCGGGTTTGAGTCTCCGCTGGGCTGTTTCGGCTCAGGGGGATTTTTCCCTCAGAGTTAACATTGGTTCTGACTCCATTTCCCATACAGTCCTTCGAATGAGACTATTAACCGATGTCCTGTGTGTGAATGCATGCATAACATCTTGCACACACATAAAATCCCATCACCAATGATCGGAAGAGAAGGCCAGTTTGGCCGTTGGTATGGATGACATATTACACATAGCATGCATCTTCCCTGAAGTTGGAGTATGGCTGCCTTAATGGCAGGATAAAAAATGGTCATACACACAAAACCCCACTCCTTTGTTTGGTAGATGGGATTAATCCTTGCCTGTCTGTACAGGGATTGTCCGCAGAGTATATCAGCCACGTACGCAAAGGAAAAAAAAAAAAGAAAAAAAAAGTGTGTGTGGGATTTCAGACATGTGCAATAACAACACCAATGAAGCAGCTTGCTGTGGAGTCGACCAGTGCGGCTTCTTTCATTGTGACAAGCAAGGCGCAGAGAGTACTACAGGTAAAAGTCAAACTGACATTGGGTCACCTAAATTTCATGACTACTTGAAGATTTTTTTTTCTGAAAATCTTATTAGGTCTTCTTATATTGTAGAGCACAATATCTAAGGAAATATAACTTTTGTTCCTATCTGCGTTGTTACTGTACATATATCCAGTGTCAGGTTCATTGTCCGTGTCAACATTGCCGAAAGTGTCAATTGTCAGTTGCACGAGTATGTAGCTGTGCTCAAGTAAGATCATAGTCCCATGTTGTATCAGGCGCAGGGCATGATGAGACTAAATTCGCATGTTTCAATGAAAGTATTTCACTTCACCATTCACACTGAATCAACTTTTAACCAGGTGAAACAATTAAAATCGCATGCGCTTTACGCACCAGACTACGAGCCACAATGCTGAAATCAAACCTTTGTTCATATGGGGCAGAATTTAAGTAAAAGAGTACAAAAAGCAAACAACGAGCTCCAAAGCAACAACAACAACAACAACAATATCAACAACAAAAAGAAAAAGCAAAAGAAGAAAGAAGCCAGCTTTAAAAAAACTTACCAGTTAGGTTTCAACTGGTCTGTCTAAATTTAGAATGAAATATCAACCATTTTTTTTATTGTGTGCATCAAGGGTATTTTATTCTCTCTCCTTTTTTTAATATGTTTTACTTCTTGTGCTTTGTCTTTGCAAATTGATCTTGCTAGGTGTTAGAGTTGATTTTGAATCCACTATGTCCAGGTCTATGTGTAGGGAACACATTTTTTTCACATGAATTTTTGTGAGCCAGTTCTTCCTAAAGGCCTTATACATGCTTGAGTAACTTTTTTTTTCCTGTTTTCTTTGAGTTTTTGGCCATTTCATCCTGCATTCTGAGGCACCTTGCATTCCAGAATTAACAGTATTTTTGCCTGTTAATAAAAGTGATTATGTGTGTATGAGTTTGTTTTGACTGTTCATATCAGAATGGGAATATTTTGTTTTTTCAATGTGATGAATGTTTTTCTTTTATCTCTTTTCAGTGTGTGCACTGAACAATTCGGCCACAGCCTGTAAAGAAGGAACACAGTCCAACAACACATGTATGAATTTGTTTTCTTTTGTTTTTTCATTGTCATGTGCAAGCTTAAAAATCCTAAAAATGAATATGCAGTAATCAAAATAGTTGTACCGTAACTCAGCTCGCAGTATATCTTGTGGGGATAGATAATCAGTTGGGTTTTTTTTTTGTCTCCTGTAAAATTTGATTTTTAGACTTGCAGCATTTGTATTTCCAGGCAGCGATTTGTTGGGTCCTAAGTGAATGAGCTGTGAGGTGGCATAGATTAAGCACTGGCAACAATCCAGAAGTTTTCAATTAATTGGCAGTCCACAGTCTTGCATAAAGAGATCATTGTTTTGTGATGATCTACAATTGTCATAACTGGCCATATTTTTCTGAAGTGAGCATATCCCCATTCTGTACAAGATACTGCTCCTTAGTGTTGTTGTGGGATAGATCATAAGCTGGTGAGCTTGGAATTGGTGTGATGTGGCTTCTTCCTTTGGCACTTGCAAGAGACGCACCAGATGCACTGATGGAGATGGTGTCACATTTGTTGGATGTCAGGCACTTGCACTGAATGTCCCAGGGGACAACAAAACCTGGTCAGAACCGTAGAGAGAATGCTAAAAGGCAAAGGACTGACTTAAACCAGCCGCCGTGGCGAAGTGGTTAACGTCGCGGACTCCCTGCTGGGAGGTCGTGGGTTCGAATCCCATCAGAGTCATGTGGGTTTTTCTGCCCCGACCGGCTCCTACCCAGAGTTGAGTTGCTGCGGACTCAGTTGGGAAGACTGGGACCACACAGTCGAGTTTCATCCACTTAATGGATGCGTTTCTGAGAGTGTTGCTCAAATTTCCTGACCAACACTGCAGGTGTCTGTATCTCTCGGGTCTGGTTGACGCCAGGATATATTATGAAAGGAAGCGTAGAGTACAGCCCTGTCATGTAGTCTCAGACCGAAATGGAAATCCGTAGCATCATCTTAATCATCCTCATTCACATCGATCAGCATTAAAAAAAAGTCTCAAATTCTGTGGCCCTTCATGCCCTGCTCTCATGGTGACCTCAGTTTCGATGTCCTCTCCACATCAGTGGCCTTGGTTTGGTTCCGTCGGGGTCACCGGTATCGGCGAGTCCATGGGGGCTGTCGTTTGACGGACGTGGTGGCGCCCTCCGGAGGGAGAGCTCACTCACGCCGGCTCCACGACTAAGCAATTATTGTCGTCAGTAGGGGGCTTAGTAGGTGGTGTCCTGCGTATGTTAGATCAGAACAGGCGCCACTGAACACCACCGAAGTGACTCGGCAGCAGTGCAGTGTCTTCTCCGGTGGGATGCCACTTGACGACTCGACATTGACTGCTCCTTGTGGATTGCCGGTGCCTAGGCTGCGGCGGGGCCGACCGGGCTGTGGCTGTGGACGGGGTGTCGGATGAGCGGCGTGGGTGCACTGCCTCTGAGGTGGTGCAGAAGTTGGGACAGCAAAAAAAAAAAAAAAAAAAAAAAAAGGACTGACTTAAAACGGCCCTCAGAGCAACAGAAAACAAGAGACAATCCTTTGTCATCACTTCAAATGCCAGATGGCATGGAAAGGATTGATTGTGAACCTTTCCTTCAGACAAACCCAAACAGAACCCGGAACAGTTGAGCAATCCATTTTTTTTCTT
This sequence comes from Conus ventricosus, assembly GCA_018398815.1. Taxonomy (NCBI): domain Eukaryota; kingdom Metazoa; phylum Mollusca; class Gastropoda; order Neogastropoda; family Conidae; genus Conus; species Conus ventricosus. Next base: position 33,315,905 of record CM031607.1, on the reverse strand, counting down.
TTTCTGCATGACCGTAGGATTGTTGAATCGTAGGTGCCTCAAAGACTGACATTAGCATAACCTATACAAATATTGAAATTGATTCAAACGTGTCATGAACTTTCAACAAGACACTTACACAGGCAAATACACTTTTATGTGGACTACATCCATCGCTGGATTTTTATACACATTTGGTTTGATTGGACTTCCAGGGCTTTTTGTGTGATTGAAAGCCAGAAAGTACTCCTGGCTGTCTTGCACTCAAGAAATTATTTTGAGATTATTATTTTTTATTTGTAACATTTTACAGTTTAAAATATTTGGTAGTGAAAAGGTTGAGAACACAGAATAGGGTTGTGAGACCACCCACCTTTATGTTGGCTCATGAACCGAGGGTTTGTTCAGTCAAGCACAGCCTCTCATAAACAATTTACATATGACCATAATGACAATAATGTACAATGACAGCTTATATAAAGAAGACGCCACAAACAAATCAACAGTCCATTTTATTCTTGGTCTTTCTGCCTTAGCACATTCTCTCTGGCACCAGACTGAGAGCACCCTATGATTTTGTCTGTACTAGTGGCTCAGCAGCTGCACATGGTCTGACATGTCACAGAATGGTAGCAAGAACCAACACAGCCTGAAAGGGATAGTTTTGAACAGCATGTAGGCCTTGTAATCATGTGAGTGGCATGCAGTGTTTGATCTGTTGATACAACTCTGAACCACAGACACAGTGAAATTCAGATCTCCCAGTTGCTTACTCTCCATCTGGCATGATTAGAAGAAACGTGGGGGGGATCTGCTTGATATTTGCTTATTTTGATTAAATATGTACTTTTGGTACTTATTGCTTTTTCATTGTTAACCAGTTTAAGAGTTTGAAATTAGCTTTGTCCAAAATGATCATGATAGTATAAATGCTGCTGCAGTAGCAAAGTATCAGAAATGCACTGGTCAGTTTGGCTGTTGACATGCCTTTGTTTGGTCATTATTTTTTGTTTTTGTCCTGCAGGTGAAGCTGAACCCACCACTACCCCACCTACTCCACACCCAGGTATGTTGTTCTGTATCCAAGCAAAGATAAGTTCCTGGTACCAAAGTTGCATATAAGAATGGAAAGCATATAGTTTGATTCAGTGCAGTTGAGAAACCAGAAGGAAAAATGGCAAGTACTTTTTAAAATTTTAAGTTGTTCTAATTTAATACAATAAGATTTGATTGTATTCAAATGAAAAGAGAGTGACTCTTTACACACAGAAATCTGTTGTGATAAAGTTATACAACAAAATATTACATAACTTTTTACATTTATTGAAGTGCCAGACATAAACCAAGCTGTAAATCATGCATTTTGAATATTCTTTTATTGCCTTATATTTCTGGCAGAAACATGTTTGGGAAAAAATGATCATATTGTTAAAGTTTTATCCACCTTGAAAAGTAATTTGTTAAGTGTATCTTGTTTCAGTTTTTATCTAGTTTTAGGGAGTGGGGGTTGGAACAGGGGACGGATTCCTGATCCATGCATTCTTAAGTGTTTGACTTCGATGGGCTATGGCCTCTGACCACATACACCAGGTTCTGCCAAGGCATGTTATATAGCAGGCATCGCCTGTGTCAGACCTGAAAACGCCCAGTGTGCGTAGCTGGGCTGAGCCAGAAAATTGCTTAAATTTGCCCAGTGATGTAGGATGGGAATTGTCCTCTACCCTGCCCATGTGTCTATGTGTCTGCTACAATTTGAAATCTGTCGACCACAGTCTGATAATTCATATTATTTGTTATATTTTTTCAAATTTTTGTTTATTTACATGATACTTCATACTATTTTTAAAGTTATTTTGTAGGCCTTATAAGTTTCTGGGTTGAAAACTTAGGAAGTGCTGAAGTCAGAAGCTTCTTCCTTCTTTTTTTCCTTTTTTTTTTTTTTTTCTTTTTAAAAAACATGGGAGACAATTGTCAGTTTTGACATTGCTGCACAGTGGTTACATCCCTTAGTTGCTTGAGTTTACACGTACAAATTTGGTGCGCTCTCCGCTGGTACTGGTACAAAAGTTTAGTTATGTAAATGGAAGCATGCATGGGGCTAATACTTGTAATAAAATGAGGATTGGTCTATGTTGATAGTTGTTGCATTGCAGAAAGTGACAAATGATTTGTCAGCCTTGAAAGTTGTGAACACAAAAAAAATATGGATGTGAAAAAGTAGTTTCTCTCACCAAAGGCAGATGGAAACGATCTGAAAACATTTTATTTATCACTACAACATCATCCCATGGCTTTTCCAGTGGGTTGATTAGGCTGTGGTGTCGTTCCTGGTTTTTTTTTTTTTTTTTTTTTTTTTTTTTTAAGGGTAGTTGGGGGTAGGGGTTGGTTGCTTTTTGTTTTTCTTAAGATGTTTGCCTGAAAAAGAATTGGTCGTGTTGGTTTTTAATTAGAACATGTAATATATGTGTTTTTTTTTATTTTCAACATAATTGTTGCTTTCTATTTTCAGTCAACTTGTTTTTTTACTCATATTAATTTTGGAAAATGGAAGTGTCTACTTTTTTTTTCTCTTTGTTCTCTTTTGCATTGTGTATTTTCAGCAGTCCTTTGTATTGCTTTTGCAAGTAAAAGTTTTGGGGTTGTGACATGAAATTGATTCAGCCAGTATAATGTTTGCGACATGAGCCAGTGGATGGTGAGGAAATGTCCCAACATTGTGGGCTGTGTGAGTTGTGAGGTTACTATGTGGTCAGCTGCAGATGCTTGTGCCAAACACAACAATAACCAGACCGAATGCTGTGCTGCTGCCTCAACTGATGGCTGTGCCTTCTACAAGTGCAAAAACATCACAGGTATGTCTTACGCAGATGTGTCCTTCAGAGTGAGGTCACTGGTTTTAGTTCCTGGTCTCTACATTCTCCTGGTTGGAGATGTTAAGTCGTGAGTCTCCAGAAATACCAGTTACTGAAGGGTTTGTTGTCTGGGATTAAGCAGTGAAAGAGCACTGACTTGGCAAATAAAATTTTGCACATTTTTACATGAGTTCTGAAAGTCGGTCAGTGGTAGAGGGAGAAAAGGTAGGAGGAAGGAGGGTGTTAGGAGGTGGAGAGGATTTTATAACAACGACATAAAAGCAGATAACATAATTAATGAAGGAGCTTGACAGAAAATGATCTTGGGCAGTAAAGCATCTGTAAAAGAAAGTACAGAATTTGTGACAAATGAAGAATTTACAACGGACCTCATTTACATCATTCATTTTATTCCTCAGAATGAGTGGATTTTTATGGAGAAGATTATTCGAAGAAAACTGCAATTGATTCATGATATAATATCAGCAACAATCATCACAAACCAAAAGCTCTGAACATTATTTTTATGGTAAGTAAAGGAGCCAAACCTTGTTATGAAATTCTAATGGTTGCTGGCTGGTTTTCTGAATCAAACTGGCTGCAAGAAGTTTGTAGGTGGAGTATTTTCCATGCGGTTCTGTAACAGCCAAAGGAATTAGTCGTGCAAAGCTCATACACGTTTAAACCTGATCAGAATGCCGTTTACTGGACAAAAGCAGATACGCCCAAATTTCATGGGCAAACACAGGCATTTTTCAAGCAGACTACTGTGGTCACATTAGCATTTCAAAAATGTTTGGCAGAAAGTTCAATTACTTGGATTTGATTCCTATAATGACACAAAGGAGGCAGAATATACCTTCAAAAAATGCAGCCAGTTTGATTCAGAATATCGGCCACTAAGGGCACAGATGTTGGCATCGCAAATTCTGGGCTGGAAGGTTGTTTTGTTTGATTCCTTTCAGAGTTTGTGTATGCTAAGAGTATAGATGAGAAGACTGGTACCACACAGTCGCTGAAATTTTTCGACCAACTCTGCATACGTTTGTACCTTCCGGCCCTGGTTGACTCTGAGTTATAGTATGAAAGTAAGCATGGAATAAGCCATGTCATGCAATTTTAGACCAGAATGTGTGTGTGTGTGTGTGTGTGGCATCATGTTCATCATCCTCATCCTCATTGACCAGAAAAAAAAGAGAAAGTTGAATTCTGTGGTCAGTCATTCTCTGCTGTGATTGTGACCCCAGTTTTGGTGTTTGCCCTTGATGAGTTCATCTTGGGTTTCATTCACTGATACTGTAGTTCGACGGACACGGTGGGGTCCTCTAGAGTGGGACGGTTACTTACATTTGCAGTGCGACTAAACAATATTGTTTTCAGGTTGGGGCTGAGTAGATGGTATCAAGAACAGGCACCGCTGAACACCACAGAAGAGATTTGGCAGCAATGGACTGCCTCTCTGGATAGGATAACCCTTGATGTCTTACCATTGACTGCTCCCTATGGACTGCTGTTGCTGGGATAAGTCAGGATGGGGCTATGTATAAGGCCATGCAATGAGTGATGTGAGATTATGCCACTTCAGTGGCCCTGAAGACCATGTAGGAAACAAAAAGATACAGAGACCCGATGAATAATGCTCTGTTGAGGAAGTTATCTGTGGCTGGTCTAAACTCAGATACAAAAATAGAAATACACACATCACATCTATATATGGACTGTCCTAATTTTTGGCATAAAAGAGGCTTCAGCACATAATGTACTCTCATCTTGAGGGAAAAAAAAGTATAATATGATATAATACGATATGATATAATATGAACTGATTTGATATAATATTACACAGTATAATATAACATAATATATAAATCAAAATAATTTAGTATTATACAATAATGAAGAAACGCAAGGCATAAGCTGCTAGCATTCTTGAAGCAGAACAGAAATGATGTGTTGATGCCTGTCTGTCCAGATGTCTCCAAATTGGTGTCATCATCTTCATTGGAATCTGTGATTCAAAGAAGCGACGAGTACAGTTAATTACCCTGTCTTAAACCCTATCAGTTTTGTTTTAATGTTCTGTTGAATTTGAGTGTGAGCAGATGTACTTTGAGTGCTTTATCTGTTATAACATTTTGAGCTTCAGTGTAACAATCAGAAATCAAATTTTGGAAATGTTTGGTGTGCATGTGTGTATGTGTGTGTGTGTTTTAGTGTGCCTTAAGAACACCACTGCAAAGGAGGATGTTTGCTCTGCACCAGCTGGAGAAATGCCTACTGTAATCAATTGTGAGTATTTTACTAATTCCCTTGTAGCTCTTTTGATAAACTTAATGACTTGCTTGAAAGAAACAAATTGCTGTTTACAGTACATTTTAATGTAAAGGAGGAAATTTACAAAATATGTTAAATAAAAGCAAAACAAAAGAAAACTAAACCAATGTAACCAGATATTATATCACACATGCATACACATACTTGGATGTGTAATAATCTGCTTATTTCAACATACTTCTAGGCACATGTTGTTTAGCAGTAGGTCCTGTCCATCTGTCCGTTTGGTTTTCTCGCCAACAAACCCACCCATCCCTCCACATATTCAGTCCTTCATTTGCTCACCGATCACCCACCCTTTGTCTCACACTGTGCCATTTTTACTTACTCGCTCCTTTTCCAGAAAATCTGCTGTCTTTCTTTGTTAGAATGACAAAAGTTGAGAATATCATTATTTATACATTAGAACGTTGTTGTGATGTGGACTTTGTCATCATGTTTTTAATAATGTTACTTAAATTTTTGTAAAGGGGTTGAATTGTATTAGTCAGTTTTTTTTTCTCAATGACTAATTTTGATGTTATGAATCCAGTTCACTTCATGCCATTTATAGCTCAAAATAGTGGTCTCGGGCTAAATCAAAAGTTATTGAGAGTTTGAATAAGTATGAAATTTATGAACACAATTGAAGGTGATTCCACAAACTAAATAGGTTGATTAAAAACGGTGATGCAGTGCATTTTTGAAGTGATGCATTTGTTCAGAGCCAGATATGCTATGGCCCAAACTTCATGTCCAGGTTTACCCTCTGAATGTTCGTAGTCAAAAAACAAAACCAGATCAGATTTGTTTTATGCATTCAGTCAGTGGCAGCTGGTGGGCAGCTGGTGTTGTATTGTTGCAGTTTTTGAGTGTATACTTAATCCTACTACTTTTTTTATTTGTATTTTTATTTTTTACTGTATACGATAATTGTAAATTTGAAATACGAAGCTGCACAAATGAATGTTGGATTTAAATCTATTCAGAATCTGTGAATGAGCTGACTAGTGCATTTTTTTTTACATTAAAGCTAGTCACTGCAATGAAGAAAATATTATTTTGTTTTGGTTAATAATTTAAGGCATGTGGCACTGACACTTAAAGTACTTTTCTAATAATTTTGTTTTGTTGTGTTACTTTGCAGGCACAGAGACACGTAAGTATTCTTTTGTGGTCTGGTGTTTAGAATGCATTTGAGGTTTTTAACCTTTTCTGTCAATTAAGTATGTTGTGAAAACAGCGAGTTAGCAATTTTTGTGTGTGGATTAATTGGGTTTTAACATTTAGTTTTAGCCAGAGTTACTGAACTTGTTTGTTATTTATGTTTACCTTTCCTTCTTCTCTTGATTTCTTGTTTATTTACCAGAAGTTACATAAAACTGTTGAACATGAATGTAACAAGTGTATGTTCATAAGGGTCTCAGATAAAAAATTGCAAGCAACAAATGACTGAAGATGCATGTGTTCATAAGTGTAACTGCTTTAACTTTGGATGTAACAAGATTGTATCTGTTCATAAGTTCCTGAAGTAACGTGATGTTAGAAGGCTTATCAACTTTGGAAGTACTGATGATTTTGAACAGAAAAAAATCATTATTTAATCAGGACTGCCCGTTCAGTGCATTTAGGTATCATACATGCAGTGATATTGTCAAAGACATTTTAAAATTTCAGACTGTGGATAGAAATGCGCAGAAAAGGTTATTTGTAGAAATACATAAGTTACATCAGTGTTGTGTGCATTCATTTTAACAGGCTGATTAGAAAGATTTAAACTTAACCCAAATCAGGAATTTTATATTTGAAATGTGCCGTTTACAGTAGAATGCAAAAGACTGCATTTTGTTGTAAGCTTTCGTTTGCATGCATTATTGACTGAAGTTATGTCACAGATTCATTTGTGGACACACACACGCACACGCACACACACACACACGCACACAGATACAGACACACAGAGACAGACACACAGAGACAGACACACAGAGACACAGACACACACGCACACGCACACACACACGCACACAGATACAGACACACAGAGACACACACACACACACATACACACACACACACACACACACACACACACACACATATATATACACATGCACACGAACGCACGTGCGCACACACAACGAGAGTGTACTAGCTCTCAATCAGGCACACACACACACACACCACACACACACACACACACACACACACACACATACACATACATACACACACACACACACACACACACACAACACACACACACACACACACACACACCTCTCTCTCTCTCTCTCTCTCTCTCTCTCTCTCACCACTCACTCACCCACTCACTCACTCACTCACTCACTCACACACACACACACACACACACACACACACACACACACACACACACACACACACACACACACACACGAGGTTTGAAAAAGAAAAGAAAAAGATTGTGAAGCTGACAACTATTTTCAGTTTAATGAAACAACAAGCTTGTTTTTCAGAAAATGAAGTCCTCACTGAATCACCATCTATCAGGTTAAAGAAAAAAAAGGGGGGGGGGGGGGGGGAACGCATTGTGAGGAGTCTTTCTAAACATTTTGGCTTTTAAAAAGTTGCTTGGCTACAAAAACAAAACAACAATTTGATCTGTTGAAAGCGTGCAGCAGCTGATGCAAAGGCAGCCACTAAGTCCAAAGAGACTTGCTGGTTTCCACACTTGGGCATTAAACTTTCAACATTTCGCAGTAGGAAGTTTAGGGTTACCTGCATACCCACTCAAACATTTAAGTTAAGGTATACATGCCCTTTTAAAAAGTTTTCAGGGATGAAACTGGTCCAAAAGTAGAAAGTAGGTCGAACTTTGTTAATGAAGGAGACTGTCTTCCAACAAATTGGGTGCAAGATGATCAAATGCTATGAGGTAGCAGGGATGAAAACTCCTCCGCCGTTTCCGCCGTCTCCGCCGTTATTTTTTCGCATCTCCGCCGAAAGAAAAGTCTCCGCCGAAAAATTATTCGAAGAATGATGCGCAGAAACGATCTCAACTTGTCTGCACAGCGAATTTTCTTCTCTGTCGGTAATGTTCTCAAACGGCGTAGTTCTCATTCTGTTTCCTTCCAGTATCATTTATCATCATGGCGTCGATTCACAGTGAGAGTTTGCCGCTAGTGAGTGCAAACAAAACGAAAAAAAAAGAAAAAAGAAAGAAGTATGTGAACCACTAGAAGACCGAGTGGCAGCAGAAGGACGTGTGTGACCGCAGAGTCGCGGATAAAACATGACAAAGACGGCGAATTTGAAGTGTTTTGCGAGCCTTGCCAAAAACGTGTCTACTTTGGTAGTCGTGGCTTTGTGGCAATCAGAGATCACATCGAGCGTCCCAGTCACCAACAGAAAATGTGTGTGTTTCCCACACCATTACAGCATGTTTTCAGATCATTGGGTATGCAACAATCTACGTTTAATTTCCAAAGATAGTTTGACTCCTACTCTAAGTACTTCACTCGTAGAGTCTTCAAAGCAAGGGAAAAAACGTCAAAGTGACGAAAAGAATATAAAAGAACAAATGACATCAAAATAAACTGATGTCACAACAGTATTGTGTAACACTTTTCCCTGGTATAATGCAAACGTTTGCTACATTTGTTAGGTGTCTGCTAACAGCCCCAATGAAATCCTTTTCCACCAGCCACTCCCCCACTACCTATATACTTCCTCTACTCCTCCTTCTCCCCCAACCCCACCCTCACCCACAACACACATACCCCACACACTTCGCCCCCTCCCTCCCACCCCGTCCCCACCTCACACACACACACACAAACAACCCCCCCCCCCCCCCCCCACACACACACAACAATCACCCCCCTCACACACACACACACACACACACACACACACACACACACTTGTCAAGAGGGGGGGGGGGCGATATGATTAGTTGTAAGAGGGAAGTTGGGGGGGGGGGGGGGTTGTACTGTTGTGACATCAGTTTGTTTTTATGTCATTTGTTCTTTTATGTTCTTTTTTTGTGTTTTAGTGTTTCCTGACGAAGGGTCTAAGGCCCAAAGCTTCAGTTTTTTTTTTAAAGGACTTCAAAGTAATCATTTATCATATTGTGTTTATTGAAGTCCAGCAGTCGTTTTCTACATCTGATTTACTTAGTTTGATTTCCCACTCTGATTTACTTATCTACAGGCCTTATTCTTTATGTCCTGAAAGCACTGTTTGTCAAATTTTCTTTAGCTAGAGTTCTGAGGATTCATCATACTAAGTGTTTGTCTCAATTGACATAGTTTCTTTCCACATCAGTCTCAGTCTTCATGGTGTTGAAAGCTGATCTATAGAATGAGTTGTTTAGAAGCAAGAAAGTGATTTCTAAAGATTTTTATGCCTATTTAATACAAAATATGCTTCACCTTCAGGGGGCGCCGCCCCTGACCCCCGCTGGGCTGTTGCCCATGTACCCCACTGGGGGCCCATGGTGAACCCCAGATCCCGCCATCTACCTCTTTTTTTAAAAAACTGTTTTCATCCCTGGGTAGGAAGAGGTTATAGATCTGTTTTCTGGCATTTGAATGGGCAGTGGAGGGGCTTTGGTGGCTATATGCTCAGACAGTCTTATCTTGCTTTGCATAGGCTGTTTTGGTATCCTGGGTAAGGATTGCTTGATACACAGGTGACTTTCTGACAGTGTTTCTCAACGTATTCGCTTCTCAACAGATCTGTGAGTTGAGGCAAAGATCAGCCACAGTGTACAACTAATAATTATTAACTTATCTCTGCCAGTATTCTTCCACAGTCGGTCATGTTAATACCTGAAACTTGTGCAGTTCGGTGCATTGACATAATGAAATTTGGAATCAAAATTAAGCTGAGGTGAACATTTTGTTGTGACGGTATATCTCTGAGTTGCACACCAAGATAAAACCCAAATGTTGAAGCTGGTTGATTCAAGAATTATTTCATTAACAGTTGAGGAGGGAAATAAATGGATTAAATCAAAAAAGAAAGGGATTAAACTTACATATTTTGTTTTTTTAATCATTTTTTTTTTTAATTTATTTCTTTTTCATGAGTTATGTGATACTATTACATATGTGTTTAAACCAACAAGTGTACATTTGTGTCACATTTTTGCATAAAAATGATTTTCTGTAAATATCAACAAGTAGACACCATGGTGTCAAAATTGTTATCCTTTTTGCTAGGTTCCTGTGAAAATGACTGTTGCATTGTGTTCTGTGAATGGTTTTAGCTTTTCAGATTCTACTAATGGCTTTTCCAAATGGAGGCTGTAGGCCACTTAAAACCGTTATGCAAATGGTGTTGCAAGTTAATACAAAATATTTGGGAAAAAAAGATTGCCAGTCTTGGAAGTAGACGATGCTGATGATTGATTGATAGTACCATCTTTTGTCCTCTGAACTTGTGATAATTCTTTCAAGTAGATTGCAAGTCGAGCACTTTTTTGTCCTCCAGACCGCTCACTCAGTAACAGTCCTAGAGATCGCTCATTCAGTTACAGTCCTACCAACTGCTGTGAATGGAAGCAAAAATTAATGTTCAAACTTCTTTTGGGTTTCATTTTAATCTCATTTCGAATCATTATGAACATCGCTGTAGAAAAAATGGCTGGGGTATTTATATACTGCAATGATTTTGCATAGCTAGCTTTTGGGTAATCACACATTACTTCAGCTGTGATGCGGCGCTTTTCGATCTTCGAAAGTCGGAACTCCATCGCCGGTTTCGCCCTTTTCCCCAGTTTTGGCTTTTTACGGCCCCTTGTTCAACGAATCTCGGTCCCTTCTCCTTCCATTTGGACTCCGATTCGCCTAACTTTCACGTAGTCCACTCGGGATTCCATTTCTTCGCCGGTCGTTCCGCCATTTTGTTTTCGACCGGCCAAAACCGCGTCACTTCGATCGACCTGCCTCGATCTCTCACTGACTTCTCGTTGCATTTAATACAATTTCAGTGTCTCTCACGAGGTTGGTTGAGCCCTTTATATCCCTCAATCCCCTCTTTGTCTCCCCTTTGCGATCGTGCGTTCCGTGTTTGTTCCCCACCACCAGTGCCCAACATGGTGAAGGACACTAACGGCTCGAGGCGCTCCACTCTTCGGCAGTCGCTCTCTACCCCGGAGGGGTCGTGTGTCGATTCCACGGGACAAAACCGCTCACCCACACGATGAGCGTACGGTCGGTGTAGAGGAGGGTTCCGTGCAGGGGACGCGCGGACCATCATTCCGATTCCCCCTCTACCGACCGGCGGATACACGATCGTCGCGATCGAAGTCCAACAGTCAGTCCAGTCGGATGAACAATCGGCAGTCATTGCCGACTGTTTTTCATTTGCTTCCTTCCATAAGCCCAAATCCTCCAAGGGCAAGGCTCCCATGAAAGGACCTTCCCGTTCTAAATCTTTCCCGTTCCCTGACTGGTTCGCCTGTTCGACTTCGACCGCGGTAAGGAGACCCTCTCCCATCATGCCGCGTCCGGCGATCATCGCCCCAGGGGACCTTGCCGATACCCGGACCGGCACGGGTGGCGACTCGCGGACGGAATCACCGCACGTCACCCGATCTATTGAGACTTGTGACGCTAGCACCTCCACTAACGTCACACAGTCTCAGGACGCTCTCCCAACCGGGTCCGGGTTCAGCCCGACCCGGACACGAGGAGCGTCAACACTCCGGTGGAGGGAATGTGGCCAGTCTTCGGTGGAACCCCCCCACTGACCACAATCCCGGGTCAGGTACGCAGGCATCGAGTAGCTCGGATCTGCGACCTCACCCCCGACGGTCGAACCACCCCGATCGATCGTCTCATCTCCCCTGGGGTACAGGACGTTGGGGAGCCGACTTCTTCCGCTCCCTATTGGGCAACGTCCGCGGTCCCGTTCCTCAGGGGGAGGATCGACCAGCGGGACCAGGGGTAACCCTCGTCCCTTGAGTCTTACGCGTCGTCTCAGCCATCCCCGTCCGCTTCCACACGGCCAGGAGGCTCGGCGATCGTAACACTCCCCGACCCCTCTGCCACGCAAGGGGCCGGTGCGGACCCCACCCGGGAGATGCAGGAGGCAGTGCTCTCCCGGGGTGCGCAAGGTTACCCGGGTCCCGAGGAGACTCTGCCTCTGGGGCCTCCACAGCCCTCCTTTCTCCCGGGGACCGGTGGTTCTATTCCCCCGAGAGGAATCAGTGGCTTAGCTCGGACTCTTCCCCTGACTCCATCTTTGGCCTCATGTGGCATCCGGCCTCCCAGAGCTGGATCGACCTGGGGCCCCATTCCTCTCGGGCGCTGTCCGATCGGCAGTCCCTAGTTTTCACGCCGATTACGGAACCACCGGGGAGTCGTCCTCGTTTTCACCCTCTTCCCAACGAGTTCACGACTCCCACGCACCCCTGACATGGCCTTCCGAAGGTGGACCTGAACTTCCCCTTCACGATCAGACTGACCCACAATTGGAGGAGGGGTTTGAGGATTTCCTCCCCCAGTCTGGGGACCTTTCCATTTTGGAGAGCTGGCGCCCTGATCTTGTTGTTAGGGAATCCCCTCCCTCTAACAACATCTTCGCCCTTTCCGTTTCACTGGGTCACCCCCTACCCAGCGATCACGGCCAAGGATAGCCGCCCCCCCCAGACCATCACTCCTTTGTTGGGCAGATCGGCCTCGCTCGCCAGGGGTACACATGCCGTTCCCCCACCGGGGACTGACTTCTTATCAGCCCCCAACGCGGCCCCACATAGGAGTATTCCTCAAGGACCCGCGTCAGGCCCTCATGTCTTTTCTCTCTTCTGCCAATCCGGCCACCAGGGAGATTGCCATTTCCCGGCTGACCTCAGGCTCACTCCTAACGCCCCCCTCCACATCCACCTCTCTTTCTATCAAAACCCTGACAGAGTGGGCAGAATCGCCAGGGCTGGCATTCTGCACACCACCGCGGGGCATGCTTCATTGACATGTTCCTACAGCGAGCGGAGGAACTCTGGCACAACTGAGGAGGCATTGTCTCAGCGTCTTCAGACCCGGGCGACCTGAGGCAGGCCCCAGCCGTTTGCTGACCCCCTTATGCGTTTTCTGGTCAACAAGATAGCGCACCACCTTGGGGCTGCGGCGGACAGCGCAGCCAGGAGTCACTTTAACTGCCTTCTGGCAGTGAGAGACGCCCTGCTATCACAGGCCCATCTCTCCCAGCGCTCAAGGCGGCCTTACGCTGCATTCCGGGTCAGGAGCAGTCGCTTTTCGGCGACTATTCCTCTGCGGTCATTTCCCATGCCGTCGAGGAGCGCAAACAGGCCGCTTCTTTTGCGACCACAAACCCTCGTCAGCACCGCCTTCTAGACCATTCTTTCGTCAGGCCCTACCCACAGCCAGACCCCGCCCTACCCAAGCAGCGTCCCTCGAGGCCCGCCAAACCCCCTACGCCCAAACCGAAAAAACCCAACAGAATTTTCGGTTCGGCCAACAGGCCCGGCCCCGGAGGTGACTAGCGGACCCACCTTCCGAGGGGCGGGAAATGTCAGTCTTCCAGACACACCTCAGCCCCTCTGCCCCCCTGGCAGGCAGTCTGTCCCGGCACGCCACCAGTGGCGGCGCATGGGTCTCAAACCCCTGGGTGGTTTTCTGTTCTGCAGGAGGGGTTCCGTCTACCCTGGGCACACGAACGCCCTCCCCTCCTGTCCTCCCTCCTCCTTCCACCGGCGACCCACCTCCCGCCCAGGCGGAGGCCCTTCGCCTGGAAATCGAGGAGCTTCTCCGCAAGGGCGCCATCACCGAGGTACCACACCCCAACCCGGGTTTTACTCTCGCCTCTTTGTAGTCCCAAAGGCCTCGGGCGGCTGGAGGCCCATCCTCGACCTTTCCCCTCTCAACAGATTCCTCAGGACAACCAGATTCAAGATGGAGACCCCGGCCCAGATCAGGGACTCCATCCACCATCTGGACGGGCCACCCGATAGATCTCAAGGATGCTTACTTCCAGATCCTCATCCACCCGTCCCACAGACGATACCTTCGTTTCGTCTGGCGGGGCCGGGTGTTTCAATTCAAGGCCCTCCCATTCGGACTCTCCCTGGCTCCCTTCCTCTTCACGAAGGTAGTCAAGGAGATGGCCTCCCTTGCCAGACAGGAGGACATTCGCCTCCTTGTCTACCTCGACGACTGGCTCGTCCTGGCCCCCTCTCAGGCCCTAGCCCAATCCCACACCTCAAAGCTACTTCAGCTTTGCTCCTCTCTGGGGTTCGTCACCAACCCGCAAAATGCGAGCTCTCGCCCAGTCAGCAATTCACCTTCCTGGGCATGAGCTTCGACACCACCTCCATGGTAGTCTCCCCGACCCCGGAGAGGTCCGCTCGCCTAGTGGATCTCATTTCCCACCTTCGCCTCTCTCCCTCACTTCGGCAAGGACACTTTCCTCCCTCCTAGGGATGATGGAGTCCCTGTCTCCTCTCATTCCCCTAGGCAGAGTTCCAAAGCGACAGCTTCAGAGGGAGTTCCGCCGTCGTTGGTCCCAGACCAACGACAGCTGGAACCAGCCCGTCCCCCTAGGGCCTTGGTTCGTTTGGGCCACGGAGGAGTGGCTCAGCCCATCCACCCTGGCCCCCGGAGTTCCCATCTCCCTCCCATCCCAGGCCCTGGAACTTTTCACAGACGCCTCCAACTCGGGCTGGGGGGCCCATCTGGAGAGCAGTCACGCCTCGGGGTTTGGGATCCTCTGACTGCTCGTCTTCACATCAACATCTTGGAAACTGGAGGCGGTCAGGACTCGCCCTCCTCCAGTTCCAGTCCATAGTCGCCCACCGATTTGTTCTCCTTTTCACGGACAACACTTCGGTACTTGTTACATCAACAAGGGGGGGGGGGGCACACTCCATCGGCCTCTCCCTCCGTACAGAGGCCCTCCTCCGCTGGTGTCACACGCAGGGGGTCACCCTTCGCGCGAGACACATAGCAGGGGACTCACAACATCCTGGCAGACTCTCTCAGCCGATCCAAGTCTGTCCTCCACACGGAATGGACCCTCAGCCGGCTTACCCTTTCAACCGTGTGGGAACATTGGTTCACACCAATGATCGACCTCTTTGCCACACGGTTCAAACCATCGTCTGCCAGTGTATGTGTCCCCAGTCCCGGACCCCAGGCTTACGCCATCGAAGCCCTGTCCCTTCCTTGGTCCGGCCTCATAGCTTACGCCTTCCCTCCCTTCCCGATCCTCCACAAGGTGATCAGGAAGGCGAGACTCGAGAGACCCAGGCTCATTCTCATAGCCCATGGTGGCCCACTCAGTCCTGGTTCCCGGACCTCAAGTCCCTCACTCACGAACCCCCTCTCCAGTTGAACACCAGGTGGGACATGTCAGGCAACCCCGTTCGGGCCTCCCTCACGCCAATCCCCAGGTTCTTCACCTCACGCCTGGTTCTGTGTCAGCCCGGCTGCGAACATCCGAATCCCCCTCTCGAACGGACAGGTCCCGTTCCGTCCTCAATACCCTCTCCATCGCCGGGGCCTCTCAGGAACTCCGAGACCTAGCCATGTCCTCTCGCAGAGCTAGCACGGAGTCCCTTTATGATTGCAGATGGAGGAAATGGGTCTCATGGTGCAAAGCCAATTCTGTCCCTCACATTCGCCCCACCAACATCCAAATAGGAAATTTCCTGTCCCAACTTAACCTCTCTGCTAGCTCCATCAGGGGCTACAGGTCGGCCATCTGCCGACCATCCTCCAAATGGCCGGACCTTCCTTGAGATGATTTCCTTCTCAGAGAGATCTCCAGAGGGGCTTCTCTTCGTGAGGCCCAATCCCTAGACGTGTTCCCCTTTGGGACCTCTTCACTGTTCTTGACGTCCTCAATAACCCCCTTTGAGCTTTGTCCTCCTTCCTTTCGACCTTCTGTCTATGAAGACTACCTTCCTCCTCGCCTCGCTTCCGCGAGACGGCGAGGCGAGATCCATGCCCTAGCGGGGACCCCAGAGACATTGCCTTCCACAGAGACGGCTCCGTCTCTCTTAAGTTCCTTCCCGAGTTCCTAGCCAAGAACCAGGAACCGGCAGTCCCTCCCCTTACCTCATCATCCGCCGCTGGCGGATACACTAGGGGGCGACACTCTTCGGGACATAGCCCTTTGCCCTTCTCGATGTCTAACGCACTACTGGGACGCTCGCGCCCAGGCGCGTTTCACAAAGACGTCTTCTCATTTCCATCAACCCCAGTAACACGAAAGACATCTCAGCTGGCACTGTCTCTAGGTGGCTCTCCAAGACGGTCAGAACTGCCTATTCCCAGGCATCCGAGGATCTCCCCGTCTCTTCCCCCGGGCCCATGAGGTCAGAGCGCTGGCCACTTCGGCAGCATTCCAGCACTCTGTTCCCATGCGCCACCTCCTGGAGGCAGCCTTCTGGCGTTCGGAGAATCCCTTCATAAAATTTTATTTGAGGGACATCCCGCATGACCAGGGCTGATGGTTCTAATGGGATATCCTTTGTGGCGGCTAATGCATCCATATCGGGTAACCCCAGGAACCACTAGGGCACTCGCCCTCCTCCTTTTACTATGAATTCTGCTATTGTCTGACATGGTACAGTATATGACGCCAAAATGGGGGGTTTGTATTATTACTCCCTGTTTGGCTAGTATACTTACCATGTCAGACTCTATGCCCGCCCTCCTTCCCCGCTAGCGCCAAGGTTCTGGGGTTCCTTGCGCGCAAGGCCTCGATGAAATGACGTATGGGAGACTTACACTGGCTTCTCCCTACGGCGGAAGTGGGTTGGGCACCACGTGACTGTCTTATCACTGCATTAGCACACAAAAACTTCGGCCTGGCAGAGCAGACTAACTGCCGTGAATGCTATTGTCTGACATGGTAAGTATACTAGCCAAACAGGGAGTATAATACAAACTCCCCATTTTGTGTGTCAATGTAGTTAGTTAACAGCAATTTTCTCTTATTGCCAGAAGCTTTAGGCAGTAAGTGGACATCACTATCTGACTAAGAGGATTACAACAGCAAATGAGAATGTTTCAGCCCGTTATTTTACAGAAAACTTTATCATTATTATTGTGGGTTTTTTTTGTTTTTCTTTGTGTTTTTTAAAATTTGTTTTATTTGATCAGTTCCTTTGAAAAATGGTTTGAAAGATCAGGATTGTTGTCTTCAGCCACAACCCGCCAACGACTACCCCAGGGCACACAACCCCACAGAAGCCAACATCGGAGGGACCAACAACGAGCCCAACCCCAACGAAGGCCCCCTGGAAGTGGCAGTGGAGGTCGCCGCTTTGATGGCGCTTCGTTCATTGGTGGCATTGTGCTGTGTGCTGGCATTTTTGCCATTGGCTACTTTGGCCTTAAGTTCTACAAGTCCGTCAGGAGAGGAACTATCACACCTTGTAAGTGGAAGCGCAGCACCAGCAAGGTAACTAATGGACAGCAGTTTGCCACCTCTGCAGTCGCAAGTTAATAGGAGCAGTCCATGCAGTGTTTACTGCTTTCCTGCATTCCAATGTGCAGTGCTGATTGTGTCAAATCTTAGAGGAGAAAATTCACTATTTTTTTCAGGTAGTTTCTTATGTTTTTTTTTTGTTGAAGACAAACCATGCAACAAAACTACTAGTGAATTCTTCATTCTACAATATGAGAAAAGAAAATAAGGGATTCTTGTTGGTGTTTTGATGTAAAATGTTTCTGTTTTGTGTTAGAGAAACGAATTTTAGTGATCAGCAAGTTGAATCAGGAACAGGGCACCTCCTTGAAATACTGAGCAGAAGGATTTTATCTGGTTATAGTCAACATTGTATCTCTATATGAATGTTGACATAATGATTTTGACTTGATTCATTCAAAATTCAGTGCTGTCAGAGATTATATCAGTAAGATGCCATTTTGTTTCGAAAACTGACAAATATTCTTGCAGATCTTTTTGAATAATACATAGATTTTTTTGCTTTCTTTGTCCCTTTTTTTGTTGTACTACTTTGTGTAGTATTCTGGTTACTGAGAATGTTTTGTTTGTGTCATCTTGTTATTGTTATCACATACACTTGCTGTCAGGAAATCATTGTAGCCTATATCCTATGCGGAAATGGACATGTGTTATGACTTACATTTTACTTCAGCAGATTGCAGATTTCTTATCACCCAGAGCCACTTTGTTTGCCCCTTTGTTGTTTTTTCCAGTAACGTATGCAAATGATACTGACATAGTCGGAGCATGTAAAGAATGTTACCTTATCTAGAAATGAAATTTAGGTACTGAATAAGCATCATTCATTATTATTGTGCATTGTTTGGAGTAGTATTGTCTTACTTAGAGCTCCTTTACAATCAGTTAGAGGGTACTTTGTCTGCTGAAAAGACAAGTACAGACAGAAGAAGTCAGCTGTCATTATAGCTTACTGGTTCAAATTTTTGTTACACATCTGTTCACAGACATTATTCCAGAAAATGTGGGCAAAACATTAGCACACATCTGATGCGGTCTTTGTTCCTATAATTAGCAGGGGAGCAGCTTTGTTTGAGTTGTCAGTAGGTTTTGTGTACTGGTTTCAAAATATGCTTGCACAATCCTCTGTGTGTGCTGCTTTTGGGAATTCACTTGTGTCATATTACTACTGTGTTCATGCCGCCGACTGCCTTAACTCTGGTAGGTTTGTTATACATTTACATTTTGAACAGATGTAGATGGTCTGTTCTTTCCTTCCGCCATCCAACACTCAGTGATGATTTATTGTATGTGATCCTCTTGCAGCACAGGATTCTGTTCATCAGAAACAAAAAAAAAAAACCCCTCTACAATTCTTTTGGCTTGTTTTGCTTAAATCTATGCAAGATCCACAGTAGAATCAGAGGAAGATCTGATCAACTGTTGCAGAAAGAGTTACAGTTACACAGATCTGCAGAAGTTGCCCCTGAAAGCATTGCAGCGATTCATCTAAAAGACCAAGATAAGACTATAACTGTTCATCATACTCCATCTTAATCAGGGCTCCCAATGACACTAATGCTGAAAATGGCTGCACTCTGTGCTATGATTTTGTTGGGGAAATTTTGAACCCTGAGTTGGACATTTTATAGAGTGGAATCCCCAGGCCTTGCAAATGAAGTGACCTATGAGCAGGTTAAGGTTTGGTCTTAATTTTCCTCAGGTTTACCTTGCTGACTTCAGGCTCTGCACATGCCTATTGTTGTAGTCTTCATGGCTCTTGTAATCTGGATCTGCTCTGAATGTTTGATCTAATGTACTGTATTCGACGAAGCAACAACAGCTACACTTATTTTCTTTAAGTCATCCTCAATAAGAAACTTGTCAACGAAACATCCATATATGGATGGCATGATTCAGATCAGAAAATGGAATACGAGTTCCACAATAAACCACGTAAAACCTTTTTTGGACAGCTTTTATCATGAAAATGAGCATGGCGGGCCATAATATCACTAAGTGTTTTTTTGTATCTTGAGTAATGTTGAATCTGCCTTATCTGTCAGTGTATTGTCTGTGGACTGCATGGTTTTTGGTGGTTTTCAGTGAAAGTTGTAAATTGGCCAGGTGAAAAGGCATACGTATCTACAAAAAATCTATTTTTGTAAAATTGTAATGACCGAAAATCTGAAGAAAATAAACACAACGTCATAACTTGCACTTTGATCACAGAATGGGCAAGGTACCTCCTTTTCTGTTCTTGCTTTCATTCCTGTCTGCTTTTGTCACATGACAGATGACTTGGCAATTCCTCCTTTTCTTTTCAACTTTGTTGAAACCATCTCTGGGAAGATGTTGACTTTATGAAAAGTGGGCGACTCATATGAAGGGACCATGCCGACTAAAATAACTGAGGCTTTGTCTGACTCTGCTCTCTCTTCAATCAAATCTGATTGGATGCTGCATACAAAAATCTCCCAAATCAGTTGCTGTGTGTAGTGTTGTTGTTTATCACTGCAATGTTGACAGGGTGTCTGGATCACTCGCTGGTAAAACGCAGTATTAGAAATTCTCCGTCTGATGACAGAAGTTTCCAACTTCATTTCCTACTTTTGTTTTTTGTAATCTGGGGCTCTTTTCCTACTTTTAAAAGGGGATCAAACATGCAAAAACAGTAGTTCAGAGGATAAATTTCACAAGCTTATTGAATGTGAAGAGCAAGTTTGTGGTTCAATGCATGAATTCTGGGTCATCGTGAGTCCTGATTTTATTTCAGTCTATACTTTATAGTGTCATGCTTACTTTAGTAACTTGCACAAGATACTGAATTCCGCGCCATATAACATTGCATTATCTGTAACTTTTACCTGCTTCGCTAAGGCGTAATGATGCGGACCATATTTGTTTTTTTCACTATATATATATATATTCCGTTTCCTGTCCCATTGATGAATGTCATAAACTAGTATATACAATCTAGATTTTCAGCTAACAAAATAATACCAAGACATTATGGAGATACCACAATGATCAGCACAGGACAGCTGTATTACAGACTAAGAATTTGCACTGGATTGTATGTATGCTCAGTTTGTCATATCACAAGCTGGCATGTTACAGAGGTGAGGAAGGAAGCTGGATGACAGATTGGAGGGAGGTGGGGGTGGGTGGTGGGGGGGGGGGGGGGCAAATGTGTGAAAGATGGAGGGGGAACAGATGATCACAGTAATGGGGACAGCATTGGAACTGCGTGTTTCTACAGGGTTGTAAAATGACTACACAAAAAAGAAGTGTTTTGTACAGCTGTAGCATTCCATTTTTTTTGTAATAAATCAGTTTTAGAATATGTTTACAATATATAAGAATGCTCCAGAACACTTGTTTGCGTTAATAAAAAAAACGGTGAAAGCTAAAGAGAATATACAGGAAAGTTACTTGAGGAGTGTTGTGAAAGGTAAAGAGAATTTACAGTAAAATTACTTGAGGAGTCTAGGTTAACCAAAAGGATTTTTGAAAGTGTTTTTATTGTACAGGACATCCAAAGCGAATTGGAAGACAATCCCGTACATGCTTCCTTATATGATGTGTGCGATGGAATTTAGCGGTCTCTCCATTGTCTTGTTAATCCTTTTGTAAAATGTTTGTGTATATGAATGCGCTCTTTCAAGTGTTAGCATGTTTGTTCTGTTTGAATGCCTATCGACGGTGATGAAGCGTTTTTGAAATACACAGGTAACACATACTATACTTTTAGTCGAAGATGTTTCTGCTGCATGTATTGTGAGGGTTATTGATTGATCAGGTTTGAGAGCTTTTTCAGGGTAATTTTTATTAGTGAAGTACTCTAATATGTTTTATCAAAATTTAGTAGTCTTGCTAGAGTTGATTAAAAAAAAATTTTTTTTTTTACAGTCTGCTGTGATAAATTCCAGCCACCTGGCAATTTGATATCAACCTTTCCAAATTAATATCTGGTCTCCTTCTACTTGGTGTCATTGATTTTTTTCTTGGATGGGAGAGGAGGAGGATAGCATTGTTGTTTCTTTTCATTCTGTGTATGATATTAGACACACTGTAAAGGTAAACTTTTTGTTGCAGTCGAATCAAACACCAAGACAAATCACATCGTGGTCATTGACAGATCATGAGCCATTTATGATCTTTGTTGTGTGGCTTGAGACTTGATGAATTAGGAAGGAAATATGTGAATTGAAATCTAAATATGTCAGTATGTATCTGCATGTGTAAATCCCTGTTATCCTTTTCTTTTTTATTTTCTTTTTTCTGTTTTGTTTTTTTCATATGAAACTCATATTTTCACGGTTCCAAGTGTGACATAATGAGGAAATTGAGGAGTACCAAACTGTGAATATTCTAAATTGTATATGAAAAGACTAACTTTGTCAGTTTTTAAAAGTAGTATTCCTTTCCCATCCTCCAAGACCTAAAAATCAGATAACACAATTTACTTAAAGAAAAAGAAGAGTGATTTGTGTTAATACATGGTTCCCAAACCATAGATAATAAAATCATTTCAGTTCAGACAATTTTTTTTTAAACTGTTCAAGTGTTGAAAATGTATGATCCAAAATGAAACACGGAAACACCATTTTTTCAGAGCTTTCGGAGCTCTGATGCTCCTTCTTCAACAGTCATATTTTATTTTATTTACAAGTGTTGAAAATGGTAATACAAACAGTGTGTAACAATACTGATTGTACTTGAAAAGTTCAGAATGTTGTTATTCACATTTTCCCTAAATCAATTTGGGGGAGGGGAAATTTTAAAATGACAAATTTTTTTGGTTTTTCCCTTTTTTTGGGGCCACCCAATTAAGGGGTTTTGAAAAAAATACGTCTAGGCATCAATCTGAAAATTGTATAAGAACAACCCAAAATACAAATTTAAAAGGGAAAGTATTCCAGAAATTTTTCACTGACTTTTTTTTTTTTAAAGTACTGTTGCAGGGGTTTTCTCTAAAGCAAGAAAACCCAGGTTTTAAATTTTTTTTGTAGTTTTAGCTCCATTTTTTTTTTCAAAATTTGTATTAAAAAACGAAAAATCTAAAATTTGCCCGGGTTTAAATCAAAAGGGCTGTTTTTTTGTTATGCAAACTGCATGTTTTCTTTTTTTATACAAACCACATGTTTTCTTTTATGCAAACCCCAAAATTTTGGGTCTAACTGAAATATTGTTTCCCTTTTGTTTTAAAAAATCCCCAAAAAGTGGCATATGTTAGGGTTACAGTTGAATTTAATCACAAAGCCCAATCATGTTTATGTCTTTCATTACTATGCATTTAATAACAAAAAGGGAAAACTGAAATTTTAAACCAACATTTTTGCCTCCCTCTGACAGTGCCGCCCCTCGGATGTTCCCTGAATGACACACAATTTGGTTGTCAATCACATACATTAAAACAAAGTTCAAAATAGTACGAATTTATTTCCTTCACCACTAAAAATTGTTAATGCTTGCAGGACATTGCGTAAAAATTTGCTATTAGATAGATATCTCACAGCGGGAAAATATAGTGGGGGCAGTTGACTTTAAATTTCACCATTTTAAATCCCAGGTTTACTTTATCACCCCAAAAAAAATTAAAAATTTAAACATAACCAAATATTGGTTCAGTTTTTAAGGAGTGTCTTTTGGGTAAGGGGATGCATTCATTGGTTTTTGAAAAAATGAATTTTGGGTAATAACCCGCACAAAAATTTGGGGGAATTTTCTTTAATTTTCCTTTTATCAAAATAGACAAACAGGCCCCCGACCCGAAGGGGGGGGCCCGGTGTGCTCTCGCAGCAGTTTTTGGGCGGAACAAATGTCTTTTTTTTCGGTTTGGAGTAATATAGGGGATGTTTGTCGCATACCACTCAATTTTGCGCAGAACAGGGGGAAAAAACCTCGGGATGACCCGAAGAAACCTGGCACAGAACAGACTATCGAGAGCTAATCGAAAAAAGGCTGATGGCCCCCAGACCTGCAGCAGATAAAACAAGCGGAGGTTTCATGCTGTTGCCTCAAGGACTAGACAACACAGAGTATTGAACTAAACTGATCTTGAAATGTCCTAGAAGAACTATGCATCCCGTTAGCATATGTTTGTCCCATTGGCTGTCATCAAAAGTTCGTCCTGTTGGTAGTATGTGTAGCAGGCCACCATGCTTCAAACTTACGAGACAAGCTGTACATAGCCAGTCTCCAGGATCACTTTAATTCTTTTTTTTCACGTACGGTGTCTCAGGTGTCTGTATTTGACTGTTATTTCTACATTTTTTTGCCTCGGAAGTTTCTGTTTGTTGTACAGTTCCATCCCGGTCATCCTGAGAATGATCATTTCATCAAACCTAACAACACTCGATGAAGCGGCCATTGTAGAGATTGGTCAGTTTTGTTCTTACATCGGGTTCAGTTTCTTTTCAATGGATAGAAGTGGTGCCAACATTCCAAAATAGTTCTAGTGCTTCATTTGACTATCATGGGGAACTCTATCAATGTGTCGGACTTCATGTGTAATAACACGCATTCAACACATGATGGATGTGTACTGCTGCATATGCTTCTGAGTATTCCTGGTTTATAATCTGGCAGAGCTAGAAGGAGATCCTGGCTGCTCCCAGTATGACTGCAAGAGGGTTAAAGGGTCAAACCTGTTAGCCCACTTTGTATTGTTAACATTTACCTAGCCCAGTAAATGGTCCACTTCTTGTCACATCTGTGATCGTTAAAGCTTCTGGTCTGTCATCTTGTGTATCAGTTGCCTTCATCAATGCTTGAACCATGTATAGATTTATGAGCCATTCCAGTTTGCTTTCGAGAAATTTTGTGTGTGTGCAGGTGTCTTTTTTCCCTCAAAAAGACAATGGGGGGAGGGGGGGTGTTTACCTGATTTTTTTCTTCAGTATGTAATAAACAGATTTTTTTGTAACAGTTATCATTTTTTGAAAGTTTGTTTTAAAAAAACAACAAAGAACGAAACAGTCATCAGCGATACTAGGACATAGAAAATGTGAATATGATTCTGGTATTGATTTTTGTTTGTTTAGAGTTTGTGTGTGTGTATGTGTGTTGTTGCTTTTTCTATATTTATTGTATTGTTATAATTAGCATTGTTATTATCTTTCTATTCTTCCTGTTTTGACTTGCATGTGCAAACGGTGGGCAATCGCCATCTTCTGGCTATCTGTTTAAAAGAGAGAAAAAAGTTGAAGGGAAGCGAAAAGTATTTCCAGGTCCTGTGTGTGAAATCATAGCAATTCAATGTTGAAGGTAAATTGTATAGAAGAAAAGTTGTCATCACGAAAAAAAACCCTCAGGTCTTCTTGCATTCAGTCACCACCAACACCTTGAAAGGGTGACAGTTCAAGGTACTTGAGAGCTACAGTTTGTCGAAAATCGGTCAGAGGTTAAAGGTAAAGGTCACACAATTACAGAGTGAAAATGTCTGGAAACATGATGGAGATTATCCCAATTGGAAGACTGTAGTTTGGATCACAAACACTATGTCGAGGGCAAAGGTGAGAGATCAAGGTCAAAGTAAGGACCCATTCAGAGTGTTCAAGGGTTTGGGTTTTTGTTTGTCTTACTTAAGCTTTTTCAGTGTTCCGTAATTCCTATTGTGAATATGGTAGGTACCACACTCAAGTCTTTCCTGGTTTTTTGTTGTTGTTGTTGTATTTCATATAAGGTAAAAGAAAGTAAGAAAAACTAAGGAGCATTTAGCTGCAAACATTTGATTTATATAGCATAGATATCTGTCAATAATTTGAATTTCATGAAGTTGCTCTGGCCTGATTTTTCATCATCACATGCACTGAAAAAGATAAGAAGTTGAAGATACTGCTGACATAGCAGTTGGAGAGTTCTGCTGGATAGGGCATATTCAGTATTCTATCTATCCAAGACTTCATCCGTCAAACATGGGAGAGAGATTGGCAGTTGCGGATATGGATATTTTATACAAAAAGTATGTGGACTTTTTCCACTCTAAAGCTGCTGTCTTTGTCTTATGGCCAGCTAAATAGTGACAATCAGCATGTTGCTTACTGTACAGTTTAATTAAACACTGAGGTTCATGGACCCATCGTTTCTAGTTGTGCTTTGATGATTTGCTCTTGTGAGCATGCTGTTGCTGCTGACCTTGTGCCGGATCTTTGTGTCGCCGTTACTGTCGTTTCAAGGTTCGAAGCTGATTGCTGCAAATGTTATAACAGAGTGCAGGTCAGTTCCTCTGCCGTTTACCTGGTGCCTTTTGATCTCAGCTGTTCATGGCGAGTTAGGATTAGAGATTACCTGACGATGATGACTTTGCAGGATTCCTCTTGGTGAGAAAGCATCAGGGGATGGAAACTACCACAGCAGGCATTGGGCATTTTTATACACACCTAGAGCAATTACTTTGGGAAAACAGTCAGCTGACTTTGACTTTTACAGTGGCTGCCTTACAGAAAATTTATGATGGTTGAGTTTGAATGCTTGAAAAGCTGCAATGCCTGGAAGGTTGACAGGGTGTTGGAACTCAGGTCTTGAGTCTGTTCATCGTGGATTACTACTGTGGACACCGACTCGGTCTTCATAGGGAGGAAGGGAGGTGGAAAGATCAGTTGGGACGTGTGTCTTAATTCAAATGAATGATGATTATACAGCATGATTATATTGATATATTAAAGGGATGGTTTGGGTTGTTTCAATGTGTAGATTCATACATACATTCATACTTACATACACACGCGCGCACACACACACACACACACACACACACACACACACACACACACACACATATATATATATATATATATATAGACAATGGTAGTAAATACCAGCAGAGATTTTTAAAAAATGCTCAACCGGACTGGGAGCAACATTTGTTAAAAGATAAGGTCTAAAACTATCTACAGCGCTGTTTCATGCAATGCAATCATCAGGATATCCTGATGATTGCATTGCATGAAACAGCGCTGTAGATAGTTTTAGACCTTATCTTTTAACAAATATATATATAATATATATATATATATATATATATATATATATATATATATACATATATATACAACAAACTAATAAATTCCAAGGATAAGTACCGCGCACCGTTCCAGCAACTTACAGAGCAGCTTGGTGTTGCAATGACTGCAAGAAATATTGAATTATAAACAAAGCTTGCTCTCATGTCTTAGATTGACAAAATAGGGGAAATAAGCATTCATATCTGCAGTGGTAGATGATTCTGCCTAACTAACAGTATGTGCTAACAGTGTGTGTGTGTGTGTGTGAAGTAGATTCTCTCCAGAGTTGACGCCAGCTATTCATTCGATGGTATCTTTGCTCATATGTCCTTTTTTTTTTCTAATTGTTTTTCTTTGCAACATTTAACTACTTTCTGTTAATGTTCTTTTACACTTCATGTAAAGTGGAGGTCGAGAACTACGGAGAATGGGGCCATCCTCAACACAGCACAGCGCATTGTCTGTCATATGAGTGTCAGTAACTTAACTCTTATGCTGTCAATTGATGTAGAGATCGTCTTTGTTGTTAGCCTCTTTTTTTTTTGAGAATGGGACGTCTTGTTCCCTATGTGATAACAGCATTATAAAGACTGAGTGACTGGCCGGGCTATACCTGTAAACTCTAAACTAAACTGAACTGTGATGTTGAGCGTCATCTTCTTGTACATTTTATACAGCTTTAGCACCAAGTAGGTCATAGAAATCATGGAGGGTTAAGGGATGTGAAGTTTTGCTGGACTGAAAAGTCATGGAATTTTGGTCAAACTCACGGAATTACAAATAAAGGCCTGAAAGAAACGCTAAGGCTTGTTTTCTCGGTGTGTGTGCACATGTATCTTGGTGTCAGTATCAAGCGTTTAATCCATTTCAGGTGTCATTGAAATGGAAGCAATGGAGTAACGTTAAATCAATGTCGATAGGTTGAGAGTTCTGACCCATACACTTTCATTGGCTCTGTCATCCAATACAGGTGATGGAAAAATTTCTACAATCGTGTGGAAAAGTCATAGAATTTTTAAAACTTTTCAAGCAGTATAGACCCTGAAAATGCTTTTTTCTGTTAAATTTTCATGGAATGGAGGTAATTTGTTTTACACCCTAAACGCTGTACCCCTATGTTTTTTCACCATTTGATTTGCATTCCTAACCATAATACTTTCGCATTGTTCTTGAGATGGTTGTGTCATCTGTGATTCCGGTTGTGTACTGAAGATCCTGCAGGTTTCTACTTGTTCCTGTGTGTTTTGAATGTGTGTGTACGTGTGTGTGTGTGTGTGTGTGTGCGAGTGTGTGTGTGATTTTGGCTGTTTCTGTGTATGACAATCTGTATGAGTATTAGCAGTCCTGATTTTCTTATACATTCTTTATTCTCTGATATATTCTTGTTGTATTAAGGAAACATATTGGAAAATTGAACTTATTTTCAATGTTCTCGCCATACTTGGGATTGAATTCATTGTTTATAACTTGGAATTCTGGCTTCTTTTTTTTTTCCTGGACACCATCATCCTAAATAAATAACAGTAATAACTTACATTGAATGTGTGTATTTAGTGCTGCTTTTATGAATGAAGATCTGATTTTGTTTTTCTTCCAGTTGAAAAATCTCAGTTGAATGTCTTTGGAATGGATTGATCATACTATACAGCTTTGGCTTTAGGCAGAAACTTAAGTTTGCACTACCATGTGTTTGTTGTTGGTTTTGTTTTTTTAGGGGTATGTCTCATTTTGTACTGGTACCAGTTTTTATACCTGTTATGTTTATTACCTGTTAATAATTTGTCATTCAATTAGTAGATCGATGCTTTTTTTTCAGGAAAATAGTGTTACAGAAAGCATTTTCTACCTAAGCAAAATGATGCCAAAATATGTTTGTGAGCTTAACTGCTGAGATGTACATCTTTGTCATAACGGGGCTATAGTAAATAATCATGTGAAGAGTGGAATGAAGATGTTCTCCTTTTTTTTTTTTTTCTTAAGTTGTGCAACAAATTGTTGTTCTGCTCCCATATGATCTCATCCCATGTCTCTGTGGAGATGCTGGGGGCTGTTTCAGTACCAACAGCTCTTCGGCTTCTTGAAGTTCTCTGCAGGTACTTTACTACTTTTTTCTGTCACTCTCTTTGACTCTGATTTCTGTTGTTGATTGTGTTGTGTTGTTGTTGCCTTACTTTACTGTCTACTTATTCGGTGTTCGTGGACTCTTCTGTCTTTGTCAGGAAAATTTACACTTTTTCTTGTTTTGTTGCTTTTTTAATCATGTCGCTGTTCATGACATGTCTGCTGTTTTGTTGTAATCTTTGAAGAAGATACTGAAAATTGTACTCAATATCTAGGATGAGCATTTGTGCTTATAGTCTTTTTTCAGAAAAAATGTATAATCAGTTGCATTAACTGGGATTTTTTGTGTTCAAACTGGGTTTTGGGGTTGTTGTTTTTTTTTTTAGTTCATTTCTCATGTTCATTCTTTTCATTTTCTGTTTCAATTTGGATTCAATAAATAAAGTGGAATGGTCAATGCTCCCATTTATTTCCAAAAGGATGTAAGTAGTTCAGCTACCATGGCGTGATTTGCTTTTGTTCGTTCTTTGTTTTTCAGGATATAATCTTTATTTTTATTTTTTTTTATTTTTTTATGATCGGTATGGTGGGCTGGGCGATAATGATAAAAACAATTCACTTTCTCCTGAATCTCCAGCTGTTATTTTGATTGTTTTCCTTTCTAAGCTGTTGATTTTGACTCATTGATTTTTTTTTCTTTAAATTGTGTTACTTTTGCACAGCTGACTGATGCAGTAACCGATCTTTTTTCTTCCAAACTGCAACATGATTCGTTACGTTTACGTAAGTATTATGATTGGAATGCATAATGTTCATTTATTTTTTTGTTGTTTTTAGTGTTGTGTATATTTTGTATGATCTAAATTTGTCATCTGTATTGTATCATTACCTGTAATGGTTAGTAACACAAATTCATTTTTTGCTTAGAATAAGAGTTATCAGAAGAGTGAAATTAGAATCAGTTTATATTGCTTTTAATGCTTGCCTTAGAATAATAGATATCAAGCAGAGGGAAACCACAGTCGTTTTATATATGATTTTAATGATTGCCTGTCTGCATTGAGTTTGCTGTTGAGGTGACAGATTCTTTTGTTGAAATAAGTAACAGGAATCGTCTGAATGAAAATCAAGGGTAATGCATATTGTCATTTGTGAGGTCATACAACAGTCTCACTGTAAAGGGATGTGATGGAGGTCAAGGCAGGAAGAATGAAGATTAATGTCTAGGCAGCCTTTAGCTCTGATTAGGCCATGGTGTGCCATCAAGCAAAGGCCATTCTTGAATACGGAGAAGAATGTGGCTTTGAGTCGAGAGGCTGCTCTCAGACAGAAAATTGTAGAAGAAAGGCGAAGGCATGAGTTGGAAGTTACCGCCCTCACCCCTTCTTTCCACTCTCCCTACTCCCGTTTCCATGCCCACCCTATCCCATATACATAACTTGAAAAAAAAAATGAAGAAAAAGAAAAGAAAACAGGATATAGAGAGAGACAAGTAGAGTAAAAAAAATTAGTTTTTCATCACAGTGCAACATGTTTAAAACTGCATGGAATAGAAGCTGGAGCTGTCTCAGAGACAGGGCACACTTAACAGACATTCTGTTCACATTTTTTGCTGTTACCCAGTCGATATGCATTTCTTTGTGCATTGTACTCGATTTTTCTTCTAATTCTTTTTGTCTTTGCATACATTTTATCAGCAGATTTTTGTTTCTGTTCTAACTTAGCAGATACATACATTCATACAGCTCTAACTGATGTTTGAAGAAAAAGCGGAGGTGGAGTAGTGGAGGGGTTGTCTGCTCCCTGTGATCATGTGTCTCATAGTATAACCTGAGGACATCATTTGGCTTGCATTTACCCATTGGCTATTATTTTAGATTAGTTGTATAGCATGTCGGGAGAAAAGACAGCATTGCAGTTGTTCATTTGTGCCAGCAGCTTCAATACGTTATTTCTGTATGTTGAATGGGTGTTTTACCTCTTACATTTCCCACCGAAAGGGACCGCTTCAGTGGAAGGTCACAGGTTCATTCACTCTTTGTGCAACGATGAGAAACCAGAGACAGGAGATTGTGTGCGCCACCAAAGGGGATTTTGGCATTCACCAGTGGAAGTTCAATCTGCATTTTTGGGTGGGGGTTGGGGTGAGGGTGTGGTTGAAAAGATCACATGAGTAGAAAATGTATGCTTTAAGGGAAAAAAAAAGTAAGCAGGAATGAAATGCATCATTTGATCATCATGCACTTATGACAAGATGTGTAGTAAACATGTTGTGTGTCATATCAGTCATAAGTGAGGGGGACAAAATGACAGAGAATGTAAGTACATGTACATGTAAATTCCATTCAACACTTTGCCAAGAAATCATCAGCATTGGGAAGCATTAGATATATGAGGAATTGTATTAAAGTGTTACTGCAGTGTGCGTTATACACCCTCGCAGTGGTGCGCGTGGGGAAGTAATCTGATCATCATCTTGACAGCAATCATTAATTAACTGCTAGAAATTTCTGTCTGAACTTTTTGTGATGGTCGTTTGATCCCATGTGTTCACTTGCCTTAAGTTCAAGGGGATACTGTTGAAAGTTGAGGATTTAGATCCTGGCTTGCTTTTACTATGTGAAATTGACAGCCCTGGAAAAACTTATGTGTTTTGTTGGGCTTTAATGGTATACAACTGTTGCCACATTAGTATTGCACTACAAATTTATTCTGTCGCTGTCACCATGTGAGCTTATATGTTTGTGTGTGTGTGTCTTATGTGGCATGTTTGTTGTTTTTTTAAGAACAGCCGGTGAGATATGCATTTTGTCACAAATATAATTGGCAGTATAGATCATAGATTTATTGTAGCAAAGAATCTATTTTAAAGCCCTTTACTATTATCCTAACCTTGTCCGCAGATTTTCATCATTGCCAAAGCTGCTGATAACCTTCACACTACAAGTGGCCCTTATTGTATGTTGCTTTTTGAATGTTTACTTTGTTCGTCACACATGAGGGTTGTGGTAATGCACAAGCGCTGGCAAATTTCATCACTTGTGTTAATGCTGCAGGCAAACGTCTGTTTGGAATAAGTGAGCAGACAAGGTGTTGGAAGCTGGTGAGGTGTGTGAAGAGTTACTACCATGTAACATCATTGTTGACCACTGAGGTGATTGTGCACGTGTTCACGACTGCCAAGCTGTCTTACTGTTTCAATACGTAATCCAGTCAGCAACTTTGTGCATCTGTGATAATCAGAACTCATGCACAGGCAAACACACACACGCATGTGTGCACACACACACACACACACACACACACACACACACACACACACACACACACACACACACACACAGTGTGTCTGCATATTACTGGGCATAAATCAAAGCTGATTGTTTACTGTTGCAAATGGTCTCCTTGTCAGGGCTTAACTTGTTAAGAATAGTACAGCATTCTTAGGTCAGCAGTAGCTGTGTATAAACTATGTCTGTTAACTCTGCTCCTGTTCTTTTATGTGTCTGAAATTGTCTTGAGACTTCCTCCCTCCCAGTCTTCCAGCTCCTTTCCTCTCCCACTACACCTTGTTCAACGCTCTCAACCACAAAGCAATTTCTCCATAAACTAGTCTTGACTTCAGTGTTCATGACCGATTATGATCTTGGGATAGGAGCAAGTAGGCTTGAGTGAAAGGAAGTGGGTTTGGGCTTGTTTTATGTGATGTTGACGGTTGGGTTGAATGCAGTCATGGTGGTTTCGTTGTTTGACTTGTTACGGTAACTATTGGTGATGGAGCTTTGTGGATTCATTAAAGTATTGTTTCATCAAACCTGTTTTGTTAGTGTGTGAATTCATGAAAGCTCCTGTGCGAATGTTCTTGTGTATGTGTGCTGAGATCATAAAATCATCAGCATTTGGCATTCCTTGGACAGAAGAATCATTATTTACTGAGAGTTGGCTTCTGACGCCAGGCTTTCAGTAAGTCGTCACGAGTGGAATTGAAAATGCTTTTCCAATGGGTAAGAATATTTTTCTCCACAAGTTTTATTCACAGCACCAGTCTTAGTGCGTGTGTGTGTGTGCGCGCGCACATACACACACACAACACACACACACACGCACACACACACACACACACACACACACACACACACACACACAGACGATAACTGGAAAATAGCTACATTGATCGCCATCAACATTTTCAGAATTGTCTGTCAAGTCAGTATCTCCTGGAGATTCAGTTGTAAGATGTTTAAGAGCAAGACTGACGAAATGTCAAGGAAAAAAATCTTCACAAACAAATCTGCAGGAATATAGGTGATACAGTGCAGAACTCCAGAGCGTGTGGGTCATCATTTTCTGTGCTGCCTCAGCACTTCATTTGTGTGCACCAAATGTTGCCGGCTGTTTCTTTTCCATTGTGTGCACCAAATGTTGCGGCTGTTTCTTTTCCATTGTGTGCACCAAATGTTGCCGGCTTTTTCTTTTCCATTCAATCCTGTTACGATGAACAAAGAGAAGAGTTCGCTTCTTTTCATGATTTAAAGTCCTCGGTTATTTAAATCACGTTATTTAAATAAATTACTCAAAGCTATATCGGTGGAATTGGGTTTTTCAACAACAACAACAAAAAGATGTACACATGTGAGCGTGCGCTCGTGCACACTTCTTCTTCTTCGGGTTGAGCAGCCACAATCAACTTGCTGATTTTTTTTTTGCTCCTGTTACTTGTGGGTGGGGGTGGGGGGGGGGGGGGGGGGGGGCGTGACTTCCTGGTGGGTTTGAAAAACAAAGGGAAACCCAAAATGATGTTGGCCGGGCCCACAAGTTGCCATGCCAGCCGAAACGAAACCAACGGGAGAGAAGGGAAGGGTGCCATATTTTATAACACTAACAAGGCGGGGGGGGGGGGGGGGGGGGGGGGGGGGCTGGTTGGGTTGGTTCTATTCTCCTCTTGACAGCTGTGAGCTGCCAAGAGTGTCAGTAGCTGCAGCTCTTCGGCGGTAAGGGCGTTCAGTCCTGAGGTCCGCGGGAAGAAGGAGAAGCGTCTGTAGTCTGTCCTGCACTGTATTTGTTGATACTGCTGGTCATGGCTCTCTTGCAGCATGGCGCAGACTGCAGCGTGCTGTGGTTACTTGGACCTTGCCAGTGCGAATCTTCCGCAACATGCTGATCCTTGCCTTCTTCATGCGGTCCTGAAGTGACGGCCGGCCAGCCCAGGTAGTCCTGCATGTTACTCACACTCGAGGTGTTATGGTAGCGGTTCAGAACGAAGCGCGCCGCACGCCTCTGTACTGCTTTGAGCTTGCTGATATTCCCCTGGGTGTGATGGTCCCAGACTGAGCTGGCGTATTCAAGAATTGGTCTTACAAACACACATGCATGCATGCACGCACGCACGCACACACACACACACACGCACGCCGCGCGCGCACACACACACACACACGCTTCAAAATTGGTCACTAGATCCCTCTGTGATGTTTTTTTTTTTGTATCAATTTATCATGAATTTATCCATGAGGATCTACTTCGCTCTGTTGAGTGTGTGTGTGTGTGCGCTCGAGCCATTGGAAGCGTGGGGGGTGGCAGGGTGATGATGTTGGTGAAAAATCAGATGTGGCGCGGTTTCAGCTGTGATTTGTAGCTCAAATGATGCCATATTCCGGCATGAGGCAGCCTCAGGATTTCTTCGGCAAGTGATGAGAACCGGAGGGGTACTGCCTCAACTGCAGTTAAACAAACGATCAAAGATGCAGTCACATGCAAGACGTACACAGCAGTTCACTGCAGCTGCGTCAGAGTCGTCCCTCTAGGAGCTGTACCATCAGGACACGTAGAGCCTCAGTACACTACCATGTTCTTCAGGGTCTTTCCTCAAGGAGGTGTACCACCAGGACACGTTACAGCTCAGAACACTACCATGTTCTTCAGGGTCGTCACCCGAGGAGCTGTACCATCAGGACACGTTAGAGCTCAGAACACTACCGTGTTCTTCAGGGTCGTCCCTCTAGGAGCTGTACCATCAGGACACGTTAGAGCTTCAGAACACTACCATGTTCTTCAGGGTCGTCCCTCTAGGAGCTGTACCATCAGGACACGTGAGAGCTTCAGAACACCATCATGTTCTTCAGGGTCGTCCCCCTAGGAGTTGTACCATCAGGACACGTTAGACCTCAGAACACTACCATGTTCTTCAGGGTCGTCCCTCTAGGAGCTGTACCATCAGGACACGTTAGACCCTCAGAACAACACCATGTTCTTCAGGGTCGTCCCTCTAGGAGCTGTACCATCAGGACACGTTAGACCCTCAGAACACCACCATGTTCTTCAGGGTCGTCCCTCTAGGAGTTGTACCATCAGGACACGTTTAGACCCTCAGAACACACACCATGTCTTCAGGGTCGTCCTTTAGGAGCTGTACCATCAGGACACGTTAGAGCTCAGAACACTACCATGTTCTTCAGGGTCGTCCTTCTAGGAGCTGTACCATCAGGACACGTGAGAGCTTCAGAACACCACCATGTTCTTCAGGGTCGTCCCCCTAGGAGCTGTACCATCAGGACACGTTACAGCTCAGAACACACCATGTTCTTCAGGGTCGTCCGTCTAGGAGCTGTACCATCAGGACTCGTTACAGCTCAGAACACTACGATGTTCTTCAGGGTCGTCACTCCAGGAGCTGTACCATCAGGACACGTTACAGCTCAGAACACTACGATGTTCTTCAGGGTTGTCCGTCTAGGAGCTGTACCATCAGGACACGTGAGAGCCTCAGAACACTACCATGTTCTTCAGGGTCGTCCCTCTAGGAGCTGTACCATCAGGACACGTGAGAGCCTCAGAACACTACCATGTTCTTCAGGGTCGTCCTCTAGGAGCTGTACCATCAGGACACGTGAGAGCCTCAGAACACTACCATGTTCTTCAGGGTCGTCCCTCTAGGAGCTGTACCATCAGGACACGTTACAGCTCAGAACACTACCATGTTCTTCAGGGTCGTCTGTCTAGGAGCTGTACCATCAGGACACGTAAGAGCCTCAAACACTACGATGTTCTTCACTTTTGGTGTATTGAGCCCTCAAATGTTTGCATTTTTTTTATAAATGAGATAACTTTAGAAATGTCACGTAAAGGCAAACATGGTATACAGTTGATTGCAGGTGCTGTTGAACTGTTCATGCTTTTATTTGCAGATGATGTAATTTTGTTCTCTAGTGCTGTTGTTGGGTTGCAATATCAAATAAATGTTTTAAAAAAATGAAGCAGATAGATTTCAATTAAGTGTTAATCTAGAGAAAAAAAAACATTATTGTCTTTCGTATGGGTGGTTATTCATCCCAGCATGAAAAGTGGTGGTATGGAGATGTAGAAGTAAAAGTAACCAATAGTTACAAATATTTGGGGATGTTATTTACAACTCGTTTAAGTCTAAATGCTGGGTGGCGTGAAATCGGCAGAAAGGGCAAGAAGGGGGTTGTAGAAATTCTAAGATGCATGAAAAGACTTAATAGCATTGACCCTTCTTCTGGAAGTTATTTGACTCACAAATAGCGCCTATGCTGATTTACGCTGCAGAAGTTTGGGGATTAGAAGATAATTTGGAAATGGAGAAGGTACATACTATGGCTATTAAAAGATTCATGAACATTCCACTGCATTCATCAAACACAATGGCTTATGGAGATTCTGGAAGATATCCTTTACTTATTCAAACGTTTTCAGAATCTATTGAGTATTGGTTAAAATTGACACAACTTCCAACATCAAGACTATGTAGACAAGCATGGCAGAAAGGTGGCAGAGTGGTTAAGACGTTCGCCTGCCAATCCAACGTGTGAGAAGTGCGTGGGTTCGAGCCCTGCCTTTCTCACCCTTTCTTTCTCAGTTTGAATGACAAATCGAACTGAACGTCAAGTCCATCGGATGGGGACTATAAGCGAGTCGGACCCGTGTGCTTTCCTGGCCCCCTGCACACGTTAAAGAACCCACGGCAGTTGAAAATCGAAAAGAGCAGGGGGGGGGGGGGGGGGTTCCCCGCTGCCCTGGCAAAATTGATGTAGATTGAAGATAGCCGCCTGGTATTTCTTACCAAGCCACAAAAATTGTCACTTACTGTTATCGTGTTCCATCGTGTACCGGTGGAAATAGAGGACACGTATAAACATCGCATGCATCCTATGTGAGAAACTGGAGGAATAAATGAAAATGAGTGACTGATATTTGAATGGCACGGGAAACGACTGAATGAGCGCCAGTAGACTGCTGTAGCCGGCCGTTTTGTCCGACCCGGCCGTTTTCTTAATAAGAAAACCAAAACAAACAATAAGCATATACATCGCAAAATGGTAGTGATAAAATAAATCATCTAGAGACAAAAAAGAAACGTATAAATAATTAGAGAGGAGACATTTTAAAAACAATCAAAAAGAAACAAACAAACAACACACACACGCGCGCGCCGTGCGCAGGCGCACACACACACGCGCAGGAGCGCGCGCACTCACACACAAGCACAAACGCACGCGCGCGCACACACACACACACACACACACACACACACACACACAAGCACAAACGCACGCACGCACACACACACACACACACACACACACACACACACACACACACACACACACACACACACAAAGACTGTTGGGGGGTCGGGGGGCTGGTGGGGGGTGTCCCTTTCACCGTACAGCAATGCATGAGGAGCGTCTGACATAACTGTTCACTGAAAACTGTTAATACTCATACAGTGCAGATTAAGAACCTATCTTTCATATAGCACAGATTAAGAACCTATCTTTCATACAGTGCAGATTAAGAACATATCTTTCATATAGCACAGATTAAGAACCTATCTTTCATACAGTGCAGATTAAGAACCTATCTTTCATATAGTACAGATTGAGAACCTATCTTCCATACAGTGCAGATTAAGAACCTATCTTTCATACAGTGCAGATTAAGAACCTACCTTTCATATAGTGCAGATTAAGAACCTATCTTTCATATAGTGCAGATTGAGAACCTATCTTTCATATAGTACAGATTGAGAACCTATCTTTCATATAGTACAGATTGAGAACATATCTTTCATATGGTACAGATTGAGAACCTATCTTTCATATAGCACAGATTAAGAACCTATCTTTCATATAGTGCAGATTAAGAACCTATCTTTTATAGTACAGATTAAGAACCTATCTTTCATATAGCACAGATTAAGAACCTATCTTTCATATAGTGCAGATTAAGAACCTATCTTTCATATAGTACAGATTAAGAACTTATCGTTCATATAGTACAGATTTAGAACTTGTCTTTCATACAGTGCAGATTAAGAACCTATCTTTCATATAGCACAGATTAAGAACCTATCTTTCATATCACAGATTAAGAACCTATCTTTCATATAGCACAGATTAAGAACCTATCGTTCATATAGTACAGATTAAGAACTTGTCTTTCATATAGTGCAGATTAAGAACCTATTATCAATTCATATAGCACAGATTAAGAAGCTATCTTTCATATAGCACAGATTGAGAACCTATCTTTCATATAGTACAGATTCAGAACCTATCTTTCATATAGTACAGATTAAGAACCTATCTTTCACATAGTACAGATTAAGAACCTATCTTTCATATAGCGCATATTAAGAACCTATCTTTTATAGTACAGATTAAGAACCTATCTATCATATAGTACAGATTAAGAACTTATCTTTCATATAGTGCAGATTAAGAACCTATCTTTCATATAGTGCAGATTAAGAACCTATCTTTCATATAGTACAGATTAAGAACCTATCTTTCATTCACTTAAGCATGCTGCAGGACTTGGACGGAAGGACTACGCGCCCCTGAATGTGGTGTAAGGTTAAAACAAAAACAAACCATCCTCAATCATTGACGTCAATCTGTAGGGGTGACACTGTTTGTACGGTGGATCAGTTCCTCTCCAAGCTTTCTCGCTTTCTAACACAGCCTGTGGTGGTTGAAATGCCCAAATCATACCAGCCGCTGTGGCGTAGTGGTCCGTGTCGCAGATTCCTGGCTGGGAGGTCATGGGTTCGATTCCCATCAGAGCCATTCATTTGTCAGGATTTCTTCTGCTCCGACCGGCTCCTATCCAGAGATGAGTTTGCTATGTGCTCAACTGGAAAGACTGGGACTACACAGTCGAGTTTCACAGTTTTCTGACCAACACTGCAGGTATCTGTAGCTCTCGGGCCTGGTTGACATCCGGGATTAGTATGAAAATAAGCGTAGAGTGCGATCCCAGACAGGAATTTAACTCCACAGCGTCATATCAATCTTACCTTATACCCAACTGACCAGTATTAATTAAAAAAAAAGTATCACATTCTGTGGCGCTTCATGCCCTTAGTTTCGATTTTCTTTCCACGTCTTGTGCCCTTTAGTGAGTTCGTGTTGAGGTCGCTGGTATTGGCGTGTCCATTGGGACATATTATGTGGTGGCGTCATCTAGAGGCAAACGCTCACTCACGCTGGCTCCGCGACTAAACAGTTATTGTTGTCAGGAGAGAACTTAGTAGGTGGTGTCTACGTATGTTAGATTAGAACAGGTACTACAGGACATCATCCAAGTGACTCGGAAGTATTGCAGTGTCTCCTCCGTGGGTTGCCTCTTCACGTCTTGACATTGATTGCTCCTGTGGAATGCCGGTGCAGGGGCTGCGGCTGGACAAGTCTGGGTGTGGGTGTGGACGGGGAGCCGGAGTGAGAGGTTTGAGGGTAATGCCACTGATGTGGTACAGACGACGAGACAGGAAACAGACAAATTACAAATTAAATTACATGTGTGTGTGTGTGTGTGTGTGTGTGTGTGTGTGTGTGTGTGTGTGCGTGCGTGCAAAACTACCATCAGCATGACCAGACTGACTCGAGCAAGAAGTCTAGGCAGCCGCTCAACAACGACACCAAGTAAAGAAAAAGAAAACGGCGCCCAGAAAGGTGACAGCAAAGAATGCCTCCTCAAAGATGCCCTGAATCGATCAGCACTGAAAGCCGCACAGCGTGAACGTCAAGGGGATGAGGAGAAGAAACCAGCACGACAGAAGACACCACCATATCTGTCGCAGTGAGTCTGGTAAAAGAGATGAAAAGCATGATCGAGTCTCTTACAGAACGAATAGCTTCTCTCGAAAACACTGTACTCAAGCAGACTGAAATGATTACTAGCATGGTCAGATCTAACGTTTCCGCATCAAAAACAGACAGCCATACCCAAACAGACAATCTGACCTTCATACGCTTCAGTCATATGCCGACATTGCAAAATCATGCCTACCTGCTGCATCACACCCCAAGAAAGCATCACCATCAACCCCAGAGAGAAGGAGGGTGAAAACAATCAAAAATCAAAAGAAAAGAAGGAAGCCGAGAACCCAGATAAAATGACGTCAGAATTTCATGACGAAAAAGATCAAACAAGAAAACCACAGAACTCAGTCAGTTCCAAACAAGAACAGAAACAAGACTTCCCGAACGTCGTAATTCTTCATGATTCTGTGTATAAGGGAGTGAATGGGAACAGACTGGGCCTTTCTTATGGTTTTGAGGCTAAGACAAGCCGAGTATTGACATCAGAAGGACCTTACTTTGGCGCTTCAGTCAAATCTTTACACTGACGAAAAAACACCAGATGCAGTAGTTATCCACTGTGGGGTTAACGACCTACAGAAAAAAGACCCAAGACATGTCAGCAAAGAGTTTACTTCCATTATCAAAGACTTTGCCACCAACCATTCCAAAGTGAAAGTTGTGGTTAGTAAAGTTGCTCCAGTCAAAGATCCCAAACTGGAAATTAAGCGAGAGGTTTTTAATTCTCTAACAACCTCAGATCTGTTTGGAATCAAGAATGTGTCTTTTGTTTCTCATAACAACCTACCAACCAACAACTGGGCACTCAGAGACAACCTCCATCCTACACCTAGAGGGTCAAGTGTTCTGGCAAGAAATGTTGGAAGGCACGTTCGAAAATTCTTCTGGGAGGAAACCGAGGAAGACAGTGAATTTGTCTAACCAGCGTCAGGCCGGAAAATATCAACCTTACAGAGGACACCAGCCCCTCCCTGGATACAGAGACCCTTGGTTCAACATGTTCGACGTGTTGAGTACACAGTGGTATTAAACCAAAGACAAAGAGACCTGTTGATTTAGTTTCTGCGGAAATCACAGTCAAGATCACTGTTTACCCCATCTTGAGTGACTATAATTCGCATATTTCTTGTTTTTCTTTGTCAAAGCATTTTATATAGATCTATAGTCTGCTGTCAACTTTTTTGTGAAATTGTGCATTTTTGTTGTTTTTATGTTATCTTATCACAACTATCTTTTGTTGTTGTTGTTGCTGGTATTGTTAGCTATTTCTTATTTATCTCATTGAGTTCATTCTTAATCGCAAGGCTGTTGAGACAACACAGCGTTAATCAGGAGGGAAAAAATGCCGAAGAAAATGGAAAGGCAATCTAATATTCAAATAATGCACTGGAATTGTAGATCAATTTCCACAAATCTGGACAATCTTGTGCAGCATCTTTCTTCAAATAAGTACCATGTTTTAGCTTTACAATCTCTAAATGTATCCACTAAGAAACTCCAATCCTTAAGGGCTACTTTTATCCTCCAATCTACCAATCTGAGGATGAAAAGGAAAAAATCAACACAGCTATTTATATCAAAGATGTTCTGGATTACAGGCAAATTGTACCACCCTTTCCAACAGATACTAGAAACATTAATGCCTGTGCAGTCAGAGTAAAATTTAATGAATCGCTGATTTTGAATATAGTTTCTGTGTATCTACCAACTGGTCCAGACGAACAGAACACGGAGTGGCTACGCTCGATTCAGGATCAGAAAGAGAAATGGTTGATAGTGGGCGATTTTAATGCTCATTCTCCCTTTTGGGACAAGGAATGCACTGTCGGCAGGTCTATCAATAACCGTTTCGTCGAAAATGTTACTGATTCTGCTTTATATCTACTCAATAATGGGAGTGTAACTAGAATCCCAGATATATCGAAACATAAGCCATCTGCCATCGATTTGTCACTTATATCACCAGCTATTGCATGCAACTGTGAATGGGATACTGTCAAGGATACATTGGGTGGTGACCATCTTCCCGTTGTTATCAGTTTAAATGACAAACCAGTAAGTCAGGATTCAGTAAAAGATAAAATCCCTAAATATAATTACAGAAATGCGGATTGGGACAAATTTGAAAGATTGTTGTCAATGCATAACATTGAAGAACTTCAGTCGGATAATATAGATAGTGTTTATGCAAAATTTACTGAGATAATTTTGTACGCTGCTGATTCTCAATACCGAAGTGCAATCAAATGAAAGATAATAAATATTCAGGAAATGTTTGGTGGAACGAT
Source organism: Conus ventricosus (assembly GCA_018398815.1). NCBI lineage: Eukaryota > Metazoa > Mollusca > Gastropoda > Neogastropoda > Conidae > Conus > Conus ventricosus. The sequence continues at coordinate 33,273,858 of CM031607.1, read as the reverse complement.
GCTTGCGCAGAGGCTAAACAGTTGAAGAAAGAAAGCCTTTATGCATATCTCAAAGACAAAAAAGAAGGAAGAAAAACACAAAAATATGAAGAAGGCAAAAATACATAGCAATAGAGTAAACGAACAGGCCAAACGGCAGTATTGGTCTAATTTCTGTAAAAAAACGAAGTTTCTGATCATGCAGATCTTCAGAAGGTTTGGAAAAAAAGTGAAGGATATGAAAAATGGAGTATGCCTTCCAGAATATCCAGTACATATAAAAAATGAAGAATTTCCTTCTAACTCACAAAGGCCGAAGCTTTCTCAGAAATGTTTGCAATGACGAGTTGCAAAGAGGGCTTGTCAGAAAAGGATAGAGTTTTTCGAGAGAAAGAATCTTCCAGTGAAATATACAATGATCCAGTAGAAGATAACAGCCATTTTATCAATGCCCCAATCACCTTAAAAGAAATGAAAGATGTCATTTTCTCCAGTGGAAATAAAAGAACTTCAGTAGGGCCTGATGGAATATCAAATGAATTAATCAAACATTTACCTGCTAATTTTGTTAACTTTCTTCACCAATTCATACAAAGATGTTGGTCGTCTGGAAATATTCCAATTAATATGGAAACAATCTATTATTGTTCCCATACACAAGCTTGGTAAACCAAAATCAGAAATAAACAGTTATCGGCCTATTGCTCTGACGTCACATACGGGGAAACTGATGGAAAAAATAATTTTAAATCGTTCTCCTACACTACTGCGAAAAGAACAATATCATTACCAATACATCAAGCAGGCTTTCGTAAGGCAGATCAACCATCGATCACCTTACCAAATTAACAACCCAAATTAAACATCAGTTTGCTAGAAGAAAAAATGTACTGGCTACTTTCTTTGATATAAAAAAAGCGTACGATCAAGTATGGCACTCTAGACTACTTTATAAATTAAAATCCATTGGCTTATCAGGTTGCATGTATAATTATTTCAAGACGTTTCTAGCAGATAGATCAATTCAGACCAGAATAGGACACACTTACTCAAAATTAAAACCACTTAATATGGGAATTCCACAAGGATCAGTAGTAGCACCAATACTTTTCAATATTTTAACACATGACCTACCACCATCTGTGTCTAATCATGTTGAATTGATTCAATATGCTGATGTATCTGCATATGGATGAAAGTGACTTTGAAAAAAACGCACTCCAATGAGATCGCTAAATTACACTAAAAAATTGTATCAAAGAGAACTTGATAATATAAATGGTTTTATGATTCAAAATGGTTTAACTTTGTCGCCAGAGAAATCACATATGATGCTTTTTGACTCTGGTTACGATCGAAGAGATTTTGCCTTCTTTCAATCTAGAAGGGTCAGTTATCAATTATGCACAGTCTGTTAAATTTTTAGGAGTAATCCTTACATCAAAATTGTCATGGAAAGAGCATTTAGAATACGTAATGATGAAAGCTAAAAAGAGTCTGAACTTTCTAAAAATTGTCAGCAAACAACAGTGGGGACAAGACATTTCCACTCTTTACATCTAGTAACAGCACTTATTCGTTCAAAGTTAACATATGCCCAAGAGGTATTTTCTCTGCCCCAAAATACCTTTTAAAAAAATGCAAAGTATAGACAGTAAAGCCTATAAACTTGCCATTGGAGTTCCAGTATATACATCTTCATTAAAAACATATGCTGAAATTGGTATATTACCTTTTGAAGAAAATATGAAACTTGCATCATCTAAATATGTCCTAAGGAGTACATCAGTTTCCAAATTCAAATTATAATGAAGTGTGCGTAAAATCAGACACGGATTTTTCCCAAAAGAGCAAAGTCGGTTGCCTCTTTAGAAACAATAGGCACTTTCACTTATGACATTTTTCAAGAGTCAGGAATCAATAAGAAAGAAATATCATCTCGTGTACTGTTCACTGCAGTCCCTAAAGGGAACTACTATCAGCCTATTTTCGATACTAATTATACAAATATAAAGAAAAATGATGGTCCCACTTTATCTGCTTCTGTAAAAGCTCATATTTTTGGAGCACTACCCGGACCATCTAAAAATTTACACTGATGGCTCTAAGCTAGATAATGACATGGTTGGAGCTGCATTTGTAATCCCAGCTTTAAAAAGCAGAAAAGGCTTACCATCTTGGAAAACATTTTTCATATATTTACAGCAGAACTTATTGCTATTTTGATGGGTTTGAATTTTCTGCTTGATTTTCCTTTTAGTCTAGTTCAGGTATTATTTTTGGTTGATTCTAAATCTGTTTTAGACGCGCTACAGTCTTGTAATCTAAAAGTAAGAGGTGATATTATTGCAGAAATTTGTCATACAATCCATTATTTGTCACTGCGCGGAACTAGTATCTCATTCTCTTGGGTCCCATCACATTGTAATATTTTTGGTAATGAATGGGCGGACAGAACAGCTAAAAAGGGTGCAATGAACATTAAAAATTCTGTATGTGTTAAAATTCCTTTATCGTTTATCTGAAAGTTATTCCTTAATAACGAAAACTTGTTGGAATCATGTGAAGGAACTATTACGAGGTTCATTTGTAAATTTCACTGAAAAGAGGAATATTTTCAAAGT
>CM031607.1:33261255-33266255 GCA_018398815.1 Conus ventricosus | reverse complement strand
TACGGCTCCTTCTTCGTTGCTTCACTCACACAGACATTCATTTGCCATTGCACGAACCTGATTCCCAATGTCCAGTTTGGGCAACTGTTATCTCTCATCCACGCAGTGAGTTTGTCTTTCATCACTCCATTTGCCCGTTCCACAGATCCCTGTGACTGAGGGTGACGTGGTCTTCCGTTCACGAGGACAAGCTCGGGGAACATAAAAGTCAGTTCTGTGATGATTTTCGCCGTAAATTCTCTGCCATTGTCCGATTGCAGAATCGTTGGTGCCCCGAAATCAAGGAAAACCATTAACAGTTCTCTAGCAACTTCCACAGCGCATTTCGACGTCAGAGGACGGAGAATGTGAAATTTGGATAGGTGTTCCTGGTAATGAAGGATCCATTTAAACGCACCGTCCTTCATGCTCTGCATGTCAACGAGGTCTATCTGACCTCGCTGTTTCAAATTCGACACAAGCACAGGACGAACCACAGTTTCCTTAGCAGTCTCTTTTCTTTTCCTTTTTTCCAGGCATCTCTCGCATTTCTCGATGTGCTTTTTTACAGCCGCCATGGGAATGTTATCATAAGTGTCCTTGATTCGTTGGAGAGTTTTCTTCTCACCGACGTGCCCTGAAAAAGAAGATAACTCCGTGTGAATAAAACACACAGGACATAGTAATGAAATGAGAGAGAAAGAGAGAGAGAGAGAGAGAGAGAGAGAGAGAGAGAGAGAGAGACAGACAGACAGACAGTCAGACAGACAGACAGACAGACAGACAGTCAGACTCTGACATACAAAGACAGGTAAGATGATAACTCTGTAAAGAAAACAGAAAAACACGGACAAACAGACAGATAGAAAGAGAGAGAGAGAGAGAGAGAGAGAGAGAGAGAGAGAGAGAGAGGAGAGAGAGAAGAGAGAGAGAGAGAGAGAGAGAGAGAGAGAGAGAGAGAGGGGGGGGGGGTAGAGTAGGGGGTGGAAGGGGGGTGTCTGACATAGTGGCAATGAAAGATTGTACTTGCCCAACGACAGGTGGACAGCGCCGATGATTTCTTTTGCTTTCTGCTCTGTCACCATGTACTTTCCGTTTTTTCTTCTGGTATCTCGACCTCAGCCAGAGTGCTATTTCAAACGTGGAGAGAACATGGTATTCCTCTCTTGTCTTTGGTGTTTTAGAGTGGTCACTTTTCAAAATGTCTACCACTTTCCGCTCATATTGTTCCGTCCACAACGTAGACGCAGCCATTTCTGTCTTTGCAACAGCAAATCCCAAATGACAGGGAAGTGTCACAACTGAGCTAGCAGGTCTACGGCTACCTGAAACAAACTCAGAGTGAAAAACAAACACATATACTTGTGAGCAGTAAAATGAAGCAAACTCAGCAAAGGCTGTTCTCTCTATACCAGTAACGCAATAAACGGATCACATAGCCACAGTGACACAGTGAAGCAAATTCACCCCTTACTTACTTACTTACTTACTTAATCCTCTTCGCTCCATCGGGAGCATAGGGCCTTCACTGCAGATTTCCAGCGTGTGCGGTCTTGGGCTGCCCGCTTTGCCTCACCCCAGGACAGCTTGATGGAACTCAGCTCGCTGTTCAGCGTCCTACGCCAAGTTGTCACTGGGCGGCCTCGCTTTCTCTTTCCTTGCGGGTTCCAATCCAGTGCCTGCCGTGCGATGTTGTCCGGGCCTCGGCGTAGGATGTGTCCGATCCACTTCCACTTTCGGATTCTGATGGTGTCTCCGATTGGTCTCTGATCTGTCTGGCGCCATAGCTCCTCATTTGCAATTCTGTCAGGCCACCTGATGCGGAGGATCCGCCGCAGGCATGTGTTGATGAAGACCTGCAACTTGCGCTCCAGCCCTTTGGTGAGTCTCCAGGTCTCCGAGCCATACAGCAGCACAGGTCTTACATTGGTGTTAAACAGTCTCAGTTTGGTGTGAAGACGGACGTTTGCGCTCCTCCAGATGGGCTTGAGGGTGGTGAAAGCAAATCTTGCCTTGGTTATTCTGGCCCAGATGTCATCATCAGTACCTCCTGTCTTGTTGACAATGCTTCCTTACAGTACAGGAAACACTTTGACCGGTAGTCAGGCAGTCAATGCCGTGTGTGCGTGTGCGTGTGCGTGCGTGTGCGTGTGTGTGCGCGCGCGCGCGCGCGTGCGTGCGTGCGTGCGCGCACGCGTGCGTGTGCGCGCGCGCGCGCGTGTGTGTGTGTGTGTGCGCGCGCGCGCGCGCGCGCGCGTGTGTGTGTGTGTGTATGTGTGTGCGCGCGCGCGCGCGCGCGCGTGTGTGTGTGCGTGTGCTTGCGTCACCACAGCGGACAACCACTAGTCTGTACACTCTATACTTCCTTGGTGTCTTCCTTGCCTATTTCATGAAATCGGCAAAATGCATCATGAGAGTTTAACTGAGAATTTGCATTTTGCCGAGTTCATGTAATCGGCAGTTACGTTTTGCCTAGTTCATGAAATAGGCAGGTGTTTTGCCGATTTCATGAACTAGGCATTTCGCTTGCCTAGTTCATGAAATCGGCAAAACTCTGCCTATTACATGAACTCGGCAATTACACGATTTAGGCGCAACACATGCATGCACACTTGCACGCATGTGTGCGAGTGTGTGTGTGTGGTGTGTGTGTGACAGACTCACACTTTGTGACGAGAAGCTTTTATGGTGAAAAAAAAAAAAAAAAAAAAAAAAAAAAAACCACCACAACATGGAAATAGCATTACGTTCTGACATACAGACAAATCGCGTTCACGCACGCACATCATGATCACATACTGGCCAACATGTGGTGCCCGTCATTGTCCTTTCACGTGTACATGCAGTCAGGCACATGATAGGCAATGTGCATTTGTTGACTGTCATTGTAGTGCATCTCACCTGAGTATTGTTTATAGTCATTGTAGTGCATCTCACCTGAGTATTGTTTATAGTCATTGCAGTGCACCTCACTTGGGTATTGTTTATACAATTTTGGAGCTGGTATAGCATGAGACAGCTGAACTATTGATTTGAGTGTGTGTGTGTGTGTGTGTGTGTGTGTGTGTGTGGTGCGTGCGTGCGTGCGTGCGTGCGTGCGTGCGTGCGTGCGTGCGTGCGTGCGTGCGTGCGTGCGTGCGTGCGTGCGTGTGTGTGTGTGTGTGCGGTGTGTGTGTGTGTGTGTGTGTGTCAATATGCACCCTTGTTTGTAGGGGCATGATACTTATTCTAATATTCATCTTCTTATTGGTTTCATTTATGCTTTCTTCAGCCTTTTCTGTATTTGTAAGCGCTTAGGGCTTTTGATTTTAGACTAAGCGCCATAGACAATCATTATTATTACCATTGGTAGCGCTTAGGGCTTATGATTTTAGAGTAAGCGCCATAGACAATCATAATAATTACCATTTTTTTCATATTATTATTTTTATCATTATTCTTATTATTTTCGTTTTAGAAGCTCGCACTTGCTGCCGCTGTCCAGAAAAGGAGTTTAATCGTTGACTCCATCGCATGATGAGCACTTTCTGTCTTCTCTCTGAGTATTCGTATATTGTCCTGTTTCTGTCTGTAGGTATGGAATAACAATGCAAAGACTGCTGACTTTCCGTCTTTTTTTTTTTTTAAACAATGTGTGGTTCTACTCCATAGTTTCTAGTAATTCTGGGGTAAAAATGTAGCCTTGAAGGGCTGTTTTGTTGTTGTGGTGGTAAAAATGTAGCCTTGAAGAGCTGTTTTGTTGTTGTTGTTGTTGTTGTTGTTGTTGTTGTTGTTGTTGTTGTTGTTGTTGACAGAAATTGTTTTCATGTTTAAATTCCAATTGCTTTCTCGTGGCATATTTCGGTCACATAATACCAAAGGTTGAGTTTCAAAGTAAGTTTAAGTAACGCCACCGGTTAACATGGGCAAACAAATTACTAGACGAAACACGATGCGTTTTGATCTCTTAGGTCTTTTTCTTCTTCTTCAGGCATGGGAAACAACATTCAGAAAAACGAAAACGAAGAACGAGCTATCACTTATTTTCTCGAATTCGGCGCAAAATGGGTGTTGAAATATGGGTTGATCGTTTTATCAGATATGATTCATTCTTATTTTGTTGAACAATTAATAAGTAGTGGGGGAAAACAAGTAAAGGTTAACAATTCTTCCATCATTATAATAATGACTTGGCAAAGATTTGAAATTTGATTAAAAAAAATATATATATATATATTATAATGTGAAAACCCTTCACTAGCTGCATGAGGGAACCATCACAATCCCTCTTGAAGGCAGATTTATAGGTTATTGCCTGCTCCTAGGCCTTTCGTCCGCTGGATCGGACTCATCAGGGAGACACGGCTGATTGTGTCTGTGGTCTTGGTGTCAAATAGAGACACACCATTTTGTGTGCCAAACATTGTGGGCAAAACGAAGCCATGGATTAATGGATGTATTCATAGTTTGAAGCATGCCATCATCTATCTGTTTTAGGTAGAGTGTACCGTCAGCATTCATCATGTGTAACCAGAAGCTCAGTCACCGACATATTATCTGTAAGCTGTGACGGACGTGTTTGTGTCCTCATTGCTATTTTGAAGTATGATTGGTGTGTGTGTGTGTGTGTGTGCGTGCGTGCGTGCGTGCGTGCGTGCGTGCGTGCGTGCGTGTGTGTGGTGTGTGTGTGTGTGTGTGTGTGTGTGTGTGTGTGTGTGTGTGTGTGTGGAACATGTTGCACACGATATATTGCTTTATACGGCATTACTCATTTTTGTTGTACTAAAAAATATAAAAAAATAAAATAAAATAAAAAAAAAACAAAAAACAAAATACTGGTCATGCGCACCGAGAAAAAATTAACGTATCAACAGATGAGAATATAATTATTGAAGTTTGGATGAAGCGGTGAGAATATAATCAGTGAAGTTGGGATTAAGCGGTGAGAATATAATTAGTGAAGTTTGGATGAAGCGGTGCGAAACAGTTGGCTGGTCTTCCTGGGTATCGGATCTGGGTTTGGCGGTGGATGACACGTCATC
>CM031607.1:33231255-33251255 GCA_018398815.1 Conus ventricosus | reverse complement strand
CACACACACACACACACGCACGCACGCACGCACGCACGCACGCACACACACACACACACACACACACACACACACACACACACGCCAACTCACCAAGGACAAATGCCGGCACAGAGCACAAGGAACAAACAAGAAGACAAACCCAATGAACGATGTTCCATGCTCGCCCATATAACCGATACCTGACATATGTACACCGCATTAACACAATGAACGATGTTCCATGCTCGCCCATATAACCGATACCTGACATATGTACACCGCATTAACACAATGAACGATGTTCCATGCTCGCCCATATAACCGATACCTGACATATGTACACCGCATTAACACAATGAACGATGTTCCTTGCTCGCCCATATAACCGATACCTGACATATGTACACCGCATTAACACAATGAACGATGTTCCTTGCTCGCCCATATAACCGATACCTGACATATGTACACCGCATTAACGGCTGGAGAAAGGAACAAACACAAACTGATATTCAGTCAAGACTGGCACAGTCTTTTGGATCTTGTATTTAATCGAATGATACACATAAACGAACTCAAAACATGTATTTGACCTGCAAACTGAAAACAGGTAACTGTAGTTGCAGTGGAGAGACAGGTTTTATCTCCCCTTCTTTATTTCAGCGTGGTGGCCTTATATTGAAATATGTCCATTATATGACCCTCTACCCGGTGCCTCAATGATCATTATATATATATACGCATATTATGTTGTTGGTGTTCGGCTGGCTGGTCGGCTGTTATTATTGTTGTGTGTCTTGTTAGCTTTGTTTGTTTTGTTTTGATGTGAGGTTTGCTTACTGTACACACACACACACACACACACACACACACACACACACACACACACACACACACACACACACGTATATATATATATATATATATATATATATATATATATATATATATATATATATATATATATATATTATATATATATACGTCCCTTTTGTAAAGTAGCAAGAGCAGCCGGTCTTTTCGTGAGAGAGAAATTGTCTAAGCTCGTGGAGTTTCCATCCCTCCTTCCCCCCCCCCCCCCCCCCCCCACACACACACACACACCCCACCGCCGCCCTTAGTTTTACAACCTTGTCATTCGAGCATTGCATCATGTATTCAGAAAGAAGAGATATCAAAAGGTACAAACTGTACGATACTGCCCTGATAAAGAGCTTCATGCTATCTTGTATTGTTTCTATTACCTGCTACCTGGGGAAATTGTTGTGTGTTGTGTGTGTGTGTGTGTGTGTGTGTGTGTGTGTGTGTGTGTGTGTGTGTGTGTGTGTGTGTGTTGTTTGTGACGTCAGAGAAGACTTGTCAAAAAGTCACTTGTCTGTCCTGTATTTCAAAACAACGTGGTCTTTCACTCCGTTCTTGCGTGTTGTGGTATTCTGGCATATTTTCCAATAGGGCTTCAGTCTATTTGAATGCAGAGTACGAAAGTCTTTATCGTTTGTATATATGGTCCTGGCCATGTTTGTAACAATGAAGAACATGCCTTACTATCTACCAAATAACGCACGACGACACCATTGCACAGGTGATGCTAGATAGGCATTGGGGGATGAGATCAACGAATTGAGGGAACACGTAAGGACCTGTTAGGCATCAGTTAAAGCTAGGCTGTCGGCTCCCACCCAGCATTATCTTTATTTTTATCTTTCTTTTATTTTACTTAAATTTTATTTCAGTTTCTCTTTGTGCTGCCCCATTCCCTTTTGATTATTTGAAGACTAAACCAGCGCGTAAACAAACCGAAGGAACTTTGTATCTAATTTCAAGACAACATCAGAAAAATATTCTCTATAACAAACAAGAAAACCGTCAAGCATCTGACATCTTTTTTCTTTTCTATTTCATTTCTTTTTTGGTCTCATCATATTTTGAAAACCCCGGTGTCCAAATTCTTGTTCGGTGGGTCAAGCGTATGGTGCTCTGAGAATGTTGCAATTTCTGTGTACAATTTGTGTGTGTGTGTGTGCATGGGAACAAAAATATAATGTCTGAAGAAGATTCGAAACGATTCTATCGTTGACCTTTCGCCTTTTAAAGCTGCAATGAAGATTTAGTGTATTTCAAACGAAAAGAACATGAATTTGAAACAAAATTATTTCAACTTCGTCTGTTTGTTGTTTTTTTCGTCTTTTTTTTTAACATGTAAAAGAATAACAAAAATTTGTTTATGGACCCTGGTTTGTCGAGGTTTTTTTTAATTTTTTATTTTTTAAAATTTTTATTATTTTTTTTGCTGTCCCAACCACTGCGCCACCTCAGAGGCAGTGCACCCACGCCGCTCATTCCGACACCCCGTCCACAGCCATAGCCCGGTCGGCCCCACCGCAGCCCCGGCACCGGCAATCCACAGGGAGCAGTCAATGTCAAGTCGTCAAGAGGCAACCACCGGAGGAGACACTGCACTGCTGCCGAGTCATTTCGGTGGTGTTCCGTGACGCCTGTTCTGATCTAACATACGCAGGACACCACCTGCTAAGCCCCCTACTGACGACAATAATTGCCTTAGTCGCGGACCCGGCGTGAGTGAGCTCTCCCTCCGGAGGGCGCCACCACGTCCGTCCAACGACAGCCCCCATGGACTCGCCGATACCGGTGACCCCGACGGAACCAAACCAAGGCCACAGACGCGGAGAGGACACCGAAACTGAGGTCACCATGAGAGCAGGGCATGAAGGGCCACAGAACCCAAGACTATTTTTTATGCTGATCGATGAGAATGAGGATGATTAAGATGATGCTACGGATCTCCATTACGGTCTGAGACTACAAGACAGGGCTGTACTCTACGCTTTCTTTCATAATATATCCCGGCGTCAACCAGGCCCGAGAGATACAGGCACCTGCAGTGTTGGTCAGGAACTTTGAGCAACACTCTCAGAAAACTCTCATGTAAAAGAATAATAAAAATTCGTTTAAGGACCCTGGTTTGTCGAGTGTTGTAAACTTCTTTGTCATTGGGCTACCCAGCAAACCGTGCCCCGCACACCGATCTCCGTGTCGCTGTTTTCAAATGTGTTTTTATGACGGAGGAGAGTGGTGCGGATTGGGGGGGGGGGGGGGGGGGGTGAGGGGGGGTGAGGGGGGGAACGCTACGATTGCTATCGAAGCTACAGTGTGGCAGTGTAGTGAGAGACGCTTGTGGATACGGTTCGGCTATTTTCCTATCTGCCACGGGGTTTGAAGGCCACAGTAAACCCAGGTAAGGAATGGTTACTTTTACTGGGGCACTTCGTAATTCAAGGTGTTGGCATAGATGGTTTTGACATTCTTTGCGTGACGGCTTCGGCCATATCCACATTTACCTACACCCTCCCCCCCCCCCCCCCCACCCTTTGTGCTTTTCTGCGTGAGGGATTGGGAAAGCAACTTTCTCGCAAAGGAGCGTATGCTGGGTACATGCAGTTTAGAGGAAGTTGCTTTCCTGTACTTTTAAGCTGAGACGTACACGTGGGAAATGTGAATTTTGCCATCTTTTGATTATCTGTTTGGTGACTTTTCGAAAGTCATTTACAATTTTGACCACCTCTCGCTGAATGACATTGAATTTTTAGGATATTGAGATATACATATTATTATGGAAAGGAAACAATAAGGAGAGAGAAAAAGAGACCTCTCCCATGGTATATAAGCGTTTCTGAAGGTTTTCTTTTCAATGAAAAAGAAAAGAAAAAAAAAGAAAAAGAAAGAAAGAGCTATGGTGATCCGAAGTTCTCAATACTGTGGAGGCCATTTTGAAAAAAATCAAGTTTAAAGTTTTAGAACTGTGGTATGATATGAAGTGACAGAAAGGGTGCGTAAAGAAGGCAATGTTCGGAAATCTGCAAGGAAGTAACCTGCGTTAGCACAGAGCTCGCCTTCAGCTCTGTTACAGGACAGATGAATCTGGTAGAGGCACGCCCAAAGCAGTCTTACCCCCATCCGTCAGCTTAACAATTCAATCAGAGAGAGAAAATACCAAAGCATGTACGTGGAATGGTGCGCCCATAAGGCAAACTGTTGATATTATTGTTATTAATATTATCATCATTAATATTGTTATTATCATCATCATCATCATCATCATCATCATCATCACTATCATCATCATCATCATCATCATCACTATCATCATCATCATCATTATTATTATTATTATTATTATTATTATTATTATTATTATTATTATTATCATCATCATCATCATCATCATCATCATTATTGTGAATACTTACATAGCGCCTATCCTCGGCTAGAGACCAAGCTCTAAGCGCTTTACAATCCACACTCGTTTACACAACGGGCTGCCTGCCTGGGTAGTGCCGACTGAACAGCTGCCAGCTGCCGCTTCATTCAGTCGTTTCCCGTGTCATCCAGTCAATATCGTTCAATATCGTTCACTCAGTTTCCTTCCTTCATTCATTCTGTCCATTTCTCACGCTGGGTGCATGCTATGTGTAACGTGCCATTCATACCAACGGCCAAACAGGCCTTCTCTTCCAGAAGTTGGTGATGGGATTTTACATGTGTGCAAGACATTATGCAAGATGCGTGGGTTCACACACGGAACCGCGGTTTATAGTCTCATTCGAAGGACTGTATGGGAAATGGAGTCAGAACTAATGTTAACTCCGAGGGGAAAATCTTCCTGTACCGAAACGACCCGGCGGAGATTCGAACCCGCAACTTCAGGATCACCAAGAGTACCAGTCCAGTGCTCTACCACTGAGCTATTCCGGCCCCCGATATCCCGATCGTTATCTTCGTGTGCGCTTCAAAATCAAGTATTTGACCCCCTAAAGTTATTCACTTGATCCATAAACTGAGAAAAGGGAACTCTAGTTGCAATGGAAGGACAGGCGTTATCTTCTGATTGCTTTCTGGAACAAGTCTGTTATCAAATTTGATCACAATCGTGGTTCAGTTTAACCTGAACACGGTGAAACATCTAAAGCCTCGTTGTTTTTGCTTCGAGGCTGGTGAAGAAAATTCATTTTACTCTTGATTGACTCCCCGTCAGCGTATGTTGTCTGCAGGGCACAGTGGTCTGACCTATCCATCATTTTGTTCGAGGTGATCACAGTCGTGCGAACACCCTTTGCAAAAAAAAAAAAAACGTTCTTTAAAAGCAACACATATCCAGTGTCTGAATACACTAAACGGGAGAGAAAGTTTCTTAGTTCTCTAAAGTCAATGCGTTTGTAGAATGAAAAACAAAATGGCGAAAGTAAAAAGATTGGTAATTGAAAGCCTGTGGATGTTCGCCTTTGTTTCCGGACCTGTTGATCCCAGATCGAACCAGCTGTTAGGTGGGGAACAGTGACTTGGACCTGGTGGGGGCGTTTGTGCTGTATCTGCTGTGGGCGCACAAGGGGTTGGTGAGGATTGGGTCAGGTGCGAACGCGCAAGGGTTTGGTCAGGGTTGAATCTGGTGTGGGCGTACAATGAGTTGGTCAGGGTTGGATCTGGTGTGGACGTCCAATGGGTTGGTCAGGGTTGGATCTGGTGTGGGCGTACAATGGGTTGGTCAGGGTTGGATCTGGTGTGGACGTACAATGGGTTGGTCAGGGTTGGATCTAGTGTGGACGTACAACAGATTGGTCAGGGTTGGATCTGGTGTTGACGTACAACAGATTGGTCAGGGTTGGATCTAGTGTGGACGTACAACAGATTGGTCAGGGTTGGATCTGGTGTTGACGTACAACAAATTGGTCAGGGTTGGATCTGGTGTGGGCGTACAACAAATTGGTCAGGGTTGGATCTGGTGTGGACGTACAATGGGTTGGTCAGGGTTAGATCTGGTGTGGACGTACAACGGATTGTCAGGGTTGGATCTGGTGTGGACGTACAACGGATTGGTCAGGGTTGATCTGGTGTGGACGTACAACGGATTGGTCAGGGTTGGATCTGGTGTGGACGTACAACGGATTGGTCAGGGTTGGATCTGGTGTGGACGTACAACGGATTGGTAGGGTTGGATCTGGTGTGGACGTACAACGGATTGGTCAGGGTTAGATTTGGTGTGGACGTTCAAAGGATTGTCAGGGTTGGATCTGGTGTGGACGTACAACGGGTTGGTCATGGTTGGATCTGGTGTGGGCGTACAACAGATTGGTCAGGGTTGAATCTGGTGTCGGCGTACAACGGATTGTCAGGGTTGGATCTGGTGTGGTCATACAACGGATTGGCAGGGTTGGATCTGATGTGGTCGTACAACGGATTGTCAGGGTTGGATCTGGTGTGGTCGTACAACGGGTTGGTCAGGGTTGGATCTGGTGTGGGTACAACGGATTGGTCAGGGTTAGATCTGGTGTGGCATACAACGGATTGTCAGGGATGGATCTGGTGTGGTCGTACAATGGGTTGGTCAGGGTTGGATCTGGTGTGGACGTACAATGGGTTGGTCAGGTTTGGATCTGGTGTGGGCGTACAACGGATTGTCAGGGTTGGATCTGTTGTGGGCGTACAACAGATTGTCAGGGATGGATCTGGTGTGGACGTACAATGGGTTGGTCAGGTTTGGATCTGGTGTGGGCGTACAATGGGTTGGTCAGGGTTAGATCTGGTGTGGGCGTACAATGGGTTGGTCTGGGTTAGATCTGGTGTGGGCGTACAACGGATTGGTCTTGGTTGGATCTGGTGTGGGCGTACAACGGATTGGTCAGGGTTGGATCTGGTGTGGACGTACAATGGATTGGTCAGGGTTAGATCTGGTGTGGGCGTACAATGGGTTGGTAAGGGTTGAATCTGGTGTGGACGTACAACAGATTGGTCAGGGTTGAAACTGGTGTGGACGTACAATGGATTGGTCAGGGTTAGATCTGGTGTGGGCGTACAATGGGTTGGTCAGGGTTAGATCTGGTGTGGACGTACAAAGGGTTGTCAGGGTTGGATCTGGTGTGGACGTACAATGGGTTGTCAGGGTTGGATCTGGTGTGGGCGTACAATGGGTTGTCAGGGTTGGATCTGGTGTGGGCGTACAATGGGTTGGTCAGGGTTGGATCTGGTGTGGACGTACAAAGGGTTGTCAGGGTTGGATCTGGTGTGGACGTACAAAGGGTTGTCAGGGTTAGAACTGGTGTGGGCATACAAAGAGTTGTCAGGGTTGGATCTGGTGTGGACGTACAATGGGTTGGTCAGGGTTGGATCTGGTGTGGACGTACAAAGGGTTGTCAGGGTTAGATCTGGTGTGGTCGTACAAAGGGTTCTCAGGGTTGGATCTGGTGTGGGCGTACAATGGGTTGTCAGGGTTGGATCTGGTGTGGGCGTACAATGGGTTGTCAGGGTTGGATCTGGTGTGGACGTACAAAGGGTTGTCAGGGTTGGATCTGGTGTGGTCGTACAAAGGGTTGTCAGGGTTAGAACTGGTGTGGGCATACAAGGAGTTGTCAGGGTTGGATCTGGTGTGGGCGTACAAAGGGTTGTCAGGGTTGGATCTGGTGTGGACGTACAAAGGGTTGTCAGGGTTGGATCTGGTGTGGTCGTACAAAGGGTTGTCAGGGTTAGATCTGGTGTGGTCGTACAAAGGGTTGTCAGGGTTAGAACTGGTGTGGACGTACAAAGGGTTGTCAGGGTTGGATCTGGTGTGGACGTACAAAGGGTTGTCAGGGTTAGATCTGGTGTGGGCGTACATTGGGTTGTCAGGGTTAGATCTGGTGTGGGCGTACAATGGGTTGTCAGGGTTAGATCTGGTGTGGGCGTACAATGGGTTGTCAGGGTTAGATCTGGTGTGGGCGTACAATGGGTTGTCAGGGTTGGATCTGGTGTGGACGTACAAAGGGTTGTCAGGGTTGGATCTGGTGTGGGCGTACAATGGGTTGGTCAGGGTTGGATCTGGTGTGGGCGTACAATGGGTTGGTCAGGGTTAGATCTGGTGTGGGCTCACAACGGCTTGGTCAGCCGACTTCTGTCTGTGTTTGACGTTGAGGGGGAGGAAGCTAACGGTTCAAGTTCTACATCCTGTCAGCTGGCTGGTGCTGAAGACCATTTTACAGCAGCAACCTAACAGAAGTGACTACATTATTAATGCTGTGAAACTGTCAAAGCTTGGGACTTAGTATTTTGACTTTTCTCTTTCCTTAACTTTGACATTTAGAGGGGCTCGCCGTCCAATGGTGAGGGCGTTTGCCTGCAAACCGGACTGTCATGAGTTTGAAACACCCAAGGGGTCTGGTCTTTACAGCTTTAAAAGAAAAAATATATCTCTCAGTCCACTCAGTTGAAAGCGGATACCTGATTCAGGTCAGGGAAAGTTGAAGCGGCGGAAGGCGAGGGATGGGCTGTGCTTTCTGTCATGCCGTGCCCTGTCATGGAGAACCTCTAACATTTTACTACCCTTAAGGTGTTGGAATTTAAACTTTTTTTTTTCTTATTTGACCTTGGCGAGATGCGGCCGGAAAAAGCGAAACCAGCGTATACATTCAGTGTTTTTGATTAGTACCACTTTGAACACTTCTGTAAACACCCCATGCTGAGTGTCGACACTAGACTGATCTCAATCGTAGTTCAGTTTAACCCAAACACGGTGAAACATCTCCAAGTGGTGAAATAATTGCACTGGGAGGGAATGTTACTTGCTACACCCGTGTTGCGGTAACACTATGTTGAAAGAGATGCTTGTATGAACCGCTGGCTGTTCATCTGTGTCGATATAGTAGCTAGCTGTTTGGGGAAAGTAACTATTTCTTTGTGAGTGATTGGTTGAACACTCGAGTTTATGTGGTAGCGCTAATGAGACCTGTTGTTAAACAACATTTTAAAAGTATTTAAACGACTCCGCCGAGCAGTTCTGTTTCTTCAACTCGCGGGACCAGGAGGTGTTTGTTTAGGCAACGAACAACAGCTTTGTCCGAAATCGCTGAAGCATAGCTCACCGTCTTTTGGTTGCCAAACTGTCATGAATGAATAACAGCTTTTTTTCAAATAGCAGATAATGATAAACAAGGTCTCCTACCCGTTCCGGTTTCCGGCGAAACGTGTATCGACAAGGCCAGGCTTTGCTTGACTCAACAGTAGCAAGAAGGACGATGCGAGTGTGGAGTAAACTCCCCTGGATGATGGGACAATGAGAGGAGTGGTAGGCTACAATGTTGTGTGACCGTGAGATGGATAGATGAATAGATAGAGACAGAGACGGAATAAACAGATCGATGAATTTTTAAACAGAAGAACTGACCACTCTACAGACACCTTTTGACATCCCTCGTTTACTTAAACAGATGATCAAACACACACTCAGAGATTTCTCTACACATTCAATACTCTTTAAATAATCATTGCATATAGTTCTTCAGCTCTTATTTCCTAACAGCGTGTTCCTCTCGCTTTACCTGTCTACCCATCACTGGCTGCTTTTGGGGGTGGTGGTGTTGGATTCTCTGTTTCAACTCCTGGTAATGAAAATACCACACAATTATAGACTGTGGTGTATGTGATTCCAAGGGAGCACTTTCACCAGTAGCCATGTCTCACTGACACATCTGCATCACCGGTAGGAAGGCCTCTGAGCAGACGATGCGAATGGTCCTGTTTTGGGGTTGGACTACGATGGTCCCCATTTGCTGCTAGTGAAGAGTTTATAATCGAACGCCCTAATACCCTGTTTTCTTTCTTTCACACACCCCCTCCCCTTCTTCCCCTTCTCCCCCCCCCCCCTCCCCACCTTTTTTGTTAAAATCTTTGCCAAGTCATCTTTCTAATGACAGAGGGAATATTAGCAAGTACTTTTTTTTTCAAAGTACATATTTATCACACACGCACACACACACACACACACACACACACACACACACACACACACAAGCACACACACACACGAATGACACGTTTTGGGAAAACAACATTTATCAATAATTCGCCATTGGTCTTATTTAAAAACAACGTTTTCCTATTCTTAACTTGCGCGAATATCTCACTCCTCTCAGCAGGATGGTCAACACACTAACATACCGCAAAGTTACCAGCCGCCGTGGCAAAGTGGTTAGCGTCGCGGACTCCCGGCTGGGAGGTCGTGGGTTAGAATCCCATCAGAAGTCATATGGTTTTTCTGCCCCGACCGGCTCCTACCCAGAGTTGAGTTTGCTGCGGACTCAGCTGGGAAGACTGGGACCACACAGTCGTGTTTCATCCACTTAATGGATGCGTTTCTGAGAGTGTTGCTCAAATTTCCTGACCAACACTGCAGGTGCCTGTATATCTCGGGCCTGGTTGACGCCGGGATATATTATTAAAGGAAGCGTAGAGTACAGCCCTGTCATGTAGTCTCAGACCGAAATGGAAATCCATAGCATCATCTTAATCATCCTCATTCTCATTGATCAGCATTTAAAAAAAAAAAATGTCTCAAATTTTGTGGCCGTTCATGCGGATATGCCCTGCTCTCATGGTGACCTCAATTTCGATGTCCTCTCCACGTCTGTGGCCTTGGTTTGGTTCCGTCGGGGTCACCGGTATCGGCGAGTCCATGGGGACTTTCGTTTGACGGACGTGGTGGCGCCCTCCGGAGGGAGAGCTCACTCACGCCGGCTCCGCGACTAAGCAATTATTGTCGTCAGTAGGGGGCTTAGTAGGTGGTGACCTGCGTATGTTAGATCAGAACAGGCGTCACTGAACACCACCGAAGTGACTCGGCAGCAGTGCAGTGTCTCCTCCGGTGGGTTGCCTCTCAACGACTTGACATTGACTGCTCCCTGTGGATTGCTAGTGCCGGGGCTGCGGCGGGGCCGACCAGGCTGTGGCTGTGGACGGGGTGTCGGAATGAGCGGCGTGAGTGCTGCCTCTGAGGTGACGCAGAGGTTGGGACAGCAAAAAAAAAAAAAAAAAAAAAAACATACCGCAAAGTTTGTGCCCGGACACAATTTGTTTTCCCCAAACACTCATTAACACAGGTCTGTTCACCAGTTCACGAAAGGCCCAGTTCGCCTTCTAAAGTTGAATTATTGCTCTTTCCACGGTCCCCGCCACAGACCAACTCATCCGTTACCATGTTACAGGCCTTGAAGAGAACGTCAGTCGGGAAGCAGTGGCTGAGCTGACTCCATTGATATGTTAAACAGTTCTTTTCCACCGCGCGAGACTTAGAAGGTGTTCATTCAGGCGACGTACAACAGCCCGGCCCCGAAATCACTGAAGTGTGGCTGACCGTCTTTGGCTGCGACATTGTCGTGACAATGACATTGACAATAACAGCTTTTTCAAACTGCGGAGACTGATAAACAAGCCCCCTACCCTTCAAGGTTTCCCGGGTAACGCGTATCGGCCAGGCAAGGTTGCGCTGACTCAACAGTAACAAGAACTAAACGTCGATGCAAACGAGTATAGAGAGTAAACTCCCCTGGATGATGGGAGAGCAAGCGTAAATGTAGGCTGTAATCTTTTGTGACCATGATCTGCCTATCTATCTATCTATCTATCTATCTATCTATCTATCTATCTATCTATCTATCTATCCATCCATCCACAGCCCTGATGTGGCCCTCTGCGGTCGTCTGGGCTATAAGCAACATTATCTTATCTTATCCATCCATCCATCCATCCATCCATCCATCCATCCATCTATCTATCTATCTATCTATCTATCTATCTATCTATCTATCTATCTATCTATCTATCTATCTAACTCTCTCTCTATCTATCTATCTATCTATCTATCTATCTATCTATCTATCTGTCTGTCTGTCTACCTATCTATCTGTTACAGACTTGTCAAGTTTCTAATACAAGTGACTTTTTTTTAAAATCATAGTTTGTCTTTAAGATCTGTTAACTTCTGTCTGTTAAACTCTGATACATACAATTCTTCTTCTATTTTTTCTTTTTATGATGATGATGATCATGTTGATCATTTTCATCATCACTTAGTATCATCATCATCATTGTCATCATCATCATCACCATCTTCATCATTTTAATAATTATTACTATCACTGTTGTTATAAGTATTATTATCATCATCATCATCATTATTATTATTGCTGTTGTTTGTTGTTGTTGTTAATACTGTAATTATTATTACTTACATGGCAACATTATTCGCGCGTAATTCCCATTTATAAATTTCATTGATGGTAGATAAACTCAAGATATAAATGACATGAGGGAAGTTTGCACAAAACAGAAGAGCAAAAGAAACTGATCAGGCTAAGTGGGACCTGACAATAAACACGATTATACGACTCTTGAAGAAAAAAAAGTGAACAGAATCCTAGGTGACGTAAAATGGGATGCACAACAAGATGCACGTGCACATATCTACACGAATACGTTTTATTTTCGATCGCATTAAAGAAAACTCTTGATGGAAAAGTGATAGATATGCTACCAAATGGTGATGTTTATCCAGATGATAATTCAGTCCCCCCCCCACCTCTACCTCTCTCTCTGTCTCTGTCTCTCTCTCTCTCTCTCTCTCTCTCTCTCTCTCCTCTCTCTCTCTCTCTCTCTTTCTCTCCCTTCCTCTATCTCTTCTGCCTTTAAAGTTAACAACAACATAACTTATTTTCTAATGCAGTTTTCTGGTTTTTGTCAAAGCGTTTGACACAAACAGCTAAAATCTTTCCTCCAAAAAAGCTGATTAAGTAAGTTTTAAACTCAGACCCTTCAAAAGAGTATACCCTGTTTTCTTAGTAACAGAAGGCAGGTGGGATCTCCAGATTCTCCATTATCAGTCCTCATGACTGTAAAAGGTGGAGTCCTCCAGGGATCTATTCTTTGTCCTAGGTGCTTTTAAATTTCCATAAATAATCCACGCCTTCACTTGACATCTCCATGTAAACTCTTTGTTGATGATACATTCTGAGCGATGTATTTTGCAGATTGCTGTAAAATAATACTGAAAAAAACTTATCAAGCGGGCATTGTCCGAACCTCATAAATCTGATTTCATGTTAGTCACAAGAGGACAGATCTACTAACATTTAAAGCAGTTTATCATCACCCAAATGTTGTAATAAATCTCTAGATGATGTTGATTTTTGCTAGTTACCCTTTTCAGGTCTTACCCTTGGTATGTTTTTTTTAGTCCAAACACGTTTCTGTACTTTGCAGAGAAAAATCCCCTAAATATCCCAGGTTGATAGAATAAACTAGGTTTTAGATCAGCACACTCAATTTCTTTTTTTTTTGTGTGCATGAATTAAAATAGAATAGATTATGTGTCAAAATGCTGGAACGTGACAAGCAACAATTTCCTGAACCCCCATCGAAGCTTATAGAGGAAATCTCACTATGCCTATCATGTATAGTTTTCTTCTCTTCTTCCTCATAATCACAAGCATCTGGACTTTCTCTCTTTTACCCTCAGGCGTTGTGCCATTAAAACTGTACACTGTCACTATGTTCAGAATCACGAATAAATTGAGAGCGTCTTATTTCTGCAGAAGACTCTCAGAAAATAACGTTCGTAGCAAGGATATCCCTTTACCCATTCACCCTGACTGTGGCAGTAAATTATGAACGAGATGTAACAAGGCCATAATCCCAAACCCAGCTTATGATCTCTCAATAAATGGACCAAAGAAAAGTAATATGAAGTAATTGTCTCCCCTTGATGGATCTCTTTACATTGTGTGTATATTTGCCATTGGGATGAGAGGAAGATGCAAGGCGAGAACTGAGTGAGTGAGAGAGAGAGAGAGAGAGAGAGAGAGAGAGAGAGAGAGAGTGTGTGAGAGAGAGAGAGAGTGTGTGTGTGAGAGAGAGAGAGAAAGAGAGAGAGAGAGTGAGAAAGAGAGAGAGAAAGAAAGAAAGAAGAGAGAGAGAGAGAGAGAGAGAGAGAGAGAGAGAGAGAGAGAGAGAGAGGGGGAGAGAAAGAGGAAGAGGAGGAGGAGGAGGAGGAGGAGAAAAAAGAAGTTGGAGAGAATGGTTAGCACATAGTTCCAGATTAACAGAACTGATTCTTGGTGATGACGACACTACTCAGCAAAGAGAGATTAACAGCATTGTGAACCATGATAATGAAAATTATCTTTAACGAAATGTTGGCAGTATGGGGGAACTTATAACTGAGTTCAGAAAAAACGAAACATGAAATGGTTGAAGAGATGGACATATAAAATATTATTGTGTGATAATTGACAGCAAGAAATCTTTACTGAAAACTGTGGTGCGTTTTCTAAAAAAAAAAAAAAATAAATAAATTTTAAAGAAAGATGACAGGAGAATGTACTCTATGAGGACAATGAAGTCTTTTACGAGTAATGAGGACAACAAAGTCTTTACAAATAATGAGGACAACGAAGTCATTCACGAGTAATGGTGCAAACAGATGCTCCAAATGTTTGACACATCAATTTTGTCTGCACCCGTTTCTAACTTTGGTGCTGCGTTTTGGGTGGCAAGTTGACCAGACAGGACAGAGACGAGTGGTAAAGTGTCATCCAGAAAGCTGGTGGGGTGGTCGTGGGCAGCAGACGAGACACCTTCAGCGAAATGGACAGTAGGACACTGACCGACAGATTCGTGTACATTTTGACGGACCAAAGACACATGTCGCACGCTTCAACGAGGCATAAGCCCTCATATAGGCCCTTTACGGTCGGCTGAACCACAAGCAGACCCCCTCTCTCTTCTCTCTCATCTCTCTCTCCTCTCTCTGCTCTCTCTCTGTCTCTCTTCTTCTCTCTCTCTCTCTCTGTCTGTCTCTGTCTGTCTGCTTCTCTCTCTCTCTCTCTCTCTCTCTCTCTCTCTCTCTCTCTCTCTGTCTGTCTGTCTCTGTCTGTCTTCTGTCTGTCTCTCTCTCTCTCTTCTCTCTCTCTCTCTCTCTCGTCTGTCTGTCTGTCTCTCTCTCTGTCTCTCTCTCTCTCTCTGTCTTCTGTCTGTCTGTCTCTCTCTCTCTCTCTCTCTCTCTGTCTCGTCTTCTGTCTCTCTCTCTCTCTCTCTCTCTCTCTCTCTCTCTCTCTCTCTCTCTCTCTCTCTCTCTCTCTCTCTCTCTCCTCTCTCTCTCTCTCCCTCCCTCCCCCACTGCACGAGGCCATGTGCAAGACAGAAGTAGCTGGCGCACAGCTCAGCATGCAAGAACATCTCGCTATATGAATTCGAATATTCATTCCCTCAACCATTCACGCTTTAAATCATGATGTGAGATAACGGGCGAGGGGAGGGAGGAGGCGGGAGTGGGGTGGGTTGGTGGGGGCGGAGCGGAGCGGCGGGGCGGGCGGGGGTGGGGGGGTGGGGGGGCGCGGGGAGGATTGGGGGCTTCTCACACCGCCAGGGCTATGGCATTGTCCTCCCTGTAGCTTTCTTTATCACCAAGTCTCGTTTCTATATGTGGTTTCCCCACCACTGCGTGCCTCCAGACGTTTCGTGCGTTTCAATTCAGCGAGTAAGCCGGTAAGAGTGGGCGACTGTGTGGTTCAGTGTATGGCTCTTCACCGTGAACCGTGATAGAGGAGAAGGTTATCTACCCCTGATCACACACGACATTTAGGTTGCACGCTAGTTCCTGAGGGAGTTATCTACTCCTGTTGGAACACAACATTTAGGTTGCGAACTAGTTCCTGAAGGTTATCTACTCCTGATCGAACACAGCATTTAGGTTGCAAACTAGTTCGTGAGGGGTATCTACTCCTGATCGAACACAACATTTAGGTTGCGAACTAGTTCCTGAGGGGTTATCTACTCCTGCTGGAGCACAACATTTAGGTTGCAAACTAGTTCCTGAGGTTTATCTACTCCTGATCGAACACAACTTTTAAGTTGCACACTAGTTCCTGAAGGTTATCTACTCTTGATCAAACACAACATTTGGGTTGCACACTAGTTCCTGAGGGTTATCTACTCCTGCTGGAATACAACATTTAGGTTGCACACTAGTTCCTGAAGGTTATCTACTCCTGATCGAATACAACATTTAGGTTGCACACTAGTTCTTAAGGGGTTATCTACTCCTAACCAAACTCGAGATTCATGTTGAAAACTATTTCCTGGGGGTTATCTACTCCTGATCAAACACAACATTTAGGTTGCCAACTAGTTCCTGAGGATCATCTACTCCTGACCAAACACGAGATTTAGGTTGCAAAGTAGTTCCGGTTTTCATCATCCCACATAACAAGAGTTATCTACTCCTGATCAAACATGAGATTTAGGCTGCAAACTAGTTCCGGTTTTTGTTTGTTTGTTTGTTTGTCATGCCACATACAGAGACTTATCTGCTCCTGGTCACAGAGGAGATTGTTTATCATTCCACATACAGAGACTTATCTGCTCCTGGTCACAGAGGAGATTTAGGCTACGAATTAGGGCAGTTTTCATCATCCTGCTGTTCACAAAATGAGTTAGCGAAAGGATAGGACCCTGGAACCAGTCGAGGGACTGAGCTGTGTTTCCCTTCACGGAATATCGGCGAACCAAATACTCAGAGGAGTACGAGAGTGACCAACTCGGCATGTGTAGAAAGAATGATTTATTTCACACAGTTGTGTTACAAAAAATAAAAGTAAGAATATATGAAGAACAAGAAGAAGAAGAAGAAGAAGAAGAAGAAGAAGAACAACAACAACAACAACAAAACATCAATGCACTTGTTTACAAATCACGCTCTGATTGACTGATTTTATGACATTACGAGGGCAATTTCTGCTGACAGAGTATCAGCTCCTTTCATTCATTAGAGTTTTCACACACACACACACACACACACACACACACACACACACACACACACACACACACACACACACACACACACACACACACACACGTGCGCGCTCACGTACACACACACACACACACGTGCGCGCTCACGTACACACACACACAAGCGCGCGAGCGCACACACATACACACACACACGTGTTGATTCCAAATCTGTTCTTCAAGCAATGGAATCTATTGCTGCTACCAATCGCGCCGAGATAATCACCGAACTAAAAATTCTGATCCATTTCCTTACATCTAGAGGGATAACAGTGGACTTTTGCTGGATTCCGTCACACTGTGGGATTGTAGGAAATGAATGGGCAGACAGAACTGCCCGTATGGGATCCAAAAACTCTGAAAATTCTGTCCATATCAAAATACCTTTGAGTCTTCACGAAGCCTATGGACTCTTAAAAAGAGACTCTTTTGAGTCTTTTCATAACCTGTACAAAGATTCAGTACTCTTTAAAATACATGCACAAGATTCTCCACTGAGTTGCTGTTCAAGAATTCAAAACTTTACTCGTCCATCTAACGCGTCCATTCAAATTCGTAAACTGTATACAAAGACGTATGTGCATGTACACAAATTTCGGAAACTGGAATCTCTCTTTTACAGGCTTAAAGTTAACGCTCTTCGTACAAAACTTCACACAAATTTACAATGCGCTTGTGGAGCAGTCGACAGTTTCAATACTCTGCATTTTCTTTGTAATTGTTCCTATTTTAACTCATCTCTCTCCAACTTCCGACAAAAAGATTCCCTGTGCATTTTCCAGAATCTTCATGCCTTTTTTACATTTGTAAATTCGTTGATGTTAAGCCCAGTTGGCTCGTTTGTGTAAATATTTTCAGTTTTTTTTTTTTTTTTTTTTTTTTTGCTTTGTAATCTGTCTAAATTGTTACATTTAGAACATCTTTTTCATTTCAGTTGTCAAAGTCGCATACGCACACGCACACGCACACGCACACACACACACACACACCACACACACACACACACACACATACACACACACACGTAGGCCTATAATAGCATGTTGCATACACTATTTCCATTTTTCTCATCCACTCATTTCTGCATTATTTTGTCTAATATCACTTAAAGTGAACAGACGTTAAATTGAAGAACTAACTAACTAACTAACACACACACACACACACACACACACACACACACACACACACACACACACACACACACACACACAAACACACACACACACACACACACACACACACACACATACACACACACACACACACACACACACACACACACACTCACACACACACACACACACACACACACACACACACACACACACACACACACACACACACACACACCAAAACACACTCGCACATTCAGTTGAAATGCACACAACGGACAGCAAATTTGATTATCGTTATTCATATTTCTTGTAACATTGTAAACCACCTATTTGCACACTGGTATATATAATTAATGCACATTAATTTTGTTCTGAAAAATTACGTGTGTGTTGTGTTGTGCTGTGTGTGTGTGTGTGTGTGTGTGTGTGTGTGTGTGTGTGTGTGTGTGTGTGTGTGTGTGTGTGTGTGTGTATGCGCGCGCGCGCGCACGCGCACGCGCACGCGTGTGTTGTGTGTGAGCGTGCGCGCGCGCCTGCGTTTGTATGTGTGTGCGTGAGTGTGTGTGTGTGTGTGTGTGTGTGTGTGTGTGTGTGTGTGTGTGTGTGTGTGTGTGTGTGTGTGAATCTTACATGTATAAACACAGCAGATTCTCTAGTCTAACACCGCACAGTTTCCAGACAGCTTCCATGGATATAAAGGCATAACCGCTACTCATAGCAACTGGTTAGCAAAAAAATGCGCTCATATACAACTGTGACATACAATACATTTCTTTCATGTCATATACTTCTTTGATCCCACACTCACGGTAAAATGTTTAAGATATATGCGTGTGTGTGTGTGTGTGTGTGTGCGTGCGTGCGTGCGTGCGTGCGTGCGTGCGTGTGTGTGTGTGTGTGTGTGACAGCAATTTTAAACGATTCTGTTGTGAATTGCTAGTTTTACGTCCGTGTTGCAGTGTCACCTGTTTGGGGAAAAGAACATTTTGTGAACGACTGATTGCATGACAAGAGGCAATGCAGTGGCTGTACTGACAACTGGTCAACACTAACCGACTGGACATTGCATTAGGCTTTGTGGTTGTTACGTCAAGTGTCGTGAGAGATTTCATTTTGTCTGTTTTACCTTCATCAGCTGTGTTAATGATTGAAAACGAGTTTCGTGTCAAATGAATTGTGGGTATCTAACAGTCTGCTCTCAACTGAAACCAGAAATTTAAATTTTCAGATCAGTAAAATATCTAGCTTTCTTTTTTTTCCTTTTTTTTTTGGGGGGGGGGGGGGGGGGGGTGAGGGCAGCAATGATTATCTCAAGAACAGTTATAGTTCTTATGAATATTGTCGGTTAAAAACGATGTTTATTTTGGGCTCGAAGTACAGACTTAGTTAAAAAGAAGTTTTGTGGTTTAGGATGAAAAGCGATTGTCAGAAAATTATAGAAACGGAGAAAGAACTTTTGAAGTTAGCTAATGACTTATTTTTGTATGCGGTACACAATGTTCTATGTCATTTTAGTCGAGAGGAGAAGAACTGTTATTAGATATCTGTCCAAATCCGTGTTTCTGTGTTAGAGGAGCCTGTGATCAAAATTCAAGCAAACCACGCGTGACGCAAGCAATATGATTTAAAAAAATGTAAAAATTAAAGTATTGTAAGATATTAGTATCATAATGAATCGGTTAATGTTTAAATCATGTAACCACACGAACTCTCTCTCTCTCTCTCTCTCTCTCTCTCTCTCTCTCTCTCCTCTCTCTCTCTCTCTCTCTCTCTCTCACGCACGCACGCACGCACGCACGCACGCACGCACGCACGCACACACACACACACACACACACACACTCTCTCTCTCTCTCTCTCTCTCTCTCTCACACACACACACACACACACACACACACACACACACACACACACACACACACACACACACACACACACACACACATTGTTCGAAGCATAGTTATATCCAATAGCAAAATCCAACAGTAGAGTAGAAAGAAACTCGTGGAGAGCGTGGTAGCAGAGAGTCCTTAGAAGGGAAGCCCCCTTCAAGCAAGTGTTTCGGCCCTTATCTCCTGACACTCTAGAGGGGCTGGACCACACCCGGTTCATGACTCCGGATGTCCCCCTGCTGCCCCTCCCCCTCCCCCTTCCTTCCCTGCAACTGAGAGCTGTTTCATGAGGCTGTATGCAGACGTTCCTACAACCCCCCTAGCTCCAATTTCTGCAGTG
>CM031607.1:33221255-33226255 GCA_018398815.1 Conus ventricosus | reverse complement strand
TGTGCCATTTATTGGTAACTACAGTCAGAAATGTTTCAGGTTGTAAAATACTTTTAAACGAATGGAACCAGGAATACTTCATATCATCTTCCATCTTGGAATGCCAATTTTGTTTATAACATGCGATGTGACGGTCTTTAAATTCCAACATAAATGCTCTTTTATCGCCAACCCCTGACTAAGCCATACCACACCAAATCCGTTTACTGTCAAAACCCGTTTTATAGTAGCAACCCAGTTCTGCTTTCCTAACTCAAATTGCCGCAGTAACATTTCGTATGCTTGTCTACATAATCTGCTTGTAGGTAGTTGGGTAAGTTTTAACCAATATTTAACGCATTTCCCAAAAGATCGAATGAAAAGAGGATATCTTCCAGAATCGCCATATGCCATTGTATTTGATGAATGCAATGGAATATTTAGAAACCGTTTAATCGCAAAAGTATGTACTTTTTCCATTTGCAAATTTTCTTCAAGTCCCCATATTTCTGCTGCATATGTTAACATTGGTTCTATTTGTGTATCAAATAATTTCCAAAATAAAGAGGGATCAATTGCATTTATTTTTTTCATTGCTCTTAGAATTTCTATTACTCCTTTCTTCCCTTTCTTAAACGTTTCAGACCATCCGGAATGTAAACTTAACCTCGTTGTAAAGATCATTCCGAGGTATTTGTATGCATTGGTTACCTTTACCTCAGCATTAGAGTAATACCATTTTTCTCTCTGAGACAAGTAACCACCCATGCGAAAAATTATTATATTTGTTTTATCTAAATTAACAGTTAATTGTAATCTATCTGCCTCACACTTCAACACATCAAGCTGACTCTGTAGACCAACAGCAGTGCTTGAAACTAAAATTACATCGTCAGCAAATAGCAACATAAATAATTCAACAGCTCCAGGGATCATCTGTACACCATGTCTACCTTTTCTGGACATTTCAAGGGCTAATCATTTATAAAAATGCAAACAGCTGTGGACTCAAAAGGCAGCCTTGTTTTACGCCGCGTGGACATAAAAATAAATCCGAATAAGCATTCTTTTCACGCACACAAGCAATGACCGATTCGTATATCCCACAAAGCGCCAGGTACAATTTACCATTGACACCAGTTTTTCTCAGGACATGCCATAACATATTTCTATTTATAGAGTCAAAACGCCTTTTTTAAGTCCACAAAAGCGACATTTTAGTTTAGTGTTCTTCATGAGAAACTTTTGTACTAATGCATACAAAGTGAAAATATGGTCAATAGTGCTGTATCCTGCTCGAAAACCTGCCTGTTCTTCAACTATCTTCTCCTCTCTCTGTGCCCAATTAGTTAATCTTTTGTTCAAATATAAGTGTACACTTTACTAACTACACTTGTAAGAGCTACGCCTCTGTAATTATCTGGACTATTTGCATCCCCCTTTTTATAGATCGGTACAATAATTGATTTCGACCATCCCTTGGGAATGTCCCATTGTCAAATAATGTGTTTAATAACGAAACCAAAAAGTTTAGGACGGAATCATTTGCTGTTCTTAACATCTCACTAATTATTTTATCTGATCCAGCACTTTTTCCTTTTTTAGATGCCCAATACTTGATTTCACTTCTTCTAATGTGATAGGATCATTAAATAAAGGTTCACCCAACGTTTCTTCGACTTCAACGTCTTCGGTATATGCAATGTCGTGTTCATTCTCAAATAAGTTGAATACACTACAAAAATGGTCGTGCCACTGTTGTGAAGTTATTTCATTATAGATAACAGCCTTTCTATTAATTGACCTGATTGTCGTCCAAAACAACTTGGATCATTTATCGACTCTTTTAACTTTTGCATTTTTGTTTCGTCAAATGCCCTCTTCTTTCCTTTTCTCAGTTCAATGTATTGTTTCCTCTCTTCAGTATAAATGTTCTTCTTCTCAATTTTTCCTTTGACTGTTCTAGCTCTCTGAAATTGTTGTAACAGTCTTCTGACAAATTTTTCTTCTTTTCACATTCATCATCAAAACATTCGTTCGCTGTTCTTTTCTTCCTACTTACCATCCTAATCTTTACACGCAGCAGCTCCATATAAAGCATTCGAAAAATGTTCAACACACTCATTCACATCATTAACTAAAATATCCGTGGCTGTGGCATACTCTCTTTAATTCGTCAGAATTTAATCGTCTTTAAACATCTGTATTTTTTTCATCTGACCATATCACTCGCTCTTCACTGGTGATGGATATAGCTGGCATGTCTTTTCTGACTGGACATTGTTTCCATGTAAGCTGCACTGGTAAATGCCATGAAAAAAGATTATCATTCACTTTTAAATTGCAATCAGAAGCTATTTCTCTCGACACCAAAAAATAATCAATAACACTACAACCATGTGGAGATACAAAAGTAAATTCTCCTTCTGCATCAGTGCTACATGAACCATTTACAATCGAAAGATTAAACAGAAAACAGAAATCCAACAACGACTGTCCAAAATTGTTCACAATTACATCCTTGGAATAACGCTTTATGTAACAATCTTCCTCATCATCATCTGCACACTGTACATAATTGAACATCTGCTCCTCTGTAGGTTGTTCACTACCTGTCCTAGCGTTGATGTCTCCACACATTACGAAGTAAACATTTTCATAATTGATAGTTTGCAATACATTTTCTTCAAGAATCAGAATCCATCTTTCAGTTCCTTGTTGTTGTAAAGTGGTCCTCCTTCTGGGACCACATAACACGCAATAAGAATAACATCTTTATTAACACCAAAAACGCATTTATTTATCCGGACAACAACCACATTCTCACAACTAAATTCAATTTCTTTCACAAAGTCAGCAAACTGTTTTCTGATAAGTAATAAAACACCTCCAGAATTTCTACCGTGGGATGACAATTTTTTGGCAGGGGAGCTAAATTTTTATATACTCATTAAAGACGCCACTAAAGTCAAAAGAGGCATCAATGAAAGTTTCTGTTAAAACATATAATGTCGAAATCTGAAACAAAATTTACAAAAGAAATGTCAGCAAGTTTTTTATACAGATTTTCAACATTATAATTCAGAAATTTGAGTTCAGACGTTTGATGACCTGGCCTGTCCTATCTACATGTGTTTGTGCTGGAGCGCAAGGCGCGACCACACGTTGTTGGGGCAGGTGATTTATTCAAACAACTAGGCCGCCCGCTGAGGTAAGTATGCATCCCCGCTTGTTGTTTGTCTCTACTTGCCGACTTTGCACGACCGTTTGCACGTGGCCCAACGCTTGTCGTCCCCCACGCACATTTCTGTCAAGTTGGGGTGCAGCTGTACTGGCACTCACTCCGTCACGCTGGCGTGTTGCACGGGCTCTAAAACTGGAGTTCTCATCAGGGGTCTGGGTTTGCGGGGATTTTGCGGTCATTACCTGTGGGCTGGTCACATGGCGGGGAAACCCCCTAGTGACGTGACCACTGGCAATGGGTGGGAATTCCTGGGTGGGGAAGGGGGAGGGGTGACTGTGATCTGAGTCCCGGTGGGTGGGGTAGGGATTATTCTTCCTGGTGCTGTCACCTGTTCCTGCAGTCACCTCCGCATAACTTTTGTCCGCATTCCTACGCGGCCCAACTGTCAGTTTCCCCTTAACAAAAAAAAGCTGCTTTGCCTTCTCTTTTTGCGGTGGCTATTATGTCCATTTGTCTGTGGGTCAGATCATTTGCTATCCTTATTCCCCTTCCTCTCTAACTTTCCCCTCAACTCTCTGTCTTGATCAACATCATTTTATCTTTCCACCGTTTAAACTTGATGATCATCGTTTTTGGTTCTCCTGTCTTCTCTCTTCCCACTCTATGTGCCTGAACTATGTCCTCTTCTATCCACTCCCTGGTCCCATCTACCCGTTCAATGCCTCACACACTGCCTTGGCACATGCATCATAGTCCTCTCTTTCGCCATGCACAAGCGGGGCAACACCAAACATACGGAGGTTATCTCGACGTGAGAATTCCTCCAATCTGTCAACCTCATCATGCATTCTATTCATTTCTCCTTTCAGCCCATCCACAACAGCACACGTTCGAGCACATTCTTCTTTTACCGTCCATAACATCTGCATACAAATCACTCAGATCAGAAGAAATATCATCAAATCTGCCATGCAGTCTAGTGTTCTCACTTTCTAGTTATCACAACGTTCATTAATTGCTTCACATTTTTCTGATACTTTTCTTAAATCATTCTTAATGTCACTCAGTTCATCTCTAATGGCCTTGTTCTGTTCTGCTTGCTCCTTCCTCTGTTGACTTAATTGTCTGTTTTGTTCATCAAACTGTGATTGAAGCTGTTGAGACTGAAGTTGGATAGCTGCTAGAATTTCTGACACTGCCCCTGAAGTAAGCTGCCTGTCTCCTTCAACTGTCAACAAGTCCGACCCAGTTTTCTCGCTCTTTTCCGTGCGTTCCACGTGCTGCCCGTCCACTGGCCCTGGGTTGACCTCGACGTCGTTACTCAGCAAGATTCGCCATGCGAGAACACAGCGTTGACAGCACACATGGAAAAGACGATCGGCACGTGCATGTAAACTGTACACAGTGTGTCACTGTCACTGTTCAATCCAATACGCACATTCCCCCCACATGGCATTGTCCCTTTGATTATTCTGTAATCCTGGCTGGCAGGAAGGATGGAAAAATTGTACACACCACTGTGTTTGACACCAAACTGTAAATAAAGTTTGCTCCAAAAACAAAGAGCACACATGCTATAAGAATGTCGGTCAGTGTCACATCCACTTCACCATCGCCCACCTGTGTTGTCCCATGTTTGAACCTGAACACACCTCGATTGGAGGATTGAAAGAGGCCAATACGGGCCCTCCACGCATTCAGTTCGATCATAATCCAGCGCTTCTCGTACAGAAACACAATATTTGTTCACAACAGCACGATAATTTACATTAGCTTCAAGAACAACTCCGCCAAATTCACTTTAACTTGGGGAGACTCATTCGGCAGCTGCTGTCAA
>CM031607.1:33208755-33216255 GCA_018398815.1 Conus ventricosus | reverse complement strand
AGTGATAACCGGTAAACATTGTCGTTTACCTAAGAGCTCAAAGACCGAAAAAGACACACACCTTTGATTGAATATGGCAGACAGAAACTGACGTCAATGGAGAAAGTGATCCATTAGATCATTTCGTTCGTGCTCCTTGCTGGTGACGGGATGTCGTGGATTCTTTTGTTTTTCCTTTTATTTTTTTTCTCGCATTTTCCCCAATTCCTTTCATTTCTTTCCTTTCCCTTTTCGTTCTTTCTTGCTTTTTTTTTCTCTCCCTTTTTGTTTCTTTATCAACTTCATTCCCATGCAAACCTGTATGTTCTGTTACCATTCCCATGCAAACCTGTATGTTCTGTTACCATTCCCCATGCAAACCTGTATGTTCTGTTACCATTCCCCATGCAAACCTGTATGTTCTGTTACCATTCCCCATGCAAACCTGTATGTTCTGTTACCATTCCCCATGCAAACCTGTATGTTCTGTTACCATTCCCATGCAAACCTGTATGTTCTGTTACCATTCCCCATGCAAACCTGTATGTTCTGTTACCATTCCCCAGGCAAACCTGTATGTTCTGTTACCATTCCCCATGCAAACCTGTATGTTCTGTTACCATTCCCCATGCAAACCTGTATGTTCTGTTACCATTCCCCATGCAAACCTGTATGTTCTGTTACCATTCCCCATGCAAACCTGTATGTTCTGTTACAATTCCCCATGCAAACCTGTATGTTCTGTTACCATTCCCCATGCAAACCTGTATGTTCTGTTACCATTCCCCATGCAAACCTGTATGTTCTGTTACCATTCCCCATGCAAACCTGTATGTTCTGTTACCATTCCCTATGCAAACCTGTATGTTCTGTTACCGTTCCCCATGCAAACCTGTATGTTCTGTTACCGTTCCCCATGCAAACCTGTATGTTCTGTTACCGTTCCCCATGCAAACCTGTATGTTCTGTTACCATTCCCCATGCAAACCTGTATGTTCTGTTACCATTCCCATGCAAACCTGTATGTTCTGTTACCATTCCCCATGGCAAACCTGTATGTTCTGTTACCGTTCCCCAGGCAAACCTGTATGTTCTGTTACCGTTCCCCATGCAAACCTGTATGTTCTGTTACCATTCCCATGCAAACCTGTATGTTCTGTTACCATTCCCATGCAAACCTGTATGTTCTGTTACCATTCCCCATGCAAACCTGTATGTTCTGTTACCATTCCCCAGGCAAACCTGTATGTTCTGTTACCATTCCCATGCAAACCTGTATGTTCTGTTACCATTCCCCATGCAAACCTGTATGTTCTGTTACCATTCCCCATGCAAACCTGTATGTTCTGTTACCATTCCCCATGCAAACCTGTATGTTCTGTTACCATTCCCATGCAAAACCTGTATGTTCTGTTACCATTCCCCATGCAAACCTGTATGTTCTGTTACCATTCCCCATGCAAACCTGTATGTTCTGTTACCATTCCCCATGCAAACTGTATGTTCTGTTACCATTCCCATGCAAACCTGTATGTTCTGTTACCATTCCCCATGCAAACCTGTATGTTCTGTTACCATTCCCCATGCAAACCTGTATGTTCTGTTACCATTCCCCATGCAAACCTGTATGTTCTGTTACCATTCCCCATGCAAACCTGTATGTTCTGTTACCATTCCCCATGCAAACCTGTATGTTCTGTTACCACTCCCCATGCAAACCTGTATGTTCTGTTACCATTCCCATGCAAACCTGTATGTTCTGTTACCATTCCCATGCAAACCTGTATGTTCTGTTACCATTCCCCATGCAAACCTGTATGTTCTGTTACCATTCCCCATGCAAACCTGTATGTTCTGTTCATGTTACCATTCCCCATGCAAACCTGTATGTTCTGTTACCATTCCCCATGCAAACCTGTATGTTCTGTTACCATTCCCATGCAAACCTGTATGTTCTGTTACCATTCCCCATGCAAACCTGTATGTTCTGTTACCATTCCCCATGCAACCTGTATGTTCTGTTACCATTCCCCATGCAAACCTGTATGTTCTGTTACCATTCCCCATGCAAACCTGTATGTTCTGTTACCATTCCCCATGCAAACCTGTATGTTCTGTTACCATTCCCCATGCAAACTGTATGTTCTGTTACCATTCCCCATGCAAACCTGTATGTTCTGTGTACCATTCCCCATGCAAACTGTATGTTCTGTTACCATTCCCCATGCAAACCTGTATGTTCTGTTACCATTCCCCATGCAAACCTGTATGTTCTGTTACCATTCCCCATGCAAACCTGTATGTTCTGTTACCATTCCCCATGCAAACCTGTATGTTCTGTTACCATTCCCCATGCAAAACCTGTATGTTCTGTTACCATTCCCATGCAAACCTGTATGTTCTGTTACCATTCCCCATGCAAACCTGTATGTTTGTTACCATTCCCCATGCAAACTGTATGTTCTGTTACCATTCCCCATGCAAACCTGTATGTTCTGTTACCATTCCCCATGCAAACCTGTATGTTCTGTTACCATTCCCATGCAAACCTGTATGTTCTGTTTACCATTCCCATGCAAACCTGTATGTTCTGTTACCATTCCCCATGCAAACCTGTATGTTCTGTTACCATTCCCATGCAAACTGTATGTTCTGTTACCATTCCCCATGCAAACCTGTATGTTCTGTTACCATTCCCCATGCAAACCTGTATGTTCTGTTACCATTCCCCATGCAAACCTGTATGTTCTGTTACCATTCCCCATGCAAACCTGTATGTTCTGTTACCATTCCCCATGCAAAACCTGTATGTTCTGTTACCATTCCCCATGCAAACCTGTATGTTCTGTTACCATTCCCATGCAACTGTATGTTCTGTTACCATTCCCATGCAAACCTGTATGTTCTGTTACCATTCCCCATGCAAACCTGTATGTTCTGTTACCATTCCCCATGCAAACCTGTATGTTCTGTTACCATTCCCCATGCAAACCTGTATGTTCTGTTTACCATTCCCCATGCAAACTGTATGTTCTGTTACCATTCCCATGCTAACCTGTATGTTCTGTTACCATTCCCCATGCAAACCTGTATGTTCTGTTACCATTCCCCATGCAAAACCTGTATGTTCTGTTAACTTCCCCATGCAAACCTGTATGTTCTGTTACCTTTCCCATGCAAACCTGTATGTTCTGTTACCATTCCCCATGCAAACCTGTATGTGCTGTTACATTCACCATGCAAACCTGTATGTTCTGTTACCATTCCCCATGCAAACCTGTATGTTCTGTTACATTCACCATGCAAACCTGTATGTTCTGTTACCATTCCCATGCAAACCTGTATTGTTCTGTTACATTCACCATGCAAACCTGTATGTTCTGTTACCATTCCCCATGCAAACCTGTATGTTCTGTTACCATTCCCCATGCAAACCTGTATGTTCTGTTACCATTCCCCATGCAACCTGTATGTTCTGTTACCATTCCCCATGCAAACCTGTATGTTCTGTTACCATTCCCCATGCAAACCTGTATGTTCTGTTACCATTCCCCATGCAAACCTGTATGTTCTGTTACCATTCCCCATGCAAACCTGTATGTTCTGTTACCATTCCCCATGCAAACCTGTATGTTCTGTTACCATTCCCCATGCAAACTGTATGTTCTGTTACCATTCCCATGCAAACCTGTATGTTCTGTTACCATTCCCCATGCAAACCTGTATGTTCTGTTACCATTCCCCATGCAAACCTGTATGTTCTGTTACCATTCCCCATGCAAACCTGTATGTTCTGTTACCATTCCCCATGCAAACCTGTATGTTCTGTTACCATTCCCCATGCAAACCTGTATGTCTGTTACCATTCCCCATGCAAACCTGTATGTTCTGTTACCATTCCCCATGCAAACCTGTATGTTCTGTTACCATTCCCCATGCAAACCTGTATGTTCTGTTACCATTCCCATGCAAACCTGTATGTTCTGTTACCATTCTCCCATGCAAACCTGTATGTTCTGTTACCATTCCCATGCAAACCTGTATGTTCTGTTACCATTCCCCATGCAAACCTGTATGTTCTGTTACCATTCCCCATGCAAACCTGTATGTTCTGTTACCATTCACCATGCAAACCTGTATGTTCTGTTACCATTCACATGCAAACTGTATGTTCTGTTACCATTCACCATGCAAACCTGTATGTTCTGTTACCGACGGACATTTTCATGTGAACTTTAATACAATTTAGTGTTTAATGTGCTAGTGTTTGGTATGCTGACACATTTATTTCTTTGTTACAACAAAGAAAACGAAAATGAAAGAGAGAGAGAGAGAGAGGAGAGATGAGAGAGAGAGAGAGAGGAGAGAGAGAGAGGAGAGAGATGAGAGAGAGAGAGAGAGAGAAGAAAAGAAGAACAGAAGAACAAGAAGAAGAAAGAAGAGGAAGAAGGAGGAGAAGAAGAAGAAGAAGAAGAAAAAGAAGAAGAAGAAGAAGAAGATGATGATGATGATGATGATGATGATGATTGATGATGATGAGTGATGATGAAGAAGAGAAGAAGAAGAAGAAGAAGAGAGAAAGGAAGAAAGAAAGGACGGAAGACAGAAACAAAAGTAAGCTTTCGCAGCTAGTAAAAGCTAACGAATGAAGGAATATAAATGCACAGTGGTGGTCGCAAATATGAAGCAGGATCGTGGATTCTACTACCAGTGTGCGTCACTGATGTTATTTTGTTTGTTTGTTTGTTTGTTTGTCTTACGGTTTTATTGAAGAAGGCTCCGTCTATTTCTTTTTTTTACGGTTCCGTTTCCCAATTGTATGCAATAATCCCCGCTCTTTTGCTGTTTACAAAGCGTGTAATTTTTTACACTCTCAGCTGAAAGGATGACATGTGACACAAATAGAACGTGTTCTCCTTCTGTACCATGTTGTACCATTCTTCTCGTTTTGTTGTTTAGACATTGTTTTTCTTCATTTTTGTTTTCTTGTTTCATTTGATTATTTTCATGTTTAAGAGAATGAGGATGAAGAAGAAGATGATGCTAGGGAGTTCCATTTCGGTCTGAGACTGTATGACAGACAGGGTTGTACTCTGCGCCTGCTTTTGTGTTATATTCCAGCATTAACCAGGCCCGAGAGATGCAGACACCTGCGGTGTTGTTCAGAAAAAAGAATTGAGCAATTCTGTCAGAGACGCATCCCTTAATTGGATGAAACTCGACTGTGTGGCTCCAGTCTTCCCAACTGAGCCAATTAGCACTCTCAAGACTGGGAAGAAGCTGGTCTGGGCTGAGATGTTCTTCGAATAAAAAAACCCACGACCTCCCAGCCAAGAATCCAGGATACTAACCACTGCGCCACGGCGGCTTGTATTACTATACTACTACTACTACTACTACTACTACTACTACTATACTACTACTACTACTACTACTACTACTACTACACCACCACCACCACACAACAACAACACACACCAACACAACTGCTAACACCACAGCACCACCACCACCACCACCAACAACAACAACGACACTACTACTACTACTACACCATCACCACCACCACCACCAATAACGACACTACTATTACTACTACCACCATCACCACCACTACCACCACCACCACCACCACCACCACTACTACTACTACTACTACTACTACTACTACTACTATCACCACACCACCACCACCAACAACAACGACACTACTATTACTACTATCACCATCACCACCACTACCACCATCACCACCACCACTACTACTACTATCACCACACCACCACCACCACCTCACTACTACTGCTATTGTTGCTGCTGCTGCTGCTGCTCATCCTACTATCTCTACTACTACCTCTTTTACCACTGCTACTGCTGCTGCTGCTGCTGCTCCTCCTCCTCCTCTCCTCCTCCTACTACTACTACTACTACTACTACTACTACTACTACTACTACTCTACTACTACTACTACAACCACCACCACCAACGCCACCACCAACACTATCAGTGCTACTATGATTATTGATTTTTAGTTTTTACACCTTCAAGATCAACGTTTTTAGCATCGTGGAGAAGAAATTTGTTTCCATTTTCGTGCCAAGAGCGTTGGGTTTTTTTGGGGTGTGTTTTGTATTCATCATCGTCAGCAGCAGTAGCAGCAGCAGCAGCAGCAGCAGCAGCAGCAGCAGCAGCAGCAGCTTTACCTATCATCGTCGTCGTCGTCTCGTCGTCATAATCATCGTCATCGTCATCATCATCATCATCATCATCATCATCATCATCATCATCATCATCATCATCGTCTTCGTTGTCGTCGTCTCATCATCATCATCATCATCATCATCATCATCATCATCATCATCATCTCATCCTTTTCATCATCATCATCATCATCATCATCTCATCATCATCATCATTCATCATCATCATCATTATCATCCTTTTCATCATCATCATCATCATCATCATCATCATCATCATCATCATCATCATCATATCATTCATCATCATCATCATCATCATCATCATCATCATCATCATCATCCTTTTCATCATCATCATCATCATCATCATCATCATCATCATCATCATCATCATCATCATCCCTTTTCATCATCATCATCACCACCACCACCACCATCATCATCATCATCATCATCATCCTTTTCATCATCATCATCATCATCATCATCCTTTTCATCATCATCATCACCACCACCACCATCATCATCATCATCCTTTTCATCATCCTCATCATTGTCATCACAAGTACTAATATTGACAGTGAAGTCATAATCCTCTGTTCTCATCACACCAAATTCAGGTGTGCCATTCCCGGCTACGCCGACGACCGTTACCACGTCACAAACACATCTCACCTCCTCGCCCTCAATGCCTCTATTCCCAAGGATGAAGACGGCGAATGGTCAAAGTGTAACGTGTACAGTGACGTCAGTCCTAACGTCACCTTGCTGAACCAAAGTGACGTCACCACAGGACCGAGAAGGGGAGGCAATTCGTCCGCCGCCAGCACCTCAACATGTGACCGATGGGTGTATGACCGTTCGATGTTTGAAACCACAATCCCTCAGGAAGTGAGTCTGGCCGCTGGCTAATGGTGTGGATTGATTGGATTGATCTGATCTGATGGATGGATGGATGGATGGATGGATGGATGGATGGATGGATGGATGGATGGATTGGATGATAGGTTGGTTGGCTGGCTGATCGATTGGTTAATTGAATTGATCAATTCGCATGTGCGGCCTGCCGCTTGTCGTTTGAGTTGATTGATTCACTAATTGATGCTTGGCTGATTGATTGATTGATTGATTGATTGATTGATTGATTAATTGATTGATTGATACCGTGACTGATAATTGATTGATTGAGTCGTTTAGTCGTTATTTGATTTACTGATTGACTGATGTTGGCTGATTTGTCGATTGATTTAATCGATCACTTGACGAGTGCGGCCTGCCGCACGTCGTGTGAGTCGATTGACTTATTAACTGATGATT
>CM031607.1:33201634-33207755 GCA_018398815.1 Conus ventricosus | reverse complement strand
TGGGGGCCATGCTTAATATTGGGCCATGCTAAATGTGTTGGGCCATGGTTAATGTTGGGCCATGCTAAATGTGTTGAGTCATGTTAAATATCGGGCCATGCTAAGTATGTGGGGCCATGCTTAATGTCTGGCCATGGTAAATGTGTGTAGCCATGCTTATTCTTCGCCATCATCGTCATTATCGTTATCCTCATCTTTGTGGCTTAGAAAGAATGAGTGTCAACTTCTGCTGTACGAGTGCCAATCCTGTGCTCTTTTACAGATCCAAAGCCATGCCCATGGCCCTCGCTTCCTCAATGGAAGAGAATGATGAGGACGAA
Organism: Conus ventricosus; assembly: GCA_018398815.1. NCBI lineage: Eukaryota > Metazoa > Mollusca > Gastropoda > Neogastropoda > Conidae > Conus > Conus ventricosus. The sequence goes on along the minus strand of CM031607.1, from coordinate 33,207,435 downwards.
GGTGGGTCATCAGAAGTTGCTGGTCACTTTATTTGTCTGTCTGGCCATAAACTATCTAGGCTCCTCTATCCCACTTTGTCTGTTCTTATCCTCACATTATCTATGCTGTACTACTCTACCGTATCCTGCTCCATCTAATCTTAAGGGTAAAGCAGTGTGTGAGGCACGTTTTCTGGCACTTTCCTGATCTAGTGGAGATATGTAGATCATTTGATACCTCAGGGGCCATCAAACTGCAAAGCTGCTTTAGTCCAGCTGTGAGCAACCCGTTGCTCTGGGCTGCCTGTAAATGGATTTGTGGCTACACCTCAAGCGTATCTGTATCTGCATGATTCCCACTTGCCTATTGCCATAGGATTGGACAGTGAGATTGGGGTCGGGTGATATTTTGACTTTAGGTGAAGGAGAGATGCACATGTTGTCAAGCCACTCAGTCGCTCTAGCCTATCTATGTCTACCCAGTGGCAAGACATGGTCAAGATGGCTGGAGGTAGGTCAGGATGCAGTGGAAGGCCAACAGTGTCATCTGTGTCGCCTGTCTGCTCTACTCAGCCAGCAGAATTTGTATGCTGTCCTGACTTTACAGAGATAGACAGACGCTAGTTCACCGAGTGGATAAGACCTGTTGGCTACCCTCACCAGGTTCAGCTGGCCAGTCAAGGCCATTCTGATACTGCCGTTCCCCCTTAGATGGTAGCACCATACCACCAGCATCCCATCTGCACAGATGCTCCCAGCATGACAAATTCAAAGAATTTCACAGACAAGCTTTTTGAAAACCTGGGGGCATTACAGCAGTAATCTTAGTTCTTGACGACATCACTGTGTGACGTTGCAGAATACCAGGTGTGTTTCTACATCCGAAAGGACGCCACGTTAACCATTACGGTCATGGGTATTGGCTTTTACAATATAAACAAAGAATCTCAGTGGAGGCTTGTCCACGGCACAGTCTTTGAACCAGAGCAAAGCTCCTGCTCTCCTGTAACGCTTACATCCGTGGGGAATCAGGTAAGCAGCACCTTTCAGGTTTGCCCAACTTCAAGAGCTCTCTCTCGAAAAAAAAAAATCTACATTTGTGCTCGGTAAATGGGTGTTGTCGGCTGTGTGTGTGCATGTATGTGTGTGTGCGCGCGTGCGCGCGCGTGTGTGTGTGTGTGTGTGGTGTGTGTGTGTGTGTGTGTGTGTGTGTGTGTGTGTGTGTGTGTGTGTGTGTGTGTGTGTGTGATGGTTGAAGTCTGGCATCATAGAAAGATGTTAACTGATACCACGAAGGTTTTGTGTATGAGTGTGTGTGTGTGTGTGTGTGTGTGTGTGTGTGTGTGTGTGTGTGTGTGTGTGTGTGTGTGTGTGTGTGTGTGATGGTTGAAGTCTGGCATCATAGAAAGATGTAAACTGATACCACGAAGGATTTTGTGTATGTGTGTGTGTGTGTGTGTGTGTGTGTGTGTGTGTGTGGGGTGTGTGTGTGTGTGTGTGTGTGTGTGTGTGTGTGTGTGTGTGTGTGAGAGAGAGAGAGAGAGAGAGAGAGAGAGAGAGAGAGAGTGAGAGAGAGAGAGGATCATGGTAGTGGTCAATGTGTTTTCAATTGTCTCTCATCATACTTCTGCATCCAGGATCATATTTACAGGCTACAGTGTAAGATGGACATTTCTCTCACTCCACCTCCATGTCCAGAATCTCTCTACAGGATTCAGTGGGTGTGTCTCACACCATACCTCTGTGTCCAAAACAGGTAAAGTGGAGGTTGACATGTCTTACCATTACTCCCTCATGAAAACCGTCCTATTGAATTCAGTCTGGGTGGTAGACACACGTGTCACCATGACTCAATATCCAATACAATCCTATAGGAAAAAGGTGAGGGTGGACATGTCTCTCATCAAGAGTTCCTGTCCAGCACCTTTCTACAGGGAACAGTCTATGGTGGATTTGTATCTAACTTTGACTCCTGTTCAAGACCAATCTGCAGGGTGAGGCAGAGAGTGGGCATGTGCCTCGCCCTGACTACCTGTCCAAAATCATTCTGTATGGCAGTGGATGGTGAAGGTATAGTCCATGCTTTTCGACCATACTGTTGACTGCATTGGAAGGCAGTAGGGTATCTCACTGTCACTGCCAGTTCAAGAATATTCTATGGGATACAGTGGATGCTGGACATATGTCTCGTGATGACAACCTGATGAAGATCATTTGACAGGGTACAGTGGAGGTTAGAAATGTATCTCGCTGTGGCTGACCGTTCAAGACCTTTAAATGGAATACAATGGAGGATGACATTAGTCTCAAATATGACTGCCCATCCAAGACCATACAGGATGGACATGTCAGCATATATTGAAGGAATCTGGGATGGCTGACAGAGAGGCTGTAGAATGCTAATTGAAATCTCTTATGATTGATTAAAGAATATCTAAAACTAAGAAAGCCACAACTGTATTTCTCTTATCTAGAGTTGTTGCTTTGAAAAATACGCCTAGGCCATTGTGCATCCCAGTGTGTGTGTGTGTGTGTGTGTGTGTGTATGGTGTGTGGGGTGTGTGTGTGGGGTGTGTGTGGGGTGTGTGTGTGTGTGTTGTGTGTGTGTGTGTGTGTGTGTTGTGTGTGTGTGTGGTGTGTGTGTGTGTGTGTGTGTGCGTTGTTCTGTTTTAAATAATAAGTTATGAGGACATGCTGACGAAATTTTTAACATTCTGATTAGCTCCACATAGAGGTAGAGGGGAGGGGGATAGAAGATGAGCTAGAGTTGGTGAGGGGTCAGTGTATTTCGAAATCACTGTGGTATCTGTAGTTAACACGATAATCAGAAACTAGCCAACGATCCCAGAGGCTTAACACTCGCAAAAGGTGCAGCCATAGTTTGTATACTTTCGGGAGCCAGGGTCAAGACGGAGCAATAAACTGAAAAGAAAACAAAAAACAGCAACTTTTGTTCTCCAACAAAGCATATCTATACGACTGAAAAGTTGCCGTCGGACATTTTTTGTCAGACAGGAATTTACATGATTGTGAAAATGATGGTGGTAGTGAAAGTGAATGTTTGTGTAATGATTTCCATAGTGAAGATATTGTTTGAGCAGAAGTCTTGTCGTGATTGTTGTTAGTAATTTATGACCAGTGCATTACAATGTCCATTTCAGATCACGCACGCTTCCGTTATGAACATTGGGACGACCCCGTTGCAAGTGGATAAAGTTGCTGTGTACTACAGAAAAAAGACGTGGTCCTGTGACAAAAATGCGAAAACTACAACCATAAAACGCGGAATTTTTGGCTCCCTATATGAGACCAAACTTGAATGTAAGTTTACTTTGTTGTTGGCACTTCTCACATCCGTCAGCCTATCGATCAGGTCACAGCATAACAACCGACATCTTAGAAGTTATAATGATCTTCTGGCATCACTTGATGATTTATAAGATATCTGTTCTTTCTCTCTTTGATCTGTCAGAGGCATTTGATGTAAATGCCTATGGAATTCTTCGTTTCAGACCGTAATATTCTTTTGGCATTCTGGGCACTGCCATTGCGTAGATACAGTCTCATCACGGCGAACTCATGCAGAAAGTTACAGTAAATGACTCAGCTTTCCAGCCACACTCAGGAAATACTGAGTTTCTTTAGGTTATATTCTGGGACCTGTATTGATTATCATTTACATGAGCCCCGTTTCTGATATAGCGAACCATCACATTCTGTCGCAAGAAAATTTTGTCAATAATACACAGCTCTCTCAATCCATCTTGGTACTGATGTCCATCAAGTGTTGGAAAATATTCAAAACTGCATCAATAACATAAGGTCTTGAATGATACTAACACAGTGCAGTTAGTGATGGAATATTAAGAGAAACAACAACAACGACAAAATTTCGGTAAATGTCAGTCCTACTTTGAAGAACATTTCCTCACTTCAAACACAATCTGTATTGATAATACTGACCTTTGGTTTTCTCTCCGCGTGAGCAATCCTGGTGTCATCTCTTATCAATGATTTTGTTTTCAAATCTTATGCATCAATTGTCTGCAGGATAACATGTCAAACACTTATGAGAATAAGCAGCATCCACCACTCTCTGTCTGTGGATGCTACCAAAACTTCCATCAGCATTTTTTTGTTGTGTTTAAGCTTTATTACGGTATTTCTTTTCTCACTGATGTCCCCAGACATCTGCTTCCAAAGCTCCAAAGGTTCAAAAGAGTGCTGCGAGGCTGACTGAAAAATCGCCCATGCATGAACATTGCACACCTTTCCTGAAATACTTGCCCTTGCTGCTTGTTAAGTCGAGAATTTCACGAAGTCTTCTTTCAGTCTGTTTTTCATCTCTTGCTGGTATTGGTCCTGACCATCTGACATTTTACTCTCCACATTCCATCTCCAAATCTCCTTTCTTAATCAGATGAGTGTATTCTCCGGATTTCTTCTGCCGGAACAAAATCCTTAGAACAGCATTGTCTCTCTGGAATCAGTCCTTGGTTTTGGTCGTTCACCTCAGACCAAAATGTGCATCCAGGTCGCAGAAATAAATGACTGTCGGTTCTTCCTTCGTTTCCTTTGTCTTTAGTGACATTCATCTCGCCTGAAGAAGACCAAAGAGATCGAAAAGCGTTGTGATTGTTTTCCAGTTTGTGTCTTCTTTTGTTTGACGGCGCAGTAATTCTGTTTTTACCCCCTTTTTTTTTCACTCAGCACTGATCACGCCTCCCCCACACACCGCCCCTCCCTTCATCCCACGTTGTGTCCCCATCCCCGACGCCCTACTCCTACAGGACGGGTCTACATCTATTCTGTGTGTGTCGACACCGTGTGTGTGTGGTGTGTGTGTGTGTGTGTGTGTGTGTGTGTGTGTGTGTGTGTGTGTGTGTGTGTGTCTGCATGCGTGCGTGCGTGCGTGCGTGTGTGCGTGCGTGCGTGCGTGCGTTGTGTGTGTGTGTGTGTGTGTGTGTGTGTGTGTGTGTGTGTGTGTGTGTGTGTGTGTGTGTGTGTGTGTGTGTGTGTGTGTGTGTGTGTGTGTGTGTGTGAGAGAGAGAGTGTATATGTGTGTGCGCGCGTGTGTATGTGTGTGTACGTATGTGTGTGTGTGTGTGTGTGTGTGTGTGTGAGTGTATATGTGTGTGCGCGCGTGTGTATGTGCGTGTGTGTGTGTGTGTGTGTGTGTGTGTGTGTGTGTGTGTGTGTGTGTGTGTGTGTGTGTGTGTGTGTGTGGGGTGTGTGTGTTATGTGTGTGTATGTGTGTGTGTGGTGTGTGTGTGTGTGTGTGTGTGTGTGTGTGTGTGTGTGTGTGTGTGTCCGATGGTGATTGTGATGATGGTTTTGACTTTTTGACAAGCATTTGACTTACCTGAACATTACGTTGCTTAATCTTATGAGGCACGGGGAGGTCTTTTTTGTTTGTTTTTTTTCATTGAATGCTGTATTTCTTGATCTCCAACTAGTATGACAGCAATTGTTATGTTATTTAGTTTGATTTCACTTACACAAAATGTCAACGTCTGGTCCGCCTGGAACATCGATGCAAGAATGTACAAATCATTTTCTAAATCAGTGTAAAGATGACAGTTTAAGCTTCCATGACAGTTATTAAGAAATCGTTCTCAGGCGGACCTGACGTTGACACGTTTGTGTACATGAAATCAAACTGAATAACATAACAATTTCTGGGTTTAATTAGCACCTCCCTGCCTCATCTCTACCTCCATCTCTCTCTCCCTCTCTGTCTGTCTGTTTGTTTGTCTGTCTATCTGTCTGTCTGTCTGTCTGTCTCTCCCCCCCCCCCTCCCTTTTCTTGACCCTGGCCTGTC
>CM031607.1:33191634-33196634 GCA_018398815.1 Conus ventricosus | reverse complement strand
TCCTTGTTCATCTTGCTGGATGTTTACAGCAAGTTGCTTTATTGTTGCCACAGTTCGATTTTTGCTGCCAGTTAATGTATTGTTGCTACGTTTTATTCATTTTATTAAGATTTTTAAATTCCAGCTGCTTCAATCGTTGGACGTTTTAAAAATCTTACAATGATTGTTTAGTTGTATGCAGCAGTTGTGACGTATAGAGTGTTCTGATGTTTGAAATAACAGGCATCTCTTTCAGATGGTAGGATTTTAAAAAAAAAATTTAATTCAAAAAGCCAACGCACCCAAACAATCCTCAGGAACAAAGGTTTGCAGCACACAGTGATATTTATTTGAAAAACAAACAACCCTTTTTTCTGCCACATATCCTCTCATCATGTATTGCAAACTCTCTCACACAAAGAAATAATCTCAAACGACAAGGGGAACAACTACTGTAATTTTCTCCCCTGAGCTTCAAAGTCGGAGTAAAAAAGCTCGGGGTGGCTGGAGGGGAGGGCGGGGGGGGGGGGGTGTCGTAAGTTAATTCCACTCAAATTTTTCCCCAGCCATACAGAGACTGTATCAAACGGAAATCCTTCCGTCTGGCCAACAACCAAACAACACTCCGCCCCGAGACCGCACACAAAAATCACTTCACTGAGCTTTTATACACGGACTGTCAGCATCTTAGGGTAAATCCTGTTTTCGTCATACCTAAGAATACTAAGGAAAAGGGTTATGTTACAGCCTGAGCTATTTTACAGAGGTAGTTGCCCTTACAGGCAAAGAAGAAACTTGAACAAAACGTTTTGGTAACAATGTCTAAATCTGAGCCCCCCACGCTCCCATATAGCATTGAAATTTCAGTGTCCACACACAGGAGTGGGGAGTTCACACTCTCCTTCACAATGTTAAGGGTTTAGTTTCCACACATGGGAGTCCTGGAGCTCCAACGTTCCTTCACAGAGTTTTATCAACATTAACTTTTACGCCAACAACGCAGTGGTCCAATGATATATTTTCATTTCCACCCGCCCCTTCCCGCCCCTAATTAGTGAAGTTGTAGCACTTAGCGACTTGATCTTCCAGGCACTGGCTAGTATAGTGGGGATTCCCTCTCACAGGGGAAAAAAGAGTCTTAAATCCAGCCATATGTCACAGACGTGGATCACTCCTGATTCTTGACCAAAGACACACAGGAAAACTTACTCTGCTCATCGTTTAATAAAAAATGCATGTGAGGTAGTTTACTGTGTTAGCGCTTTATGAAGAAAATTTTGTCGTACCATGTGTTCTGAAACCGTCCAAGAACAGGTTCTGTGATCCCATGAAATCTATGCATGCTTCAACTTCCCTTTCTCAACTCAACACTTTTTGTCACAACATATATTCTGGAGATGCTTCGATGAGACTTTGATGACACCATGTATTTTAATGTCTGCTTAAACAATTAGTTTTGTGACATTTTGTATTCTGCACAAACTTTAATAACACCATCTGTAACACCTGTTCTGTCATCATCATCATCATTTCTCTTGCCCATGATGGGCGTAGAGGAGAGATGAGAGACACTCTCGAAGCCAGGCACCGCCATCCGGCCCCGTCCTCTGCCTGTCGCATCAGCGTAGGGCCATCCATCCTGGTCCATTCTTTGATGTTGTTCATCCAGCATTTGGCTTGTCGTTCCCCTTCGTCTGCCACCTTCCAGCGCCCTGGATGACTGTTTTGGGCAGTGAATTGTGGCGTATGACATGCCCGAACGACGACAGCTTCCTCTTCTTGACTGTTGCCAAGAGGGTTTTTTGGGGGCCTGCAAGTGATGTTATTTGGCTCCTAAACAAGTCGTTTGTCTTCCGGTCTTGCCAAGAGATCCCGAGCAAGCGCCTGAAGCATTTAGTTTCAAACGTCTGGATTCTCTTGGTGGTCTCTGCTGTCATGGTCCAGCTTTCGCAGCCATACAGCAGGAGGGAACTGCACCAGGGACTTGTACAGCTTCATCTTTGTGGGAAAGCTGATCTTCCTGCTCTTCCAGATCTGTTTAGCTTTGCCATTGCTGCTGTTGCGATCGCTAGTCTGGTCTTGATTTCTGTTGTAGAGCGACCGTCTTTGGTGAGAGTGGCGCCAAGGTATTTGAAAGCGCCCACTTCTTCAAGCTGTTGTCCGTTCATGTAGATTTCAGCATGGGTGTTGGTTGTGCTGTTGACCAGGACTTTGCTTTTTTCTGTGCTCACTTCCATTCCATATGCACCTGCCCTTTCTTCCAGTCTCTTTGTCAGGTCTTGTAAGTTCTTCGTTGCTGCCTCCCATCAGGTCGATGTCATCTGCGAACCTCAGATTATTGATGGTTCTTCCTCCGATGGAGACAGTGGATGGAAGTCATGGAGGGTTTCACGCATGATGTTTTCCAGGAAGAGATTGAACAGTACGGGAGATAGCAGGCAGCCTTGACGGACTCCAACTGTGGTCTTGAAGTAATCCCCTATCTGGTTGTTGAGGAGGACTGCGCTGCTGGCGGTGTTATACAGCGCCTGGATGGTTTGGACGAGACCCTCCTCTATGCCAAACTTTCTGAGCACCTGCCACAGACCCTTGTGCCACACCCTGTCAAACGCTTTCCTAAAGTCAATGAAGTTTGGAACAGGTCTCTCTGGACAATGACATCAACGACCTCACAAACAGCTTAAATGAGCAGTCTGCGAACAGCAGAGGAGGTACTTGGGCGACAGAGGAAGAAACACCAAGCATGGATCTCAAACGACATCCTTGACCTCTGCGACAAAAGAAGATCACTGAAGAATACGAAAAATTCCAGCCCTGAACAAGCCGCACAGTAGCGAAAAACCAACAACCTTGTAAAGAAGGAAATGATTGAAGCCAAAGAACAATGGATCAATAATCAATGCGAGAACATCGAGAAAGCATGAAAAAGGGAAACAGCAAACATGCCTTCACCACACTGAAAAACCTCACCAAGACGCAGCAAAACAGATCGTCAGTCATCGAGGATACCTCGGGCGAGCTGCTGACAGAAAGCTTCGCTGTTTGAACAGATGGACACAGTACTGCCAAGAATTTTACAACTACCCTATACAGCCAGACGACAGTCTGTTTGAGGGGACTCAACACCATCAAGGAATCCTCACCACTACCAGTGATGAGAGAAGAAGTGGAAGAAGCCATCGGCAGCCTTCCAGCAGGGAAATCACCTGGAGCAGACAATATTCCAGCAGAGCTGCTCAACATGGAGGGAAGGAATTGGTCACTCTAGTAACATCGATTTGTCAGAAGATCTGGGAGACAAAACAGTGGCCACAGAATGGACTCAATCACTCATCGTCCCCCCTGCCCAAAAAGGGAAATCACGCCAATTTCCAGAACTACAGAACAATAAGTCTCATTAGCCACACCAATAAAATCATGCTCAGAGTCATCTTGAATCGACTAAAAAAAGAGCGGAAGAACACCTGGCGGAAGAACAAGCTGGATTCAGGGCAGGCAGAAGCACAGTAGAACAGATCTTCACCTGCCGGATATGATTGAGAAACATCGGCAACATCAGAGAGACCTGTTCCTGTTCTGTATATGCTTCAAAAATGGTTTTGTTGCAGCATGCGTTCTGCATATACTTCGGCTTCTTGTGCCATTATTTTGTGGTCACCTCAAAACAGTTTTTGTAACACATGCAAACTGTACATGCTTCAACAATAGATTTTGCGTCACATGTGTTTTGCACATACTCCAGTAACAGTTGGTGTGACATCATATATTTATATATTCTTCAATAACAGTTTTTAGAAAACATGTTTCTGTACATACTTTAACAACCATTTTTGTAACGTATGCATTGTATTGTGTTTCAACAACTTTCAACACATTTATTCTGCAGTGCTTCGACAAATTGTTTTTTTTGTGTAATAATGTATTCTGTAATGCTTCAACACCAGTTTTGTGTTCGTTCGTTCTTTAATTTAACGTCTATCCACCTAACAGTGATCTTAGACAGTTTTGGTGTGTGTGTGTTGTGTGTGTGTGTGTGTGTGCGTGCGTGCGTGCGTGCGTGCGTGCGTGCGTGCGTCGTGCGTCGTGCGTGCGTGTGTGTGTGTGTGTGTGTGTGTGTGTGTGTTGTTGTGTGTGTGTGTGTGTGTGTGTGTGTGTGTGTGTGTGTGTGTGTGTGTGTGTGTGTGACACGTTTATATTGTCCAAGCGTCAAAAGAAGTTTTTGTGAGAGCATATTATTGTATTCTGTACATGTTTCCAAAATGATTTTGTCACACAGCATTCTGGTAGGCCCCAACAACAGTTTTCTTGGCACGGATGTTCTGTACAAAATTTTTTGGGAAAATCTCGATAGCTCCAATTGCTCTACACACGTTTCAGTGACATTTCAAAATTTCGCCATGGAGCCAAAAAAGGCGTTGCTTCTGCGTTGATAAATTTTGCGTTGATAGGCTTTCCTTTTTTTTTTGTCTTTTAACTTTTTTTAAAGGATATTCTTGTTCATGTTGACGCAAATAAAAATGGAAATTCGACCTCTGTGTGTGTGTGTGTGTGTGTGTGTGTGTGTGTTTTGCGTGTGCGTGTGCGTGCGTGCGTGCGTGCGTGCGTGTGTGTGTGTGTGTGTGTGTGTGTGTGTGTGTGTGTGTGTGTGTGGTGTGGTGTGTGTGTAAACATGCACACGTGCATGCATGTGTGCGTGTATTTGTATATTCGTGCACGTATACCTGTGTATGCCTATCTATCTATTAGATGAGATCTTATTTGTGATGAAATGTGTTTTGGGAAAAATTTGTTAAGGTGATGGATAGAAGAACAAAGGAAAACGGTTGCATTTTTTCTAGTGCTGTGATTTTCTGCTCAAATATCTGTCTCGTTTATCTGTCAGTTTGTCTGTCTCTCCAAAAGCGTATAATTCTTATCTATATTGGCTCATACTTCTTTAAATATTATTTGAGTTTATTCATTGCAGTTCGTTTCTTATTCATTCATCTACAAAGTTGATATGCCCCACGTGGTCGGCTGGA
>CM031607.1:33176634-33186634 GCA_018398815.1 Conus ventricosus | reverse complement strand
GACCCTTTTTTATCCCGCCATTAAGGCAGCCATACTCCATCTTCGGGGAAAAAACAGTATACTAATGTCGACTCTCTCTTAAATAATAGAACACAAGACGAAAATGAAAAGAAGAAGAAAAGATAAACCCCAACTATACGTTACATATCTAAACATTGCATCCATAATATCATAGACGCAAACACACACACACACACACACACACACACACACACACACACACACACACACACACGACGATTTGGACGATGTTGGCAAAACTGAGGTGAGTGAGATTTTGAGTGCTAAACCTCAATACTGCATTTCTGAACACCATTCAACATGTAAAGAAAGTGAGCCAATAAAATTTCGCCCCGTTTTTCAAATCGCCCCATTTTATTGAAACGTGGATACCTGAGCTGCTCACCTCACTGTTTGCCGTTTACACATTCACACACACACACACACACACACGCACACACGCACGCACGCACGCACGCGCGCGCGCCCACACACACACACACACACACACACACACACACACACACACACACACACATGTTCTCCATCCCTGTTTGCCATTAGTCACATTGGGCTAACCACCTTTGACTGCTCAGTTCAGAGCATGTTCAAGTTATCATGTCTTGGAAAGTTTCTAACAGATATATCCTATATGAATTCCCAAGGAACCACATTATGCTCACAGAAATAGAAATGTGCTGGTGTGTTGTTAACTTCATATATATGATAGCTTTTGATATTTGAAATGCAAACAATTGCAAGATAATGATATTCGTTTTGCTACATTTAGCGTTTGCTGGATGGACGTATTATTCAGCGAATGCATTGACATTTAGATAGCCGATCACCCAAACTACTGCCGTTATTGTTTTGAGTGTTTTTTTTGTCGTGTTTTCTTTGTTTGTTTCTCATTGTTATTCTGTTGTTCTGGTCTAGTTTACCGCTGTGTTTCGAATCACTTTTCCATACGATAAATCTCTTCTAAATAGCAATCAAAAAGTGATATCGATCTCTCTCTCTCTCTCTCTCTCTCTCTCTCTCCATCTCTCTCTCTCTCTCTCTCTCTCTCTCTCCTCTCTCTCTCCTCCTCTCTCTCACGACGGCTGGAATGCAGCGTCCACCTAACCCCTACCATCGAATCTCCCTTCCCAACCACACACTCCCTCCACCTTACCCCCACCGTTGCCATCTCTCTTCCCAATGACCTTAACCATGATGGTCCACTCTGCAGCTCACCAGATACCGGCCGTCAAAACAGGCGGCTGAGGATGGGTGGCAGCAATGGCAGGCATCTTATCAACGCCTTCGGTCAGCGCTAGAGAGTATCCCGGGGCCCTACCGACTTCTGCTTCCGGCTCCAGACGGTCTGCCCCAGTCTGCCAATCTGTCAGACTCTCGAATACCTTCCGAATGGACCTATGTGCTGGGCCGGCGATGGCAGAGCCGCTTGTTAACTGGGCAAAATAAATGAACGGACTGAGCCAGGCTCTCTTATCTCTGAATTGTTGTAGTTAGCGGTACTGGAATTTTGCAGTCTTTTCATCCCACGTGTAGTGGTGTTGATCCAACTTAGGCTTATGTGCAGTTCTAGAGCAGGACGTTCGCGGACGTAACTGAGGATTATTTTCCAATTTTAGTTTTCTGGGGAAGAGGTCCATAGGCAAAACGTCGGGTTGAAAGTGCCAAGGACAAAGTTTGCAATGTCAGCACATTGTGAACACAATTGATCGAAAACACGCTATGAGTTATCTGGTGCGAAATACACAAAAAATTCGCCTTCGAACGGCAACCTGCTACTTTGTAAACGAAATTGTTTGTTGTTTTTCTTTAGTTGCTGTTCGTAAAAGCAAAATGAGAGAGAAGAGAGAGAGAGAGAGAGAGAGAGAGAGAGAGAGAGAGAGAGAGAGAGAGAGAGAGCCTTGTAAAACAAACGATGATTTTACAAAAGTGTGGTAAACTGCCAAGGACATTAGAGCATCCTTCGTTTTTTTTTTAAACTCTTTTGTAGGACCAGTGGGGGTGGGAGGTGGAAAGGGAGAGGGTAGAAGAGGGGTTGGAGGGAAGATAGAGAAGAAGGCGTGGGTTTAAAAAAAAAAGAAGAAGAAAGACCACAAAACCCTGACTCAACTAGTTGTTTCGCCTCCCACAACAATTCAAACACCTTCGATGGGATGGCCACTCCACCCCCACACCCATCCCTCACTCCTACCACTGCAAAGTCTTTGATGGCCGTCGGCCTCAGTACGAGGGCAGACACAACTGGTGCCGACAGATCTGCACAGCTTCCCCATCAACACCTATCCCCACGACGTCAAAACAGCCGGCAGGCGCCCAGCAAAGTATCCCTCAATGACTGGCCTGCAGACTGGGGGGAATGGGGGTGGGGACGGAGGGGTAGGGGGGAGGGGGGGGGGAGGGAGGGGAAGGGGGGAAGGGAAGGGGGGAGGGGTGCTTGACCTCTTCACCACTCTGACCCCCACACCCCCAGACCTCACCACTCCTGTCTTCTCTGACTCGACCCCGCCGCCAACGCGCCATTTTTCACCTACCCCATGTGGTTTTAACCACGTTTCAAATTATTTCGGTTACGTTTCATTTTTTTTTTTGTTAAAAACTCCACTAACTCTTGATTCAGGCTAGAACTGATTACAACCTGCCAACGTTGTAACTGCTTTTTCTTTTTCTTCCCCAGGGTTCTTTCCCTTGCTTGCACAGCTGACCTCCTGTCTGATTATGTCCCCTCTCGAAATGCTTGGTCTCCTTCTGACAACAGAATTATCAAGACACCAAGCTCCTTTGCTCATTGGACAATTTTCATTCTGACCACGACAGATTTGGAATTGTCTCTCTTTTCAGAATTAAACATATTATCCCTGCCCCTGGTTCTTTAACAAAGCGCTAAAAAAAAAAAAACAGAAATGAAATGAAAAGGGGAAAAAAGAAAGGCAGAAAGAAAAAAGACAAGAAAAATACCTTTCCAAACGTTATATTACTTAGATTTTTCTCTGTCTGCAAATATGCCATTTTCCTTTCGCTATGTGCTTGAAGTGTGTATGTGGGTGTGTGGAGAGGGGGGGATGAGGGGGGGAGGCAATGAGGTTGGTGACGATGTGCAGGTAAAAACAGTTTATTATGATAGGAGCGCTTGATATTAACACGTCTTCACAAATGATGATACAACCTTTTCTATGCTTACAAGGTTTGGGGTGGGTTTTTTTTTCTTTAGCAGAGATTCTTGTGAAAACCTGGAATTGTCCAGTATTTGGATGATTGTGCCTTTTCCCAATAATTATGTAGGGTGCAAAAGCTTTATTCTTGGCTGAAGATGTCACGCTACAAGCTCGCTTACCATTGCCATCATTATTTTCACTATTAATATCAAAATTATTATTAATATTTATTATTATTATTATTCATAGATATATATCAAAATTGCAGGTACAAAAAAAATCAAGAACAAAACAAGTAAGAAATTATGGAGAAAGGAAGTTTGTAGTGTGTGTGTGTGGTGTGTGTGTGTGTGTGTGTAGATGGTCAGTCTATGTACACTTACCACGAAAGAACAATTTCCAGGGAAAAAAAAGAGAACGAAAGAAAGAGAGAAGGGTCAGAAAACAAAACGAAGGTAAATCATCGATAACAATAGATAAGGAATAAAAATAAACTAAATATAAAACAAAGAAAGTGTCAACCTCGGTGTAATGTCAGTGATAAGGACTAGCGCACTCCCAAACACACTCAACGAGCTGCTTTACAATCTCAAACATATATATGCCTTCGTCCACATCAAACCACTAGTAAAGTCTATAACTTTACTATACAAGAATCATAGAAAACCATCAATGCATAAGAATCAAACAAAATAAAACATTCTCTCTTCCTTGAACTTCACAAACACATTTTTCTAAAACATCATTAACTACCCCGGGGTATAAAAGATTTCTACTTTCCTGGCCAGTTGATCTAACTATACACGAAATCACTGTCTTTTCTTTTCCTTTTCTTTTTCTTTTCACTGTCACTTTCAACAACACGACACAACTCCGGCACTGGTGTTTGGTCTGATGGCGCTGGTCAGGTGAACTGATGTGCGTTGTCCTGTGGTTTCCTGTGCGGAAGGGACGCTGCCAGGTATGAGGGTCAACCCCCGTTAGGTTAGAACAGTTGACTATCAACATCGATCTTTCTGCCTTTTCCTTTCTCCCTGCATTAACGCATTCACTCTCTCTCTCTCTCTCTCTTTCTATCTGCTCTATCAAATGACATGGTATGCTTTTTCTTTTCTTTTTTTTATTTTCTTTCTTTCTTTTTCTTCTTCATAAATTAGCAACTCTTTCTCTCTCTCCACATCTCTCCTCAGTCCTTCCTCTGCAGACAATCTCATGCTATTCTCTCAACTGATTCTCTTCTCTCCTCCCCTCAGCTCTCTGCTTTTCCCTCATCAGACCTGAAACCTCTCCCTCTCTCCTGTTCTCTGATCGTTCTTCCCCCTCGTTCTCCCTTCATCTCCCGGCCTTCCTTACAGACCTACTTCCCCCGGACTTCTCCCTCTCTCTCTCTGTACCGTTTGTTTTTCCCTCCTCCTTCGCTCCTCCTGACTCACGTATACCTTTTTGCTCTAACCCCGTGTCCAAGGGCCAGTACCATTGGTCAGTATTTTTTTACCGCCTGCACCGCCGAAAGTTGTCTCCTCTCTAATTCCATTGGATAAACCACATCACACAGTCCGTCTACACGCCTTACACTCTGTGAGGTCAATTGTCATTTAATTGATTAGCCAGATTTTCACCCCCCACCACACGCTATTTACCTACCCCCCTTTCCTATTTAACTGTGCCGTGTGGCTTAATGGTGGACACTGGTCAATCTAAATTGGCCACTGAGTCTGGGTGGGGCACCACGATGTCTAAAAACTGACAATGACGCTGGTCACAAGTGGCCGATACGGACTGGCCCAGTACTGAGGTCCGTCTGGGCAAACATCTAGCGTCGGTCAAAGCCGCTTAGTCATCTATGTGGGTCGGACTGTCTCGGTTGACACCTCTCCGACTAAGCTTAATTGGCCGGAACCCGACCTAAGGGCCCGTCTTCCCTGACGCCTAGATATGTTAGAGTTAGGGCTTAAGGTCCAACTGGGCAGGTGGCGATTGACACGAATTTGTTGATGTTGAATTTTTGACCGTGACAATTTCCCCCTTCCAAAAAGACTATGCTCCGCATTGTCTCAAAACACGTACAAAAACAACAACCGAATTTGCTGACACACACTACACCGCAAAGTTTTGAAAATACTTTACAACAACCGGTTTACAAATTATAAAATATACATAAGAGGATATCACTCCAATGAGTTATCATTGACGTGCGCTCTTGCGTTATTTCAACTCACTTATAACGACTCTGTGCGCACTTATGCAATGTCCCCTACCTGCGGATTTGCCAACATCTACCTTCAGAACAATGATTATGACAAGCTACAATATAATATGATCAGATCCATGACACTTCACTGAGGAATCTTCATCCTCACTTATTGCAATAATGCAATCATTACACAAGCGACTGTATGTCTCCAAGCATAAACACAGTTACATGAACAAATCTCACAAAGAAAATATAAACAAGTCTCACACAAAAAAAAATGAACCATAGCCCACTGGGAATGAACCCATATCCAATCCAACAAAACTGTCATCAACACATATTATCAACAAAGCACCCCGGATACGACTGACATTCCTCAGAGTCGCAGCTTGCTAGACTACACGACTTAAATAGTCGGCCTCCGACATGCGTCGACCTGGATGTACTGCACTCGGTACCTGTAGGCTGCAGTGCCATTGCCCAACGCAGAACTCTGCATTTTTCAACTGCGCCACCTGCATGAATTTGAGTGTTGGTGATCTGTCCTCTATCATCGAACTCATTCCCATAAAAGTATTTGGGGTAACTTCTGCACGGCCCCACACAACAGACTACACACTCCTTCTCCACCGTTGCGTACCCTTCTTCACGCTACGCAACATTCCAGCTAGCATATCTCACAGAAACTCGACACCTTCATGCTCCTGCAACCATACTGGCACCTATCCACCACCTGATGCACTGTCCGCAACAAAAATGTTTGGACATATCAGTAGCTCAAGATTACATCCTAGCACTCTAATACCGACCCTGCAGTGCTTGCTGCTGCAGCGTCTGACCCACTCGACCACGCCGGTTTCCTGCCTGACCAAATCACTGAGAGGAACTCGTGATTGCAGCAAAGTTTGGGACAAACTCCCTATAGAACCCAATAAAACCTAGCAGACTCCTGACTTCTGTTTTGGTCTTTGGTCTCTCTGAATTCATCATCTTCTCCACCTTTCCTCTTTCCGGCTGCTTTGTGTCGCCTCCGACAACAAAACCTAGGAACTCCTACTGTCTAGCCCTTCATACAGTGACACATCCCTGTATGACTCTTCTGGAAACTTAGGCAACAAAATCTCCCCTTCTTCTGCTGAGTCTCTCTCACCTCATCAATGATTGCTGCTGCGCCTATGAAAAATCATCAAAGACTCGGTCAGCCGTTTTAACCGGTGCCGAGATGACTCGCCATGAGCGACTCGTGACCCACTGACATGACAGTGTCACGATAACATGCTGGTACCTCTAACTGAGTGGTCACCTTACCTGTCTTCCCCTTGGTGAACACTCGGTACAACAGCCCGCCTTTCACAAGAAATTCTGTCTCACCTCCTCTAACCTCCTGTTTCTCTCCACCTCTTGCCAACTCCCAAGACTCACGAGCGAAGGGTCTTGTTCCTGTGCGCCCTAAACTCATCAGGCGACACGTCTATGCCCGACTTCCTTCCTGGAACAACTAACGGTTTAACAACCTTTTCCTCCTTCTTGCTCCGTGTTGAACTGCTGCCCCTGTAGCAGTCAACAACTCAGGATCCCCTGGATCCTTTGCACCTGGAATATTTCCAATGATCAAATCGTGAAGGGGTTTCTCCATCACCAACGCAGACAACGCGCCTGAGAAGTAAAGGGTACGTACTTCTATCTTAGCAACTGGAAACTCCCTCACAGTGCCATCGACTAGAGTACAGGTCTGGATTTGCCCTGCCAAATCCCCTTGATCGACCAGCGTTGTCCGTACTACCCCGCATGAACAACCAGTGTCTCGTAACACTTTCACCCTCTGCTGGCCAATCCACCCTTCTTCCACTGGTAACGAACCACTCAGCCTAGTGCCCTCATCCCTGACACTGACTGCTGTCCAGTGCTAGCCATAGGCTGCACTCACCCTCTTCAGACTGAATCCCTTTGGTTCCACTGCGGTCGTTTCCCTTGACGACCCTTATCCACCTCTTGCAAGGCTGCTGCCTTCTGGAACCTCATGCGACAATCCCTCGCCACATGTCCCTTCTTGTGACAAATGAAACACCTAATTTCCCTTTGCCCTTCCTTCTGCCCCACCACTGGGTTTGCAGACTTTGCAGAAAACTCCCCTAGTCTCCTTGCACTCTTCTCACCTGTGCCTAGCACCTGTTTCTCCTGCACCTTCGTGCCCAAACGTGCCTCTCTATACACCTCTGCGAACTTCAACAACTCCCCTGCTGTCTCTGGCTGTCTCTCTTTCAAATGTATGGTTAACTCAGGGCCGCAACCTGACAAAATCTGTTCTTTCATAACTAGCTCTTTCAATTCAACGAACTCCTTCTTCGTACCACTCAACTCTAATTGTTGTTCAATAGGGGTGTTCTTTTCTTCCGCCGTTATCTCTTTTTTTTTTTTTTGAACAAGATTTTATTACTACGACAGCCAAACTGGTGGTTTCCGACACGAGTGACGTAATAGCACAATCCTATGAATGATAATATTAGCTTGGGACAACGTAATTAGTTTTTATAAGACGCCCAGCGCCTGACCCAACTATGAGAGCGAATTATAGGAAATCTGTGCGAAATGAGTACTCTGGGGCTGAAATGCCAAGCCTAGTATTAACTATCTTGGAAGCCATGCCAAGCCTAGTATTTAACTATCTTGGGAACATACAGTAAGACAACCCCTTGTCTTAGGATTACAAACTTGAATCCCACCCAGCTTCCTCTCTGAGAAGTTGAACAATTATAATAAATGGGCCAGAATATCCTGGCAAGCTCGCCAATAAATTGTCAACCTCGGTGTAATGTCAGTGGAGGAAGGACTAGCGCACAGCCCAAACACACTCACAGCTTGCTTACAATCTCATTCATATATCATGCATTCGTCACATCAAACCACTAGTAAAGTCTATAACTTTACTATACATGATCATAGAAAGAACATCAATGCATATAGAATCAAACAAATAAAACATTCTCTCTTCCTGAACTTCACAAAATCATTTATCTAAAACATCATTAACTAACCCGGGTATAAACAGATTTCTACTTTACCTGGCCAGGTGATCTTAACTATTCACGAATCACTGTCTTTTCTTTTCTTTTCTTTTCTTTTCACTGTCACTTCACAACACGACACAACGCCGGCACTGGTGTTGGTCTGATGGCGCCTGGTCAGGTGAGACTGTTGGCGTTGGTCTGTGGTTCTGCTTGGCGAAGTGACGCTGCCAGGTATGAGGTCGAACCCCCGGTTAGGGTAGAACAGTGACTATCAACATCGATCTGTTCTCCTTTCTTTCTTCCTGCATTAACGCATTGCACTCTCTCTCTCTCTCTCTCTTCTAGTCTGCTCTTATCAAATGGACATGGTTGCTTTTCTTTTCTTTTTTCTTTTCTTTCTTTTCTTCTTCATAAATTAGCAACTATCCCCTCTCTCTCCACTTCTCTCCTCAGTCCTTCCTCTGCAGACCTACTCATGCTAATCTCTCAACTTGGTTCTCTTCTCCCTCATCTCTCTCTCTCTCTGCCCTTCTCTCCTGCAGAGCTCCACTCAGAACCTCCTCTCCCTCTCTCTCTCTATTCGTTCTTCCCCTCGTTCTCCCTCTCTTCATCCCCTCTGCCTTTCCCCCGTGCAGAGACTACACCTAAAACCCCTCATCTCTCTGTCTCTGTCGTTTCTCATCTCCCTGCCTTCCTGTAGGCGAGAGCCTACTCTCCCGAACTCCTCTCTCTCTCTCTCTGTCTCTATTCGTTCTTCCCCCTCGTTCTCCTCTTCATCTCCCTCCCTTTCCTGTAGGCGAGAGCCTACTCCCCGGACTTCTCCCTCTCTCTCTCTGTCCGTTTGTTTTCTCCCCCCCCCTCCCTCTCACTCACGTATTCCTTTATGCTCTAACCCCGTGTCCCAGGGCCAGTACCATTGGTCAGTATTTTTACCCCTGACAACCGAATTATCTCCCTCTAATTCCATTGGACATTCAAATCATCCAGTCATGCCTACACGCCTTACTCTCTGTGGTGGTCAATTGGTCATTTAATGATTAGCCAGATTTCACCCCCCCACCACCACTACCTTCCCCCCCTTTCCTTTTAACTGGTGCCGTGTGGCTTAAGTGTGGACACTGGTCAATCTAAATTGGCCAGCTGAGTCGGGGTGGGCGTCACGATGTCTAACTGACAATGACGCGGTTCACAAAGTGGCCGGATAAAAGGGTGGCCCAGGTACTGAGGTCCGTCTGGGCAGACATCGAGGCGTCGGTCAAAGCCGCTTATTTAGTCTAGGTGGGTCGGACTGTCTCGGTGAAACCTCTCCACTAAGCTTAATTGGCCGACCCGACCTATGGGCCCGTCTTCCTGACGCCTAGAATGTTTGAGTTAGGGCTAGGTCCAACTGGGCTGGTGGCGATTGACCACGAATTTGGTTGAGTTGAATTTTGACCGTGACAAAGATCTCAACATAAATTTGTAAATGTGCCAAATGTAAAAATGCTCATGGTTATACTTATTGAGAAAATGCCAACTTTAAAGTTTAGCGCGCACACACACACACACACACACACACACACACACACACACACACACACACACACACACACACACACAAACACACACACACACACACACACACACAC
>CM031607.1:33154227-33169227 GCA_018398815.1 Conus ventricosus | reverse complement strand
CAATGACTGCAAGAAATATTGAATTATAAAACAAAGGTTGCTCTTATGTCTTAGATTGAAGAAATAGGGGGAGATACGCATTCATATCTGCAGTGGTAGATGATTCTGCCTAACTAACAGTATGTGCTTGAGTGGGTGAATGGGGAAAAATAAAATAAATGCTTCTCAAAATGAGCTTTCAGCAAGCTTGTATCCTCCAATAGGGAGGGAAACTCACTGACATATAACTCCTGGTCATATACCGATATTTCGAAACTTGGTGGTTTCTCCTCAGTGACCGGCGAAAGTGGTAATTTGACTCCTCTGCCTTTTCAGTTTTAAGAAGTATGCAATCCCAGAAAAGGTTGGTGTGCAATACCGTAGTATGTTTGTTGAGTTTTCAAAAAACCAACCAAAGGTGCCATCTAAGAAGCAAAAGAAAATCATAAAAGAGCAAACCAAACTACATTTTCTTGTGAAAAGTAAAAAATATAAAAAGATATCCTCTAAGACACAAGTGCTGAGGGCCAGTTCTTGGAATGAATCCACAAGGGACTAAAATACAACAAACTAATAAATTCCAAGGATAAGTACCGCACCGCTCCAGCAACTTACAGAGCAGCTTGGTGTTGCAATGACTGCAAGAAATATTGAATTATAAACAAAGGTTGCTCTTATGTCTTAGATTGAAGAAATAGGGGGAGATACGCATTCATATCTGCAGTGGTAGATGATTCTGCCTAACTAACAGTATGTGCTTGAGTGGGTGAATGGGGAAAAATAATGCTTTTTGAGAAGCATTTATTTTATTTTTCCCATTGTGTGTGTGTGTGTACATATATAGAGAGATAGACCGTCAAACAGACAGCTAAACGTCATGCATGTTACGTTATGTATTACGTCACGCTGAGACTGCACATTTTCAACACGTAGAAAATGAGACCACACAGTCTGACAAAAATAGATCTTTAAGACGAAGAATGAATTCTTCCCCTTGACAGAGGCACATGGTTGTTCCGTGACCTGCAGACAGAGCATCGCTAATTAGATGAGGACATTTCAGAGTGTTGCATTCGAGAAAGGAGGAAGGGAGGGAGGGAGGGGGATGACGGAGGACAAGGGTTGGGAGGGATGGGGGAGGGGATTGAGGAACTAGCAGTGGCTGTAAGTGATGTATGTGACCTCCCTCCCCCCCTCCCTGCTTTTCCTTCCCCTTTCACCCTTCGCTTTTAAATTAGCGTGTATTCATCACGTGTGAGTAATATGTAGGCAAACAGCCCCTCTTGTTTTCTTTTTTTTCCAACTATTTTATTGAAAGACAGCAGCAGCAGCAGCAGCAGCAACAACAACAACAAAACAACAACAACAACAACAACAACAACAACAACAACAACAAAACACCACGTTTGTGTTCTCATTTGTTATTGTCGGACTGTCGTTTATTTCGTAGAACGTTATAAGCAGTCTGACAATTGCAACATGCGATCCACGCACCTGTGTAACTACAAAGCTACGTTATAACCTCAGCAGAAAGCACGGTCGTTTAGGTAATAACTACCACATTGTGCTCTCTAGCCTTGGAATGAGGTTAGATTTCCTCCCCGTTTTCAAATTTCTTGGCAGAATTTTATTTCAGAATGTTCTCTCTCTCTCTCTCTCTCTCTCTCTCTCTCTCTCTCTCTCTCTCTCTCTCTCTCTCTCTTTGTACTATTTGTTTTAGGTTGTTCTCTCTCTCTGTGTGTCTCTGTCTCTCTGTCTCTCTCTCTCTCTCTCTCTCTCTCTCTCTCTCTCTCTCTCTCTCTCTCTCTCTCTCTGTGTACTTTTTCGTTTCAGGTTGTTCTCTCTCTCTCTCTCTCTCTCTCTCTCTCTCTCTCTCTCTCTCTCTCTCTCTCTCTCTCTCTCTCTCTCTCTCTCTCTCCTGTTGTTTTGTTTATGTTGTTTCTTAATATGATACAATTTGGCACATGGGGATGGATTGTTGTTGTTGTTTTTAGTTCTTGCTGGTGTAGGTGTCACTATTGTTGCTTTTGTTTTTATAGTTCTTGTTAGTGTAGATGTCACTATATTATTATTGTTGTTGTTGTTTTTGTCGTTGTTTTTATAGTTCTTGCTAGTGTAGATGTCACTGTTGTTGTTGTTGTTGACGTTGTTGTTGTTGTTTTTATAGTTCTTGTTAGTGTAGATGCCACTCTTGTTGTTGATGTTGTTGTGAAGATGACGACGATGACAACAGTCACGGTGATGATCCATGATGGCTGGTTGCAGGTTCGGGCGCAAGCTGTCCTTCTATCTGGGTGGACTAGCTCTGGGGGCCGGGGGGTTCGGCATCGCCTTCTCCACCTCCTTCCTCTCCCTCAACATCTGTCGCTTTGTGATTGGAATCGCCCGCATGACCCTCATGATCAATGGACTCGTCCTGGGTCAGTATTAAACAGTGTAGAGGACTCGTGATTGGAATCGCCCGCATGACCCTCACGATCAATGGACTCGACCTGGGTCAGTTTTAAACAGTGTAGAGGACTCGTGATTGGAATCGCCCGTATGACCCTCACGGTCAATGGACTCGTCCTGGGTCAGTATTAAACAGTGTAGAGGACTCGTGACTGGAACCGCTCGCATGACCACCCGGTAGAGCACCCGGACTCTGGTGATCCTGGGGTTGTGGGTTCGCATCTCCGCCAGGCCGTTTCGGTACAGGGAGATTTTTCCCTCGGAGTTAACATTGGTTCTGACTCGATTCCCCACACAGTCCTTCCAATGAGACTTTAAACCGAGGTTCCGTGTGTGAACGCACGCACATGTTGCACACAAGTAAAATACCATCACCAACTTTCGGAAGAGAAGGCCACTTTGGCCTTTGGTATGGATGACACGTAACACATCGCATGCACCTTCCCCGAAGATGGGAGTATAGCTGCCTTAATGGCGGGATCAAAAACGGTCATAGACACAAAACTCCACTGCCTGTGTATACAGGGGGTGTCCGCAGGAGTATCAGCCTGCGAAGGCAGAAAGAAAGAAAAAAATAACTGCTGTGTCACTTTCCCCCAAGCCTCTTCACTATTGGACGTATGACGCGCATCCACATTTGTCCGACACACACAGCTCTTTTTGGCAACCCAGCGACTGTCCAAGCCTTTCCTTTGACCTTTTTCTTTACACGCTCTCAATGAAGGTTTGGTTATGACCTCGTCATTTCTCTGGCTCCCCGGCTCCGCCTCATATATATATATATATATATATTAATATATATATATATATATATTATATATATATATATAATATATAGCGAAGCGCAGGCCAGAGGTAACGAAGTTGTATCACTGGTTTGTCCGTCTGCTTGTAAGATTTGAAAAAGAAAACAAACAAATAACAAACAAATAAACAAACAAAAAACTACTCGACCGATTTCAACGAAACCTAGTGCATAAACGGAAAGTGGCCCATGAATGAAGGATCTAAATTTTGACGCGGATCCGGATGAAAGGATGGAACCAGGACCCGGTCGGCCTTGGCAAAAGGTCTGAGGTCTCCCTAGTGCCCATATGTTTGATCTGACAAGGAGTCTACGGAAAGAGCAACGTTTAATTTTTTTTAAAGAAAAAAATGAGAGAACGGAACTTTTGCTTTCTTATGGTGAACTGATGCCATGCACATATCTCCAGACTTATTTTTCTGGCGGTACCAATTCACCTAGCACACAGGCAGATAACGGATGCAGGATCCGATCGACCTTGGCAGAGTTCTGAGGTCTCCTAGAGTTCTTATGTTTAACTTGAAAATATGTCCGGGGAGAGGTCAACTTTGAATTAAAGAAAAATGGAATTTTTGCTTCCAGTGGTGACATAATTACATGCACATATCTGCAGACTTAGTCTGCTAGCAGTACCGATTCTCCTGGCACCAAGGCAGGCAAGGGCACACAGAATGAGCTGAGAAACTTCATTAACGGACACCAAGCTAGGACACTCGTGGAAGAGAAGGGAGTTTACCTGTTTGCTCTGCGTGCTATTCGGAGGCAGATACAGCAGATGAATGATCATGTACTGCAAGCATGATGAGATTGGAGGCACATTTATTTCATGAAACCTTACAGGGTTTTTTTAAAAATAGAGATGTGTTATTTTCTTAATTCTCTCGACCGTGTTGATTGATGAGCTGTTTCGTTTCTGTTTTTCTTCTTTTGTTTCACGTGATTTGGTCAAGCATAACTAAGCTTTGCATCCTCAATGTATTCAACAGAATCAAAGGATTAATTCGGCGTGTGTGTACTGTGTGTGCGCGCGCGTGCATGTGTGTGTGTGTGTGTGTGTGTGTGTGTGTGTGTGTGTGTGTGTGTGTGTGTGTGTGTGTGAAGAGAAAAAAAGAGACAACCCTCATTCATATGATTATAGGAGGGCACAAATAGGCTACACTTATACTGATAACAAGTTCAAATTACTTCAGAACAAAAGTTTGGGCCTACTTCTCTTTCTTTTTCTTTTTTGTTTTCTTTTTTTTTTTTGCCTTTTGTTTCTTTTTCCTTTTTTGTAGATTTTTTTTTTTTTGCGTGAAAAACAGTATGGTCAAATTCGGTATAATCTATTAAGTGAAATTGCACGACTCGTTGCATTTTGTTGTTTGATTGGAAATTTAAAACAGAGGATTGTTTGATAATAATCATACATGCTGTTTGCTACTTGCTGGTATTGATGTGATTTCCATTCATTTTATACTTGTCATATATTTTGTACAGAAGGATTGAAAGGGTTAATCGAGCTGTAAATCAATCTCCATCTCTCTCTCTCTCTCTCTCTCTCTCTCTCTCTCTCTCTCTCTCTCTCTCTCTGTATGTGTGTGCGTGCGCGCGCGCGCGTGCACGCGCTTGTGTGTGTGTGTGTGTGTGTGTGTGTGTGTGTGTGTGTAATGATGGTATGAGTAAATGCAGTTCATACAGGCAAACAACATGTTAAGGCTGCGGCCATAGTAAACCCGGTTTTTTTACCGCCGTCTTTTTTGCCGGCCCGGGTAAAAGATCCTGCCCGGCTTAATTGCTCTGTAGCGTCACCGATGACGGATGTGGGTGGCCATAGTGAAGCAGGCACGGCCCGGCATTTACAACCCGTCGTTTCGACTTTCGCGCAAAACGTCCGTTTGCCGGGTCGACGGAAAGGAAAAGGGAAAGGGGAAGAACTCCGTTCCTGATTTCTCAATGACTTATCTCCCTTGCAAACATGGACGAAGAGAAGTTGATCAGTGCTGTGAGGCTCAGAACCTTTATTTACAGTAAAAGTGACAAGAGACATGCCGAAGTTAGTTGACTTTTCTCGAAGATCAGGTGCACAGAGTTCAAGAAGATGATCAAAAGAATGAGGTGTCATTCTGAGGTACTGATGACACTTCTCTGAGTGATTGCGCAGTTGGGGCATCAGATGGCGATATTCTCCATACATGTGTCTCGATCTGTTGATAGGATGAACAGCGAAACGTCGTAGGCTCCCTCTGTTCTTCCTCCACCACCACCACAGCAACAACAACGATCTGGTCCGTTTCGTCCACGTCTGTGTTTTCAGCCCTATCCCTCACTATTAAAGAGTTTACGGTGGGAAATGTACAGGTCACAACCAAACAGTTTGGAATGTTGATGTGAACATTAGTCTACAGCACCGCGCCTTCGGTCACTGTTCTCCAGGGAACCCATCAACAACGGTATCAGAATCTGGTTAAAACCGCAAAAGCTCTGACTCCGTTCAATGTATAGTCTTTGCTGACACAAGATCTGAAAACCGCACTAGAACAACAGCGTGCTGCATGTATAAACAACGCATCGTGTAAATACAGCTCACCCATGGTTCAGCCGGCCAAAGTATAGAAACGATGAAAATGATGGTGCAGACTAACTATAGAAACGATGAAAATGATGGTGCAGACTAACTATAGAAACGATGAAAATGATGGTGCAGACTAACTATAGAAACGATGAAAATGATGGTGCAGACTAACTATAGAAACGATGAAAATGATGGTGCAGACTAACTATAGAAACGATGAAAATGATGGTGACCTCGGTGCTCTTCGCTGTGGGGTTGGACCATGCAGTGTGGCGGCTGATGGTCTGGCGTCGTTTGAGATCTTCGTGAGATGGTTCGTCGTTCTTTAACGCAAACGCTTACAGCCACGATTTTCCTAGCAACAGGCAGCACTCAGATGATCTCCCCTGTTTTGACGCCTTTTTCTCATGACGTCACCTCAAATGCTGCAGCCACTATTCCTAGCAACGGGTAACACAGGTTATCTCCCCTGTTTTGACGCCTTCTTCTCATGATGTCGCCCAAATGCTCCAGCCACTGTTCCTAGCAACAGGCAACACAGATTATCTCCCCTGTTTTGACGCCTTCCTCTCATGTCACCCAAATGCTGCAGCCATTATATCTAGTATAAGGTAACACAGGTGATCTCCCCTGTTTTGACGCCTTCCTCTCATGTCACCCAAATGCTGCAGCCATTATTCCTAGCAAAAGGTAACACAGATGATCTCCCCTGTTCCAGCACAGTCTCTCAGGACCAGTAGAAGGGAAGAAGAAATTGTCCCGCTCTTTGTTGTTCGCGGCCACTCGGGTATGATGATCACTATGAGACATCAACTAATGACCACGGCTGTTAATGCATGCAGACATTAGCATTTCGATCATATTGAACGAATCCATGGATTTCAGCACCCAGCAAGAAGAACCGTACTTACCCCTACCCCCTCCCTCACAATGGCACATCGTCAGGTTTGTGTGGACAGCTTGTGCTAGCTCCCCCTGTCCCCCCCCCCCCCCCCCAAATCACCACCATCCCCTCCCCCAGTCGCTGGAACAGATGTCTTGTGTCGTCCTCCTAGACGGATACTGCTTCACCATCCTCCAAATACACCAACAGGAAGACACACGTTCGGAGAAAGGAAGGAGAACTGGTTTACTTATGTAACTCTTTCCTGAAGACCAAGCCACCATGATAATGGCTCCCTGATGGCGTGGACTGGTTTCTGCCTCTCTGCAAGACCACGGCTGCACGTTGTCCAGAGCTCCTTGAAGCTCATCAGAACAGAGATGAGATTGTAGTTTGTTTCGTGTGGGCGGCCCTGTAGGTTAATAGTGCCAGGACTGTTCTGCTGGGCGACAACACTGTCTTCATAGTGCTCATGAAGCTTTAAATTTCTAGCGGTCACAGAGGAGCTGCAGGGTATACCTTGGGGAACGTGCACCTGATCTGGCTCCAATGGAACACCTTAAGGACGTGCTGTATGGTAATGAGACAGCCAGTCATCCCCTCCTGTAGCGGTGATTGAACGTTAGTTCTCCATTCCCCAGGAGTCTGTCTGGACCTTTGTGTACTCCAAGCAAAGGCAATAGACACGTGTTGTGGGTTTTCGTTGTATTTAACGATAATCGGTCATGGTACGGAGTTTCAGTCTGATTTGAGACTGCAAGACGCATGCTGCAGGGGTTGTCTGGTACCTACAGTTGCATCCAGACTGACTTTTAAGCCAAGGGTGTAACTTTTCAAACGAGAACTGTGTGGAACAGTGATTCGACCGGGTCATTACAAATGACGTTTTGCAGACCTTTCCCTTGAAAAATGGACTTGATATGGGGAACAACAATGGTTTGCTTTCACTTGTTTCGCATGAAATGAGTGTGTCGATAAATATTGAACGCAACGTAGAATTATTATTTCGTCCCTTTAAATAGGCAGAGTTAGTATAAAGGGGTTCACATGTAATTCCTTTCCTCTCCACTACTACCACCCTTCCCTATAAATGCTGTCTTTTAGTGAATCATAACTTTTTGTTCATAGTATACACGAGCACGTTCCATGTGTGTGTACATTAGGGCCGGAACAGCTCAGTGCTAGAGCGCCGGACTCGTAATCTGGGTGATCCTGGGGTAGCGGGATCGGATCTCCGCCGGGCCGTTATGGTACAGGGGGATTTTCCCTCGGAGTTAGCATTGGTTCTGACTCCATTTCCAAACAGTCCTTCGAATGAGACAATAAACCGAGGTTCCGTGTATGAACGCACGCATAACATCTTGCACACACGTAAAATCACATCACCAACTTTCGGAAGAGAAGGCCAGTTTGGCCGTTGGTATGGATGACACGTTACACATAACATGTACGCTGCGTGAGAAATTGAAAGGATGAAGGAAGTAAGGAAATGGAGTGAACAATATTGACTGGATGACACGGGAAACGACTGCATGAAGCGCCGGCAGGCTGCTCTTCAGTGGGCACTACCCAGGTAGGCAGCCTGTCGCGTACACGAGAGTGTGGACTGGCAGCGTCTAGAACCTTTGTCAAGCGCTTTATAAATGCTATGTTATTATTATTGGTATTCTTGTTAATCTCATTATATTTTTTTTTAATTATTATTTTTTGTTACTATTATTATTATTATTATCATCATTATCATTATCATCATTTTTATTTTTATTATTATTATTATTATTATTATTATTATTATTATTAATGTTATTGTCTGTGTTACATATATATCTATCCATCCATCCGTCAATCCATCTATCTGTCTGTCTGTCCATCTATCTATCTATCTATCTATCTATCTATCTATCTATCTATCTATCTATCTATCTATCCATCTATCTGCTTATCCATCTCTCTAACTATCTATCTATCCATCTATCTACCTGTCTGTCTATCTACTTATCTATCTATATATCTAAAGTAAGTACAGTAGATGGTCATCTTCACCTCCCTCTTCCTCCTCATTCCGTTCATTTCTCTTCGCCTCCTTCGTCATTGTCGTGACCGTCCTCGCTCAAACCCCATTCTTCTTTTTTTTTCCTCCTTCTGTCTTCGGCTCCTGTCTCTGGCCCTCACCTCCGGGGCAGGCATGGAGATCGTGGGGCCGTCCAAGCGAGTGCTGGCGGGCATTGGCATCGAGCTGATGTGGTGTGTGGGCATGTTCATCCTGCTGCTCCTCGCCTTCCTCATCCGCCAGTGGCGCTACCTGGAGATCGCCGTGTCTGTGCCAGCGTGTTTCTCCTGGCTTACTGGTGGTCAGTGTGGTTGTCCAGTGCCTTTGTGTTCACCTACTGGTGGTCAGTATGTTGTCCGGTGCCTTTGTGTTCACCTACTGGTGGTCAGTGTGTTGTCCGGTGCCTTTGTGTTCACCTACTGGTGGTCAGTGTGTCCGGTGCCTTTGTGTTCACCTACTGGTGGTCAGTGTGTTGTCCAGCGTCTTTGTGTTCACCTACTGGTGGTCAGTGTGTCCGGTGCCTTTGTGTTCACCTACTGGTGGTCAGTGTTTGTTGTCCACCGTCTTTGTGTTCACCTACTAGTGGTCAGTGTGTTGTCCGGTGCCTTTGTGTTCACCTACTGGTGGCCAGTGTGTTGTCCAGTGTCTTTGTGTTCACCTACTGGTGGCCAGTGTTTGTTGTCCAGCGTCTTTGTGTTCACCTACTGGTGGCCAGTGTTTGTTGTCCAGCGTCTTTGTGTTCACCTACTGGTGGCCAGTGTGTTGTCCAGTGTCTTTGTGTTCACCTACAGGTGGTCAGTGTGTACTGTCCAGCGTCTTTGTGTTCACCTACTGGTGGCCAGTGTGTTGTCCAGTGTCTTTGTGTTCACCTACAGGTGGTCAGTGTGTGTTGTCCAGCGTCTTTGTGTTCACCTACTGGTGGCCAGTGTGTTGTCCAGCGTCTTTGTGCTCACCTACTGGTGGCCAGTGTGTTGTCCAGTGTCTTTGTGTTCACCTACAGGTGGTCAGTGTGTGTTGTCCAGCGTCTTTGTGTTCACCTAACGGTGGTCAGTGTGTTCAGCGTCTTTGTGTTCACCTACTGGTGGTCAGTGTGTTGTCCAGTGTCTTTGTGTTCACCTACTGGTGGTCAGTGTGTGTTGTCCAGCGTCTTTGTGTTCACCTACTGGTGGCCAGTGTGTTGTCCAGCGTCTTTGTGTTCACCTGCTGGTGGTCAGTGTGTGTTGTCCAGCGTCTTTGTGTTCACCTACTGGTGGTCAGTGTGTGTTGTCCAGCGTCTTTGTGTTCACCTACTGGTGGTCAGTGTGTGTTGTCCAGCGTCTTTGTGTTCACCTGCTGGTGGTCAGTGTGTGTTGTCCAGCGTCTTTGTGTTCACCTACAGGTGGTCAGTGTGTGTTGTCCAGTGTCTTTGTCTTGTTGTCTTTGTGTTCACCTACTGGTGATCAGTGTGTTGTCCAGCGTCTTTGTGTTCACCTACAGGTGGTCAGTGTGTGTTGTCCAGTGTCTTTGTCTTGTTGTCTTTGTGTTCACCTACTGGTGATCAGTGTGTTGTCCAACGCCTTTGTGTTCACCTACTGGTGATCAGTGTGTTGTCCAACGCCTTTGTGTTCACCTACTGGTGATCAGTGTGTTGTCCAGCGTCTTTCTGTTTAGTTACCGGTGGTCAGTATTTCTAGGGTCTTGCTATTTACCTACTTGTGGTCAATGTGTAATTAGTATCTTTCTGTAACGTATGGTGGTCAACGTGTCTAGGGTCTTTCTGTCAACCACTAGTTATCAGTGTGTGTCTAGCCTCTTTGTGATGAACTACTGGTGGTCAGTGTGTGTCTCGCTCCTTTCTGTGTCCGGTGTCTTTCTGTGTACTTGCTAGTGGTCAGTGTGTGTCTTCTGTTTTGTTAGCCTACTGAAAGAGACAGAGACAGAGAAGTAGTGGAAGAAGAAGAAGAAGAAGAAGGAGAAGAAGAAGAAGAAGAAGAAGAAGAAGAAGGAGAAGGAGGAGAAGAAGAAGAAGAAGAAGAAGAAGAAGAAGAAGAAGAAGAGGAAGAAGAAGAAGAAGAAGAAGAGATCAACTGAACACAATTGAACAGTTGATCACAATTTTAATGTTTCAGGTCTCCGGGGGTACAGTGCACACATAAAGAGAAAAAAGAGAAAATTTAATGACAACTAAAGTATGTTTTTCGATGGACTAATAATGCTCATTTATGAGGGTAACTAATTTTTCATATTGAGTGGGATACGAGTTCTTCTTTTTTATTCAGTACATAATGAATGTACGTAGCAATATGCACATTTTCGGTTGCAAGTAATTGTTTTAGTTCCAAAAAAAAAAGTTCAACATCTGAAATTGTCTGTGATTCAGTAGAGAGAGAGAGAGAGAGAAGAGAGAGAGAGAGAGAGAGAGAGAGAGAGAGTGAGTGAGTGAGACAGACAGACAGACAGACAGACAGACAGACAGAGAGAGAGAGAGAGAGAGAGAGAGAGAGAGTGAGTGAGTGAGTGAGTGAGTGAGTGAGTGAGTGAGTGAGTGAGTGAGTGAGTGAGTGAGTGAGAGACAGACAGACAGACAGACAGACAGACAGACAGACAGACAGACAGACAGACAGACAAACAGACAGGCAGACAGACAGAGACCGACAGACAGACAGAGAGACAATGACAATGACAATGACAATGACAAATAATTTAATTGAGCTAGGCCTCGTGCCCGTGTCAATGGGGACATTGGGATGGGGTGGGTGGGGGGGTGGGGGGGGGGTTGGACAACAACATTGTGGAAAAAGCAAAAGTAACAGCAAAATAACAACACCTTGCAAGTATACATGCACTTTCTCGGCCAGGTAGGTAACTTTCACATTCTCCTCAGTCATGGATGTATACATACTGATCAAAATACGCACCAATATACAGCTAAGGGCATATCATTTACAAATCTCACAGAAGATACATTCATTTGTAATTGCCTAAAAAACCTGTAAACCTTTTCATGATCACACACACACGCACACACACACACATTCGCACACACCCACACCCACACACACACCCACACACACACACACACACACACACACACACACATACACATGACGCACACACTCGCCCACATACACTCACACATACAAGCTCTTTTGCTTTTAGAGGGGAAAATGTACCCCGAATTATACATAAAATGTATGAACTTTACGTCCCATTCGTTTTTTTACATCTGATTTCAAAAGCTTTAGTTATGAAAGCAGCAACATCTTTAGCCATTTTATCATTGGCAAGTAATAATGACACCTTGAAAGCCGACGCTCTTGCATAATATTTAGTGGGTATGAAATGCTCTCGAACATCCTTATATTTAGGGCATACAATAAAAAAGTGATATTCAGATTCCAACTGACTTGGACAAAAAGGACAGCAGAGTGCCTCTCGGGGAACACTCGAATGCCGCAGTTTGTGAGTATTTAAACAAGATACGCCTAACCTGAATCTTATGAGATTTTTTACGATTGTTCAAATTACTTACCGTAAACAGATAATTCGGTATTTGTCTGAATTGCTTAAAGGAAGAATAGAAGGAAAAGCGATCGCTAACATCCATTCGGGTATACCATTCTTGAAGATGACAGTCAATCAACCGATTTCTAAATTCTAAGAGAAAACCTTTGACGTTGTAAACGTTCTGGTTTTCCCATACATACCCAAAGCCATATCGGTTTAACATAGAGCAAACTGATGAAACCCAGTTTGTTCTTGCCTCGATGATGCAAATCATATAACGTGTTGTAAGCTTTCTTAGGAAGGCGATTATCCGGCATATTAACGACACGTATCCAATACTTGATACATTTAGTATAATTGTTTATATAGAGTGGATACCGACCAGTTTCTCCATAGACTAAGGCGCTGGGTGTTTTTATGGACACATTTAAGAATCTCTTGAGTGCAAACAAATGCACTTTTTCAATAATTGAGTTGTTTGCAATCAAACCCCATACTTCAGCACCATAGCTAAGCACTGGCTGGACTTGACAGTCGAAAAGTTTAAAGAACAATTTCGGGGAAAGACTTTGAAACTTCCACAGTAGTTTTATAATATTGATGACTTGACGTTTTGCCTTGGATGCTAAATCCTCAAGGCAGTGGGAAAAAGAAAGACCCGTGGAAAAGATAACACCTAGATATTTATACTGATTAACAATTTCTAGTTGCCTACCGTCGTAGAACCATCTTTCCCTTGAGGCGATATACCCCCCATTTCTAAACACAATAACTTTTGATTTTTCTAAATTAACGATCAAATCGAGATTTTTCGCTGTGCTACACAAAACATTCAGTTGCTGCTGAAGACCAATGACGGTAGATGCTACGAGTGCTACATCGTCGGCAAAAAGCATAATTAGTATCTCTATGAAGTCTGGTAATAAGGGAATACCATGTTTACCATATTGAATTATTTCTTCAGCAAGCTCATTAATGAATAGCGAAAATAAAACCGGACTGCATATTTCTCCTTGCTTCAGACCCCGAGGACATAAATGTGTCAGTTAAATCTCCCCCCACTTTAACCCTAGCTTTGACATCTGTGTATATGCTTTTAAGTGCATTGTACATCTTACCCTTTACACCTTTTTTCTTTAAGATTGACCAGAGTTGGCTTCTATCTACCGAATCGAAAGCCTTTTTAAAGTCGATAAAAGCAACGTATAATTTCTTGTGGTTAGAGAGTTGCTTTTGTACCAGAGAAAGAAGGGTAAATATATGATCAGTAGTACTATAATTCTTTCTAAAGCCAGCCTGCACATCATTTATTACATCACAATCTTCAATCCATTTTGTTAAACGCTTGTTTAATATGTAAGTATATAATTTTGAACTAATGTTTAAAAGAGAGATACCTCTGTAGTTATCTGGGTTGTTTATATCACCCTTTTTATGCAAAGGTTGAATCAGAGCTTCACACCACATAGAAGGGAAGATGCCAAAATCAAAGAGTTTGTTGAAAAATTTCTTAAGGAAAAAAAGAATAGTGGGGTGCAATACTTATAAAATTCCCCAATAAGTCCGTCTGGACCTGGTGCTTTATTTGATTTTAAAGCCTTAACTGAATCAAGGATTTCCTCTTCAGTTATACAGACATCTAATTCATCAACGTTACTATCAGCAACAGGAAAACACTCAGCTTGAAGTTCCTGAGAATTAGGACCAGAAGGAATCAGCCCATCATTAAAGACTTGTTTGAAATGCTGAAACCATTCTTCGTTGGATATTGTATTTGGTACATGAGAACTACTTTTTAAAGACCTTACAGTGCTCCAAAACCGCTTAGAATCTTTGGCGTTTTCGTTAAGTGTGTTTAAAACTTGTTGTCTATATAACTGCTGCTTGTCTCTAAGAAAGTCTTTATACTCGTTTCTAATTATAGAATAGTTAAGTCTCAGTTGAACAGCATCGGGGTTGTTGTTAACTTTGACCTGACTGTACGCTCTCAATGCTTGTCTCACCTGACGGCGTTTAACATAGCACTCAGAGTCAAACCATGAGCTGCGCTTGATATTACCTGTGACAGTTTCTTTACTCATTATTTGACCAGCTATAAACAGACCTTCGTTTAGTTTCTTCAGTGCACACTCAAAATTGACATCAATCAATTCAATTGCTTCATGAAAGGTTGAATTGACCTCGTCAGACTGAAGTACACTGATAAAATCACCTTCTTTTGCTGGATCCCATGCATATTTTTTAAATTTGTTTACCTTTAACCTTTCTGAAACCGTCTCCTGATTCGGACTGGGAAGCATTAGTACAAATTCAACAGGCATGTGCTTTGATTCTACCCGTGGAGTTACTTTCAATTCACGGCACAGTGGAACTAAGGATTGGGAGGAAATAAAATAATCAATAACACTAGAACCATTGTGAGCGATATAAGTGAAATCACCGCTTTTATCACAAGGCAGAAAACCATTTAGAATAACCAACTCAAAATTCTGACAGATGATAATTAAATAAAGACCAAATTCATTCGTGGAGCAATCTTTTGATACACGAGAAAAGCTGTCATCACCGGTGGTATTTTCATTTATCGAGTCACCTAAATATACGGGTAGTTCTTGTGCGTTCAGCCGACCAGTTCTTGCATTTAAATCGCCGAGGATGATCACAGGAAGATCACCCGCTTGTTCAAAAGTATCCATCAGACATTGTTCAAGAAGGGAAACCCCATTATCAATCTCGGTATCTGCATAATAAACACTGTTAGCAGGGGGCAAATAAATTCCAATTAAAAGAAC
>CM031607.1:33104227-33144227 GCA_018398815.1 Conus ventricosus | reverse complement strand
GACCTCCCCTTACTTCATGCTGGACCGTCTCGGGCGGAAGAAGGTCTACCTGGGCAGCGTCTTTGCCGCCGGCGTGGCCTGCGTGGCCTGCGTTTTGCCAGCTTTGTTCGGAGGTGCCGGTAAGTGTGTGTGTGTGTTGGGGGGGGGGGGGGGGGGGGGGGGGGTGAGGGGGTACGCTTTAATATTGTATTGTAATAATTATTTTTAGAGCGCCCCATATTGGTCTAAACGGTTTTAACGTTTGCCTGCGAAACTGACGGTCGTGAGTTCGAATCACAGGTGGGGAGGGTCGATTTGAAATCCGTCTCTGTCCACCCAGTAGTAAAACGGGTACCTGATTCAGTTCAGGGTAGGTTAAAGGCGACAGGTCACTGCTCTTACAGCCGTTAGGCTATGGGATCTTTAATCTTTGAACAATTAAAAAAAAAATGCATTTTTTGGATATGGCAGGACACGTTTTAAAATCGCGCAAAACAATACAGATAAAATCAGTTCTCAATACTAGGGGTAACGGTTAAAATGTCGCGTGCAGCAACGTTTCAACACAGCAAGCGAGCGCAGTAGGTACGCATACATAGACACGTGAGCAGATAGGTGTCTCCGCATGTGCATATACACACGCAAGTGATCATGTCTTCAAACACAGACTCTGGCGTGCACCATATAACAGTTCTAAGTAAGAACAATGTTACCAGAACAGCAGAATGTAAACAATAGACTAAGCCAGGATAAGTGAATGACAGCATGAGGGAGAGGAAAACAAAAAGGGGGGGGGGGGGGGGGAGGAGGGAGAATACTCCGAACGAGATTCGAACCCGGAAGTCGAGGTCCTCTTGCTTCCTGTGCGAGTGTGTTATTCACCGAATCACCTTCCACGGGTTCCATGCTCATCACAGGACTGAGAAACAGCAGAGACGTATTGGGGCCCTCGCGGAAAAACTCGACAAGACACCAACATTTACAAAAACATGTCGGTCAATGATTGGATGTTGATGTTCACAAAGCTATATCTGCCATGCTCTTATCAAAGCGATTCAGTAGGAGCAAAATAGTGAAATAAAAACGTGATACAACAATACAAGTATTAGACGTGACAGAGGTGCAGATCAGTAAACGGGAAAGGGAGGGTCAGATTTTGGAAAAAGGTTGTCAATATCTATAACCAAGCTTCGTCCAGTAATCTGCTCGTACGAATGACAAACGTCGCTGAAATAATTTGATCATTCACAGTACTCTTTCAGCACTACAAAAGCAGCTTCTTTACTGTTCGAAACCACACGCTGAAAAGTTACAGCATTTCATTTTAAAAACGTGTTTTGATTCAGCTCAGTTCTGTGTAAGTTGACAGTTAGAGTAGTGTATGTTGTTGTTTTGTTTTTTCTCTCTTTTTTTTCTCCTTTTTTTCTTTGGTTGGTTGGTTGGTTGGTTTTCAAGCAAGTGAAAGAGTATAGAGTACGGAAACCACCATCCCCAACCCCCCCCCACCCCCCCCCCCCCCCCCCCCCCCCCCACCCCAGCATCCCGATACTTTGTCCTATAGATTACAAAACGTCCTAGTGATTTTATTAAAGCAGTGGCATGCGTTTAAAATTTCAACATTTTCAGATGGAAGACAGTGTGTGTGTGTGTGTGTGTGTGTG
This sequence comes from Conus ventricosus, assembly GCA_018398815.1. Lineage (NCBI taxonomy): Eukaryota > Metazoa > Mollusca > Gastropoda > Neogastropoda > Conidae > Conus > Conus ventricosus. Next base: position 33,142,587 of record CM031607.1, on the reverse strand, counting down.
TGTGTGTGGTGTGTGTGTGTGTGTGTGTGTGTGTGTGTGCGTGTGCAAGCGTACGTGCGCGCGCGCGCGCGCGCGCGCGTGTGTGTGTGTGTGTGTGTGTGTGTGTGTGTGTGTGTGTGTGTGTGTGCGTGCGTGCGTGTGTGTGTGTGTGTGTGTGTGTGTGTGTGTGTGTGTTTGTGGTGTGTGAGTGAGTGCGTGTGTGTGTGTTGCAAAACATGTCCTTAACTCTATAAATATGAAAAGACAATAATGGCTTCGTATACGGTCGAGATAATTATAGTCCAAACAAGAATAATGATCAGTCACAGTTTTATTAACATGTTGTATCTATACATCCTTTAGGGTTTTCGTGATAACGGAAGTCTGAATCTGAGTCTGAGCAACACACACACACACACACACACACACACACACACACACACACACACACACACACACACACACACACACACTCACACAATCGTCATTGAGATATTTCACCATCAAAACAGCATGTATCATTCATCACTGCCTACTCCCACCCCCCAACCACGCCTCCTCCATCCTCCACCCCCACCCCACCTCGTTCACCGCAAGCCTGTAAAAAGACACAGGAACTTCTCCCTCTCCCTCCCCCTGCCCTCCTCCCCCTTCCCTCCCACCTCCCCCCCCCCCCCCCCCCCCACCCCCACCCACCCCTGGACGAATGGATACGTCTGTATGGTACTGTCTTGAATGTTGTAAGTCATGGAAGGGAGAGACATGGACACAATCTCCCGAATGACACACGTGTTGCAGACTGGATCATCGTGACCCTGTCAGTGGTGGGACGATTCTTCGTGTGCATCGCTTTCTCCACGCTCTACATCTACGGGGCAGAACTCTTCCCGACTGTCATTCGCGCCTCCACCATTAGTGTAGGAGTTACCTTCTCCGCCTCGGGGCATTGTGGCCCCGTATTTGGCAGACGTGGTGAGTTTGGTTGGTACTTTCGCTCTGTATCTCTGTCGGTTTTTTTGTTTTGTTTGTTTTTTTCTTGTTTGTTCGTTTTTCTTTCTTTTCTTTCCATTTCGTTTCCTTGTTTGTTTTCATTCTTTTTATTTCTGAATGTCATGTTGGTGGAGTAGGTAGAACCATCGAATTCGTCGGGCGTTACTACGTGTTCGAATCTTGCTAACGCCCAACATAGAAATCCCTGCTGGAAATCCGTTGCCCGATTTTTTACAGTCTTTTGCACAGTTTTTGAAATGCAGTATAAACAGGTTAACCCCTCCACCTCTCCATGAGATTATTAACCCTGTCTGCCAGATCGACTGACATAGGTGTGCATGTAAACCTGCGTGGAACGTACTTATCTCTGTTATTTTTTAATGTTAAAACCCATCTCTTTTTCCAGATATTGGCATTGTATTTCAGTTCACTCCTGAAACTAACGTACAGACGAAAGACTGTACTGTTCTATTCTCTGAACATCATTTATCAAATTGTCGTCAAGCGTCCACTCATACAGTTCCGCTGTTAACTTGCTGGCGTTTCTGATGTCACCGATGACCGTGATCAGCTTGGCGATAATAAGAACATGACTACCTGCCGCCGTGGCTCAGTGGTTAGTGTCCCTGACTCTTGGCTGAGAGGTCGTGGGTTCGATTCCCATCCGAGCCATTCGTTTGTGGGAGTTTGTCTGCCCCAACCGACTCCTTCTCGGAGGTGAATTTGCCACGCGGGCTCTGTTTGGGAAGAACGGGACCACAATGTCGAGTGTCAATGAATGCATCTCTGAGTCTTGCTCACACTCCCTGACCAAAGTCGCATGTGTCTGTATCTCTCGGGCCTGGCTGACACGGGAACATGTCATGAAAGTAAGTGTAGAGTACACCCTGTGAAGCAGTTTTCAGACCAGAATGGAAAACGCGAAGCAGCACCTTCATTACTCTCATCCTCATCCATGAAATATGTCTCAGCTTCTGTGGCCCTTCGTACCCTGCTATCATGGTGACCTCAGTTTCGTTTTCCTCTCTACGTCTACGCCCTTTGCGAAGTTTTGTCTAGATCATCAGAATCAGCAATTTTTATAGGGACTGTTGTTGGACGGACATAGTGACGCCCACACACACTCCGCGTGGTCATGGGTGCACCAAGAAGTATCAACCACCCGAGAAGACGGGTGGGATTTAACACTTTCACTGATTCCACCCAAACGACACAAGGTAAAGATTGACAGTGCTAACGACTGTTCTCATTTTCGGCGCCATCGATTTGGAACCAGCAATGTTCGGTTTGCGAACTCGATGCTTTACCGCCGAGCCATCCAGGCATCCAACAATGAAGTTCTTTCCAGATATTTATGATGTTGTGTGGATATATTACATGTGAAAGGAGGTTGAATGACGAAAAAGAAGAAGAAGAAGCAGAAGAAGAAGAAGAATTAGAAGAAGAAGAAGTAGAGGAGGAGGAAGGGGAAAAAAAGGAAGAAGAAGAAGAAGAAGAAGAAGAAGAAGAAGAAGAAGAAGAAGAAGAGGAGGAGGAAGAGGAGAAGGAGGAGGAGGAGGAAGAAGAAGAAGAAGACGAAGAAGAAGAAGAAGAAGAAGAAGAAGAAGAAGACGACATATTGTTTGTTGTTTAAAACCAGATGTTTTGGTTGAAAAGAACCTTCCTTGCAAAGGAAGAAAACAGAAGCCCATTGTTTTAGAGGAACGAGTCTTTGGAATCATGACAGTTGCAAAGTGTATGAATCTCTCTCTCTCTCTCTCTCTCTCTCTCTCTCTCTCTCTCTCTCTCTCTCTCTCTCTCTCTCTCTCTCAGCTCGCGAACACGAGCTTGCGCGGGCATGTGTGTGTGTGTGTGTGTGTGTGTGTGTGTGTGTGTGTGTGTGTGTGTGTGTGTGTGTGTGCCAGCGTGCGTGCGTGCGTGAGTGCATGCGTGTGCGTGGTGTGTGTGTATGTGTGTGTGTGTGTGCGCGCGCGCGTATATGTATATATGTGTGTGTGTGTGTGTGTGTGTGTGTGTTGTTATGGTGGTGGTGGTGGTGGTGATGGTGGTGGTGGTGGTGGTGGTGCGTGCGTGTGTGTGTGTGTGTGAGTGTGTGCATGCGTGTGCGTGCGTGCGTGCGTGCGTGCGTGCGTGTGTGCGCGTGTGTGCATGTGCGTGTGTGTGTGTGTGTGCGTGTGCGTGTGTGTGTGTGTGTGTGTGTGTGTGTGTGTTCTTTAACCCCTTCGGTTTCGTCACCAAGGGGCTCCTCGTCGGAGGAAGGCTGGAGAAAGCTCTGCCTCTCATCATCATGGGCACTCCGGCCCTGGTGGTGGGGCTCCTGTCCCTGTGGCTGCCGGAGACGAAAGGAACCCCGTTTCCGGAGACCCTGGATGACATCCACGCCGTGCCCAGGTCAGTGGAATGATGGCATTGATTTCTTTGAACACCCTCTTTGAGTTAGGTCCTTTCCGGTTGTTTGTACCAGTCTGTTGGCATTTGTCTCTTTCTTCATATTGCCTGTCTGTGTGTCTCTGTCTGTCTGCCACTATTTTTCTATCACGCAGACACACACACACACACACACACACACACACACACACACACACACACACACACACACACACACACACGTATACACACAAAACACCACGCACGCATACTTTCGGAAACCGTCAGCATGTGAGCAAACATGAACATGGTATTTAACGAACCTGCTCACTCTTATGGCGTCTCGGCTTTGTGTGACTATTAGAATAGCAATGAGAGCGCAGTCTGGTCAAAGACAAGATCTGAAGAGGTTCACATGACTGGCATGGGCACTGGCACGGTCATGTGCCTTAGAGTTCGACCCAAACTAAGGGGATGGTGTGAAGCCTACAAAGGCGTGTATATATTACTTAATCGTTATGAAATACAGCGAGCCTTTTAAAAAACTGACATTGTGTTTTCTATTCTTGACGTTTTCCAGACACGGTCGAAAGTGCCTGTGTGGAGACGAAGACTCTGACGTTGATACCAACGGCACTACTGCTGAAAGAGATGCCCAGACTACCTCCATGTGCTGAAGCGAAAATCAGAAGCCTAAAACCTCCTCAACGACAGATTCCAAATATGTGTATATTGACATGTGAAACGCACATTACAATGACGTTGTTTAAGATCATTCACGCGCGATGTTCGTTTGATAATCGACTGCTTGTTTGTTTGCTTGTTTGCTTTTACCTGATCATTTCTACGCATGATGTTGGTGTCGAAAGGATTGAAAATGGTAGTTTCGTTTGGATGATGTCGCTTTTGAACTGTTGGATACTTGTGGATTGCACACTGTGGGAGGGGGGGTGGGGGGGGGGTCATCCAGCCCAGTGTGTGGGTGTCACTTTTCATATGATTATTGTTCCTGTGCTTGCTTCTCATCCTTATGTTTTTCTTTAACATTTAATTAATTTGATTTTTGCATTGTTTCACAGAGACACAGGAACTTAAGAAAATGACCAACCAACCAAACAGCAGCTAAAAACGACACACACGCACACACACACACACACACACACACACACACACACACACACACACACACACACACGCATGCACGCACGCACGCACGCACGCACGCACGCACGCAACACACACACACACACACACACACACACACACACACACACACACACACACACACACACACACACGAACAACAACCAGAAATCAGGTGTTAAACAAGCATACAAAAAAAAGAGGATGCAAGCTCAATATGGCACTGTACATGCAATAAAGGATGCTTATTTGTTAACATGCTCGGAACAACACAATATATTGTAATTCATGCAGCATCTACAAACCAGTAGTAGAGCAATGTCAATGTCCACTTTCATCGTCAGGCCGTTTTTAAGTCTGTCCAGCACTTCCCCATTTAACGACCATGGGAAGAGAGAGTTGCTGAATGTTCGTTCGCTTTTACCAAAAGATGGTTTCAGTTTCCTCCCGTTCTTCGGCACACACCCGTTCTACTGACGGGAGAAGAGCCCCTGCCTGTATGGGTCGTGGTCTGCCAGTGCAAGGTCGACCTGAGCGAACATAACCAACTCGACGTGTTCGTGATGGCTGCTGGACTGTTCAAAATAATTCTCTTTGCTTTGGTCTTTCGCCCTCAAGGGAGCATAGACCGTCAACGACAACTCACCGTCGATCTGGATTCAGAGTTGTCCTCCTTTTTTCCTCAGCCCACTTAGTTCCCTTCTTCTTTCACCCTGCCTGGACGTCTCTTTTCCGCTCATTTCTGGGTCGTCCTCTCTTCCTTCTCCACGGCGTCAGAGCTGGACGCAGGCTTCTTAGGCGTGTATCCCATCCAGCTTCACTTCCTTTTCAGGGTCCGTGTGGTGATTGGCTGCTGTCCTGTCCTTTACTACAACTTCTTGTTGCTGACTTTGTCCGGTTACAGGATGTTAAACATGCTCCTGGGGTAGGTTTGAATGAATGTCCGTATCTTCTGCTGCATCGTTTCGTTCACGCCTCGGAGCCTTACCGCAAGAATAAGTTTGGCGTAATGGGTGAAGATGCGCAGATGCGCAAGACAACATAAGACAAGACGAGACAAGACAAGACAAGACAAAAGTTTTATTAAAAATCGAGTGGGGTACGTGAATTTTATTGGAAAAAAAAAACACCGAATATGGAACATGAATTTTTGCAAGACAGCATAACCCATTAGAGTTCACAGCACGCATGCGAGTTTATACACTGCACAAGATCGGGAACGAATACATCCACACTCTCATAGTTGACGTTTCTTAATTGCTTAGGACTTACACATTGCTCATCATTGCACGCAGAAGACTCACGATTCTTGCGAGTAGGGTATTTCTTACTTCAGTGCAAAAAATTACATTAAAAAACGAAGTGAAATTAATTCAGCTCCAACAAAGCATGCAACAAACAAAATCGTTCTTCTATTGGTATATCATGAAATCGGCCTCTTTGGATCATTAATCTGTGATTAGACACTCTGAAATCGGCCTCTTTGGATCATTAATCTGTGATTAGACACTCTGAAAAGCAAAAAAAGGTCAACAGCGACTGTTGTAGTGACACGGATAACAGATTTCTGGATGGAAGACTGTGTTGAATGGTCGATGATTATAAAAGACATCATGTGTGAAAGTCACTCATCCACTGTTGGATCTATTCATCTTTCAAACAGTGCGATATTTCCACTTGAAAACAGATTTCTGAAAAAGTCAGTTCAAAATGATTGTGCCAAAACCCCGAAAGCCCTAAATATTTCAGTAGTTTTACCATTTTACACGAATAAATCGACTGGTAATCCCCAATTCGATTGAAGTCATACATAAATTGATACACAGTTTTTACTAGTCTCTGATTTTTTTTAATTCACCAGGTAAGAGAGCAACATCTACCCATACCATACACTACTGGTGAAAACTGGCCAATTAATCGTAAACCATATTCGTTTGGGTTGACTTATTTAATTATAAAATACTTTATAGAAATGGAGCTGAAGTTTACCAGCTACTAGGACACCGTTCTTCACAACTACACAATCATATAAGCACATCCTGTCGAATAATCCTATCAGAATATCCAGTGGCAAATCGAATTTCCAGTATTTTCTTACAAACATAGCTCGTGAGCGATAATCATGCAAATGTTTCTGGGCAAACGTTAATTTTGTTGCCACAGTTAAAGGAAATATCCAAACACTGAAACGTAGAAACGGCTTCCAAATTTTTTCCATGTGAAGCAAATACAGGCAGAGTTCAAATTTTACCTCGTGTGAAAATAGCAAATTTGGTTTTGTTTGCGTTTGTCTGTAGTTTCCTTGTAAACAGCACTTAAGGATTTGCTGTTCTGTTGTCTGCTGTCAGCTGTTAACACTTTACACGTAACGTTTCCTTCGTCTGTTACCAACTATTAACATCAAGCATACTGATTTTTTTTTTTTTTTTTTTTTTTTGGGGGGGGGGGGGGTGTTTCCATCGAATTCTGCTAGTTAACCTAATGCCTGCTTCTTTACTATCACCTGCCCTCAATTGTTAACATTCTACATGCTCTTTCTCCATTGTCAGTCCACCAGTTGTTAACAGTATGCACGTTACTGTTCCGTCGTCGAGGATCTTCTTGATGACAAGATGCGAACAGTGTGTTCTCCAAGGGGTGTCGGGGACTCTCAGTGCAAATAGCTCCCCCGTGTTCTGGAAGTTCTGTGTCAGTTGTTTCCCCTTTCTGTCACTCTCCTTTCTACACCTCTGGTGTTTTTACCTTAGTTGTTTCTTTCTGACTGTCGTCTTTTTCCCCCTTTGTTGACCATTATCTTGTGTTACTTCAGGAAGCTTTAACACTTCACGCTGGGCGCAATTTATGATATAACCAGCTTTTTGTCGTAATCTGACGATCAGGTGAACATAGCACATCCTTCCCAAGGTGGACATTAATGACCATTCTGCTGTGCCTGTACCCTGTTTTTAAATGTCTTTTAAAGCAACATTTACATTATCTTTATTCTCTTTTTCACGATTAAACAAAAATTCTTGTTCGAGAAATCAAACAGAATGGCAGCCGCTTTTGTCAATTATTTCACTACCATGTCATGCATTATTCGCGTCGTTGTTTTCAACATGAAATAATTTTTCACAACGTGACCTGTTTTTTCTTCTATGAGTGTGACAACCCTGACAAGGCCCAGTTTGTTGGGTTGGGTTCTGAGAAAAAAATCTCAACTGCAAGCAGCACGTGATTTTTGGCACTTCGTATTTATCGTGTTCATTTCCCGCCAGTCGTTGAGCTGGGGCGGTTAGAGAGAGGAGGGACGGGGGGTGGGGTGGAGGTGGATATAGAGGGAGGAAAGGGAGTGATGAGGAGGTCTAGAGAGGCTGGGGGTGGTAAGGGTAGGTCTTTGGGGAGACGACAGCGGCTGACCTTGCGACCTCATTTCATGCCTGGGCCGTCCTCTGATAGGACTCAAGTCCACTGTGGAGTGTCCCAAAGAAGCTCTTGCCGTGTCCTATCTGTGTTACTCTCGTCACGAGAAACGGTCCACCTTGCACCCCCCCCCCCCCCCCTAATAAATTTGTCACATGTATTTTTTTGGTGCTTTAGAGTGTATAGATCACGAAAAATCATGTTAACATAAAAAATCTGGGACGCACTGTCCCGTCTGGCTTAATTTTGAAGGGTAACCCATCTCAGGTGCCGCGGCTGCTTTTCGTCGGTCCGAAACGTTCCATAAGTTTGGTGATCACCTGTGTCTGTTATTTAAGCTACGAGAATTTCCTTTATGTTTTTGTTGACAGTAATGCTTCTGCACGATATGCAATAATCAGAACGATAATATATGCAATAAGGTGACCGCAGTAAAGCTACGTGTGTACCCACCGTATATCACGCGTTGCGAACTGTAAATTTGCCAAAGTGTTTGCAATAAACTATCTCTCCCCGAAAACTGTGCAACTTATTAGGAACAAAGTACACCACAGTATCAAAGAACAGTTTCTTGTGATTCTTTTGAGCTATGCCACATCACCATGGACCTATGCTGACGCCCTCTGTTGCCGGGTTATCTCCCCTACCCCCTATTTGGCTTCAACGCAAATTTAATTCTTTACAAATTCATATTGGACTTTTTATTGAAAATAAAGTTAATGTGCACTTTCCAAGCGTGAGCGCGTATGGTGTGTGCGTGTTTGTGTGTGTGTGTGTGTATGTGTGTGTGTGTGTGTGTGTGTGTGTGTGTGTGTGTGTGTGTGTGTGTGTGTGTGTGTGTGTGTGTGTGTGCGCGCATTGATGATGATGATGTTCTCAGATGCTGGCACTGGAAGGCATTCTGTTTCATGGCGACATCTGCCAGACTGTATTTAAATCAACCACAATCCCATCATTCTGAGTCGCTTCCCTCGGCACAAGTAGAAAGCGACTCTTCTGATACGTAGGATATGACAGCTTCTTCTTCGTCGTCGTCAGAGTCTGGAAAATCCACAAGGAAGTCAACCATATCTGCGGCAGGATGATGCCCTTCTCTTCTGCGGACCACACTGGTTCCAAGGTGTCATCAACGTCAATCCATCCATGTCCATTGCTTGCTGCTGGAACATCAGACATAGGTTCGTGAGCCCTCTACCAAATGACAACTTGATAGCTGCTCCGTTTGATGTGCTCTTGAAGAGTTTGTTTGCACGGAGGCATGCTTGCCATGTTAACGTTGTAATTTGCGTTCAATGGCTCATCTCCACATCTCTCCTTGAGCAGTTGGTGTCGGAAGTCATTAGCACCGGTGAAACCATGTCTGCCGTACATGACACAGGTGAAGGTCTCAAGATCGGCTTTGACTTCTTCAGCGATGGCCCATGTACCTCCAAGGCGGGCAATTGTTTCCACAAATCTTGGATTCTGCTGAAGAACTTTGATGGGTTTGATTTTCCCAATGCCCTTGAATGCACTTCTTGTGTCGCAGCCGGTGTAAGCATGAAGAGCCAGGAAGGCGGTGCTGTGCTGTTGCCGTATGCTGTAGCGATGTCAGTGACGTTGATGAGCCGTTGTTTGTTCCCCATTCCTGTGACGAACAGAATCACCACGTCCTTCAGCTGCAGAACGAAGTGCAGGAAAATGAAGAAAATGTCCGAGTCGGGACTCTTGACGCGGACGAAGCTGTATCCATTCCGTTCAGCGTACGCACAGTGGAGGACAACTCTGGAATCCGTCTCTTCTTGTGTGGATTTAAGTGCTACGGTTGGCGTCCTTGTTGTCGTCAGCTCATCTGCCGATTGCAGCAGGAAGGCTTCTCCCTCACAATATCAGCATGACTTTTCTGTCCTTGAATTTTGGCGCATTCTCATCTTTGCTCCAAACTCGAGTAATACTTGGCTGAGCTGCTTCTTGTTTTCGTCGTTTGACAGAAACGTTTCCAGTCTGCAGGACGCTTGGTGCTTTCTCCTTTCATGATGATCTTATCGCCAGTGCCATCTCCTTTCCTTTTCATTGCTTTGATTCAGTCCGTTTTGTACATGTCTGTATTGAACACCACGCCCGTTCCCTTTGGCAGCATGTCAGATATCTTCTGGCTGATCTCCCTGAAATTGGAAGGAAGCTGTTGCAAACAGTGAAACACTGCATTGCCATCGATCACAACCAGCGTCGCGTCATGCGCAGGTAGATCTTCCATATCTTTGGTGAGGTACTTAAACCCTTTTGCTTTGTCGGTCTTGGCAAGGAAATTGTCAGCAGTGGCAATACTGTAAGGTACAGGAGTAAGTTGTATGTCATCAACTATTTCAGATTGAGTTGAACACCTGCTTCCTGTGCCTTCACAAGGACTTGAAAGGCAAGGTTCCCTTGTTGTTGTATTCCACAACCTTCTTCTTGGAAGTCTTCATGTGGACGGTTTTGTTCATGGATGCCATCTTTTTCAGGTTTAGCCGCTTGACTGGTTCAAAGAATTGTCATTTGCCATCAGTCTCTGCGTGATGAACGCCTCCTTCACGGCGTTACCAGCCTTTTCTGCCCTCAACACATCATGCTGAATGCCCGGCTGGGACAGATGCTTCAGATGACAGGGCGATGAGTTTTGACCAAGGCTTCCTCACAGAAAGGGTCGATGAAACTTTGACTGCATCCTGAGTCTTCATGACGTTGCTTTCACTATCAGAAGGACGCAAGTCTCGATATCTACTGCCAACCTCATCACCTTGTGCCTTACCAGCCATGTCGAGATCAAGATACTTTGACCTCTCATGGGTTGTCCTGACCCATCTTTGGTAGGCCTCCTGGTTCGACAGCAGGCTCGTGAGACCAGCGCCACCTCCACCAGCTCCTCCTCTGCTTTGGCGTGTTTCATGAACGTTTCTTTCCATGGTCTTGTCCAGTGCACAGCGATTTCTAGGAATGAAGGACCTTGCCACGCTGAAAGCACCTCTCTGCAGCATCTCCTTGGCTCCAGGATGTGACAAACTCAATGTTTGCCAAGAAGACTGAGAAGAAGGTCAGGTAGCGTGCATAGTTTTTGTCCACCGAAACTGAAGAAGAGGTCTGGCATTTGGACATCGTTTGTGCGTACAGCAGGAAGTCGTTGATTTTGACAGCCTCAAGGAGCGCTAGGGCAAGCTAATACATGATCGATGTACCAACCAAAATTGTGCAGTTGTCCAAAGGCTCCTTCTCTGACTCTGTCTCTGAACTGTTCGTACTCTGCCATGAAACTGAAGATAGCTTCGTCTTGCTGAAGCTCAGTCAACGTCTCTTTGGAGAAAACATGAGGCAGTCTTGAGTTTGATCATGCTGTCTATCTGACAGTGTCGGAAATGACGTGTCTTCATCTCTGATTTCAAGATACCTTTCCAGCAGCAAGCGTTCTAGACTCTCAAGCATTGTCTTATGAGAACAATGCTTGTTCATATGTTTGCCAAACAGCACCCCTTGCCCAGAACCAGAAGAGATCAGACCTGCCTTCAGAAAGATATCTCCAAACCCAGAACCGTCCAGCTTTTCCCAAGCACCTTGAGGTACGCACAGGCAAGGTGGAAAGCACCGATCCGCATAACATGCTTCTTGTACTGGTCAGGTTGGTTCCCGACGATCGGGTAGGCTTTCATACAAACCCCAAGATCAAACGTAGTGATAACGTACTCTTGTCCAACCACTCTCGTGGCCTTCTCTGCAAGTCGCAAGCATTCCTGGACTGTCTTGTACTCGGTGATTGGGTGATGGATCACAGGTAGTAGTCTAATGTCGTCTTCTTTGCCGGGTTTCTGCCCACACTGTGAATGAAGCCAGCTCACGCTGGTATTTCCTGATCTGACATGCTGATGTATTTCCAGAGAAGAATCCAGTGGAGGTTGAACTTTGAACTTTCTTAAGAGTATCTTCACCTCCACCAACGGTCCAGAGCCTAATTGCAAAAGGTGGCTTTTTCCGCTGGTTTACGAAGCATTCTGGTAAATCCTCTTGTGCCAAATGAGAGATTGCAGAAGAAGAAGCTGTCATATCCACGTATCAGAAGAGTCGCTTTCTACTTGTGCCGAGGGAAGCGACTCCAAATAATCAGATTGTTGTTGATTTAAGTACAGTCTGGCAGATGTCGCCATGAAACAGAATACCTTCCAATGCCAGCATCTGAGAACAATCATCATCAACACACACACCACACACACACACACACACACAACGCGCGCGCGCGCGCGGCGCGCACGCGCGCGCATGTCCCCCCATCTTCCCCCCCCACACACACACACACAAATGCGCCTCATACTTGGAAAGTGCAAATTAACTTTATTTTCAGTAAAAAGTCCAATATGAATTTGTAAAGAATTAAATTTGCGTTGAAGCCAGATCGGGGGTAGGGGAGATAACCCGGCAACACTGGGCATCAGCATAGGTCCATGGTGATGTGGCATAGCTCAAAAGAATCACAAGAGACTGTTCTTTGATACTGTGGTGTACTTTGTTTCTAATAAGTTGCACAGTTTTCGGGAGAGATGGTTTATTGCAAACACTTGGCAAATTTACAGTCGCAACGCGTGATATACGGTGGGTACACACGTAGCTTTACGCGGTCACCTTATTGCATTATATCGTTCTGATTATTGCATATCGTGCAGAAGGCATTACTGTCAACAAAACATAAAGGAAATTCTCGTAGCTTAAATAACAAAGACACAGTGATCACCAACTTATGGAACGTTTCGGACCGACGAAAAGCAGCCGCGGCACCTGAGATGGTACCCTTCAAAATTAAGCCAGACGGGACAGTGCGTCCCAAGATTTTTTATGTTAACATGATTTTTCGTGATCTATACACTCTAAGCACCAAAAAATACATGTGACAAATTTATTGGAGGGGGGGGGGGTCAAGTGACCGTTTCTCGTGACGGACTATGTGGGACTGGTCTTCAATTAGAAAAAAAAGGTCCCCCTCTCTCTCTCTCTCTCTCTCTCTCTCTCTCCTCTTTTCCTCTCTCTCTCTCTCTCTCTCTCTCTCTCTCTCTCTCATGGGTCTCTCCCTGTCTTTCTGCCCATCTCTCTCTCTCTCTCTCTCTCCTCTCCTCTCTCTCTCTCTCTCCTCCTCTCTCTCTCTCTCTCTCTCTGTTTTAGCTTACCGAGGATAGATCGGAAGAATAGGCTCTGTCTCATCCTTGATCGAATAAAGATTTTTTCAGTTCAAAGTTCTCTCTTAGTCTGTCTGTCTGTCTGTCTGTCTCTGTCTCTGTCTCTCTCTCTCTCTCTCTCTCTCTTCTCTCTCTCTCTCTCTCTCTCTCCTCTCCTCTCTCCTCTCTCTGTGATACTTGATTATCTTGAACTCAATAGGTGACAGGATATGCAGTAGGTTGAAGCTACGCCAACATGAAAGCCAAACGAAATGCTTTGTACAGTGAATGCACAAGTAAAATCAACATGGGTGGCAAATTTTTTTTTCCAGTTGGGATTTGGTTTTGTTTGGTTTAGCCAAGTTGTGGAAAGAATGTATTTTTTGTCAAGTGTATGAACAAAGTCTGATAGATAGCAGGTGGCAATCCTTGCCCCCCCCCCCCCCCCCCCCCCCCCCCCCCTCCCTTTCGCCCCAACCTCCATCTCACCACCCTCGCTCCAACCCCAACCCTCCGGTTTTCTTCGCCTCAAAACAACCGTATGTGCCCACATACTGTACCTAGGTCGGACGAATTATAGGCCATTTCAAAAGATTATGGTGCAGATAAATAATAGACTGCTGACTTCCTTTAAAAGGAAATATTAGTTCCTTTATCATATTATATATTTCAATATGTACTGTGTAAGCAAACCAAAAGCTGAGTATGGGTTCTTTTCAACGAAAAAAAGAATGTCTTGCATCGTATAAGCGAAAAAGAGACCAGTTATGTTTTTTGAATGACAAATAATTTTTTGTGTATCTTATTCAGAAAATAATTTTACCTCGCGTATGTAAATGAACTTTCACTATGAGCACATTTTCATCACTGTTTCTCATACGTCATGGTCTCATGTTTTGTTGTTGTTGTTGTTGTTGTTGTTGTTGTTGTTTTTCTAAAGTATTTCACTATTTTGAAACGCAGTCCTGAAGAGTTATTAACCTCCTCTTTTATTTGTTTGTAAGATTAAATGAATTAAAACCGGAAAAAAATGTCGTCATTTATTGCTTAGAAAAAAATAGTATTAATGGTTACCCCCCCCCCCCCCCATCCCCACACACACACACACCTGCTTCATCCTGTCATGCCCGCTCCCCCTCTTTTATCGAACTTGTCGAAAAAAAATCTTTTTTTTTTTTTTCCGTCCGGGAGTACGTTTATATGCTTTGTCATCTTTTTTTTTTTTTTTGTCCCTTGCACTGAAGGTTATATTTCCATTCAATACACATGTTATATCAACAATACATTTACATACAATGTTTAACTAGTGCTGTCAAAATCATTCAAAAGTGTCATACTTCAAAAGTCATAATTCGCATGTTACAATGTAAACTTATTACACTATATCAATTATTATTAAATGAAATAGTAAAAACTGCAAGAGTATATACCAATTACAATAAGCAAACAAAGGCTATGAAAAGAAAAAGGAAAAAAAAACGAACAAAGGAGGGAACCAATAGCCCCCGCACCACACCCCTGATAGGGTTGGTGCCTGGGGCATGGTGGGATAGGAAAAGCAAAACAAAACAAAAACAAATTCATGTTCACAAAGTATTGCTCGCTCAAATTTCATGGCTTGTGTGTCGATCCATTACAGGAGCATCGTTTTTTTTGTGTGTTTTTTTTTTTTTTCCTTTTTTTTTTTATATGTGTGTCTTTAACATTTTACAAGGTGTCATTTCAACAATGAAAGACTGTTATAGTGTTTCGCATAGAGCAAGGTAGGGTAGCCAATTTTTCAAAAAGACATGATAACGCATTTCTGTCATATGTGCATACTTTTCCATATGTATCGATGCTTAAGTTCAATTGTAAACCCTGACAATCTGGGTTTAACACTATAATTCTGCAAGTGTAAACAAAATATTTCGCCCACAATAAAATGAGATCAAATGATTGGTCTGTTTTTGTGTTTTCATCGGTTCCAAACAAAACCAGCTCAACATTAAATGACAATCTGATGCTATTTTCACACGTTGTTTTCAGTAGTTTTCCAATTCTTTCCAGAATTCTTGTGAAATAGTGCAGTACCAACAAATAGTGATGTATACTATCTCTCTCAATTTGACAAAAAACTGCATCTATCGCTATCCCTCAAACCCATTCTGTTTAATATGATATTGGATACAAGAATTCTATGACAAATTTTCAATTGGAACCACCTGAATTTTATTTCTTTTTATTTTTCTCGCAATTTTAAATACGTTTTCCCAATCTACTGCGGTATGAAAGTTTTGATTTTCCCATTTCAGGGAAAGATTTAATTTAAGTACACATAATTTAAACAAAGAAGAATTTTTATAGTAAATCTTAACCCCTTTTAATTGAAAATTTTTTAAAATTTTTCAATAATTTTAAAAATTTTTTAATTCTTGTAATTATTTTAAAATTTTTAATTTTTCCCTTTTCCTTCCCTTTTCCCTTTCACTGCAGGGACACATCCAAAATGTGTAGGGGTTTAAAAAAGGGATTTCCCTTACCTTTTTTTGGAAAGGCTTATAACTTAAAAAGTTCCCTTTTTCGTCAATCATTCCCCTACGTAGAATATCCCTTTTCTCCCCCATTGTTTGTAGAAAAAAGGGGGAAGGGTTAAATTTTGAATTTTCATTAAGAAGAAATTTCTGAAAAAATTTTTTCGTTTTTATCAAAAAAATTCTACATGAATGCTCAGTTTGGGTCTAGGGTTTAAAATTTACTTTTTCCCAAAACTTTTTCCCATTTACTATACAAAATCCCTTTGAAAAAAATTTTTTAAAATTGTTTAACTTCTGGCTTTGATTTATATAAATGGTTTCCACTTTGAATCTTTATTTTTAATTAATTTTTTTCCCGGAAAAATTTTTCGGGTGCTTGCATAAAATAAATTTTTTGGTATTCCAATGCCCCCCATTTTAAATATCTTGTACTGATATTTTGGTTTAAATTTTTGGTCAGGCCCCCCACCCCAGAAAAACTAAAAAAACACATGCTTTGAAAATGTTTTATAATGTCATCAGGGGGGTTTTGGAAGCAAAAAACCAAACAAGTTTTAAAAACCTTTGACAAAATAAGAGTTTTCAGGACTGAACCCTTCCCTAAGGGTGTGACATCCGTTTGGCCCAAAATTTTTGAAAAACCTTTTTCCCATTTCCCAAAAAATTTTTGTCTGATATATTAAGCTCTATTAATTTTAAAAGGTCTTTTGTAAACCTTATTCCAAAAATTTTTTAAACTTTCTTGGTTTCCCACATAAAATGTTTTTCGACTGGTATACTTTTTTTTCGAGTTTTCTTCGGTCCTAACCATACATTAAAAGGGTTTTTTTCAAAATTTTTAAATTTTTTTAACCCTAAAATTTTCAAATTTGATAAGACTCGAAAATTTTTTCGTAGATTTTCCCTTGTAGAAAAAAAAACGAAATCGTCTGCAAAGGTTTTTTTGAGCTCTGTTTCTGATATTTTTTTTTCCCCTTTTAATTTCCTATCGTTTTGTTTTTGCATGCTAATCCCTCAAACACATTTTTACAAAACAGTTTTGGTGATAAAAGGACCCCCTTGACAACCCTTTTTACGGGAAAAGTTGCGGAACTTTTTTGCCTTTAAAACAATTACGTGTTTTTTTGGGAGTTTTTAAAAAAAAGACAATCCTTTTTACAAATACCTCACCAAACCAAAGCTTTTGAGGGCTTTTACCAAGTAATTCCAGTTAACAAAAAATTAAAAACCCTTTTTCAAAAATTTTGGAAAAATATAGCCCTGGGTATTTTTTTGGGATCCAAATTTTTTTCATATCATACAAATTCCCCAATTTAATCCCCAAAAACCTCCCAGTTAAACCCCGCGGGTTCGGCAGTAAGTTTGGAAAAACTTTTTTGGTTCTTTTTGTAACATGTTGATCCAAAATTTTTTTGGTTTACATTTAACAATAAAAATTGGCCTAAAAATTATTGATAAATTTCCCCTAGTTTTTGTCTCCCTTGGTAAACTCCCATTAGCCCCTCCCTTTGTGTTACTGACTTTTCCCCCTTTACAAAAACTTCGTTTAAAGAAGGGAAGTAACAAAATCTCCTAGTTTTCCCCAAAAAAATTTAAAAAATTCCCTTTAAACCCTTTTGTGCCAGGTTTTTCACCCATTCTGAAAACCCCCTTAATGCTTTGTTGTTTCTTTTTTTGTTATAAATCCCTCTAATTTGTAAATTGGGGATTTGTTTTTTTGGGGTTTGGGGGGGGAAACTTTCCTTATTGTTATCTTGGGGATTCACGTTTTTTTTAAAGTTCTTGAAAAAAAGTTTTATTTTCTTCTAATTTTTTCTTTGGGTTTCTGATAAAACAGGGTCCTTTCGTTCTTCACAATTTTTAAACTTTCCCCTTACTCACATAATTTTCCTGTTTTCAAGAAAACAAAAAAATTAAATTTTTTTTTCTCCCCTTGCAATCCACCTAACTTTTGATTCAACAGTTTTCCCTTTCCCCTTTTTTTTTTCCAAATTTTTCCTCCCAACGGGGTTTTTCCCTTTTTTTTGGGGCCATTCTGTCGCTTCGTTCAGATGCAGTTTGTTCTAAAAGGGACTGTATTTCGTTTTTAAAAGGGTTTTTCGGGGCCCTTCTCGGGCTTTATTCTTACTTTTACTGTAGAAATTTTTTTTGGGGGGGCTCAAATTTTCCATCAAAAGCGTATCAAGAAAAGTGTTTCTGATTTACAAAATGAACTTGATCTTTTGGGTTTTGTTTTAAGTTTTTTCTCTCTTTTTTGGTACAGCGCTTATTGATTTTAACATTCTCTTTTGTACATTTTTGGACTGAAACATATGTGAAAATCTTTTAATAATGTTAAATTTAAATTTTCCAAAGATTTTTTTATTTTTTTACCGGGTTTAAAGGTAAATTAAACGAAAACCAGCGAAGGGTTTAATTTGGGGTATCCAAAAAAAATGTCAGAGTTACTTAGCCCCCATTAATCGTTCAGAAGAAATTTTGTTTAGTCTAGGGGGCCTTTGCTGGAGTGGATTTGACCTTCGCCAAAATTTTAAAAAGAGAATTTGGGTTTTAAAACCCCCCCATTTAACTCGCTCAAAATTTAGCATCATTTCAATTTTCCTCATCCCTGGCTTTTGGGGTTGTTTTAAAATTTTTTTTAGGTTTGTATCTAAACTGGGTTAAGAAACCAAATTCCCGTCACCAGCAATAATAATATTTTTAATTAAAAAAGTTTCCCCCTATTTTATTTTGTTTTCCTAAAAAAAGCGGGAAAGTTCTTTTTCGGGGCCTAAATATTTATAATGTTAACTGTTTTTTCCCCAAATTTTTTTTAAAAGGACAATAACATATTTCCCTTTTGGGATCCTTGATGTTTTTTTCTATTTTAAAATCAAAAAATTTTTGTTGGGAATTTAAATACCTACTTCCCCCCAGGAGAACTGATAAATCCAAACCTAGGCAGCGGGTCCCCAACCCGTTTCGGAGCATCTGAACCCCAGGGGTTGGGATTTTCATTTCTCATACTCCCGTAGACTTTTATTCCATTGGGGATGCGCATTTAAAGGGTAAAACCAACCTGAATTACACCTGTTCAACCCCCCTTTTGACCGGTTTACTTTAATTTAACCCAAAAAAAAAACGACCCTTCAAAAAAAACATAAATGTGTAAGGGTTTATCCCTTTTCAAACTAATTTTTCTAAAGTTTTTCATTGAGTAAAAAGTAGGGAAAGTACCGTGGCTGAACACGGCCCATAGAGTAACGTAGGGGAAAACAGTTTGTGGGTGAACCGGGCCCCTATACAGGGGGTGCCTTTGGCTTCCGTTTTCTTCGCGGTGTGTTTTAAAAAAAAGCGTGGAGTTGTTTCACAAAGAGAGGCGCAACCAAAGCCCTTAAGGTCAAATTGCCCTCCGTTTTGGTGGAAAGGTTTTTTGTGGGTTTAAAAAAATATTTCTATTTAGACACGGAGGAGAAACCAGTCTTGGTCCATAGACTTTCGGCGTAAGCGCACACACACACAACACACACACACACACACAAAACCCCACAACACACACACACACACAAAACACACAAAAAACAACCCCCAAAAACCCCCACACACACACAACACATACACACAGACAACACACACAAAACCCCACACCCAAAACACAACGCACAAACCCCACACACACACACACACACACACCACACACAACACACCCCCTACTCCACCCCACCAAAAACACACACACACCACACACACACACACACCACACCAAAAAACATACCACACATAAATTTTTTAGTTCTTGCATGTCTTTTCCCCCGAAAGCCCGGGTTTGCAAAGTGTTTTTTCTCCCGTTTCAGTTTTTCATAATAAATTTGGGGGTGCGTTTTTAAATTAAAACCCGGGCGCTCAAACCTGCCCGACAAAAATGTCAAACCAAAAAACAAAAACTGCCCCACCTCCCCCCCTCTTCACACCCCCCTCCCCCCGCCCAGCCTGCCCCATTACAAAATATTCCTCCGCCCTTCAGAACACTTCACTCTGGGTTTCCCCCGGGTGAAATTGGGAAAAGGTCGGCTCTCTTTTTAGTCTTTTTAACTCGGGCAGGGGGGTCAAGACCCTCTCTGCCACGTCAAACGTTAGCGAGGGGGTTAGGGCGCTCACATGACCCCAACTTTCTTTTTATGACTCCCCGGGCAGCAGGACGCTTTTACGGGGCTGTGGGCTTGGGTGTGTTTTTCCCAAAAGGCGAACCGGTTTATGAGGGGGAAAAAATGGGGCTATTCAAAAATCCAAGTTTTTTCTTTTAAATGCATGTTAGTTTTTGTCCCAAAAAAAAATCAGGTGGGGCATGTTCGTTTCCCCCGAAACCAAAAGAAGTATTGCTTTCCCAGGGGGGAAAAAGAAAAAAGTGAACCGACTGCTTTGGAAATGAACGACTATCTTCAAGGTTTGTTGGGTTTAAAAAAGGAAAAAGAAAAAAGTTGAAGGAATATTGTTGGGCCCAAAAATTTCAGCCCAAATTTTAAAGGTGTTTGGGCTAACGATAGATGGGTTTCCTTTTTTTAAAAAATGGCGCTGCATTGTTGAAAGTTGGCCAAAGCAAAACAATCCATCATGCGTTGATTGTTGGGCGTTGGCTTGAGACAGCCCAAGTCATGTTTAAAAAACAAAAAACGCATCAAACATGGCGTTCATTTCTTCAGGCGCAGGTGGCATGTCTGATTCATATGCCAGAAAACTTATTCAACTTTCTGTGTGTTTTTATAACTATCCTAAATTTTACAAGCTAGGAATTAGTATAAATGAACTGTGTAGCAAACGCCAAACCATTATTAGGCTTATGCAGCAGAATAACGATTTTCGAATGTTCTGGCAAAACTAGATAGGGCTAGGCAGGCCTTGGTACATCTACCAGTATGGAGAGGAGTAGTGTGTGGCCAGCACTATCTTCATATAAATGCTCCAAAATACAATGACGGATGTACTACTACTGGCGATTAGAGCCGCCATAAAAGCTCGGCTACAGCAGTAATTGCTGTAACTCTGCCAAAGCCAGTTGCAAGCCTGGTTGAGAAAAGAGGAGCACAGCAGCAAACTAGGCCAAGTGATCATATGTGATCACTTGACCTGCAAAGCGCAGCAGCCTGCCGCCAATGACGTCAGCACGGAGCACCTGCAAACTAGGCCAAGTGATCATATATGATCACTTGACCTGCAAAGCGCGGCAGCACCTGCAAAGCTCAGCGGCAAACTAGGCCAAGTGATCATATGTGATCACTTGGCCTAGTTGATTGAGGTTGCGAGCAAGACACAGCCTGTTTAGTCACAAAGCAAGAAGTGGTCCTAGTAGTTTCACTTCTTGTTTGTTTGTTGGTGTTTGTGTGTTTTGTCCTACCCCACGCATGCACACCCCCACCCCCACCCCACGCACGCACGTCCCCCCACCCCCACCCCCGACTGTCATTGTGTGTTTGTTTGTTGTTTGTTTGTGTTTATTGTTTGTTTGTTGTTTTGTGTTTTTTTCTACCCCACGCACGCACGTACCCCCACCCCACACCCACGCATGCACACTCAAGTCATCCTTAAGCACCCCAAGTCACTTCTAAGTTCTTACTTAAGTTGTCCTCAAGTCATCCTCAAGTCATCCTGAAGTCATCCTCAAGTCATCCGCAAGTTCTTACCCAAGTTATCCTCAAGTTATTCTCAAGTTACTTCTAAGTTCTTATTCAAGTTGTCCTCAAGTCATTCTCAAGTTCTTACCCAAGTTAACCTAAGATCATAACTAAGTCTCCTCTAAGTACAACCAAGTTCTTATTCAAGTTTATCTTATAATTATTAAAAAAAATACAATCTATGTTTTTGTCTTAAACAGCAGATGTCTAATATAGTACACACACGCCTCAAAAAACGCGTCATCACTGAGAATATCTTGCTCGCGTTCTCTGCGCGAGATCGGTCAGCATAGATCTTAATGAAAGTTCTTACATCCGAAGCAACCGCATTGATTATAATTCTGGTCTATGGAAATGTCTTTTATAGACTCCATGTCTTTATTTATTGACACCATCATTTATAATACGCCATGTCTATTTTTATTAAAAAAATTTAAATTTAAGTTCTTAAAATATTATTCCATCTGAAATGGATCAAAATGATCTTTTGTTATTGGCGGTGCTGCGTGCTGTTGTTTTTTGTATTTAGCGGTTCAGATTTTTTTTGATTGCTTTTGTTTTGGCTGCCATTGTTTATATATTTTATAACAGTAATAACCGCCCCCAGCAGCAGCAAGGGCGCCAAAAATGGCAACAGTTTTAAGTTCAATATTCCATGAAGACTTTGGCGCTGTAGGTCTTGAATCGCATGAAGTTTTTATAGCTGGCATTGAATCAACTTGTTCTGGCGTTGGCGGCGTTATGTTTTCATTATGAGCTATATTTTGTAACATTAATTTTTTTTGTCTGTTCCACTCCGCTAACTTTTTCCTGCTTTAACACGCCCAGGATGAGTGTTTTACTGGTCACTTTCTCGACTTGATTCAATGTTTTCTGATTCAGGGTTTCCTGATTCTGCTGATTTTCCGACTCGTTCATTTTGAAGGGAAATAAAGTCTATATGATTAAAAGTAATTAATCCCATGATTAATGGCGATAACATGTTCCAATCTGTAATACAGATCACACCCTAGAGACTCTAATGACTTTGTTAAAACTGGATCTTGCGTTAAATCATACGTAAGATCTTGTTCAAATCAATGGGAGCAAATCTACTGACTAGTTTAGTGTACAAACTAAGAACCGTTTGCCCCACACTTTTCACCATTCTAGACCCCAGCTGCGCTTCATACCTGTTATGATACTTAAAATGTCTTGCGGCGACATCTGTTGAATCTGTTCAATGCTGAATAAGTTCCGAGGAACTGTTTTGTTTTTTCACATGCTGCCAAAGAATACAGCCTCTCCTTTTTGGGCATAATAGCTTGTCATCAACTTGGTCATTCATAAGTTCAGGAAGGGTTAGGCTGCCTTGTAGCTGTAGTAGATCATCACTGTTCATGTTTTTTATTAATTATAATTATTATTATTTTCTAAAAATGAGCACCGAAAAAACTGTTGCTAACCTTGTATACCATTCTGCTGTTATTGGAGGTCTAAGTGTAGGATACTCAATGCTTGGTAAAAGCTTGTTAAGAATTAAACCAGCAGATCTTGGCAAACTAGACTTGAGGATTCAGCAAAGCTAATTGCTATCATTGCAGCTTCGTTTGCTACGAAAGATTTTCTAGTTAAGCAAGGAATAATTCCGGACAATATAAATATGTAAGAAAAAAATACATTTATAAAAAATGGCTTCACATCGTAATGATGATAGGCGGCGCTGTGTTAATGCGCTCGCTTTTAGTGGAAGTAATTACGCATTTAGTAAACTGCGAGATGAAGGCGAGAGAAAAAGACATAACAAAGCTGTGGAGCAACTAGCCGCAGCACAAGATCGCTATGAAAAGCAGAGAATTGAGCAGTTAGATTTTATTAATAGCACACTGAAAAAACAGGGGCATGCAGCTTACACATTTAAAGATGTTGACCAAGCGATAAAAGAATATTATCTTGTAACAGGCAAACCAATCGAAACATTGCCCTCGCCAAAATTCAGTGACTTTTATCAACCATCAGAAAAACAAAAGATGCAAGAAATCGCGTTTATTGCCTTTGGTATGACCGTTGTGTATTTTGTTGCACATAATATTGGCTGAGTAAAAAATGAACAAAATCTATTATTCGCCAAAAGGATATTGGAAGGGAATCACGGCAATCAAAAAGCTAAGCCAAGCGGCAGGTGTCAGTGAACAAACAGCAAAGGAATGGTTATCTAAACAAGCGATTTGGCAAATTTATTTACCTGCGCCTAGACGAATACAGAGACCACACTTTGTGAATACAACTCCAAACGACACCCATCAAATGGACCTTCTATATTTACCCTCTGATACGATTAGACGAAAAAGATTTAAGTACGCACTTACAGTCATTGACGTAGCTTCAAGATATAAAGATGCGGAACCATTAACACAAAAGAGTGCTTCTGCTGTTGCTGTTGCCATACAACTGATATACCAACGAGGCCCGCTAACTTATCCTCGCATGATTCAAGTTGATGATGGAAAAGAATTTAAAGGTCGAGTGAATCAATTATTGTTGAAACATAGAGTTACCATTATAGCTAGGCAGCTTACGGCGATTTTTGACTAGATGGGGACAGACTGGACAAAAGTATGACATTTTTTCCTAGCTATCTACATGCAAAATACTTTCAGTTTTTGCTAGGCCCCATGTGCACAGGTCATACTGACAGCATGTACGTGCCAAAATGCAATTTTTTCATGTTTCGCACTCCGAAAATTGGGCAAAATCGCCCTTAGATAGAAATGATGAATTTAAAAGTAGTAAGTTGGCACACTGTTTGTACACAGTATCTGATTTATGATAGACAATGGTTGTTTACATTTCTGTGTTGAAATAATGACTGAATATATTGCCAAAGGCATATCTCACATGAGTACTGTGTATGGTTCAGGTTTAAATAAAAACGCGACATGGATTGGAGTGCATGTGTGATATGCCAGCAGAAAAGCAGTGAGGACCTCAAGTGCCCATTGGATGGTCCAGGTACTGGAGACAAAACAGCACCATACAAGACTTGCCTGACTAATGTTGGTGCATTCCGCAAAATAGACAGATTACCACAAAAACTGTGCTTCGATGAAGGTGGCGAAGTGGCACAAATCTTGCTGCAGAAAATTAACCAAAGTAACAGAGCTGAACGAAAAAGAGAGCTGAATTTAAATAATCCAGGCTCTGCCACTGATGAGAAGTGCCGAAAAGACCGCCAAACTCTGCCAAAATCTTCGTGCATTTTCTGCGGCAAACAGGATGGTCATCTGCATGAATTCAGAACTCTTGACGCAGATGAGAATATTAGGCGGATGGCCACTGATTTACAGGACACAGCACTACTGGCAAAAATTTCTGGCGGTGACCTTTTTGCTACTGAAGCAAATTACCACCTGACCTGCCTGCCTGAGCTCAGAAATCGCCATAGGTCAATGACAAGGCAATTTCGTGAGTCATGTGAATCCCAAAATGAGGAGTACAAAACTGAGGCCAGAGCCTTCATTGAGCTTACCAGTTCCATCGAAAGTTCTGTAGAAGATGGAATCTTCCACTTCCGACTTGTGGATCTTCGTAAGCTGTACGAGAAGCATCTTCCAAGACCTTGGTCTTCGAAAGGAAATAAACAAAGCCGTTTCAAGAAAAAAGATCCTTCAGTACTTCCCTCAAGCCCAAGAACAAAGTGATGGAAAACACATTGTTCTGATTTTTCCAGAGGGAATGCAAGAAATGTTGAAACAGGCTATGACATGTGACCATGAAGGAGTGCTGCCATTCTTGCAAAAGCTGCAAAAGTAGTTTCGCAGTGACATCTCCCAGCCAGCTAGATTTCACTTTGATGCTTCGTTTCCAGCCTTCTGTCAAGAACAACTGTTCCGTCAACACTGAAGATGCTTGTTTATATGCTCCTCAATGGACCAGATGTAAAACAACAGGACATAAATGACTCTCAGGCATGTTTGACCATTTCTCAAACTATCCTTTTCAACTTCAAGAAGAAAGGTCTAGCAGCAGGAAAATCTCGTCATTCGGTGGACTTTGAACCACCACTGCCTCTGTATATCGGACTTGACATTCATACCCGCTTAAGGTCAAAGAAGATAGTCACAGAGCTCCATGAACTGGGTCTCAGTGTCAGCTATGATCGCGTCTTGCAGCTGGAGAATCAGCTGGCAACCGCAGTCTGCTTGCGTACTCAGAAAGAAGGTGTGTGCCCACCCCAGCTTCGTCTTGGTCTCTTCACAGTGGGCGCTGAAGATAACCTCGACCACAACCCCTCCAGCACAACAGCCACAGGTTCTTTCCATGGAACAGGCATTAGTCTGTTCCAGTCTCCTCGAAAGACAAACATGGGACAGCCCATGGAAGCAATCCTGAAAGAAAGAGGCAAGAGTTTCTCAGAGACTCTCTGACAACAAACAAGAACTCTGCCTTCCTGTCAGAGAAAGTTGCCACAGATCAGTTTCCTAATGGAAGAGTAGTTGTCATTAAATCAGGCCAGAAAGGTTTGATCAGAGGAGCGGATCACAGCATGCCAGACAATGATCATGAGGAAGCAGGCTCAAAGATACTGCTACACCTGCAAGATGCACTGCAGACTGGCTCCTATACCTGCTTAGTTCGCACTGTAGACACTGATGTCATCGTCATCATCACCGGAAAGTTCCACCAGCTTCAGGTATTGTGTCAAGCACAGACGTTTGGGTTGCTTTCAGCACAGGGAAGAATTTCACCTACTTTCACATCAATGCTATCATTCATGCCCTTGGAGAGGAAAAGTCTACAGCCCTCGCCACTTTCCACAGCTTCACGGGCTGTGACACAATGTCTGCCTTTTTTGCAAATGAAAACTGTCTGCATGGGCTGCATGGAAATGTTATCCTGCAGTGACTGAGGCCTTCAAGTTCATTGCAGAAAATCCCTTCATTGCCCTGGATCTAACAGCCACCACTTCAGATTGCTGGAACGCTACACAGTTGTCTTGTATGACAAAACCAGCCAGCTGAGCTCTGTTGATGAGCCCGTAGAGAGCTGTTTTGCCACAGAGACAAGATGATGATGGAAGCCCTTCCTCCCACACAAGGAGCATTATTACAGCATTCAAACCGTGCTGTCTACCAGGCAAGCATTTGGACTACTGCTGACCAGCCCCAGCAGCAAGCACCATCTCCAGAGGGATGGGGCTGGACTCTGGACAAGGACAGCAAGGCTTGGTTGCCTTTTTAGACGACACTGCCGATAGCATCTGCAGCTTGCAGAGAACTGACCAAATGTGCATGCAAGGGTGCAAGACGATGTGGCAGCAGATGTGGTTGCAAGAAAGGCGGATGGCCATGTACAAGACGGTGCAAGTGCAGCTGTGACAAATAGACGAGTGGACATGCACAGACCAGCTGCGGTAGCTGATGTACATGCAAGAATTACCAGTAAGGACGTTTGCAGAATCCTGAAAATTTTATGGTGACAGAAAGCTTTATGAAGGTGAATAAGAAGTTATAAACATCTATGTCTGTGGAAATAAATGAATGTCTAATTGTCATGTTTACTGATCTCTGGAAACAAGTTCCATCCCATGTCGCGACGCATTTTTTTCCTCCTTATTTTTGAGTTTTGTCGCAACCATAAACAAATATCTCACGAAAAATGAATATGTACTGATTAAAAAATGTTTGGAAATGTATCCTCGTCTGATCTTATTCATTTAACTGATCACATTGCTTCAAATTTTGAAAACACCTTGCTCAGACACGTACATGCAGTAATTTCCTCTGTTATTGCTATGGAAAAGTTTATGACGTCACGTGACCAGGCCCCAGTGGTCCAATTTGATGGGCCTAGCAAAAAGTTAATGGGCAGGGCCTACAGAAGTGCCTCACAAAGTTTGACACTTTTGTCCAGTCGGTCCCCATCATATCGTTAAGCTGCCTAGCTATTAAAAGAGGCATTCCAGGAGTTCACAGATCACAGGCTTTAGTTGAAAACTTTAACAAACAGTTAGCCGAAAGACTTTTCTCCTACCAGTATCACAGAGAGCTGATTGACAATTCTCGCAACACAGAATGGTTAGAAGACTGCCCTCAGTTTTGCGCGCAATGAATAATGAAGAATTTAAAGGGTTAAAACCAGTACAAGCAATCAAAAACAAACAATAGATGTTGCTGAAGACTCCAGTACACCCAGCAAACTATTACCGTTTGGTTTAAAAGTAAGGTACCTTTATTTACCGGGAGAAGCAGAAGGGGACACTCGCACAGGAAACCGATCCATTTTGGGGAGGTTGACCGTATGAAATAAAAAAAATTTGTAAAGAGAATCCGCCCCGTTATTATTTACGAGAAACTGACACAACAAAACAACCGCTCCTAAAGACTTTTGTGAAGGAAGAAGCAGATAATTCCGCCAACACATTCCGTTTTAAATTTAATTTACAAAAACATATTTTTTTTTAAAAAAGGGAAGGCCAAAAGGGGAAGGAGAACGAAACAAAAGGAAAGGAAGGCCTTGAAAATAATAGGGGAATCATTTCATCGTGTAAGCATTAAGGAAACATTTCGGGGTTTAATAAATGCATGCAAAAATCAACAGATCCCAAAACAAACCCCCCAAAGGGAAAAAGAAATCTTGAAATAATAAAAAAAAATTCAAAACGCATAAAGCAAACTGAGAAAAGATTTAAATGAATTTGGGATGAAGCAATGATTGTCTTATAACAAAATTTGATGAAAAAAAAAAAACCCCCCTTTTACGGTCCTCCGGGCCCGATTCAAAAAACTCTGGATTAACAATACTTTTTTTGTGTTTTTTTCTATCTAACGACTTCTTTGTTACAACTGTTGTGTTGATCTATGTAATTGATCGCATTTTTTTACGTTGTCATGAGAAAAGGTTTTATTGCAAACAATGCTTTTTTGTATTGTCAGTGAAGTTTGCTGCACAACGGCGAATTTTCCCTTGCTTTCTTAATGATTTTCTCCGGGCTCGAATACTGACATTTTGCCCAAACCAACAAACTCCTTTCCCCTTTTCCAGAAATTTCACCCTTATCTTTCCAAAACCTTCTTATTATTTTGAATGCAAAGGCGAATCTTTAATAATCGGACGTGTCATACCTCCGCACCCCTTTAGCTACTTCTAACCCGTCTTATGATTTTTCATGGGGTATCAAAAAAAAAAAAACTGTCTGTATCGTGTAAAGACTCGGGACTTAGGATCGGGGGGGCAAAAGTGTCATAAAAAAAACTCAACACAAAAGCTTTGAAATTCTAAAAAGAAAACCCCAATAAATACGTTTGTCTAATTTGACTTTCTTTTTTTCATCAATGAAAAAAAGCGACATGAAATTTCTAAAGCCCCTGATAATTAGGTTTTGAATCAGCTTAATTGCTTCGTTTCTTTGGTACAATTGACATTTTTACGCTTGTGCGGATTCTCCATAGTTTCCAAAACTGTTTTTCATCGCTTGAAAAAAGTTTTTTTCTGAAGCATTTGCGGATTTAGTTCTAGCAGTGTTTTTCATGAGATGGTTTCATGAACTTTTTCTTGATCAAAAGAAAATTATGCGATAAACTGCTTTCAATTTCCCAACCCATGTCTTAAAAATAAAATTGCAAAAGTCTTAATGACGACAAAATTTTTTTTTGCCCGAGATTAGGCCCAAGTTTAGGGGGTTCCTTTTGGATCCATCTTTAGATTTTCTGTCCCAAGGATAGTCTTTATGCAGTCATGGAGTTTTCCCTGAGGATATTCTAAGTCAACTTCTAGAATAAAACCACGCTTTTTGTCGGCTTTAAAAATGCCCAACCCTTTAATCCCTTTTAAAATTTTTTTCGGTCCCCGCCTGTGTACATTTTAAAGTTACTAAGGAAGTGTTGCCCCATTCCCCATCCAACAGATTTTTTGGCATCAAAATACATAAATAGTTAACCCTTTTCTTGGATCATAGTCGTCCAATTTTTTTGTTGTTGTTTTACAGTAAATGCGACCCCATACAAATTCCTCCACGAAATTTCCGTTTTCAATCATCGAATCAGGAAAATTGACAATAAATAAAATCTGTACCCCAGAAAATTTTAAGAAAGCTCCCAACTCACCCCGGGCGCAGAAATGTAAGCCGGATCCGGCATAATGTTCATCAGGTCTTTCTATAATTTCAAAGACGCCGAACAAACTTTAATCAGCCATCAAGTTGATCATGATATCCCCCTCGTTTTACATTCTAACTCGCCATGTCTTGACATGCTGGTATCAAATCCTGATGTCCTTCCTTTAAAGACTAAAAAGAACGCGCCTTTAGGGGGAAAGTGTTTTTCGTCAACCTTTCCCAACTGTCATGTCTCAAAAGGGGGTAAAGCCCTTTCTAAAAAGTGTTTGGGCAAAATATTCTTCCGATTTGGGGAGGATTTAAGGGCATAGAGTGCCTAATGAACCCATCATGTGTTGCATAGAGTCATAAAAAAACATGTATTAAAGTGAAACACTGTACTTTTGATGACTGTGCCCGCTGACACCCTAAGGGATCGCCATGCTTTCATTAAAATGGAGTCTAAACCCCGCAAGTTATGAAAAGGAAAATGGGCGCTTCCCTGTCTTTGGGTTTAAAATTTTGTTGAAGATTGCATTTTCTGTGTGCTGACCTCTGAACTTTCCCAATTGTCATGGGCCCCTTTTTTTGGATTGGCTCCTCACTGAGTTCAAACCACAAATCCAAAAGTGATGGGTGAGCCTACTGTTGTGGGCTTTGGGCTTATGATTTCAGATAAGTTTTGATTTTGAACAGTCATTTCGCACTTTCGCAGCTTCTAAGAATATTTTGGGAGCATCTGGGCCTCATACCATTCTGGGCGAATGGGGCCATCCGACGATAAAAATGAAGGCAAGAACAAATCATATTACTCATTAAGCTGTTTTTGAAGTTTTTGGGCCTGGCCCTTCAAAGGAACAATGATATTTTGAAATCTGCGTAAACTACGTTGGGAATTTTGCAGCCCTTTCCAGTTCTTAAAACAACTTTAACCCGGAGGGGGCGTAATTGGTTTTTGATTAAGTCAACTGGGCCCATCAGGTTTTTTTTTCGCTCGCGGCTTGAACAGATGAATTCTTGTTAAAAATTTTCTACAGAATCTTTTTTTGTCCATTTTTTTTAAAATATGGCATTATTTACCTTGTTCGATCAAAGTTAAAGTGGTAGCCCTGCTGGTGAAAAAAACGTAGTAAGTCAAAATGATTTTGTCTGATCCCAACGTTGGGGTGGGGCTTAACACTTTAATGGGCTGTAGATTTGTTTTCCCCATCCCATGTGTAAATATTAACAGTTTTTTGGTTTTTTTGTTCTTCAAACCCATCAATT
The DNA here is from genome assembly GCA_018398815.1 of Conus ventricosus. NCBI lineage: Eukaryota > Metazoa > Mollusca > Gastropoda > Neogastropoda > Conidae > Conus > Conus ventricosus. The sequence goes on along the minus strand of CM031607.1, from coordinate 33,112,049 downwards.
TTACTACACAACAGGGAAGGGGATTCCATTGAAGTTAAGATCTTTGGTGTTTGCCGATGTTAGCATTCCGCGTGTTCGGGGGAAATGATGCAGCCTTTCAAGAACACCCCATGAAACATTGTCGTCGAATTCTTTATGTTTTTAAATGCCTCTTTGAAAACCAACTCCGAGGTAGCGGGAAAGTAAGCCTTGCCTACACGGTGCATACTTAGCCTTTTTTAACTAATTCTAAGCTTTTGCCCTCTGACCAAACCCGAGCCTCTCATTTTTGTTCTTCAGCGGGAGCGTCAAATGCGAAACGCTGGTTCCAAACCCTGTTAGTCATATGAAAAGAATGGTTGTTTAGTCGAGACCCAACTTCTAGATTTTTCTTCATTTTCGTTTTATAGTCGATTTTAAAAAAGTAACATTTCTTTAATGGGGGGTCTTTGTTAGTTTACTTAACTTAAAATGCATGTACAAGCTTCCCCCACGTTTTCTGGATTAATAACTTCTAAATCAATACATTCGTGCTCTTTACAAACTCTCTTTCTCGGCATTCCCTTTAAAAAAATTCATCTGGGCCCCCTAACTTTGCCATGCTGTCTTCTTTTCTAAGACAACAATTTATTTAAATTTAAAAAAAAACAAGGCTTAATCGAATCTATCAACGGCTTTTTGGTTGGACCATAAAAAAAGTATAAACACCCTTTTGGCGTTGTTAAAAGTGGCTGTTTGAACAAGTTTTAAAGTTTCGTTTACTTTTTTTAAGCATTCCTTTTTTATCTGCCGGCGTCTGGGTGTTGAGAAAAGTTGCCTCGCCTTTCTTTTAAGACAAAATTTTTTCTTTTTTATCCCTCAAAATCGGCCCGTAACCCATTAAATTCTTCATCCGTGAGGTTTTAGTAGCTAGTGCTTTATTTTTTTTCAGTTTGAAAAGAACAAGTTTGCCGTTATTAGTTGAACAAAGCTGTGTGCTTTTGGGGTTTATTTTTTAAATTTTTTTCTAGCCACCCACAGCTAATGAACAAGGCCAAGGCAAAGACAAACCTCCTAGAGTTAAAAACCCCCGGGGGGCGCCTACGCCCGTTGCAAGGGCCTACACCTTTTCCCGGATAGGGCACTTACAGTTTATGCCCAGTTTTAACATTTGTAAAAGCATTACAGGCCAGAATACCTTTGTTTGGTTTTGCTGTATTTTTAAAGGTCTTGCCCCTTGTTTTTTTTGCATTGTGTAATTTTGGTTAATCTGAAGGTTTTTTTTGTTAGGCTTTCTACCCCTTTTTTGGCAACTCTGGCGCTGTAGGCACTTTTTGGGTAAACCTAACAAGCTTTTTAAAAAAATAAAAAATAATTTAGTAATGAATCTTTTAAAATTTTTTTCTTGAATATTCAGCTGCGCATCTTAATTAAAAACAAATTTACATTAAGCGGGTTTATCGGCTTTTTCTTTTTTTTCAATTTGAATGTTATTACGTCTCTCACGTTCTCCCGCTTCCATGCAACTGATTATCCTCTGTTGACCTTAGGTCAATCCATAAACCGTATTTCGTTGTTAAATAATCATCAAGCCTAAACATTGTGAAGATGTAAATCTTTAGACACAAGGTCAACTGTTGGATTTCTACACCTCCCGCCTCCAAACAGTTTTCTTATTTCATCAAAATGCTGATAAGGTTTAAGCCCGCTAGCGTAGATTTGGTTAGGACTACCTCAATCGAACATTGTACTTTCGTTATTTTAGGATTAATAAACTTTTCACTTCCTCTTTTGAATGGTTCTTCATCTTCGCACAGCAATAAAATACCTTTAAGCGATCTTGCTGCGACACTAAAACTAAAATTCCATATAGCGTCTGCCCTGCTTCTGGGATATGTTGTATGATGAATCACTCTTTCGTAATATATTGCTAATTTTGACTGATATTGTTGCTCAATCAGCCTTGCTAAATTAGGGTTGCTAACAACGTCAAACTCTAACGAGATGTCAGAAATGCTGTACTTTGCTTGGGTGTCTGATGATTTGATAACGCGTTTGTATTCATTAAAAGTTAGTTCATATGACAATCTGTCTTTTAATGCTCCTTGAAAGTACGGTGCATGCGCTTTTAACAACTCAAAATCTAAGGGGATGGAAAAGCGATTTCCATACGCAAAATTTACAGCTGCATACTTTTTGCCGTCTTTAATATCTGCGGCGCCTATTCTATGTTTTTATAGCTTCTTCATTTTCGATTCCTTGAAACGCAAGATCGGCCCTTTCATTCCCGGTTAGCCATAGATCAGAATAGGTTAAAAATATGTCTGCATTGTGTAAAGAAAATATTTCTTGCCCCTCAAGTTTTATAGAAATTTTCTTAACGATTGCCCGTCCCAGATTCTGGACAACTGTCCTGTTTGTGTCTGTTGTTGAAGCGAGTACTATTTTGAAAGTAAGACGCGCAGAGCCTGGCACAATCACTTCATCCGCTCCTAGGTTTGGAAATTTGACAGTAAGAATTTGATCTGCATCAATAGTAGATGGATTATTTGGAACAGTAATATTCCGTTTATTTCCCTTCACGCCAAAGGGTTCTTTCAGTCTTCTATGCGGGTCAAGAATCGAGCCATATGCTTGTGACATTTTTTTATAAAACAAAATAAAAAAGTTAATTATTAAAGAAACATGGCAGGCATTGAAGATGAAGATTATGATGATTTTGATCCTGGAGACGACATGAGTGAAATGACTCCTTTGGTACAACATCGCTCGGGGCTCTCTTTGCGGCGTGAATTAACAGAAAGTAAGGTCAGATCATTATACCAAAGTTTAGGCAAGAACCTCCCGAATTTATAGACCCTAATGATTTTGAAGTAAAAGATGACCATTTGTTTGTGAGGAGCGACCAAGGACAACTTGTTCAGCTTACATCTAAACCAGACTCATCAAAGTTTTTAAAAAAGAGTACAATTAGACAAAGGCTTAGTGTGAGCGATCAAAATCGCCTTGGGCATTACTAAACCAAAATTAGATAGGGATGCAGTTGCTAAACTTCAAAACACACTGCAGGAACCCCGACAGATAACCAAATGCAAAACATGGAACTTAAAGAATTAAATCAATCGGCAGACGAATTAATAAATGCAATAGAGGCAGAAACCAGTTTTTCAGAAGAAACAGCATTAAAGACTATACACGACTCACCGCTACCCATGCGAGAAATAGCGGCCCTTGATCATGCTTTAAGAACCATTAGAGGCGAATTAACAAACAATTTAGCAAAACTGGGTGAAATAGATGAGCATATAAAAAGAGAAAAAGAAAAACTCGTTGAGGCTGATGACGCCAACTTAGGGCATGATATTAAAGAAAGAATAACCCAAAGACTAAAAGATCTTGAACAAGAGAGATCAGCAAGACTAGAAGTGTTGTCTACTAACCGAGAACAATTACGAACTCAAGTGATCAGAATAAGAGAAACTATCCAAAGAATTTTATATGAAGACACAACGCTAGCAGAAAGAATAAGAACACTGTTTAGAGAGCAAGGCGTCACATTAGTAAGCGTTATAACGGCCTTAGGTTTTGCAATAAGTACACTGGTGATGGCTATTACAGGCGGCGGTGGAGGTAAAAGTCCAGTGCCTCCGCCACCATCGCCTCCACCTGATAAAATCATGGGTAAAAAAACAACTTGACCATCTTGCGGTTTATTAAAAAAATTAGCCGGTAAAGCTATAGACGCTTTACCAGGAAATATTAGGTGGTATTGTTAGCTGGCTTTTGTCTACTGCGAGCAAAGTAGTTGGCTTTATGGCCGAGCACTTATGGAAAATTAGTTCTCTAATAGTTGGGTTAATTTTTAGTAAGATAAAGACAAGTAATCCTAGGCCAGTTAATCCAAGAACAAGCGCTGCTTTTCATATTCATGGTCATCGCGAACAGAGTCCGCGTCTTCAATGGCCTTTAGGCTTTGGACCTTGGGATTGGATGACTTATTCTTGGGGGGTCATCTTGTTTTTTTACTGCTTGCAATATTACTGGCTCAGAATTTATTTCGTTTTTTCCGACCTTCTGTTCATTGCCTGCCACAAGGATTTCATTATTGTAGTTTATTAAATTGTGCCTATCTGGAGTCTGAGGTCAGAAGGCGCATGAAATAAACCAGTGCCAACAGCAAAGTCTACTTTCGATCTTGCGTATTGTAAAACATTTTGGTACCTTTTTATACTCGAAGGTAAATCAACTGTAGAATTAATGGCGTCCTCTAAATTTGCTAAGTATTGTTTTTGCGCATCAAAACCCAGTAGAAGGATCATTTTATGCTCGATCTTGTCTGTGCTTGTGAACCTAGCAAACACCAAACGTAAGTACGAACAGAGTCGTTTATTCGTTCTATTCCTGCTTTAGTTAGGCCTTAGAAGTGTCAAAAAATAAATGTTGTCCATGCTGTTTTATGCTCTTGCTCTATAGACCCTAGGTGAACAGTTTGCCTGAAGAGAAAGATGTGTAAGGGGATTCCAGTCATACTTAAAACTTTCTGTGCACGCCCCAAAAATAAGGGGTGCCTAGACCATGATTAAGATCCGACTTTTGTCTAAAGTCTTCCTTAACATTAATATGAATTCGTTACAGATCCTTTCAAAAGCCTTCATGTCTATTCTGTTGCTGAATGGATTAAACGGTTTGTCATTTGGCAATGGCGCTTGCAGTTCAGTCAAATACGTCTAAATGTTAATAGAAATGAAATCTATACACTGACCTCACCAAAGGATCAGGATGATTTAAATGATCAGCATATGATACCCACACCCAGTTGATGCACAAAACACAGCAAAGTTTAGCTGGTTCTGATAAAACTGCATAGGATGACTGAACCACACTTTTGCGATGTAGTCTTTTTAATAGGCGGTTAAGATATCTGTTTAATGGCGTACTAACCTTTGCTTGAAAGGTGTCAGTCTGGGTCACAGAAATGTCAAGAGTATCAGTTGTTATATTTTAAGATTGTAGTGCGGCCCAACAGAATATTTTGCATTAGTATATTTGAAATGCACTCATTTTAATTTGTTTTAAAAAAATGTTTGTAACAATAACAACCCAAGACCGTCCTTCGTTTTTAGAACATGCTATGATAACGAATGCGGAACCAGAACGGTCGCGCTCCATGAAATATTCTACAAAGTCGTATGGTTTTAATATAAGCAAAGCCAAGGAGAATAATAAGGTTCTAAAGTTGACAAAACAGGGGCCAAAGTTAGCCAGTTAACAATACCTGAGGTTATTACGGGTTTTGCTCGCTAAAAGAAGCAATGAGTAACTTCGACATTACTCTCAAACTTAACAATGCGAATCTGAAAACAATGTTAACATTCAAGCCTGAAGAAGAAGGAGGTTACTATTTTGATAAAGAGCTAGCTAAAATGTTAGGCTTTGCAGCTGACAATTAAGATTTAGAGTTACACCAACCAAAACTACTTATGAGGGAGAAAATCCCTCGATCTTGCATTACATTCATTACTCTATGTTCATTTGGACGAGCTGAGCACTGATGAAAACTTATATGATGGAAGGCCCTCAACTGTTTTAAGAGCTCTTCCATCAGGAAAAGCTGCATATTGCGATTATGAAATTATACAATCCCTAATTTACAGTTTAAAAGATTAGTTTGTGGGAGGTCGGATCATTTAAATAAAAAATTGCAGACAAAGCAGGAAAGTTGTAAAATGTGATAACCTGCACATTGTTTTGGAAATAAAATAATTAGTTGTACTAAAAAAATGTCGCGTGGACCAGAAGAACCGGGAGTTACATTAGCGCCTGTAAGGTGTATAACCTTAGAATTAAAAGACCTTGCAGACGTTGCGGACTTTGAACAGAACGGTGAGATAGGCGCTTTGTATGGTTTTGAGTACACTAAAGATGGTGATTATAAACGCAAAGAGGTTGGCGACAACAAAAGTTTCCTAAACTAGAACAACTGCGCAATCTAGAGGCAAATAATGTTGGCCAGTATGAATATAAAATAGTTCGAAAACCTGACCTCAAATGGCACTTAAAACCATATTAGAATGGACATAAAATTTGAATTCATAAGCCCATTTACATATTTTAGCCGTCAAAAAAGTTTCAGAAAAGCATTCAACTCTGGCCCTTTACATGTAAGTCTTATGCTGGACGACAATAGTCGGAAAGAAATTGAAATAACGCCATATGGGAAAAAACAGTACATCCTCCACAGAAAAGAAACGGTTTTAAAGAAAGCTTCTACAAAATTACAGTTCTTTCCAAGCAGAAAATTAGGAGACACGTTCACAATAATATTTGAAATTTCTGTCTTTAAAGATGTGGGGAGGGGCGGGTTGTGGGCGTTAGTGACGACCTTATAAAAGGAATTAATATTAGCAGGCAAAACTTAGACGTTAAACGTCTTTAAAGTTACCATTGTCGTTCTTCACAATGGCGAGGATATTAAGATCATAACAACAAGCAACAAAATCAATGTTGACTTAAATAGAAACAATCTTACAGAACTAAATTGGATTAATCTTACACATTTAGGCCTCATAGGGTTTTATTATACTGAACAAGTTTTTGACGGAGAGTATGAAAAAATAATAACTGGATTAGATTAAATTCTGTTATAAAACTATGGAGCATTAAACTTATGACAAAAACCCCTCATTGTTCATTAATTAGTGGACAAACTGGTTGTGGAAAAACAAATTATTATCCTCAACCTGTTACAAACAGTTTATCGTTATAATTTTAATCATATGTGATTTTCTGTCCAACACTTAAATGGAACAAAGCATATCATGATAGAAGGTTTATATGGCAGATGATAACATATTTTTAGTTGATCACAGCAATAAACTGAGTGAATGTCTAGAACGCTTTTTATATTGTTTGAGGGAACGCAAACGCTATTTATTATAGATGACTGTTCAGCAGAAAAAGACATAGTTAAAAAGAGAAACACTTTGTCAAAACTGGCTTTCAGTGGAAGACATGCTGGAATAAGTGTGTGGATTTTATGTCAAAAATATAACTCAGTTTTAAAAGACTTTAGAGAGCAGTTAAAGACTGTAGTTTTATTTCACATGAAGACAGAGATGCATTTGATGAATGTTTTGCGTGAAAATGATGTTATTGAAAATGACCAGGAAAAACACAGGATTAAACAAAAACTAAAATCTGAAAAGTTTAGTAAATTAGTTTTGAAAACGGATAACCCTACACAGTATGTTTGTTTGTAGGGTCGTTATTTTTTGGTTATTAAAGTCAACCGGTCCAAAACTGGTTGAACTGTGTAATGCAGGTTGGTTTTACCTCGTTAATGCGCATTGCCCAGTGGAATCAAGTCTACTGAGTATGAGAGAACTGATAAATGCCAATCCTAGGGTCAGCTGCTCCGAAACTGGTTGAGGAGCAGCTGGCCTAGGATTGGCATTTATCATTCTCTCCCCTTGATCTACTATTATTAGAAGAAAACACACACTCATATCCCCATTCAGCTCGTATCTGGCGTTCTAATTTCTTCGTGAAATGCGTATCCTGCAGAAAAACACTGGTATTGCTTTTGTCTCAAATGTTGAAACACATCCCTTCTTTTTCCAACATTCCCAAGGCCCTGGCAGTTAAGAGACGATATTTTCAGGCTACCCATTATACTTTTGCATTTTTCTTTTGTTTTATGCTCCCGATTGACACATAGTTGTCAAAGATGCCATGGTTGAACTCGGATAAATGCAACTTAATATACGAAGAAACAAAAAGAAAACAATATGCGTAAAACATCCTTTTGATGCCAGTGGGTGACCGACGGACACTAGCACTTATGAAACTAAAACAATAGGACAAT
>CM031607.1:33094227-33099227 GCA_018398815.1 Conus ventricosus | reverse complement strand
ACCATTTTTCAACTTTGCTAAAATTTTGCCGTCAGACGACCAAGTGGACATTGTGGCAGAATGATTCGAAGCCCTTCTCAACAACTGGTAGTTTGCAGTAGTTAAGTCTTCTGCAATGGACAGTCCAGTTCCCTTCAGTTTACGCCGTTCTGACAGCACTGAGGCTCGCTTACGCCTGGAAATAAAGCGCAGGATGATGGGTCTTGGTTTTCCATTCACACCCCTCTTACCTGCGCGGTGCGCAATGTCCACATCAGCTGAAGACACCGTTTTAACTCCAAGCTTGTTGTTAAACAGTTCAACACAATGTTTCACACAGTCCTCCATTGTCTCTTCTCCTCTCTCCTGGATGCCAAACACACGCACGTTCCACTGTCTGCCGTGCTGTTCACTGTCATTCTTTTCCCTTTGTAGAGCGGCAATTTCATTTGTTTTCCACCGTCAACACACCCTTCAGTTCTCTGTTTTCTTCTTTAAGTGTACCTATTTCTGATGTAAGTTTGTCGTTTTTTGTTTGCAAGTCAAACACACTACACTCGAGTGCATCTATTCGCTTAGACTGTGCTGTTGTTAGTCTGATCATTTCAGTTTTCAATGTCTCGATCTCAGCCTTTATTGTCTCCAAATCCTCTTTGGTTGGCATCTTACACAATGTATCTTTAATTTCCTGAAAAGCATTTTTATTCCCCTCCATATTTTCACCTGAGATTTCCTTACTGTCCTGTTTCTGTTTCTTCTGCACAGCTTTCACTTTCTCACTGTCTGCCGAAGGGCTGGATCCTGAGTCACTTGCAGAAGACGTGGAGGAGGGTTTCCGCTTGTTACCTTTTTCGTTACTTTTTGACTTGGCAGTGAAATATCTACTTACAGTACTTGACATGATCGTAGATATCAAGGAAAATATTTTTCAACTGACTTGACTTTAGCATCGTTTGCTCTTTCTAGTTTCCATTCCCTCTGCAGTTTCACTTTAAAAATAGTTAGAAAAAATAAATCGTTGAAGTAGTCATTCAAATGACACAAAACACCACACAAAATAAATCACACGAAGTAAATCATATTGTCCTGTGCTCGCCTCGCTGCTTTCAACTGGTTAAACCAGCCATGAGAAGCGCGAGCGCCGGGAGAGCTCCTAATTCACGTCCTCTCACCACGCTGAGCGGAAGTCCTGAAAAAAAAATTCTTAACTAGTCCTCATATACACTGTGTGTGGTAAGACTTCAAACATTCGAGAGAAGAAGAAGAAGCGGGTGGTAAAGTTGGAAACACCCATGTGCAAAACAGTGAAAGGCTGAAGATGTATTGTATGTTGGGTAACTATTGAGTAATTATACCAGGCACTATCTGCACCCCTATTTGCTCGAAAATATAGATAGACACCGAAAGTTCATGACTAGATTTTGTTTTCTTATTTAAGATATCGCAGTTCATTTATATCAGAACAAACTATTTACTTACTCTGATTTAATACGCACATTATGTAAAGAAGCCATAAATGGTTACATCAATCATCTCAAATTGTTTGGAGTGTTAGTATACGTTTAGATTTTATGTACTACACCAAAGTTCTTTGAATGTTCAAATTAGATTTAGGTATTGACGTTCCACAAGTATAAAAACTGTTAAAACTCTATGCAATTACTTTGAAAAGTATTTAAGATAAGAGAAATGTTTTGTTGTAATGAATTATTAATGTAACTGGAACTGAACTGTTTACATGAATCCTTCTCAAGAAATAAAAACTTACCGTTGACTAAGTCATTGGTATTCGCATCGGCCTTTTCTCTCTCTCTCTCTCTCTCTCTCTCTCTCTCTCTCTCTCTCTCTCTCTCTCTCTCTCTCTCTCTCTCTCTCTCTCCTCTCTCTCTCTCTCTCTCTCCTCTCTCTCTCTCCTCTCTCTCTGCGCAGATGAACTAGAGGATGAAAAACATGTTTTGTTTTTGTGTCCTCAGTACAACAATATTCGCCCCAATATTTTCAAAACTATTCCACCTCATTTCGAAAACCAGTATCTGATAGAAATCTTGACATGTGAAAATGCTAACATTACTCGTCGGCTTGCTTGGTTTTTGTACAAATGTTTTGAAATAGAAAAAAGAGCCAATTGCTAAAGGTTTCATAGTAATGTGTTAAAAAGATAAATCTCCAGAAGTTATCAGATGAATGTATACGCATGGAATGAAAAACAAATAAGTTTTTGTCACGTCCCCACTTATGCCTGTAAGAATTTTGTCGGATTATTGCTTTCAGTATGATTTCTTCCCTCTTGAAATGATTTGTAACGTCACTCACCCTGTGACAGAGGCCATCGTGCCATATGTCATTAAATGTTCCAGTTCGAGTTCGAGTTCGAGTTTCTCTCTCTCTCTCTCTCTCTCTCTCTCTCTCTCTCTCTCTCTCTCTCTCTCTCTCTCTCTCTCTCTCTCTCTCTCTCTCTCTCTCTCTCTCTCTCTCTCTCTGGCATCAACGTTCTCAACTGGTGCTCGGCGAATGCTTGGGGACTGCATACCTTGCGTTTAAATGTCCTGGTGCATGTTAGGTGGTTTACAGTGTTTTTATAATCCATCCGAAGCTGGCACACAGTAACGGGTCTTTGTCATTCATATACGACCTTTCACACACGCGCGTGCGCGCGCGCGCGCACACACACACACACACACACACACACACACACACACACACACACACACACACACACACACATACACACACCAAACACACACACGCACGCACACAGACACACAGACACACACACACACACACACACACACACACACACACACACACACACACACACACACACACACACACACACACTCACACACACACACACACACACACACACACACACACACACACACACAGGCTCGCAAGAGCAAGAGTCCATACCTTATCTACTCTATCCGACGTCTTGATATTATCAAGAACAAACCCTGGATTACAAACAAAGACATATTACAAGAACAGTGCTCAAATTGGTGACAAGAAATTCAAACAGATAAAAACAAAAGTAGTAGTATTTATTCGATCAATTCCAAAGATCCAGATCTGTCTTTAAACGAGACGAGTACATCATTCAAGCGGTAGATCAGTACAGATATTTTGGCCGTAAGTTTCCACCAAAGTGGAAAAATTTTAGTCTACCCAAGCGCATCTTTCAGACTAGCAATATATGAACAAAATTTAAAACCTGGTATAAAACTGCAATCATTCAACAGCATGGTTATACCAGTTTTAACGTATGGATCAGAGGTGGGCTTTCCTTACGATTTTTAATGGAGAAAAATGAATTTGTTTTTTTGTTTAAATCTTTTTTTCTTTTGGACAAGTCAGTTTTCATATAGAAATCTATACATGAAATTCAGGAGAAAGATGCTAGGTGTTTACAAAAAAAGCAGTGGCATTGCCTATTCTTAAAAAAAAAGGTAGATACTTTCACTTTTGAGATAATGCGCCACATCACGGGTTTCTGAATACATGTAACAGAATCAGAGCAAAATGCGTATGTCAGATAATTATACGACTATTTATATGAAAACGGTGAAAACGACCGATGATTGAACACGTTGAAGAATACAATCCAAGCAATAGAGTTCAAACACGTGGCCAATCACAGCACACTTAGTATACAGCACGGTTAAGTTTTGTGGTTCAAAGGAAGTCCGAGGTTTCAAACTTTTTTTTTTAATCTACAGAAAAAAACCCTATTAAGCTCATATTCTATGATTTTATAACAAAAGTATACAGATAAGAACCGCATTTAATGAACCCCAAACAGAAATATACCGACAAATTCATAGTAAATTTTGAATGAGTTCTCATGATTTGATGATAGAGAAAAAGAAAAACCAAATATACCCCAAACCAGCAGAAAATATCAAGCCTGCGTCAAAACTGAAGATAAATTTCTCTTTCCTGATGAATTTACACCACACGGGGATCTGAGAAGGTTTTAATATCAGGCTGAAAACAGGGGCAAAGGTTTCGGAAAGGAAAATGACACAGGAAGCAGAATCGTAAATGACGAAGACTATAAAGACTGTTATTGTGAAATACATTTATGAATGCTTTGATATATGATATGTTTCTTAGTAACGTAGTGTTCTTTTCCTAGCTGATTTCAACAGATCGCCCTATAGCCTGAAATGGTGCATTATGGTTTGACGCTCTTGTTCCTTGTCAGTAAGGTCAGTACTTTTGTTGTTTAGTATCCCAAGATTGTGCCTTTGTTCCATGACTTCCATTCTCTTCAAATCTGCGTTGAGGGTTTATGTCCCTCATGAACACATGAAGACGAAAATACTAGAGAAGCAGGAGTCTCATACTTGTTTTTCATAAAGATACCTGAAAGATAAATTACTATTCCGTTGAACGAAAGAGACAAACAAATTACAAGACAAAACACGACGCGTTTCGACCTCTTTGGTCTTCTTCAGACCAACGCCATTCATGACAATGAAAACGAAGAAGGAACATCGAATCAGTTATCTTCTCAAACTGGGCGCAAAATCTCCTCACAAATGCATATTTTTCGCCTAGTTTGAGGAGATAAGTATCTGGCCGTTCTTTGTTTTCATTGTCTTGAATGGTGTTTGTCTTGCCTGAAGAAGACCAAAGAGGTCGAAACACGTCGTGTTTTGTCCTGTCATTTGTTTGTCTCTCTCGCTCAGCAGAATTGTGAATTTTCTTTTAGGGTTGTTTCACTTTCTACCTGCAATCATCTCACTTTGAAGCTGAACTTTCATGAAGATGTTATTGTCGTTCTATATAGGTTTCAGTCTAGACAGTGTTGATGTTGTCTTTGTCGCCCATAAGGAGCATATCTAGTTTGGCTCTTTCTCTGCCAGTGGTCAGTCCTCGATAAATGAATGGTTGAACAGTTCCTAGCTTCTGTCCACAGATTCTTTACCCCAATCGTTACTGTGGTGTTGTTACTGATCAGCACTTCAGGACTATCATTCTGTAATGGAGACGTCATCAGTGTTAAGTACAAAGACTAA
>CM031607.1:33074227-33089227 GCA_018398815.1 Conus ventricosus | reverse complement strand
ACTTGATGGGGTTAAAATGATATTACCATACCGAGAACTGAACTCCGTAAAAACGCAAACATAGAATTCATTGACTCTCCTCCTTCCACCTCCTCCTTTGTCCATCTTCCAACATACCCCCCCCCCCAACTCCCACCCCCCTCTGTGATGTCGGTGAACGCAATATCAAAATGTACGCACTGAAAAAGTTCTGTGTGTGTTGCTGATTTTCAGCTGGCTCAAATTGTTAGATTATACACGCTGAGAAAGTGAAATATTGTTATTGTGATTGAGTACATCTTCCGGACTGTGACAAAACAAAGTATGTGCGTGCGTGCACGCACGCACGCGTGTCAATCATCTCAATCACGAAATGAAGTTACAACTAAAGATATGAAATATAGATGCTATAACTATCTGTATCAATTATCCCATCGAGGATAAGGCGGCGCCCACTTTATAATAGTTTTCTTTATCATGAGGGTGAAACGGAAAAGGGCGAAACAGGAAAGGCCGAAATGGATGCTGAAAACATACTCTGACTCACAGAGCAAAGCACCACTCGACATTCAAGGTCTGGTGTGGCCAACCAACCCTGAGGAACAGTTCAATGACAAGCCTCCAACGTTGGCGGAAATCAAGAAGGTGGTCCACAAAGCTAGAGCCAAATCATCACCAGGGCCAAACGGAATACCTTACCAGCTGTACAAGAAATGTCCCAAGGTGCTGGAGTGGCTCCACAGGCTGCTGCGATCGGCTTGGAGAAACCAGAAGATCAGCGGCCAGTGGATGACGGCAGATGGTGTGTACATCCCCGAGGAGCAAAACTCAAGGGACATCAGCCAGTTCAGGCCAGTATCACTACTGAACGTCGAAGGGAAAATTTTCTTCTCTGTCATGGCAGCAAGGCTGACCAAGTACCTGATGGAAAACAAGTACTTGGATGTGTCAGTCCAGAAAGGTGGCATCCCAGGCGTGGCTGGCTGTGTAGAACACGCCACAATGATCTGGGACGCAATCCAAAGAGCAAAAACAGAAAAGAGAGACCTGGACGTAGTGTGGCTTGATCTGGCAAACACATATGGATCTGTGCCCCATGAGATGATACAGTTGGCTCAAGAAGTACTTCAATGGCTTGAATGCGGTTCTCTACCAAGAAGTACACAACAGATTGGATCAACTTGGAAGTGGCATTGCAATGGGCTGTGCAATTTCCCCAATACTGTTCGTGCTGGCAATGGAAGTCATCTTGAAAGCAGCAACAAGCAACACAAGACAAACAGACCTTGGCGATGGACACAAGATGCCCCCTCTCAATGCCTTCATGGATGACACTACAGTGATTTTATCCAGAGAAGACGAGACACGTCATGTGCTGGAGAGGCTGGACGACATAGTTGCCTCATCCAGAATGAAGTTCAAGCCAAAGAAATCATGGAGTCTCTCACTGAGGAAAGGAAAGTGGCCGAATCTGTGGTCTTCAGTGTTGCCAACCAGGCCATTCCAACAGTTACAGAAGAGCCAGTCAAGAGCCTTGTAAGATGGTATGATGATACCCTGAAAGACACACGACTTTCTTTTGCAGAATCCATCGCCTCTTGAACTTTCCATTTTCTGCCTGTCTTCAGCTAGGGCTTGATGTAGAAAGAAACTCGTGGAGAGCGTGGCAGCAGAGAGTCCTCAGAAGAGAAGCCCCCTTCAAGCAAGTGTTTCGGCCCTTATCTCCTGACACTCTAGGGGGGTTGGGCCACACCCGGTTCATGACTCCGGATGTCCCTCTGCTGCCCCTGTTTTGTTTCCCCATCTTGGGACGAGCCATGGCTGGGATTCGAACCCATGACCCTCTGGTAATGCTCATTTTCCACTTAATGACTCGCGCTTTAACCACTGAGCCACAGGGACACCTGATATTTGTCGGGAAATTAAGCCTTATGAAGTTCACTTTTGTTCCTCCTTGACCAGATCCAGCTTGAACACCTCTCTGCCGCTTCTGCCATTGCTTTCAGGGCTCTGGTTTTTTCCTTCCCTGCAACTGAGAGCTGTTTCATGAGGCTGTATGCAGACGTTCCTACAAATCCCCTAGCTCCAATTTCTGCAGTGAGGACTTTGACCAGATAGCCTTCTCTCCTCAGTCTGTTTGCCAGATCAGCATACTTTTCAGTCTTGTAGATTTGAGCTGCCTCCATTCTGTTTTCATATGGCACCGTGAGCTCGATCATGATCAGCTGCTTGGTTGACTTAGAGTGGACTACTATGTCTGGTCTCATGCCACTCTTGCTGATGATCTCTGGGTGACTCTTCCATTCTGGGAGGTCTGCAGTGCACTCCCAGTCATCTGCCCCGTCCAGCAGACTCTGCCTGCATGTTTCGAGTGGCACTGTTGTTCTTGGCCATGATTTGCTGCCTCCTGCCGTGAAGAATGTTGCGGGTGCTTTTGGAGTCCTGATTCGCCCTTTTGTGGTGTTGGTACTAGCCCAGACTACTTGTACAATCTCTTTGAGCACTTGGTTGTGCCTCCATGTGTACCTTCCTTGAGCCAGGGCTACTTTACATGAGCTTAGAACATGCTCCACTGTTTGTTTTTCATGGCAGAGGGGGCATGCAGGATCGTCTGTTTTCCCCCACTTCACCAGGTTTGCATTTGAGGGCAGAAGGTCATATGCAGATCTGAGAATGAAGCTGATCCTGAGAGGGGCCATGTGCCAAATGTCATTCCAAGTGAGACTTCTTTGGAGTGCATTCTCCCACGTTGTCCATTGCCCTTGCTGGCTCTGCTGGACTGCTTTTTGGAGTCTGTTTTGGTCTTCTTCTTTTCTCATCTCCTGAATCATCATGTCTCTTTTGGCTTTTCCTTTGGCTTTTGACTACCATTCAGTTTTGGTCACCCCCAGTCCTTGTCTGTTGGTCTGTGTGTGTCCTGTTATTTCTCTGATCTTGAGACTTTCTTTTGCAGAATCCATCGCCTCTTGAACTTTCCATTTTCTGCCTGTCTTCAGCTGGGGCTTGATTGCTTCTACCACCTTGTCTCCTGAGTCCTCCAGCATGCTTTGAAGTCTGATCTTCCCTGCTTTGTATTCCTCCAGGATGGATTTCAGTGGTAGTTTCAGCTTTGCTTGGCGACAGTACAGCGCGATGTCAGTCAGACAGGGTGGGACACCAAGCCATTTCCTTGTGAACTTGTTGATTTTGGCTTCCATTGCCTCCACTGTGCTGGTGCAGATGTCGTATATCATCAGAGGCCATAGGAGCTTTGGTATCAGCATGAACTGCAGACACCAGACCTTGTATTTGCCAGGGAGCCCACACTGGTCAATGGTCTCCAAGCCTTCTTCCGCCATCTGCTCGGTTTCATACCATCTTCCAAGGCTCTTGACTGGTTCTTCTGTGACTGTTGGAATGGCCTGGTTGGCAACACTGAAGACCACAGATTCGGCCACTTTTCCTTTCCTCAGTGAGAGACTCCGTGATTTCTTTGGTTTGAACTTCATTCTGGATGAGGCAACTATGTCGTCCAGCCTCTCCAGCACATGACGTGTCTCGTCTTCTCTGGATGAAATCACTGTAGTGTCATCCATGAAGGCCTTGAGAGGAGGCATCTTGTATCCATCGCCAAGGTCTGTTTGTCTCGCGTTGTTTGTTGCTGCTTTTAAGGTGAGTTCCATTGCCAGCACGAACAGTATTGGGGAAATTGCACAGCCCATTGCAATGCCCACTTCCAAGTTGATCCAATCTGTTGTGTAGTCCTTGGTAGAGAACCGCATTGAGAAGCCATTGAAGTACTTCTTGAGCATGTCGCGGATGTTCTTTGGCACATGGTACATCTCAAGAGCCAACTGTATCATCTCATGGGGCACAGATCCATATGCGTTTGCCAGATCAAGCCACACTACGTCCAGGTCTCTCTTTTCTGCTTTTGCTTTTTGGATTGCGTCCCAGATCATTGTGGCGTGTTCTACACAGCCAGCCACGCCTGGGATGCCACCTTTCTGGACTGACACATCCAAGTACTTGTTTTCCATCAGGTACTTGGTCAGCCTTGCTGCCATGACAGAGAAGAAGATTTTCCACCTTGTCTCCTGAGTCCTCCAGCATGCTTTGAAGTCTGATCTTCCCTGCTTTATATTCCTCCAGGATGGATTTCAGTTGTAGTGTCAGCTTTGCTTGGCGACAGTACAGCGCTATGTCAGTGAGACAGGGTAGGACACCAAGCCATTTCCTTGTGAACTTGATTTTGGATTCCATTACCTCCACTATGCTGGTGCAGATGCCGTATATCATCAGAGGCCACAGGAGCTTTGGTATCAGCATGAACTGCAGACACCAGACCTTGTATTTGCCAGGGAGACCACACTGGTCAATGGCCTCCAAGCCTTCTTCCGACATCTGTTTGGTTTCTTTTGCTCTTTGTGTGTCTTTCAGGGTTATCATCATATTTATTTATTTCTATTGCTCTTTCTTTCTGTCTTTATCGATTACTTTCTCTTTCCGTCTGTTTCGCTTTTACATTTTTTTTTTTCTTTTAATGTTTTTCTTCCTTTTCTTCTGTCTTTTGGTTCGCCTTTTGTCTTTCCTTTTTTAATCTTTCTTACTGGAATAACTAACTACACTTATATTGTCATGATTTCCTGTATCTTTGAAATGCTCGCTTAACACAGCATGGAAGAGATAGAGAGAGAAGAGAGAGAGAGAGAGAGAGAGAGAGAGAGAGAGAGAGAGAGAGAGAGAGAGAGAGAGAGAGAGACAGACAGACAGACAGACAGACAGACAGACAGACACACAGACAGACAGACAGACAGACAGACAGACAGGGTGAGGATAATGTCGGCCATATTTTCTCCCGAGGTGACAGATCCCGCAGTGTTGTGGCGGACACTGGTGTTTACCTACCTCATCAACGACAGTGTTGCACACAGGCATTGTAATCAGAAACTCCATCGCTTGTCTTCCATCATCGTGATTGATCCTCTCTGTCTCGGCCTCAGTCTCTCCCTGTCTCTGTCTGTCGGTCTATTCCTCTGGTTCTTCCTCTGTTTTCATTCATCACTCTGTGAAGTGCCAGGTCCCCAATATCTTTAATTAATTTAGAATTGAACTACTTGCAAAGTGAGTCGACTGCAGGCGGAAGTCTAAACAGATTTGAAAAATGATTCATAAGGCTCCGCCTAAAAACGTAGACAAACGAATCACAAGACAAAACACGATGCGTTTCGACCTCTTAGGTCTTCTTCAGGCTAGATGCACAACACGCAGGACAAGGAAAATGAACGACGAGCGATCACTCATCTTCATTCAAATCGGCGCAAGACTGGCGTTGAATGTTTATATCTCTCTAAAACAAATCGGTTAGACTTCACAGAGAAAGTGCCATGGCTGACTTTGGAGATAGACATTCAGACATGCTAACAGCTCTTAAAACTGAACGTACATGGTTAGATATTCGCTGGAAAGGGAATCAAATCATTTCTAGCCGGTTTCTTGAGCAGAGACCCAGAAGACAGTGTCGAGTGGCAACAGTGCTTCGATCTTATAACAGAAGTTCCGTTGAATGCTTCTCTACAGAGGCTGTTCCGACTAGATGATTTTGACTTCTTAAAACTCCATGACACCTGGAAAAGAACTTATGCAATAACTTGTCACAGTCTAAAACGCAAATTTGATGATATCTATATAACGAACCCTAGTAAACCATATAATAGAATTAGTTCCAATCCACGGTTATAGAACATTGTCCAGTTTTATACTCATCTCATACTACATGATCCCAGAAAGGTGTAAAAATCTCCAAAAGTGCTCACATATGTGTCTCTTTTTGCAATTTAAAAAAAACGTGAATGCGGAAAAATTCCTGTCGGATTTATGCGTTGCAAATATTTCTGAAGTTTACCTCTACATTGACCTGGATAGTGCTCTAGCTAAAGTTATACACAACCTTTATGTCTGTCTTAAAACCATACCGGTTAGACTTAACAGAGAAGGTACCATGGCTGACTTTGGAGATATGAATTCAGGTATACTGACAGCTCTGAAAAGCTGAAGACGTAGAAATTTAAGTAAAAAATGTAACAAAGTAACAACAACAAAACGATGCGCTCAAACATATATTTCGATGAGCTAATCAAATTTGAAAAATATATGTTTGAAAAGATATCAATTAGTTGTTCGGAAGAAATTCTTTAACACTAGCCTCATCCCTCTTGGTGATGATCTTTCTATTGAAAACTTGATAGGCATTTTATTAGTGTAGCCTAAACAGCAGCTACAATAGACCAGTCACACTCAAATTACGTAGTTATAGAAATGTTTTGTGGCTCAAAAATGGTAAAAACTAAACTTCTCTTCACCTTCATATTAGTATAATAGCATATTAGCATGTGTGTGTGTGTGTGTGTGTGTGTGTGTGTGTGTGTGTGTGTGTGTGTGTGTGAGAGAGAGAGAGAGAGAGAGAGAGAGAGAGAGAGAGAGAGAGAGAGAGCGAGAGAGAGAGAGAGAGAGAGAGAGAGAGAGAGAGAGTAGAGATGAATGATAGGCTACCATTGCAATAGAAATATTGTTATTGTAAAACGGAATATGTTATATTCTACAGTTACGCCCATTTACTTTTATTACTTTTATATGGCTATGTGGAATACATTTAGTTCCTGCTACAGTTCTGTCGGTTTCAATATTTTTGTTTTGTTTGTATTTTTGAAACAAGATGTCTGCTTCAAAAGAGATTTCCTTGTTGGGATATGAAGAAAAATGTTTAGTGTATGCTGTGTGTCTGTGTGTGTGTTGTGTGTGTGTGTGTGTGGTGTGTGTGTGTGTGTGTGTGTGTGTGTGTGTGTGTGTGTGTGTGAGTGCGCGCGCGTGCATGCATATATGTGCGAGTGTGTGTGTGTGTGTATTTGAGTAAGTGTGTGTGTGTGTGTGTGTGTGTGTGTGTGTGTGTGTGTGTGTGTGGTGTGTGTGTGTGTGTGTGTGTGTGTGTGTGTGTGTGTGTGTGCGCGCATGCATGTATATATGTGCGAGTGTGTGTGTGTGTGTATTTGTGTGTAAGTGTGTGTGTGTGTGTGTGTGTGTGTGTGTGTGTGTGTGTGTGTGTGTGTGTGTGTGTGTTGTGTGTGTGTGTGTGAATGTGTGTGAGCGTGGGTGTGCGTGCGTGCGTGAGTGCATTGTGTGTGCATATGTGTGTGTGCGTGCGCGCGCGCACGTGCATGCCTGTGTGTTAGTGTGTGTGATAGTGTGTGTGTGTTATTTTGTGTGTGTGTGTGTGTGTGTGTGTGTGTGTGTGTGTGTGTGTGTGTGGTGTGTGTGTGTGTGTGTGTGTGTGTGTGTGTGTGTGTGTGCGTGTGTGTGTGAGTGGCTATATATGTGTGCATGTGCGTGTGCATTTGTGTGTGCGCATACTCTTTTAAATGCGTATGGGAGGGGAGGGGGCGGACGCGTGTACGTGTGTGTGTGTGTGTGTGTGTGGTGTGTGTGTGTGTGTGTGTGTGTGTGATGTGTGTGTGTGTGTGCGCGCGCGCACGCGAGCGCGTGTTTATGCAAGTCCGTCTATCTGTGTGTATGTGTGCATGCGCGCGCGCGCTTACGTGTGTGTGTGTGTGTGTGTGAAACAATAAATAATAAGACAGAGTAGGCCTCTTTTAATGGAAGACAGTGGATGAACAGTTCGCAGGTCGTCAGTGCTAAACTGTACTTGAAAACCCCCATGATGTTAACGCCCACTCCCCTCCCCTCCCCCCCCCCCCCCCCCCCCCCGCTTTTTTTGTTTTTTGTTTTTGTTTTGTTTTCTTTTTATCTCTTTGCATGTGTGAGCACGTGTTCAACTGGATTTAGAATAAGAGACGGAATGTTTTTATCTCCCTTTGATTCTTTGTCTGCCCCAGACGGATCCAGCCAGTCCCTTTAATTCGTTATGTTTTTATACGTGTACATGTTTTATGCATTTTTTTTTTCTTTTCGATGAAAACTTGTCAGTTTTCTCAAGCCTGTATGTTTTTGATAGTCTGAAGCCGTTTTTTAGAGTGTGCCGCTGTGCATGGCTGTGTAAAAAGTTCTAATCTGAATATGGCCGTAAATGTCTTCTGTGGAACAACTATTGCTTTTTACTTAAACGTGATTCGCTCTAATTTTCATTGTTGATTTTAGTTCGATTTTTTGGTTTCTTGTTAGAATTATTAACAGAATACTGACAACAATATTGTTTTGCAAAACATGGGCATTAAAAATTCAGAAAACTGTTCTTATTGTAAGACAGAAAAAGAAAACTTTCAACATCTATTGTGGCACTGCCCTTATGCGCGAACCTTTTGGCAAGAATTTCAAAATACATAAATACAAAACGCAAGGCTATAAATCTACTGCTGAATGAAAACACCGTCCTGTTTGGTTGCGACAATAATTTTAGATCAAATAGAACGTTTGATTTAATTCTGTTAAATGCCAAATTCAAGTATGACAAGAGTTTACCGTTCTTAATTTCAAGTTTTCATTGTGTATTCGTAAGCTAAATATGAAATTGAAAAGTATGCTGCTTGTCTTCATATGTTGCTACGCTGTGGCTCCCTTACTCTTCTTTATTAAATCGATGCATGCATGAATTTCAAGGCTTCCAAATGATATGGCAACGGCCAGTTGCTTTGTTTTCTCTGTCCAATTAATTCATTTGCTAGTTTCTGTCATTTTGTCTTTATTCATTTAACAATTATTGGTTCTGTTCATGTACTTTGTGGCTATTACTATGCTTATTATGTCTGTGATTAGACAGAGAAGTGCATATAATGCTAACTAGAAGATTGAAGTTATCATTTCATTATTATGACTAGTAGCAGTAGCAGTAGTAGTAGTAGAAGTGGTAGTAGTAGTAGTAGTAGTAGTAGTAGTGGTGGTGGTGGTGGTGGTGGTGGTCTTCACAGTAGTAACATGGTGATGATGTTGATAATGACGATGATGATCATGATGATTACGTATTGTTATTATTGTCTTATCGCCTTATGTATGCCTTTTGTAGCCCGTATTTGTAACTTGTGTTTCTGTTTTGAAATGAAATAAGAATTCTTTTTCTTTAATTTTGGAGGAAGAAATTAAGGCAACCTTGTTAAGAAACTAGAGACAAAGAGGACAAATAAAAGATGTAGCTATGTATCTAAATATAATCTTTCGAAACGGCATATCATAAAACATAAGTAGAATAACTCTAAATTGACAGCATGTTTTTTTGTTTTTTTTACTATTTCCCTGTCTTCTGCGGATTTTCCCCCGTCAAAGCAAGAGTGCGTGTTTGTATGATCCAATACCTTGATTTAACTTTTCCGTTTGTATGCACACCTAGGCACCTGCCTGTGTTCCAAGTATGTATTGGGAACTGGGTTTGGGGTTGGTAGGTGTAAGTGGTGTGCAAAAAATGCCCTTGTCGTGTGTAAATGTTTCATATATGTATGTGTCAGTAGATGAATCTGTTTACTCTAATAGTTTGACTTCCTGTATCTTAGGTATGTGAGGGCGCACTTTGCGTCTTATGGCGCTAATAATACGCCATACTTTCCTCCGCCACCCTCCATCCTGTAGAGTTGCTGTGGTTTAAAACGTTCTCACACCCACAAACACACGCAGCTCATCGGGTGGCAATCGTGATGGGATTGGTCGAATTTAAACTGGAACCAATTAATCAAGCCTCGGGATTTGATTTAGAAGGCAGGGGCGGTTTCTGCAGGGATCACAGGACTGCAGCGTATCAAATCATCTTTTCTGCTCCGAGTGCTTTCACGTGACTGGCACCACGACAACACAGAACAATGAGGCTTTGTCTCGGGAAAGGGCAGTAAGAAAATGGTTTTAATTCGCACTTGGAAAATTTTCAGTTCCTTCGTTAAGAAATGTCATGGCTTTATAGATGGCAGGGATGTTTGGTTTATAAAATCTGACTGCCGAGGTAGTTGATACGCTTATTCTAAGCGAGCATTCGCTGATGCCCTATGTGACAACTGATCCTGCCGAACAGGTTGTGTCCGAGAGGCATGGGTTGTCCAAGTGTTGTGTTCTTTTGAGCTTGGTTGTGGGCAGAGGGGCAGACTGTTGGATAAAACTGATTTGAAGGCTGACTCTCACACTGTGTTGTGGGCAGAGGGACAGACTGTTGGATAAAACTGATTTGAAGGCTGACTCTCACACTGTGTTCGTAATAACGTCGCGATATGGATTTTTTTGTTTTTTGTTTTGTTGTTATAACGCGGTTGAAGGGGTTTTCATTGGCTTGTGATAACATCATGCAGCTGTGTGTCCGTCAGCTGTGGCGTTATTGTCGTCTGCTCTGCCTGCAGGCGTAGAGTGGAGGAGAAGTGTTAGTGGTGGCAGCTTGTGTGCCTCATTCCACCCCCCCCCCCACCTCCCCACCCCCACCCCTTCCCCACCCCACCCCCATCTCTCCATTCCCCGCTCTCTTCTTTCCCCCATTATTCAACAAGGTTTTATTATTACGTGCGCAATTTGGAACATTCTATTGATCATCATTTCTTGCACTGGTTTTGATGTTAATCGTGCTTAGTGGTGTTGTGTGGAGTTTTACTGTGTGTTTGGTTAATGATCGTTGCTTTTTAAGGACCATTATGAGGTGTGCTGTTTCAGATGTGACTGTCGGAAGAGATGTTTGATCGCAAGTGGCGATGATTGCAGATAGAGTAAATGATTTCAGATGGCAACTGAGATCCGTGGTTAGAGAGTTCAACAGGTAGGTATTATATTGGGTATTTATATAGCGCCTACCCTCGGTCACAGACCAAGCTCTAAGCGCTTTACAATAAACACACTACCTCACTCACTCAACGGGCTGCTTACCCAGGTAGAGCCGGCCGAAGAGCAGCCTACTGGCGCTCATTCAGTCGTTTCCGTACCATTCAAATATCAGTCACTCATTTTCATTTATCTCATTTATTCCTCCAGTTTCTCACATAGGATGCATACGATGTTTTATACGTGTCCTCCATTTCCACCGGTACACGATGGCACACGATAACAGTAAGTGACAGTTTTTGTGGCTTGGTAAGAAATACCAGGCGGCTATCTTTACTTTACATCAATTTTGCCAGGGCAGCGGGGAACCCCCCTGCTCTTTTCGATTTTCAACTGCCGTGGGTTCTTTAACGTGTGCAGGGGGCCAGGAATACACACGGTCCGACTCGCTTATAGTCCTCATCCGATGGACTTGACGTTCAGTTCGATTTGTCATTCAAACTGGGAAAGAAAGGGCGAGAAAGGCAGGGCTCGGACCCACATGGTACATGAACATGGTAACACTTGAAAATGCTATAGGCTACACATATCTTGACATGCTCAAACCCTAAGTGTACTTTCCTCGGTTTAGTAAGCAGGAAAAGTGAGTCTCCCTAGAGATTCTTGGTGACTCAGTTAAGAAGTTTGTGGGAGACTGGACACGTAGATGTAGAATGAGAAATTTTGCTCAGCTGAGCGCTGTACAGTGTAAGTACAAAACTGCGGGTGCTGTATTATGTAAAGTTATATTACTGACAATATTATGTACCGTACTTATGCTGCTGGAATGAGACTGTGTCAGCCACACATTACCACCTCTCTCTCTCTCTCTCTCTCTCTCTCTCTCTCTCTCTCTCTCTCTCTCTCCTTCTCTCCTCTCTCTCTCTCTCTCTCTCTCTCTCTCTCCTCTCCTGTCCTTTATTCCACTGTACCCAGTGGATATTTGGGTCAGCTTCAGGCTTGTCTCTGACCCCTGCACGTGCTGTCTTGGGAGTGTCCGACTGTGTCGTATCATGATAAGCTGAGAAGGTGATCAGTGGCGGGTCTGCGAGCAAGACGCAATGATCGACTGGGGACTTAGTTGTTGCTGCGCAGCTTGCATTATTACCTCCCACCCACCTCTCTCTCTCTCTCTCTCTCTCTCCCTCAGTTGGTCTCTCTCTCTGTCTCTGTCTCTGTCTCTGTTGGTCTCTCTCTCTCTCTCTCTCTCTCTCTCTCTCTCTCTCTCTCTCTCTCTCTCTCTCTCTCTCTCTCTCTCTCTCTCTCTCTCCACTTGGGTCGTTTCGATGTATTTCTTTTGTGTTTGATTACTTTGCTTTCATTGGCGTTGTACTGTAAATGAATTGTTGGTATCATTGTGAGTAACTAAATGTTGGGAATGATTTAATGTTAAAGCAATGGCATCATACAAAGGTTTCAGTCAAACGCCCATAAAATGCGTACGTAGCAGTTGTGAAGAATGTTTCCTAGCGACTTTCTCGCGTTCCTACATTGAGCTCGGCAGGAATCCGTACGCCAGCTGGGCGCTACTGCCAATGGCTAAGAATACTTCCATGAATATAGATTCTCTCATGATGCATGCCCCGTTTTTTCTTTCATGGAAAATGTCTATAGAATGATAGTTAATGTATATTTGTACCACAGCGTGCTGATGTACACAAAAAGGTTGAGTTGGTTGATGCAAACCAGACTTGTACGTGACATTACGTTGAACGCTCAAGAGCTGGAAGATCTCCTTTGTAGTTACAAAACGATCTTTGAACTTTTTCTTTTTTGTTGTTGTCAGATTGGATTCAATGTCACTTTATAGTTAGTTTCAAAGTGAGTTGAATGCAGACGGAAACTGAAGCAAACTTAAAAAAAAGAAAAATCACAGTTCTGCCGAACGAAAGAGACAAACACACAACAAGACAAAACACGACGCGTTTCGACCTCTTAGGTCTTCCTCAGGCAAGACAAACAACATTCAAGTCAACGTGAACGAAGAACGAACCATCACTTGTGTCTCCTCACATTGAGCACAAAATGCATGCGGAATGACGTTGAGGAGATACGAGATTTTCCGTTTTTCGTTTTCATCATCTTGAAGGTTGCCTGTCTTGCTGAACAGGACCTAAGAGGTCGAAAACGCGTCGTGTTTTGCCTAGTAAGTTGTTTGTCTCTTTCGTTCAGTGGCAGGGTAATGGTTCTTTTAAGTTTGTCCCTTTGTAGAAGATGGTTTTACTGACAGAAGGTCAGGGAAGCCAACAGTGACAGTGGGCCTTACGGTTGTACATTATGGCTCATGAGGACGTACACCCAAAACAGCGTGGGAAATGCCAGAAGAGAATAGCTGAGTGGGCGTGGATTACTTGCAATACCTTGAATTCCCCTGCTCCGTTCAGATATGCTTTTTTTGACTGGTGGTTGTTGTTTTCTTTCTTCCAGGAATTTAGTATTTCTATTTTTTTCTTTTGTTTCTTACTTTCTATTTGTTTTATGTCATGCTTCGTTGGCGCTCTCTCTCTCCCTCTCTCTCTCTCTCTCTCTCTCTCTCTTTTCTCTCTCTCTCTCCCTCTCTCTCTCTCTCTCTCTCTTTCTTTTTTTCCCTCTCACTCTCTCTCCTCTTTCTTTCTCTCCCTCCTCCCCCTTCTCTCCTTTCTTTCTCTCCTCCTGTCTATGCCTGTGGTCTGTCTGCCTCTCTCTCTTTTTCTCTCTCTCTTTTCCTCGCTTTTGTGTGTGTGTAGGAAGGAATTCTGTTTTTACGTCTCGTCACACATATAGGTGATTGCAGACGTCTAAATAACATATTGTTTAAAATTTTTAGACTATTATCATAAAAAAAAAAGGGGACGATGGGGTTACATGGAACAAAAATAAAGGATGGATAAAATTGTAGGACAGTAACTATGAAAATTAGATAAAAATAACTAAAATAATCTAACTTACGTTTTATGTATAAAATGTTCCTTAATGACTTCCCAAAAGGTTACTCGTTAATTTAAAAAGAGAAAAAAACTGGCAACGAATTTTAAAAAGTCAAACACTTTAACATGCCAGTGTCAGCATTTGGGTATAACACCATTCAAAAGGGTTTCGTTATTTTCCAATCAAAAATCACATGTTAACTGAAAGATCCCCACGACAACGCACTTAACAGTCTGGCAATACTTGGTTCGTAGGGAATTACATAAAAAATCTAAAAGTCAGGCTAAAAACCCGGGTTTCGGCTAATCGACACAAAGTTTGACAGAGTTTGCTGACGAGGTTTTGATGAGGAACTGTACTGACTCCAAAATCCCTCTCGATTATATGACAAATTTTCCCTTGTATGATAAAGGACAATCAACCTTAATACTACCAATATATTCTTTGCTCCCCTTTTTGTGCTCTATCTGTTTGTCATTAAAAACGAAGGAGGTGTGCGATGGAACCCAAGAAAATACAACATTAGTACCTTTCAGTAAAGACAGTGCAACATGTACTTAATCTCAAATAATAATTCCTCTCTTTGTGTATTTCAAAACAAAACAAACTTTTTAATACTGACTGTGAATCAACACAAAACAGGATATTAATATTGAGACTGGCAAGGAAATTAAAAAATTTTAAATTGCCATCGGGACAGCAACTAGTTCAGCTGTAAATATGGAATGCCCCTTTACCTAAATAATATGATTTTTCAGTTTGAAATTGGAATTACAAAGCCAGATCCCGCACTTCCATCATCAAGAACTGAGCCGTCAGTGTATACTTTAAAATAGTTAGTAAAACTTTTCTTCCATGTAAATTTTTGACAGATGCGCTAAACACATGCGGCGAAATCCTTTTTTTAGATCAGAAGAAAAAAGTTAACTGTTACTTCCGTTAGTTCCCAAGGGGGTACCGGCGGAACCAGTACGCGAGGCGCTACCTCGTATGGGTAAATCTTTGATAATTAAAAACTTTCTGAAACATATGAACGAAGCTTTCTCTAAATTTGAATTTTTCTGTGCATTTTCGAAAAATCAATGTCGGATCGTTTTTTAAAATCTTCAAGGTCGTCCACCGCAATCCGTCTCACTACATATTTTACAGAACTTATTTTCCTTTCTTCATCAAGTGGCAAAAGGTCTGCTATCTTATAAGCTTCAGAGGACTTAGTGTGCACAGGTACACCCGGGGCCAACTTTACAGCTTTACTGTCAATTCTTTGAATTTTCTTTTAAATGCAAATCGCGAAGCAGAAAAAATACTTCCTGTCCGTAAGTCAATCTTGATCGTACAAACTGGTTGCTAAATGCAACAAACTTT
>CM031607.1:33064227-33069227 GCA_018398815.1 Conus ventricosus | reverse complement strand
ACCATTTCTACTGTTCTTTCTGCTTGAAGTTGTTTCAACTGTATGCACCATTGTCTGCCTGGTTAGCTCCGCCGCTCCACCCTGTATTCCTAGCCTGACTTACCTTTGGTCACGGAACTGTCAGTGTATTTCACACTATCTTCTTTTATGCCAAGGTTTTCTACCTGCATCTGAATTCTGCGTTGGTTTTGCCTTCTGGTCATTCTCGACAGTGCCTTCCAAGTTCTGGAGCGATGGTAATTTGCCAGAGGTGTTTGAAGTGGTCTGATTCTTTTCCCATTCCTTCGTTTCTTTGAGTTTTGCTAACTGGCAAACAAGCTGCATATTTTCTTCTGCCTGTCCCGTCCATAATTTTCCACGCTCTAGGCAAGTGCCTTTTTGTTTCCTTGACCGCCACATTGTAGTGGGCTTTGGGGACTTTCAAGTGCTCTGAAATATGCCTTGACCTGTTCCAGCTTGTGTCTTGGCTGCATTGAAGGAAGGTCAAGCAGGTATCGCATAGTTTCAACTGGTGTATCCTTTGTGGTTCCTAGATCAGTCTCATTGCTTCACTTTGAATTATATCTAATTTGAGAAGACTGCTCTAGGACCGTGTAATAACCTTAAGTGTAGTAAGTGTTGTAAGCATGAAGTGTTGTAGCCTCAAGTCTAACAATGAAGTAACAGTGACACATGCACTCCACTGGCTCTCATCCACAGACAAGGTTAAAACTCAACAAGCCATCATACTGGCTGACTCCATAAACCCACTTCGAAAAGTGGAAAGTGGAATGGAAAGCCCTGCTTGACATGCAGTAAGGCGCAACCTTCTATTGGAGAGACTTACATGAATGTACAGCCCGGGACATACAGGACTTAAAGGAAACGAGAGAACAGACAGCTTTGCAGGCAAGGCAACAATAAGAACTGATTTACAGATTGGCGGATCTGATGTGATAAGAAATCTAAAGAATCACCTAAGCAAACAAGAGCAAAGCCACTATACCATAGGCCATCTTTCAGATCTGAACATCAAGAGAGGAAGTGGCCGCACACCCAGACTCAAAGGAAGAGCACGAAAACATCACCAACCAAACAGATATTGGGATAAGCTGAAGGCCAACCCTGCGAAGACTCCCAGAGATTGGATCGCCTCGTGCTGGGCCAGTCCAGTAACGGACAAAAACCGATCAAACACATGTCAACTGAGAGAAGACTCTGAATCTCTCAGGGATCCCAGTGTGGGCTGTAGAAGTGTGTGTGTGCTGGTGGGGGGCATCGGGGGGGCGATGCAGGTCTGTAAATTGGTGAGTCCATAGATGCGAGTGTGCATGCGTTAGTGTGTGTGTGAGTGTGTGTGTGAGTTGTGTGTGTGTGTGTGTGAGCGTGCGTGCGTGCGTGCGTGGTGCGTGCGTGCGTGCGTGCGTGCGTGCGTGCGTGCGTAGCGTGCGTGCGTGTGGTGTGTGTGTGTGTGTTGTGTGTGTGTGTGTGTGTGTGTGTGAATACGCCCACCATGTCACGCTCTGCATCCATGCCCGTCTGCCTCAGTATGCCCACCCATGTCACGCCTTCATTCGCCCTCCCCCCCCACCCCCCACCCCCACCCCCGCTCCCCGCCTTCTACATTACTTCGCCCTCCATGTCACGCCCTGTATCCATGCTCCTCTGCCTCAATACGCCCACCCACGAAACGCCCTTCTTCCACCCTCTCTTCTCCAATACGCCCACCCACGTCACGACAGTCATCTGCTCCCTCTGCCCATGCCCCAATACGCCCACCCACGTCACGACAGTCATCTGCTCCCTCTGTCCCATGCCCCAATACGCCCACCCACGTCACTACAGTCATCCCGCCGCCTCTGCCCATGCCCCAATACGCCCACCCCCGTCACGACAGTCATCTGCCGCCTCTGCCCCATGCCCCAATACGCCCACCCACGTCACGACAGTCATCTGCCGCCTCTGCCCCATGCCCCAATACGCCCACCCACGTCACGACAGTCATCTGCTCCTCTGCCCCATGCCCCAATACGCCCCACCCACGTCACGACAGTCATCTGCTTCCTCTGTCCCATGCCCCAATACGCCCACCCACTCACGACAGTCATCTGCTCCCTCTGCCCCATGCCCCAATACGCCCACCCACGTCACGACAGTCATCTTCTCCCTCTGCCCCATGCCCCAATACGCCCACCCACGTCACGACAGTCATCTGCTCCTCTGTCCCGTGCCCCAATACCCCCATAAACGTCACACCCTTCATCTGCGCTCCCCCCTAACCCCACCCCTCCCTCCCTCCCACCTTCCGCCACGGTCCCATCCATGTCACAGCCTATCTAGTCGCAAATTCTGTGTGTTGCTCAAGTGAGCTGAACATCGGATGCACCACCGGGACACAAGTGTTCTATCCACCACGAAATTTCTGGACCAGTTCCACTTAAAATCTTTTTTTTTAAAAACGTTTATGATTATATATATATAACCTTTTTTAATTGATTTTAAACCTACCAAAGACTCCAAGTTTTAAATGTTTGGTTGTTGGTCGCCAAATTAGAAATTGTCCCGTTCCTCCGAGATCTCACTGAATATATTTCATTTTCCGCTTGATTAAGCACACTATCATGGCAGTGCTTCATGTCCACCTTTATCATGGCAGTGCTTCATGTCCACCTTATCATGGCAGTGCTTCATGTCCACCTTTATCATGGCAGTGCTTCATGTCCACCTTTATCATGGCAGTGCTTCATGTCCACCTTTATCATGGCAGTGCTTCATGTCCACCTTTATCATGGCAGTACTTCATGTCCACCTTTATCATGGCAGTACTTCATGTCCACCTTTATCATGGCAGTACTTCATGTCCACCTTTATCATGCAGTACTTCATGTCCACCTTAATCATGGCAGTGCTTCATGTCCACCTTTATCATGGCAGTGCTTCATGTCCACCTTTTTCATGGCAGTACTTCATGTCCACCTTTATCATGGCAGTGCTTCATGTCCACCTTTATCATGGCAGTGCTTCATGTCCACCTTTATCATGGCAGTACTTCATGTCCACCTTTATCATGGCAGTAACTTCATGTCCACCTTTATCATGGCAGTACTTCATGTCCACCTTTATCATGGCAGTACTTCATGTCCACCTTTATCATGGCAGTACTTCATGTCCACCTTTAAACATGGCAGTACTTCATGTCCACCTTTATCCATGGCAGTACTTCATGCCCACCTTTATCATGGCAGTGCTTCATGTCCACCTTTAATCATGGCAGTACTTCATGTCCACCTTTATCATGGCAGTACTTCATGTCCACCTTAATCATGGCAGTACTTCATGTCCACCTTATCATGGCAGTACTTCATGTCCACCTTTATCATGGCAGTACTTCATGTCCACCTTTATCATGGCAGTACTTCATGTCCACCTTTATCATGGCAGTACTTCATGTCCACCTTTATCATGGCAGTGCTTCATGTCCACCTTTATCATGGCAGTGCTCATGTCCACCTTTATCATGGCAGTGCTTCATGTCCACCTTTATCATGGCAGTGCTTCATGTCCACCTTTATCATGGCAGTACTTCATGTCCACCTTTATCATGGCAGTGCTTCATGTCCACCTTTATCATGGCAGTACTTCATGTCCACCTTTATCATGGCAGTACTTCATGTCCACCTTTTTGGTTAATTTCCAGTGTTTTGTTTTGTTTTTTTTTTGTTTCTCCATCTGTGTGGCAGTATGATTTTTAATGGCAGCCACAGGGACACCGCCGGCTTGTGGGTAGTGGTGGTGGTGGTGGTGGTAATGATGATGATGATGATGATGGTGGTGGTGGTGGTGGTGGTGGTGGTGGTAGTGGTGGTGGTAGTAGTGGCTGTGATGTTCCATGCGCGTCTGTGCACGTACTGTCGCTCGTCCGCGTCCCTCACAAGCTGTGTAGGCAATATGAAGCAATATGAAGAAGAGATAATAAGTCATATAAAGAAGAGGCCCACAGTGCGCAGTGTACTGTGCAGGTGAGGGACGCACGTGGCGGCGAGAGGTGAACGAAAAGAAGGGCTGACGGCAGGAAAGGATGAACAGGAAAGAAACAAAGACACAAAGAGGAACGGCAACTTCACGCGAATTGTTAGTGAATTCTATCCCGGGCCTCTGTATTATTGTAAATGACCAATAACGCTGATGGATTGTGAAGGCACGCGTTTCATGACTGTCCGCGTGTTGTCTGTGTTGTGTTTGTGTATTGTTGTTGTTGTTGTCGGGTGTGTGTGTGTGTGTGTGTGTGTGTGTGTGTGTGTGTGTGTGTGTGTGTGTGTGTGTGTAGTTTTTTTTTCTCCCCCACTTACTTATTTACTCTTTTGGGGATGGAGAATGGATGAATACTTCGAACAAAATTCGTCTCCTGTAATTTTCTACTTCCAAACGTCAAAATAGTCGAAAATTTCGTTTAGTGAAAGAAAAGTTATTGAAATCAGTGCCGACAATTCATATTCCGCAACCGTAACTTGCCATTGTTCTAGAGCTATTTCTGTCCTCCATCAACTGTCTGTCTATCTCTCGACACATTTGTATGTAGCCAACAAGGAATACTCTTTTGTAGAGAATAATGCAGAGATAATCAATGTGTTTTGCATACTTTTCAGGAATTTCCAATATCCTCTGCTGATGTCACCTGTGTGTTCATTAGAAACTTGTATTATTGCATTTTTGTTTTAGTATAAATGCGTGTGTGGTAATACCACCTTAAAAAAGAAGTTTAAATCCCATAACCTGATGGCTGTAGCGACAGTGAACAGTCAGACGTTCAACGTGTCCGGGGCATGGCATGACGGAAAACGGTGCCCATCACTCTCCTTCCGCCGCTTTATCCTTCCCTGAACTGAATCAGGTACATGTTTTTCTGCCGGGTGGACAGAGGAGTTTTAAGCCAGCAAAACTCCGAGTCCATGGAGGACTCCCAACTCACTATCGCAGCTCTGCAGGCAAATGCTGCAACCATTTGAATACGTGTCCCCCTA
>CM031607.1:33054227-33059227 GCA_018398815.1 Conus ventricosus | reverse complement strand
TGTTAACCAGGCTCCATATAAACAACTCGGAGGTTTTTTTTTCTATTTTAGCAAAACACTGCATTAACATGTAAAAAATGGAACGTTGTGGCGGGTGACCGTCACAACGCGATGAGTCATAATAATGTAGTTCAGAGAAAAGGCAGGGCCTTTTCAACAGCGTTTATTTTCAAATCTTTTGACATCTGCAGAACACACACACACACACACACACACACACACACACACACACACACATTCTACAGTAATTAAATTCGAAAATTTATTTTCTACCACACCGCCACCACCATCACCAACATCACCAGCACCCCGAATCCCTATCTCCACCCCTCCTTTCTCTTTTCAGATGTATCCAAGCGATTATCATGCGGCAGCTGTGAGCTCTTCACTATTATCTTTTTTACTATGTCGCTATTCATGTAGACTATTGTCAAAGGCATATAAGCTCGGCAGTGTATTGCAATTTTATTGCAAGCCACGTTCAAAATCGTAAGGTGCTTTCCGTTTCATCTGTCACGCCCAATATTGCTTATTTGCACATAATTCTGGTCGATGGGCATTGAATTGGAATATGTATACTGAACAATTGGCGAGCCGTCATCTGGAGCCGACAGTTCGATCGGATCTGAAATGCTCATGGGTTTTAGGGGAAAACAGCACCGATGTATGTGTCTTGTTAAGTTTTTGTTTGTTTGTTGTTTGTTTTTTTGTCTATCAATGTTTGATGATTCACTGGCTGAAGTATAGAATAACGTTCAGTGATGCATTTTGTCTACGTTTCTGATCGATTTGATGTACGCGAAAGGAAAGCTGAATGAAAAAAGAGAGGGCTACTAAAATACAGATTCTGCCTTACGTATTCCTAACACCGCTGACAGTGTCGTTCTTCGACACAATTGCGTGCTGGGTAGTGGACGCTAGTTTCTTCCATGCGTTTGTAGTATAGAACAAGTAGCGCATAGTCAAAATCCCGCAGAAGATGAGTTCTAAAGGTCAGGTCAGGTCAGGTCAGGTAAGGTCAGGTCAGGTCAGGTCAGGTTGCTTATAGCCGCGCCGACCGCAAAGGGCCATACCAGGCCTGAAGTCAACTGACAAGTGAGTTCTGAAGGATGCAGACAAAAAAAGAAGATGCTGAAGAGTGGCGAATAATTGAACACCCGTGGAACACAGCGAAATGACTAGAATCAATGATGCAACCCTCGTTTAATGCAAGTTGTGCATCTGTTGCACAATCATGCATTGTACTGTGTACACTTTTCATCTTTTTCGACTTAACGTGCCACAACTGCCTCCAACAATAGGTATTGTCCGGCGGTCTTTTCTCATAACAAGAAAATGAATTGTAGACATACGCCTTTCCATTGATTCCATTATATAATTCATTATAGGCATGACACGCGCGCGCGTCCTAGCGCACGCAAGCACACACACACGCGCGCGCACACACACACACACACACACGCGCGCGCACACACACACACACACACACACACACACACACACACACACACACACACACACACACTTACACGCAAGCATGCACACGCACGCACACATGCACGCATGCATGCACGCATGCACGCGCGTACACACACACACACACACACACACACACACACACACACACACACACACACACACACACATACACACACACACACACACACACACACACACACACACACACACACACACACACACACACACAAATACACACACACACATACACACACATATACACACACACAGACGCCCGTGCACGTGCACCCCCCCTTCCCCCCCACACACACACACACGCACGCACACACGCATACACGCACACACACGCACGCACCCACCAACGCACGTGCGCGCGCGCGCACACACGCACACACACACACACACACACACACACACACACACACACACACACACAAACACGCGCACGCGCGCACGCACGCACACACATCTATCTATCTGTCTGTCTGTCTGTCTGTCTGTATAAATACATGCAATATAATATATATATATATATATATATATATATATATATATATATATATCAAATCTTTGCCAAGTCATTACTATAACGACTGAAAAATTGTTAACCTGCACTTGTTTTCTCCCACTACTTAATTGTTCAACATTCTATTGTTTGGTCAATCAGTGGGAGATTGCATCTCTTAGGAGATCCAAGTAAAGGTTGTTCTGTACAATTCTTAGCCACTCACAATGCTTGGGTTATTGAACAGCAGAGCTGACCACTCAGACTGTTCCATATCTGTTTGATCTCCCTTGCATCCTTGAATGGATCCTCAAGCATAGGCTCAAAGATTGTCCCCTACATTTTATGCTGTTTGAATAATGCTTTTAGTTTTTCAGCAACTTTTTTCCTCTCCACACTTTTGTTTTGTTCCATTTACTACCCTTCGCTGGCTGCTTTGAGGGTGCTGTTGGATTCTTTTTTGAACCCTTGGTGGTGAGAACACCACAGAATTATGGACTGTGGTGTGTCTCTATTTGACACCAAGAGCACAGACACAATCAGCCGTGTCTCCTTGATGAGTCCGATCCAGCAGACGAAAGGCCTAGGAGCATTCAATACAAATAAATGTGCTTTCGAGAGGGATAATGATGGTTCCCTCAGGCAGCTAGTGAAGGGCTTCTCATATTTATAATATATTCTCCCCAATTTCTTCATCTTCATTTGTTTTCCTTTTGTATTTATAAGTTCAAATCTTTGCCAAGTCATTACTATAACGACTGAAGAATTGTTAACCAGCACTTGTTTTCTCCCACTACTTAACTTTTCAGCATTATATATATATATATATATTTATAATCAAGTATTAAAAGGAATATTCCTTTTAATACTTGATTTTAAACAAATGTTGCTCCCCCAAGGGGTCGAGCGCTTC
Source organism: Conus ventricosus (assembly GCA_018398815.1). NCBI lineage: Eukaryota > Metazoa > Mollusca > Gastropoda > Neogastropoda > Conidae > Conus > Conus ventricosus. Next base: position 33,056,330 of record CM031607.1, on the reverse strand, counting down.
TGAAATCATTTTAGGCATTTTAATAATATATATATATAGTTGAAACAAGTATTAAAAGGAATAAAGAAGACGTGTTTTAGGCATTTTAAATATACTGATCTATATATATAATATATCTGTCTGTATATGTACATGCAATATATATATTTCTATATCTGTGTGTGTGTAATGCATGAATTCTCTCTACCCCTCTGTGTGTGTTGTGCGTGCGTGTGTGTTGTCTGTCTTTGCTGCTGATCATACAAATCCTCAGTCTTCGTGTGATCCTCCCCAGTTTTGGCACGGTGACTCATGAGCATTCAAGAATGTCAAGAACGAAGCACTATTCAGCTACATATTCCCTGTTGCGACCACAAAGCGAGTCAGACCGTACCTTCCTGTTGATCCCACCAAACATCCTGCATCGTGCACAGCGGTCTTTGGCTCATGTTCTGAAGATACTGTGGCGACTTTTTTTCTTTAATAAAACAACGTGGAGCTGATTTCATTCCGCCTTTCAATGAAAGTATATTTGTTTCCTCCAAGAGTTTGCTCATTTCTTCGTCGTTCTTATCAACCCAGACTTGATCAACTGGGATTTTATTTACGAGGACGTGGTAACTCGAGGCAGTCTGTTCTGCTCGCCTTTCCAATTCTGTCTTTGCCTACCCTGCCGTTTCAAATCTTGGAGTCACGCCCACCTCTGGCATTGAATTCAAGGAATATTATGTGCTTTTCTCCTGCAGGGGCTGACTTCACATGCTAGCCCAGGTTCTCGTAGATCATCTCCTGTCATCATTGCAACTGGTGACGGTGGGAGCGTTGACACTGATGAGAATGACAAGACGATTGGGGCGAAGGGGAAGGGGGGGGGGGGTGGATCTTCCTGAACGCTCATTGATTTCAAGTAGAAGGCGAGGAAAGTATCGAAGAAGTGCTGTGCAAACGATAAAAACCGATTCCATGTATCATGTTTTCGTTCTAGGTTTTGCCCTTTCAGAACTAAAGAAGACGTATAGTCCTTTGGGCTCGCGGGTCGATTATTCGTCAGCAAATCATGTCTCACTGACGGCAGGAATGTCGATCGTGTAGCAAGCTAAGTGTTTGGCTATGGAATCTCCCTTTCCTCTGTCAGGCCTTGAAAGTTCATCTCCATCACAAAAAAATGTTCGCATATTCCACACACCGAGTAGGAGTCTTCTTTTCCTCTTTGGTCTTTCGATCGTACTAAAATAAAAAGTTAACTGCCAATCGCGGCAATTGTGAACACTAGTTTTCTAGTTCCTTCCCTTACCAGGATGAGCGGTGTTGTCTTACAAAAAGGCTGCTCAGACTCCGGGATCCGGTCGAACTTTTCTCTGCCCTGGCATTATCTTGTACCAGTTTAAACATTGTTTATGCTAATTTTCAGGAGAACTGGGTTAGGACAGTTTAGGTGAGGAAAGGCGTCTGGGTAGGCAGTGTGAACGGTCCTGTTTTCAGGGCAGACTTTGATGGTCCCCATAGGCTATGATGAGGGAATTTATTTTGTGATACCCTCTTCTTTCATTCCCATTCTCTTTCTCTCACTATTCCCTCCCCTTTTTCTTTCTTTTTTTTCAACCTTTGCCAAGTCATTAAGTGACGATGGAGTACTTGTTAGCTTGAACTTCTTTTCCCCCCACAACTTATTGTTCAACAGAAAGAAAATAGGCAAGATAACGTGTCATATTATTAATAAAGCTATAAGTAAATGACTTAAAAGTATGAATTTGTAAAGAAAACTGCATAAATTATCCACAGAACATGTTTGTTATCGCTAAAACGGTAACAATGGGAAAAAAATACGTGGACCTAATGTCGGATATGGACAATCGATTTCAAAAAGGTGAACTAAGAGTTAAAGAAGAGCGACCATTTCCTGCGGGCCGCCTACATGCAGGTCAAGGACTGACTCTCGGTAGTCATCTTCATCTGTCGCTTCACTCTTGCTCCATCGCCACAGGCCTGAATGAGTTAATACTTGCCCACTAGCTCCACGAGAAACATCAGGTGATCATTCTGCTGGCTGGTGACACTACCAGCCGAAAGCGCATAGGCGCAGGGCGGCGCAGCCCACCTTCCTCATTCATATGAGCTTGTGTC
>CM031607.1:33044227-33049227 GCA_018398815.1 Conus ventricosus | reverse complement strand
ACATTCATATCACCAACACCTTGGTTCATCCATACAAAACAGAAACCATACGCATACAATTTCATCCGCACATTTGTCACCCAGTTTTTCTTACCTCTATTATCCAAGTCTAACAACATTCTATACGCTTTGAGTGGCAATCTGTGATTCTCCATCTGAACAATTTTTAACCAATATCGAACACATTTCACAACAGAATTCAAATACATGGGATATCTAGACGTTTCACCATATACCAAATCATTTGGCGTTTGCAATGATCCCCCAGAAACTTCTTCAGAGCAAAAAGATGGATTTTTTCACAGTGCACAGCAGCAGCATCAAGGCCCCATATTTCAGCCCCGTAAGGTATCATAGGTTGAATTTGGCAATCAAATAGTTTCAGAAACAAAGTAAGGGAATCGTTATTTAGCAATGACAGTTTTTTCATAAGACACAATAATGCACTTTTTGCCCTACTAGCTATATCCTTGCAAGCAAAGGCAAAACTCACACGCGTGGAGAAGTAGATACCAAGGTATTTATATACATTAACAACAGGTATCAAAGATCCATTGTATGTCCATCTTTCTCTCGCCGCAAGATATCCTCCCTTCCTAAATACAATTATATTGCTGTTTGGCATGTTGACTTTCAACTGTAATGAAGCAGCAACTCCTTGTAAAATGTTTAACTGAGTCTGTAATCCAATCCCTGTTTCTGATAACAAGACCACGTCATCAGCCAAGAGGAGAATGAAAATCTCTAGAACGTCATTTATAACATTTGCACCGTGTCTTCCACGTTGTGTGATTAGCAGGAGAGAGAGAGAGGAGAGAGAGAGAGAGAGAGAGAGAGAGAGAGAGAGAGAGAGAGAGTGAGAGAGAGAGAGAGAGAGAGAGAGAGAGAGAGAGAGAGAGAGAGAGAGAGAGGAGAGAGAGAGAGAGAGAGAGAGAGAGAGAATTCATATCTGAGTTCGAAGATTCTGAAAGAGAAAGAAAGAGAGAGAGAGAGAGAGAGAGAGAGAGAGAGAGAGAGAGAGAGAGAGAGAGAGAGAGAGAGAGAGAGAGAGAGAGGCAGAGGGGTGGAAGGGGGCGAGGAGGTGGGGGGGGGAGGTTGAATATATTGCATCGCATCATACTGAGTTTGCGTGGCATTCCATTGTATCGCATCAGCGTTATAGTCTTTAGTGTATTCTGTCGCGTTACACTGCCTCCTGTTGTGTAGAATCATGTTGTGTTGTAGTGTATCAGACTGTTCTGTGAGTATCGTACTTATTTACTTTGCATAGCCCTGGGCCTGTGCTACGCTGCATTCTGTTGTTTTCTTTTGTGCTGTATTGCAATTCCTATTTCATTGAACAGTATTCTATTACTGTATTGCAATTCCTATTTCATTGAAAAGTATTCTATTACTGTATTGCAATGCCTATTTCATTGAACAGTATTCTATTACTGTATTGCAATTCCTATTTCATTGAAAAGTATTCTATTACTGTATTGCAATGCCTATTTCATTGAACAGTATTCTATTACTGTATTGCAATTCCTATTTCATTGAAAAGTATTCTATTACTGTATTGCAATTCGCATTTCATTCAACAGTAATCTATTACTGTATTGCAATTCCTATTTCATTCAACAGTAATCTATTACTGTATTGCAATTCCTATTTCATTCAACAGTATTCTATTACATCATATTGAATAATATTCTGTTGCATTGCATGGTAATAGGTTATATGGTACTGAGTTGCATTCTTTTTGTATTGGGCTGTATTGTAATGCGTTGATTTGCAATGCATTGGGTTTTTTTGTATTGTGTTGCATTACGTTATAAATGTTTTTTCATGTGTTACATTACGTAGTGCGGTACTGTATTATACTATGTTGTTCGTTATGTTGCATCTTGCATCGTTTCATGTCCTGTCGTGTTGTGTTGTCTTTTATGATATCATCATCGTACTATATTCAAATGTATTCCATTGCATTATGTACTGTATCGTGCCATGGTGTTGTGCTCTGTTGTGTAGCTTTGGATTGTACGGTGTTGCTTTACATTATTGCAGTGCATCGTATTATGATCTTGTGCACTGTGTTTTACATTGCATTGTATCGCACTGGGCTGCGTTACATAACATGTCGTTGTTCTGGTGTTGTGTTCTGTTCCCTTCCCTTGTATTGGATGGCATTTGGTGGCATTGTCTTGTATTATGTTCTAATGCATTGCATTTGGTGGCAATGTCTTGTATTATGTTCTAATGCATTGCATTTGGTGACATTGTCTTGTATTATGTTCTAATGCATTGCATTTGGTGACATTGTCATGTATTGTGTTCTAATGCATTGCATTTGGCGGTATTGTCTTGTATTGTGTTCTTAATGTATTGCATTTGTTTGCAATTGTCTTGTATTATGTTCTAATGCAGTGCGTTGGTTGCACTGTCTTGTATTGTGTTCTCATGCATTGTATTTGGATGCATTTATTGTAGTGCATCGTATTGCATCACACTTTCTTGCACCGTATTGTTCACATTGGATTGTGTTTTGTAGCGTGCTGTATTGTACTATGTCACATACTATGGTATCATTTGGCAGCGTTCTTTAGTATCGTATCGTATTATATGATAGCGTATATTGAGTCGTGTCACATCGCACGATATTGCTTTGCTTGTCTCGTACATTATTCCCTTTCAGGGCGTGACATTGCAATGGTTTTCTTCGCTTTGCATAGTGTTCTATTGCCGTGCATTGCATTGATGCATAGCATTGTTGTTGTTTTCTTTACATGTCTAGTCTTGTCTGATGTGGGTTGGTAGTGTGTTATATTTTCATAAACTTAAATGCTTTAGAATGTGTTCTCTTTCATTGTGTTTATCACACATGTTGCATTATACCGTAGTATGTTTTGTTGTCTAGCATTCTCTTACATCAACTTGCATTGTATCACACTGTCTTAAGTGTTGTGTTGCATTTTCTTGCAGTATTCTGTTTCGTAATGCATTGTATAGAATTCTATTGCTTCATATTTCATCGAGTTGTGTCGTATTGCGTTGTATCCTTTTGCATTGCATTTCACGGCATTGCATCACGTTGTCTGGTATTGCGTTGTATAGCATTGCATTACATGGTATTGCATTGCATTGTGTTGCAGCGCGTTGCATTGTATTGCATTGTTTTGTATGATTTTGTATTGCATTGCATTGTATCGAATTACATTGTCTTGTATCGTATTGTATTGTATGACGCTGTAGTGCACTGTGGTGTATTGCAATGTATTGCAATGCATTGTCCTGCATCCTATTGCATTGCACTGTATTGTACCGTATTACATTGCATCGCATGGCATCGCATTATAGTGTATTGAATTGCATTGTGTTGTATTTGTGTCACATTGCTTTATATTGCATTGCATTGCATTGCGTCGCGTTGTACAGCATTGTACTGCATTGCACTGCAGTGTACTGCATTATACTGCATTAAACTGTATTGCACTGCATTGTACTGCATTGTAGTGTATTGTACTGCATTATACTGCATTAAACTGCATTGCACTGCATTGTACAGCATTGTACTGCATTGTACTGCATTACACTGCATTAAACTGCATTGCAGTGCATTGTACTGAATTGTATTGTATTGTACTGCATTATACTGCATTGTGCTGCATTGTACAACATTGTACTGCATTGTACTACATTGCACTGCATTGTACTGCATTGTACTTCATTGTACTGCATTGTATGTCATTGTACAGCATTGTACTGCATTATACTGCATTGTACTGCATTGCACTGCATTGTAGAGCATAGTACTGCATTGTACTGCATTATACTGCATTGTACTGCACTGTACTGCATTATACTGCATTGTACTGCATTGTACTGCATTGTACTGCACTGTACTGCATTATACTGCATTGTACTTCATTGTACAGCATTGTGCTGCATTGTTCTGCATTGTACTGCATTATACTGCATTGCACTGCACTGTACTGCATTATACTGCATTTTGCTGCATTGTACTGCATTATCCTGCATTGTACTGCACTGTACTGCATTGTACTGCATAGTACTGCATAGTACTGCGTTATACTGCATTATACTGCATTGTTCTGCACTGTACTGCATTGTACTGCATTGTACTGCCTTGCACTGCATTGTACTTCATTGTACGGCATTGTACTGCATTGTACTGCGCTGTACTGCATTATACTGCATTGTACTGCATTATACTGCCTTGTACTTCATTGTACATCATTGTACTTCGTTGTACTACATTGTACAGCATTGTACAGCATTGTACGTCGTTGTACTGCACTGTACTGCATTGTACTGCATTGTACTGCATTATTCTGCATTGTACTGCCTTGCACTGCATTATACTGCACTGTACTGCATTGTACTGCATTGTACTGCATTATACTGCATTGTACTGCACTGTACTGCATTGTACTGCATTGTACTGCATTGCACTGCATTGTACTGCACTGTACTGCATTATACTGCATTATACTGCATTATACTGCACTGTACTGCATTGTACTGCACTGTACTGCATTGTACTGCACTGTACTGCATTGTACTGCACTGTACTGCATTGTACTGCACTGTACTGCATTATACTGCATTGTACTTCATTGTATAGCATTGTACTGCATTGTACTGCATTGTACTGCATTGTACTGCATTGTACTGCACTGTACTGCATTGTACTGCCATGTACTGCACTGTACTGCATTGTACTGCACTGTACTGCATTATACTGCATTGTACTTCATTGTATAGCATTGTACTGCATTGTACTGCATTGTACTGCATTATACTGCATTGTACTGCACTGTGCTGCATTGTACTGCACTGTACTGCATTATACTGCATTGTACTGCATTGTATTGCACTGTATTGCACTGTACTGCATTATACTGTATTGTGCTCCATTGCACTGCCTTGTACTGTTTTGTACTGCATTGTATTGTATTGCATCGTTTGTCAGTGCATTGCATCGTATTACTTTGCATTAC
>CM031607.1:33026727-33031727 GCA_018398815.1 Conus ventricosus | reverse complement strand
AACCAAACATATATAGTTTACAACGAACATTTGTAACCCAATTTTCTTTCAACGTATATCTAAATCATACCACATTTTGTAAGCTTTATGGGTAGCCTAGATTCCTCCATTCTTGTCAATTGTAACCAAAACTTTACTCATTTACAGCTGAATTAATATATATAGGGTATCTGTTTGTCTCTCCGTAAACAAAGTCATTAGGAGTTCGCATCTCTACGCCTAAAAATCTTTTGAGAGCAAATAAGTGAACCTTTTCACATTCAGATGCTGCATTGTCAAGTCCCCATAGCTCTGCGCCGTACTGAACAATCGGCTGAATTTGTGAATCGAAAATCTTCAAAAGGACAGTCAACGAGTTATTTTTAAACTTATATAACTTTTGTGAAAGCACAGTAAACCGTTTTCAGCTCTACTACTTAAATTACGACATGCTATAACAAAACTCAATCTTGTTGAAAAACAAATTCCTAGGTATTTGTGTACATTAACAACAGGCATCATAGCTCCATCATACATCTATCTTTCTCTAGCTCCTAATGCCCCCTTTTTCTGAATACAATAATATTACTTTTGTCCATATTTACTTTCGTGCAGAGCTGAAGCTGCTTTATACAGATTATTCAACGTGTTTGAAGACCGATAAGAGTTTCAGACAGAAACAACAACATCATCAGCCAAAAGCATTAAACAGTTCAAAATAGTCTGACGAAAAAATAGCCCCGTGTTTCCCTTCCCTAATAACTTCTAATGCTAGTTGGTTTATAAACAAGGAAAAACAAAACGGGACTGCACACATCCCCTTGTTTCACTCCACGTGTGCAGTTAATGTAATCTGTAAGCATGGAACCACATCTAATTCTGGTTTTAACATTAGTATACATGCTATAAATACAACGAAACATTTGGCCTTTTATGCCATTTCTCAAGCGTATAGGCCATAATAAATGTCTGTTAATGGAATCAAAAAGCTTTCTCAAAATCGATGAAGGCTGCATGCAATTTGCGGTTTAAACAAAATTGCTTCTGAACCAATGACAACAACGTAAACATATGATCAACAGCAGAATAGCCCTTTTTGAACCCTGCCTGATATTCACCTGTCAAATTATATTCTGTAACCATTCTTGAAGTCTGCTATTTATGATTGTACTATAGATTTTACTGCTCGTATCACATAGACATATACCCCTATAATTACTTGGATTCTGCGTCTCCCTTTTTAAACAAAGGAATTACAATAGAGTTTGTCCAATTATCTGGGAAAACACCTTTATCAAACAACACATTAAGCAATTTTACGAAAAAATCATAACTCGATCCCCACCATGTTTCAACATTTCTCCTATAATTTCATCTGGGCCTGCAGATTTACCGTTCTTTAGCTTTCTAACAGCAAGTAACACTTCTTCTTTTGATTCGGACGGTTCATCGCGCTAAAGTCTTCTTCAACATTATAATTTGTTTCGAAGTCATCATTAGCTTCGTTGTTACACTCTCTAGTTACTTCCACTTCAAGTAAACCTTTAAAATGGTAAACCAATCATCAACTGTTAATTATTATTTACTTGTTTTCTTTTACTGGACATTTTATGTACATCTCCCAAAATTCTTTTTGCTTATTTACTGAAGAAACAAGCCTTTCCAATATTAAATCATTATACTGTTTTTCTTTTCTATCTATTAGATGTTTATGCTCTCGTCTTGCTATGCAATATGCATCACTGTCAGTTTTCTTTTGATTTTCTAAAAATGTTAAGCAGTTGTTTTGCTTTCTTCTTGCATGACTTACATTCTCCATCAAACCAATCACCACTTTTATGATATTTTTGTCAAGTTGATTTTCTTTTTCATACATGGGCCTTGATTTTTGATGCACTCATTAAAGACACTCAGAGCACCATTGTAATCAAAATCAATCAGACTAATGGCTCCATCGAGTTCAGATAATGTTTCGACAGAGAACATTTTCTGACAATGTAGTTCTAAATCATTATCCCACACAAACTTTTCAATAAACTGATCATCGGTAATGGTATGCCCCCTTGTAACAATTTCTTTTCAATTTAGATTTTAATGCAGTTCAACTGGCTGGCAAATGATCAGACTCTATTCTCTCCGACACTAAACAATTTACACGACGATACAACAATAACAAACAGTCGCTTAGACAGCAGAAAGTAGTCACTGACACTGTTTCCTGACTCAGATATGTAAGTATATTTCCATCTATATCCCCATTGCACACCCCGTTAGAATACACAGACTAAAGCTGTGCACATATTCAATACTTTTTTCCCATATTTTATTAAGTACATTGTCAGCCGAATTTCTTATAATGTTATCCAGATCGGAAAAGATCATGAAGAAAGTTACAACTTACATCATTGAAGTCTATAATATCAGGAAAAATGTTAGAAGTTCTACTGTTAAGATCGCCCGATGGAATCCAAAACACATAATCTAACTCCAACATGCAATCAAAAGACATTGTTCAAGTTCATCAACACCATTGTCAACGTCAAAATGATTATATAAGGTGATCCTTTAGGTGGGATATACGTACATACATATATCATGTTCTCTCAAGGTCAAACACACTCTTATCAATCAGAAACAGGAGAACGTTGGGATGGTCTGTCTTAATTTCCTGAATATAGGATATAAAATCATTTTTAATTAGGCAGACAATTCCCCTGATCTTCTTCCTTGCTTGTAAATTTAATAGCTGGTTTATAAAAAAAAAAAGTGTAACCCAGGAAAGTGAGGTTTTGGGGACATTCTACAAACGTCTCAATAAGACATATGAAGTCAAATTTTAACAAACAAACAAAAAGACATGAATTCCTTGCTACTTAGTTTGGGTAAAAGTCCATTAACATTCCAATGCAGAAATGAAGAACATGCCTCGAATCCAATGTCTTCACCAAAATCACACATGCTTTCAACATACTACTGCTTATGTTTGTATACCCATTCATGTCTTTTTCACGTTTGAGTACAAGACGTTACATCACAATAACGACCCCGACTTTGTCATCATTTGATTCCTTTCGATGACCCCCCACCAAAACTGTCACTGACAGTGTCACTGCCATTCAGTTCATGACATGGCTCCTTTTGAGATGACCCCCCACCAAAACTGTCACTGACAGTGTCACTGCCATTCAGTTCACGATGTGATGAAGTGTGGCAGATACCTTCACATGCATTCTGTATGTTATGTACAAAACCATTTTCGTTCACTCCGGGTACAGCAGAATATTACCACAGACAGAATTTTCATTAATGAGAACATTCAACTTGTCATTACCACGATCATTCAAAATAATCCCTTCCTGGTTATTTACCCCCGTCCCTGACCCCCTACACACTCTGTCTTTTCAATTCCAACAATTCACTTCTCACTGTCGTTTCCCTTCTTCCCTGGCCTTCTTCAAATGAGGAGACAGTCTTTTTCTTATCTCCCTTACACTCAGGGAGAAGTCCTCCCCCACAAACACGTTAGTCCCCTTTAGTTTACTCCTGGCCTTAAGAATTTTCTCCTTATCATTGAAGAATGTGCAGCATGCGATGACAGGTGCGTTCGGCTTGCTGCTCAGGCTGTGCACCCTGTCAAAGTGGACATCAGCAACCAGTTCCAGCTGGTCCGTCATCAGCTCTCGGACCGAATCCTCACACTCCTGCGTCTCGTTCTGTCTGCGGTGAAGACCGTGAAAGATCAAATTGTTCCGCTTGGAACGCCCTTCTAGATCGTCTGTCTTCCTTTCAGCATCCTGGATTCCTCTTCTTTAGCTCATCATTTTCACAGCGCAGGTCATTCACTTCTTGCCTCAACGTGTGAACCTCCTCCTGTATCCATCCAACCATCACGGATACCTTTGATGTCATCTTTCATATTATCAAATTTTAGTGTTCATCGTCTGAAGCATTGCCATCAAATCGAGGTTGGAGGGGACATCGGACGCTAGAGAGGACGATGCCTCACGTGATGACGAACTTGCTGTCTTCCCAGTGCTGTCTCTGCGGCTATCATGGGTCAACGAGGTTTGACGACTGCTGTCCTTGCGTGGTGGACCGGGTTTAGTTCCACATCTCCACATTGCAGTAATAAATTGCCCCAGAACAGAAGCGTGAGGAAGCAGCCTGCCATAACACGTCTATCCTCGTCCTAAGTTTCAAGGTCTTCACGTACATGGCGGCACTTTTTCTGGCTCTAATCAACATGAAGGAGAGAAATACCGGCAGAAAACAGCCACACCGCACACGGAAATCCAACTGTGATGAAGGCATGGTATACCACCAAGGCAATTGCAAGGACACACAGTCGAAAACACTGCCCAAATCCAGTGTAATTAGCACGTTTAAACAGAGCCAATTAACATGCGTCCGTGCGTCCGCTGCATCTGACTACCGCTCAACACCCAGAGAGAGAGAGAGAGAGAGAGAGAGAGAGAGAGAGAGAGAGGAGAGAGAGGAGAGAGAGAGAGAGGAGAGAGAGAGAGAGAGCGAGAGAGAGAGAGATCCAACACAGAGAGAGAATGACGGAGGGTTGCGGGTGAACGTTGGGGGAGGGGGGGAGGGAGGGAGGGAGAGAATGAAGAGAGGGATGCAGGAGGAGGGGATTATGGCTGGAGAAGCGTGGAGGGGGGGGGGGGGGGGGGGGGGGGGGGGGGGGGTCGTAATTTGTAAGATGGGGGGAAGGGGACGGGGATCCCATTATATGATTCGATGGGTTAAAGTGGAGAGAGAAAAAAAAACAAGAAAGAAAGAAGAAGAAGAAGAAGAGAAGAGAAAAGTTTAAGTAAGAACCGAACATGAGTATAGCGTACAATTGCCACATCACACAGATCTGCACGTGTTGCATGTTGGTTTTTGTCAAGCAAATCGTCTCTCTCTCTCTCTCTCTCTCTCTCTCTCTCTCTCCTCTCTCTCTCTCTCTCTCTCTCTCTCTCTCTCTCTCTCCTCATCTCTCTCTCTCTCTCTCTCTATGTGCTTCAAAG
>CM031607.1:33016727-33021727 GCA_018398815.1 Conus ventricosus | reverse complement strand
TCCCCGTCTCTCTCCCCGCCCCCCCCCCCCCCCTTCCCCCTTACTTCACATCCCGTCTCCCCTTACACCTCCTCCACTTCCCTCCACCTCGTCCCTCCCCCGCCTCTCCCCTTACTCCGTCCCTCTTCCTTGCTCAACCCCCCTTTCCCCTGTTTCCCATCCCCCCACCTCTCCACACCCCGTTCCCCACTCTACTACTCTACTACCCTTTGTCTTAGATCTACTTCGAGTTCCTTTTTAAAAATATTTAAAAAAAAAAAAAAAAGGTAAAAGGTTTCTAAACCTGGAATCGAGCCAGAAACCTTTAGATCTGCAGTCTCTCTCTCTCCCGCCCCGACTGAGCTATTTCGGCTGACAGTAAGCGCGGTGTTTTGAATCTACATCAACGCCAACAACGATGAGGCGTGTACGACTCTCCTCAGTTCCCGGCGTCGCTTCGTGTCAAGATATGACTGCATTAAAAACACGTACGACTAATGCGAATTGTTTGCACAAAAGTAATTCGCGCTTGATCAGTCCTGCATGCCGGCGAGTCGGAGAAGGCACACCCGAAGAAGGTTCAGGTGGGACCCTAAAGGCAGTACCTCTCTGGGTCCCACATGTACCTTCCAGTGTACCTTTTCTGAATCATTCTTGATCTGCCCGGCTTGCTTAGTGAATCGGTGAAAATCAGATGAAAACTGTGGACTTTTATAACCAACAATGAAGACAGACTCCCCACGGACAGACAGACACACAGACACACGTGCAAAACAACAGACAGGCGTCGCTGTATATCTTAATCAAATTGTGACAAAGTCTCTCACTTCTAAACTTGGCTTACCATCTGTTTTCAGCTGGTCAGGGAGTTCATGGGTGACATGATCTGAATTTCGGAACTCGTTTGCGAACATGATATGAATATACGTGAGACACTATTTTTTCTTTAAAATTCTGTTGAAATAATCTGTGAAGACATCAAAGATAACTTAAAAGTGTTCTCGTTGGAACGCAGACTTCGGACCTTTGATCTGATTCCGCACCACGGATTTGTAACGAAATACTAATGGGTCTTCTTCGAGCCGCATCCTATCTGTCCTCAAATCTTTGTTAAATTTGGTTCTGTAGTTTTTTGCACACGTGAGCCTGCTAAACGGATCCTGAATTTAATCTTTTGATCCGGATCCGCACCACAAATCTGCACTTTGCATGCTCGACACCAGAAAACCCGCTGTTTGATCCCGGTCCACTCCACAACCCATCACCTTCATCCGGATCTACACCACGAACCCCCCACCCCCACCCCCCTCCCTATGATCTGCGCACAAATCACAAAACCACACTGTGATATGGATTCGTATAACAAAATCGGTCCTCCGATCCAGATCCGCATCACAAAACCCGCCCTTTGAGGCAGATCCGCAGCAGAAAACCCGCCCTTTGAGGCAGATCCGCGTCACAAAACCCGTCCTTTAAGGCAGATCTGCATCGCAATACTCGCCCTTTGAGGCAGATCCGCATCACAATACCCTCCCTTTGAGGCAGATTCGCATTACAAAACCCGCCCTTTTGAGGCAGATCCGCATCACAAAACCCACCCTTTGAGGCAGATCCGCATCACAAAACCAGCCCTTTGAGGCAGATCCGCATCACAAAACCAGCCCTTTGAGGCAGATCCGCACCACAAAACCCGTCCTTTGAGGCAGATCCGCATCATCAAACCCGTCCTTTGAGGCAGATCCGCACCACAAAACCCGCCCTTTGAGGCAGATCCGCACCACAAAACCCGTCCTTTGAGGCAGATCCGCACCACAAAACCCGCCCTTTGAGGCAGATCCGCACCACAAAACCCGTCCTTTGAGGCAGATCCGCACCACAAAACCCGTCCTTTGAGGCAGATCCGCACCACAAAACCCGTCCTTTGAGGCAGATCCGCACCACAAAACCCGCCCTTTGAGGCAGATCCGCACCACAAAACCCGCCCTTTGAGGCAGATCCGCACCACAAAACCCACCCTTTGAGGCAGATCCGCACCACAAAACCCACCCTTTGAGGCAGATCCGCACCACAAAACCCGCCCTTTGAGGCAGATCCGCACCACAAAACCCGTCCTTTGAGGCAGATCCGCACCACAAACCCGCCCTTTGAGGCAGATCCGCACCACAAAACCCGCCCTTTGAGGCAGATCCGCACCACAAAACCCGTCCTTTGAGGCAGATCCGCACCACAAAACCCGTCCTTTGAGGCAGATCCGCACCACAAAACCCGTCCTTTGAGGCAGATCCGCACCACAAAACCCGTCCTTTGAGGCAGATCCGCACCACAAAATCCGTCCTTTGAGGCAGATCCGCACCACAAAACCCGCCCTTTGAGGCAGATCCGCACCACAAAACCCGCCCTTTGAGGCAGATCCTCACCACAGAACTTGCCCTTTCTTCGGATCCTGTACAAAATCCACCGTTTTATCCGGAACCGCCTCACAAATCCGCACTTGGACGTGTGAACGCCATACAACCTGTCCTTTGATCCAAATCCATACCAGAATTAATGAGGTCGTTCTTCGGGTCACATTTCATGTTATTATTATTATTATTATTATTATTATTATTATTATTATTATTATTATTATTATTATTCATGTTTCCACGAAGTCTAATTACCGTCGATTTCCCTACGTTTCGCGTAATCTTGCTGATAGACAAACAAACAAACAGACAGACACGGGTGAAAATATATCCTCCGTGGTAGAGGTAATAACAGCATGAAATAATGATATCTTGACAGGTCTAATTTCGCAAATTATTTCCATAACCTCGATTATTTCTCGACCCCCCCCCCCCCCCCCCTCCCCCTCCCTCTCCTCTCCATCCACCATACCTTCATCCCTCCTAGCGCCCTTCGCCCTACCCTCCTTCCCCCTTTCCTGAAGATTATTTATTCTTCTCTCTCTCTCTCTCTCTCTCTCTCTCTCTCTCTCTCTCTCTCTCCTCTCTCTCCTTTCATTCGTATGAATAGCCTTAATTTAATTAAGTCTAGTTTCTAATACCCGGACCGCCGCTGAATAAAAGACCACGTCATAGAGGCAAGGCTGATGGCGATAGTCATGTGATTTATCGGCCCGCTCTTGAAGCCATCCATCTACCAGTATGTAGGGTGAGAAGCTCCAGGGAGCTTACGCGCAGCAGCTGTGGCACATCCTAATATTTATTGTCCAAGGATTTATTTATCTCAGTTAGCTAATGAGTTCGTTCCGTCGTTCTGTCGTTCCTTCGTTCCTTTGTACGTTCGTTGGCCATTGAGTGAGAGAGTGGCTGACTGACTGACTGAGTGTGTTAATTATTTAGTTAGTTAGTTAGCTAGTTTGCTAGCCAACAAACTAGTTGCTTGTTGGTTGGTTGGTTGGTTGGCTGGGTGCTTGGTTGGTTGTGCATGAGTGAGCGATGTTGCTAGCTAGCTAGCTAGATTGATCGATAGTGAGTGAGTGAGTGAGTGAGTGAGTGGTGAGTTTGTATGTTAGTCAGTCAGTCAGTCAATTGTTTACTTACTTACTTAATACTTACTTATTCACATACTTACTTACTTACTTACTCATGACTTACTTAATTTGTTTGTTAATCAGTGAGTGAGTTGATTAGTTATTTAGTTAACTCAGCAGTTAGACGGTTAGTTATATCCAGATTTAACGTGCAGTCTACGTCAGCTGATAATGGCAGGTGCGCATGAACAACTCAGAGAATTAAAAAGTATGACGAGGGGGGGGGGGGGGGGGCTGTTTGGAGGGACCTGTGCAGCACCACACTGCAGCCACCAGAAGGGCAACGCATCAAGATGGGCAACGAAAGGGTCTATCTTCATTTTACCGCGCCAGGGCCGGATCAGTTACGTAAAAAGGGGGAGGGGGGTCGAGGATTCCTCCCTCAGCCTAAAACCTCTCTCAAAATGTTGTTAGGAGTTGAGGGGTGGAGGTGGGGGAGGGGGAGGGGGAGGGGTTCCTCTCCA
The DNA here is from genome assembly GCA_018398815.1 of Conus ventricosus. Lineage (NCBI taxonomy): Eukaryota > Metazoa > Mollusca > Gastropoda > Neogastropoda > Conidae > Conus > Conus ventricosus. Next base: position 33,017,749 of record CM031607.1, on the reverse strand, counting down.
AAATGTCTGTACACGGGGGGAGGGGGAGGGAGGATCATCTAAAAGCAGTCGAATAGCGGGGAGGGAATCTCACCTCCTACCAGTTTCAGTTTCATCACAAGGAGGTGTCACTGCATGCGAACTAGTCCATAAATGCTACGATTCGATCCGAGACCACACTGTATAGATGATGGAGAAATGAATTCATGACTAAGATGAGTGAATTCAAGAAGAGGGTCTCATGGCTACGACTTAGCAGATGTCTGACCTGCTCATTAGCCCAGCGCGCTGGTTAGACCTTGGATCATTTCAAAAACAATTTGTGAAGGTTGAGTGATGGGTGGGTGGGTTGGAGGGGGGGGGAAGGGGACGGGGGGGGGGGCGACTTTTGTCGTCCAAAAAGGGTTTTCTGCTTTATTTTCATTTTCGGCCGGTATCAGTTAACAGTTTAGCGGATTTTCACGGCTGGTGCAAAACAAATGATGTTGAATTTTGCCAGCCGGGAAGTGAGAACCTCAGGGAATAGTGCGTTCCAAGGAGTTAGATGAGGTCCTTCATGTGGCAAAAATGCCGCCCACGATAGGGAGGAAATGGATGGGGCTGGGTGTGGAGCCACCCCAGATTACCTCTCTCTCCTCCTCCCCCCCCACCCCACCCCACCCATCTCCTCTCCCCCCCCCACCCTCCCCCCCCCCCCTCCCTTCCTTAACTCAGTCCAGCCCGGAGGGATTCGATCTCGCGACGACTGACTGAAAAACCGGTGCATTATCACTAAGTTATAAAACCATCATCGCCTTACCTCCCCTCTCCCCCTCCTGCCCCCCCCCCCCACCCCCTTCGCCCCCTGCACTTCCCCTCTCCCTGAGTCCAGTTCATGGTCAGTCCAATGTAATGTCTGTACATCAGCCGACCAGGTTAAATGGCCGGCTTGAAATGCTAACTAAAAAAAGAAGAAAAAAAAGAAAAAAGAAAGTGTTAACAGACATAAACGTTATTTTCTTGAAACAGAATCACTGTAAAATGGGAAATGTCTCGTGGCGAAG
>CM031607.1:32991729-33004229 GCA_018398815.1 Conus ventricosus | reverse complement strand
CGAGAGTAAGAGAGAAAAGGGGTGGGACACAGAGGGGGGGGGGGACCAGAGAGAGGGAATGGGGGATGGGGGGGGGGTACAAAGTGTGGAGGAGATGAAGAAGGGGACAGATTAAAGTGGCAACATTACAAGGGAGAGGAGATTATTACACAGTTAGAAAGGGAGATGAGTGAGAAAGGAATGTGCGTCCATGTACGCATTCGTGAGACTGCCCGCATGTCTGTCGATATGTGTGTGTGTGTGTGTGTGTGTGCGTGTGTGTGTGTGTGTGTGTGTGTGTGTGTGTGTGTGTGTGTGTGTGTGTGTGTGTGTGTGTGTTAATAACAATAATAATAATGGTTTTATTCAGTTTTTGCAGGCTCTCTGGCCCATATGAACAGGAGAACTGAAATGCACAATAATTAGCATGGTATAGGTGAGTTTGAAAGAGTATAATGACAAAGAAACAAGAAATACACGGCAAATTTTATGAGCAACACAAGCAAGCGTTTACCTCACGAATCAGTTATGGACAGAGATTTCATTTCCTTAATTTTAAGGATTCAGTAATGTATACTGCAACTTTGAATAACAATTCATTTGACATATTTCTACCTAATAACTGTATCTTAAATTCTGATGGAACGCGATAATCATACAAGGGTATGAATTTCCTGCGAAGTGTGGAATATTTAGGACAGGTTAACATGAAATGACATAAATCTTCAATACAGTGACCATAACACTGTTTACAAAATGGATCAGTGATTTGTTGAGTCCAGTGACACACACTATTCAGAGGTAGCCGATTGCATCTAAACAGACACAAAAACACGACAATGTTCGGGAGCAGACAACTGACTCACATAACCGGCCATCACTATCTCTGGGTGATACATACAATAGTCAGGGTATGATGAAAGTGAAGAATGCCAGTCTTGAAAATATGAATCCTTCAAACGTTGTTTGAGCAGATCTATAAAAAAAAAAAAGAGCATTCCCACATTCTGCATCTGCTATACATGTGTGTGTGTGTGTGTGTGTGTGTGTGTGTGTGTGTGTGTGTGTGTGTGTGTGTGTGTGTGTGTACTTGTGTGTGTGTGTGTGTGTGTGTGTGTGTGTGTGTGTGTGTGTGTGTGTGTGTGTGTGAGTGAGTGTACTTGTGCGTGTGTGTGTGTGTGTGTGTGTGTGTGTGTGTGTGTGTGTGTGTGTGTGTGTGTGTGTGTACTTATGTGTGTGTGTGTGTGTGTGTGTGTGTGTGTGTGTGTGTGTGTGTGTACTTATGTGTGTGTACGTGTGGGTCTGTGTGTGTGCGTGTGTGTGTGTATGTGTGTGTGTGTGCGTCTGCGTGTATGTAATAGCGCGCGCACGCGCCATTGTCTTTGTGCGTGTTTGTGTGTCAGTGTGCGTTTAGGAAGAGGATGGGTAAGGGAGAAAGGGGGTGCTTCCTGCTTACTCGCTCGCACGTGCACACACACACACACACACACACACACACACACACACACACACACACACACACATACACACACACACATACACACACACACACACACACACACACACACACACACACACACACACACACACACACACACACACAAGCTCGCACGCGCACTCACACATACATGCATTCTCTCTCTCTCTCTCTCTCTCTCTCTCTCTCTCTCTCTCTCTCTCTCTCTCTCTCTCACGCGCACGCACGCACGCACGCACAACACACACACACACACACACACACACACACACACACACACACACACACACACACACACACACACACACTTGTCTGGTCTCCTTCCCTAACGCAGAGAGAGAAAAAGAAAGAGACAGACAGACAGACAGTAAAACAAAGATCAAAACTGAGACAGACTCAAACATAGAATCAAAGATGAAAGAAAATAAGATAACTAAGCGCAAATCAAGATGAATGTTGTTTTGCGGCCATTAACATTTTTACGATTACAATAATCTCTCGCAGAATCGAACGCTAAGATAAGGTCTCCCTTCTGTTACTGCCTTTCTTACACCAACATCTTTGAAGTGTTGGTTCAAGGTATTATGTAATTATGGGTCGTTCTTATTTGGTCCGTACACCTTTACAAATAGAAAATCTTCTTGTTGGATTTCCGCCAAGACCAAGAGACTATTCCCATCATCATCCTTGTGAACATTTTTAATTTTAGGTTCGAAGTTGTTGTTGCATTAGAGACATGAAACATATCCTTGGCACCCCTATTCAGACTGTATATAGCATTCCGTTTTTTATTCGAAGTGTGGTTCGTGTAGAAAAGAAGCAGATTTTTTTCTGTTCAAATAATGAATGACATCTCTGTTTTTTTTTCTTGTTTTTTTTTCTCCTTTTTTTCTTTTTTTCTTTTGTTGTTGTTGTTGTTGTTTATTATTCAACCCCTGAGAGTTTCCGCTTCTTTATGGAGAAGTCACTGCGTGCAGACTAATCTATACACGCTAACCGCATCCGCTAAGTTTCGAGATCACACCGCGCGTGATTTAAAGCTGAAGGATATAATTATAATCATGAATGACTAAGATATGAGAAAGCAAGAACAGCGTCGTGTGGCTACTACTCTGACAGATGTCTCACCTGCACATCAGTCCAACGCACTGATCAGACCTTGAACGCCTGCCTAACATTGCCTGTGCCATTATTATCCTTGTGTATGTGGTGTGTTGTGTGTGTGTGTGTGTGTGTTTTGTGTGTGTGTGTGTGTGTGTGTGTGTGTGTGTGTGGTGTGTGGCCCGCGCGTGTGTGTGTGTGTGTTGTGTGTGTGTGTGCATGAGGGCCCCTGGCAATTAACTGAGACAACTGAGACTGTACTGACCATATTGTTCAATTGATTTAGTTGACTCGAACTTTCCATGTTTTATATTATCTTTTGGGGAACACTATTCTTCTGACTGGTCGTTCATTCCTTCAGATCAAGCATTCAGAATCTGCTGCTAATGGAATCATAAGTAGCATCAGGTTATGACTGCTTCCTAAACACGCCTCTCTCTCTCTCTCTCTCTCTCTCTCTCTCTCTCTCTCCTCTCTCTCTCTCTCTCTCTCTCTCTCTCACTCTCCCTCTCCTCTCTCTCTCTCTCCCTCTCTCTCTCTCATCTCTCTCTCCTCTCTCTCTCTCTCCTCAATTTGTTCAGGATAGGAAGGAGTACAAAACGCGTGATAAAAAGAAAAAAGAGTAGCTTTAAACGTGAAAAAGCAAGAAAACTTGCAAGTTTTGCCAAAGACAGTAAATCATTTTGGAAAGAAGTTAAATTCATGTCTGGTAAGAAAAGGGCTCGCATTTGTCCTGAAATTTCTGACCAGCAATGGCTTCACTACTTTAAAAAAACCCATTCAATGTTCCAGAAATAAAAACATTTGATTTTAGCTTTGAAAGTTATGAATCAGAATGCAGTGATTTAAACTCACCTATTTATGAAAGAGAAGTTTACGAGGCAGTTCATAAACTGAAAAATGGAAAAGCATGCGGTATTGATGGAATTACTTCAGAAATGCTAAAACTATGTAGTGAGCAATCAGTCAAATTCATGACAAAATTATTTAATAATCTTTTCGAGAAAGGTCAATATCCTGAGGAATGGACAAAATCCATTATAGTACCAATTTTTAAGAAAGGTGATAAAACAGTAACAGATAATTACAGAGGTGTGTCATTATTGAGTTTAATGAGTAAATGCTATACTAATATTCTCAACAAGAGATTAGTGAACTTTACTGAAACAAATAAGAAGCTAACAGAGTCCCAAGCAGGTTTCAGAAAGGGGTGTTCTACATTTGACCACATTTTTACCCTTGAATGCAATCATTCAGAAATGTTTTTTCAAAGAAAGGAGGAAAGCTTTTTGCATGTTTTGTGGACCTGAGAAAAGCGTTCGATTCAGTTCAACATGGATCATTATTTGAGATTCTGATAAAAACAGGAATTCATGGTAAATTTATTAAAACAATAAGGGCTATTTATAAAATCAGCTCTTTCATGCGTCAGAATAGAGGATCGTGTAACTGTTTTTTTTGATTGTCCTGTTGGGGTGAGACAAGGCTGCATCATGAGCCCAGAACTTTTTTCGATTTTTATAAATGAAATTGCTATGGCTGTGGAAGAAAAGGGAAAATACATGGTATTCAGTTGTTACCAGGTTATGTTGAGCTATGTATACTTTTGTTTGCTGATGATATAGTTCTGCTGTCCGACACCGCTAAAGGTCTACAGAATCAAATTGATGTACTGAACGAATCTTGCAAAAAGCTATTTCTGAATATTAACAAAGACAAAACCAAGGTTATGGTATTTCGAAAAGGGGGTTTCTGGCAAGAACGACAAATGAATATAAATGGAGATTCTTTAGAAGTAGTAAATGAATATAACTATCTCGGTTTTGTGTTTACAACCAAAATGAGCATACCAAAGTGTGTTGATGCTCTGGCGGTAAAGGGCAGAAGAGCTTGCATTGAATGTGTGAAACATATTGCAGATTGCATGATATTTCAAAATCTTGTTTTTTCAAAATATTTGACACTCACGTACAACCTATATTACTGTATGCGGCTGAAATGTGGGGTATGAATAGATTAGACAATATTGAAAAGGTTCACAGTTATGCATGTAAACGATTTTTACGAGTCCCATTAAAAGTACCAAATAAGTTTGTTCTTGGGGAAACAGGGAGGCACCCATTATATGTGAATAGTTATTTCAGATGTGTTAAATATTGGCTTAAAATTCTAAAGATGGACATGACTAGAATCCCAAGGATGGCATATGCAATGCTTTGGAAATTACATGAAAGGGGCAAAGTTTGTTGGGCAAGTCAGATCAGAAACATTATGTTCAGAATGGGGTTTGGGCATGCATGGATAAATCAAGGTGTAGGATGTGAAAAGGCTTTTCTCTCTTTATTCAAACAAAGACTGAAAGATAATTATTTACAAGAATGGAGGAATCTATTATGAATAAAGATATATACAAAAATTATCGGCTTTTTAAAACAACCCTCGAAAGCGAACCTTATTTCCAGTTTTTAGATATCAGATGCTTCCGTGACGGCATTGTGAAATTAAACTGGGGGTACTACCAATAAATGGTTCTTCATTTAGGAGAATATTTAGTGAAAACCTCAACTTTGCTTGTTCAACATGTAAAGTAATTGAAGATGAAAATCATTTTGTACATAACTGTCCTAGATATGATGAAATAAGAAACAGATATCTGAAAGGTATTAAACAGCCGTATACCGATACACTTCACAAGGGGTCAGTAGATGCGATAAGAAAACTTGTCATGTATATTTTCCATGCCCTCCGTCAAAGGAATATTGTAACTAGTTGAAGGAGAAATTGATGAAAGATTTAAGTCTATTGTGTTGTAATTCTCAGATATTATTATTTACTGTAACAATTGCTTTATTCCACGTGCATAACATTCTGTATATTTTGACCCTATTTCTATGGGCTAGTGGCCTAGAGAATAAAGTTTTTGTTCTTGTTCTTGTTCTTGTTCTTGTTCTTGTTCTCTCTCTCTCCTCCACCCCATCTCACTATACACATACGCTCGCTCTCTCTCTCTCTCTCTCTCTCTCTCTCTCTCTCTCTCTCTCTCTCTCTTTCTCTCTCTCTCTTCCACCCTATCCTCCTACACACACACACACACACACACACACACACACAACACACACACACACACACACACACACACACACACCTCTCTCTCTCTCTCTCTCTCTCTCTCTCTCTCTCTGTCCTCCACCCTATCTCCCTATACACATACACACACTCCTCTCTCTCTCTCTCTCTCTCTCTCTCTCTCTCTCTCTCTCTCTCTCTCTTCCACCCTATCCCCCTACACACACACACACACACACAAACACACACATACACACACACACACACTCACTCACTCTCTCTCTCTCTCTCTCTCTCTCTATCTCGCTCTCTCTCTCTCTCTCTCTCTCTCTCTCTCTCTCTCTCTGTTTCTCTCTCTCTCTCTCTTCATTTTCTTTATTCATTCATGATTATCCATATGTGTGTGCTTGCTCAATGTGCTGGTGCACACACGGATGTGAATGAATATAGGGGACGTCAGACAGGGGCTGTGTATCTGCATATGCTTTGCTCTTTATTTTAAAAAAGAAAAGAAAAGAAAAACGACAGACGGTTGGATGAAAAAGTATACAGTATATATTTAATCTATCGACGGATAGTGCAAGTTTCACTTGTCTCGATTTTTCTATATGTATTGACTGTCGACTTGTCAAATCGGTTTGCTTGCGAATGGGGTCCGGTGTTACTTCTTTCTTCTGTCATTCTGTCATCCCTTTCCTTCTTTCTTTCACTTTCTTTCCGTCTTTTGTCTATTTTCCTCTTGTCATCTTTTGATCATTTCTCATGTCGTTGTCTTTTGCATGCTTTCCTGTTCTCTCTGCTCTCCCTGCTTTTTGTTTCTTTCTTATTCTGTTCAAACGGAAAGAAGGAGAGCGAGAGCCCCTGAGAGAGAGAGAGAGAGAGAGAGAGAGAGAGAGAGAGAGAGAGAGAGAGGAGAGAGAGAGAGACTTCATCACTCTGATGCTTTACTGTCATTAGCTGTAAAGTCCTTGTGACAGGGGGTACACAAACAATTTGATTACAGCAGCAAAGCAGAAGAGCACACAAAACAAAGTGTGAAGTAACGACGATTTAATGCACGACACAAAACAGGACAAGAAATTTTCGGCAAAATGCCTTCCTCAGCGACAAAAAAATACAGACATAAACATGCACAATACTCCCCTTGTGAAGCCAAAGTGGCTTGACAAGGGGAGTATTGTGCATGTTTATGTCTGGTGTTTTTTTTTTTTTTTTTTTTTTTTTTTTTTTTTGTCGCTGAGGAAGGCATTTTGCCGAAAATTTCTTGTCCTGTTTTGTGTCGTGCATTAAATCGTCGTTACTTCACACTTTTTTTGTGTGCTCTTCTGCTTTTTTGTCGTGTTTCAGTAACGCCGCAGTTTGTTTCATTTACAGCAGCAAAGACATGGAAAACAACATACAGTGACACTAATACTAGCACACACACACACACACACACACACACGCACACACACACACACACACACACACATGCGCGAGCGCGCGCGCGCGCCCATGCTCATGCACCAAGGGTATATATCAACCATCCTAATCTAACATTAGTCAGTCTTTTTGTCTTGCTTATTAAGTTGAACACTCCTTAAAGTACTTCAACTGATAAAAAACGTGGTAGACGTTACATTATTTCACGCACTCACTCGTGAAGCAGTTTTCTTTTTACGTGTCGACCCCGCCTCTGTAATGCGTTTTGCCAGCTCTGCAATTAGAGCGTCACTGTCAGACAGTAAGATATCAAAGTAGATCCTCGCTCTCCGCTTCTTTGGACTGGAACGACACGTTAGTTTGTCTCCTGCATCCAAAGATGAAATGACTCTCATCCTCCGGAGCATGACCAGACAGAGAGAGAGAGAGAGAGAGAGAGAGAGAGAGAGAGAGAGAGAGAGAGAGAAGAGAGAGAGAGAGAGAGAGAGAGAGAGAGACAGACAGACAGAGAGAGAGGAGAGACAGAGAGAGAGAGAGAGAGAGAGAGAGAGAGAGAGAGATAGAGAGAGAGAGAGAGAGAACACTCAGAACTCAAAACTCAGAAAACTTTTATTCGACCAAGGATTGAGATTTAATAGAGAAAGATTGGGGACGGGGGGGGGGGGGGGGGGGGGGGGGGGGGGGGGGGGAGGGAGCGTAGAAAAAAATATAATGCGGAAAGGGAGAGCTAAAGAGAGCGAAAGAGAAAATGAGAGAGAGGAAACGATCGATGAAAGAGAGAGAATGGGAGAGAAAGAGTGGGGGGGGGGAGGGAGGAGGGACAGGGAGAGAGAATGAATGAATGATTTATTGAGATCAGCTTACAAAGCCCATTCTCATGCGGACAGCACGGTGGGGACAGGGGCTATTCGTGAAATAAACATCAAAGAATAAACGTCCAACACATGACAGAAAAAATAACATTGCGATGAGGAAACCACAACACGGAAAGAGTTGTCCAACTGGACACTGATGTCACTATCAACATGATCGCCAACAAGTTTCTCCACAACCATCCAGATTTCCGTTGTTGACAGCTGTGCTGTTGGAAGTCAGTTTCACGTCTCCCCTGTCAGTATAAAAAAAGACTTGTCCATCTTTTCTTCTCATGTCCTGTAAATATGCCAGTATGTCGCTTTTTGTCACGTGATCTGAAGGATTACTGTGTGGATCATTGACTTGAGAACTATCCTCGGGATCATTTCTTCCTTGCAATTCATGATTAGTTCCACTTGCTTCATCTTCAGTCCTGCACCGTGGACTGGCCTTTTTCAGTGAGTGGTGGTCTGTCCTCTTCAGAGATCACTGCACTCGACTCGTCAACACAGCCTTGAGTAACAACACTTGGTTTGACTAACATCAAATCCAGCATAGAGGCTTCAACGAAAGCGACTGTCACAGACTTGTTTGTGTCACACTTCCTTATGTCAATTTCCTGTTGAAAGTCATTGTGCTGTGTATCTCGTGCAGGCTGGTATAGCGAGGTAGAGGGGTGGTTATCACACAGCAACACGTCACCACAAGCTGCTTGGCTGTTGTCAGCACTGTCGTTATAAAACAGGCTTGGTGGCGTCGGCAAAAATGAATTCGACGGAGAAGATGAAAGTTGACTTGCCTGTATTTGCTGTGTTTTTCTACGGCTGTCCGTTCTGTTTCTGTCTCAGTTCACCTGCGACGGACACTTTCGTCGGTAAACAGCACGGTGGTTTTCGTTTCGAGTGGCAGGGGGCTGGCTGGTTGGTAGTCGTTAACCGCAGAATGACAGCCGTTTGTTTGCCTCTGCCCTCAATTTGACATGAGGACAGCGTCATTTCCTGCAGAGCGGCATTAAGCGAAGTTTCTAAAACATGTGGAAGACCTTCGACGGGCATACTGAAAAGATTACAGGTGATACTTGTTCAATTAATCAAAGATTACAGGTGATACTGGTTCAATTAATCAAAGATTACAGGTGATACTGGTTCAATTAATCAAAGATTACAGGTGATACTGGTTCAATTAATCAAAGATTACAGGTGATACTGGTTCAATTAATCAGAGCCGCTCAAAAGACGTCTTGCCGGGAGCCAGACAAGGGAAGCCACGAGAGAGAGAGAGAGAGAGAGAGAGAGAGAGAGAGAGAGAGAGAGAGAGAGAGAGAGAGAGAGAGAGAGGGAGAGAGAGACAGACAGAGACACAGATAGACAGAGAGAGACAGAGACAGACAGACAGAGGGAAGGAAGAGAGAGAGAGTGTGTGTGTATAGGGGGATGGGGTGGAAGAGAAAGAGAGAGAGAGAGAGAGAGAGAGAGAGAGAGAGAGAGAGAGAGAGAGAATGGCAAAAGAGAAGGGAGTGAGGGTGGACAAACATCCATGCATGTAATAATATAGATTATCATTCACGCACATATATGGACACATACATACATGATACATGCATATATACATACACATACGTACATACAAACAAATATAAATACATACATAAACATCTATACATTCATACATGCATACATCCATACAAATGTACATACATACATACATACATACATACATACATACATACATACATACATACATACATACATACATACATACATACATGATGCATACATGCCATAGATACATACATATATACAAATATACATACATACATGTCCATGCATACATACATACATACATACATACATACATACATACATACATGCATACATACATACATGATGCACACATGCATAGATACATACAAACATACATATATACAAATATACATACATACATGTACATGCATACATACATACATACATACGTACGTACGTACATACATATGTACATACATACGTACATACATACATACATACATACATACATACACACACATACATGCATACATACATACATCCTTCGAGTCTTTGCGCCTACTTTCCCCCTCGGAAACTCCTCTCTCTCCTCTCTCTCTCTCTCTCTCTCTCTCTCTCTCTCTCTCTCTCCTCTCTCTCTCTCTCTCTCTCTCTTTTCTCTCTCTCTTTCCCCCCCTCTCTCTCTCTAGCCCTCCACTCTCTCCCCTCTCTCTCTCTCTCTCTCTCTCTCTCTCTCTCTCTCCTCTCTCTCTCTCTCTCTCTCCTCTCTCTCTCTCTCTCTCTCTCTTACCCCTCCACAAACCTTCAACTGTGACAACAATGCATCCCTCTCCCTCTCTACTCCACTCTCCAATTTTTCCCCTCGAACCCCCACACCCCAACACGTATCCCACTTCCCCTTCTCCTCTCCTTTTTCTCCACCCCCCCCCCCCCCCCTCCCCTCACACCTCCCCTCCCTTTCTGCACTCAATCTCGACTCCTTTTCTCTTCATCCTTTAAAACACACAATAACACTTTGATAACTGCATGGTGCCATAATCACCCGTGTCGCTCGCTATGCAGTACACATTCAAGTCGTGGCGACCGTTTCTTCCATACAGGGAAAAGAACCCACCGCGCCGCTGACTCTTGTCAGTCTCGTGCCATTTTCTGGTGTATGCTGCAATTCCCAACAGTTTCATTCCAGGAACTTCCATAAAGTATAGTACAAGACCTAGGCTCCCCCGACACAGAACACAACCATACTGCATACCACGCAGTACCAAGACCCGTTTCAGTTCGCATACAAACAAGAACAGATCAACAGATGATGCCACACTCACACTTCTCCATCATGCGTTTTTCACACCTCGAAAAACCTGCCTCCTTTGTACGCATTCTTTACATTGATTTCTATCAGCATTCAACACCATACAACCACATCTGATGGCAAAGAAACTCATTAACATGAATGTCTGTAACAAGCTCATTCTTTGGATAATAGATTTTCTAACAAAGAGGACACAGTCTGTTCGATATCAGAGTTGTTGTTTCGTCTTCCAGAGTCATTTCAACTGGCGCACCTCAGGGTACTGTTTTATCTCCAGTGCTTTTTACTCTGTACACAAATGATTGTTCAGGAAGTGATTCAACTTTGTACATTAAATACTCAGATGACTCAGCACTTGAGGATCTTTCCAACTCTGACTCTGTTTACTTCAAGGAGGTTCAAAGATTTGTTGACTGGTGCGATCACAACTATCTTGATCTGAATGTAACAAAAACGAAAGAAATGTTGATTGATTTTAGAAAGAATCCAAAAGTTGTACCACCGCTTTTTATCAAAGGTGCTGAAGTAGAACGTGTTGAATCATACAAATATTTAGGAACTTTTATAGATAATAAGCTGAATTTTAAATCCCATGTTGATTATGTCCACAAAAAATGTCAAACCAGATTATATTGTCTTCGCAAGCTGCGATCATTTCATGTGAATACTGACATTCTTCGGACATTTTATTCATGCTTCTTGGAATCTGTTTTAACTTTCTCATTTATGTGTTGGTATGGTGGGCATGACTGTGAAGAGTAGGAATGTGCTTGAGAAAGTGGTGAACGTGGGAGGAAAAATTGTTGGTGGGAGACAAAAAAGTCTGAGTGAGCTGTACAAATGCCGTGTTGTCTGTAAAGCGAAGAAGATTGCGTGTGACCAGACCCACGTTCTTGCAAGTCAGTATGACCTTCTTCAGTCAGGACGAAGATATCGGTCAGTTAAATGCAGAAGTGTCAGATTTAAACAAAGTTTTATTCCCCTGTCCATTGATTTTCTAACAGAGGTGATGTTTAATTGCTTTTTAGCTATGGATTATTGTTACATTTTGTTTTATAAAGATACATAATTTAAGCTCAGATTGAGCATACTGTTGCATTTAGATAACAAATAGTTGTGTTCTTTTAGTTTAAAATCTCATCTTAGAATTTATTGTCAAATGCGTTGTAGGAATGCAATTTTATACAGTAATATTCTTATATTATTTAGTCACCTTGAAATCCAAATTCTTTTATATGAATGTATGCCATATGTGACAAAATGGGTGATGTGACAAAATCATTGTTTATTTGCTGTGAATGTGTACGACCACAAACTAATTTCTCGAACTGAGATAATAAAGTTTACTGACTTGAAAGAAACAAATAAAGACATACAAAAAGGAATGAATAGATAACTAAGTAATAAATAGAATCAATAAAATAATTGATTAAATAGATAAATAATAAATGATGATGGATTCTCCCGTCGTGTCCGACGGATGAGTAGGCAGGCAGGTCATCTGCTGATGTGGGTCCTCATGTGGGAATGAAGACCAGTTCCTGAGGCACAAGGTCGTCCACGGACGCTGCATGGATAGAGTCCTGGAAGGATGGGCTCCGTTTCTCCGATTCCTCTTACCAGGTTCAGGGAAATAAAGAGGAAATTAAATGATAAATAAGTACATTATGATCATGGTCAGGTTTTTTTTTCCCCACAAGCCACTTCAAGGGAAAATGTGATGTCAACATTGATTTTCTTACTTTTACAAGGTATACGTTGGCAAGAA
>CM031607.1:32981729-32984229 GCA_018398815.1 Conus ventricosus | reverse complement strand
TTACTCATTAGATAATTAGTCATTTGGCTTGTTGGTGGGTTGGTTGGCTGGATGGTTTTGGCTGGCTGATCAGTTGGTTGACTGAATAACTGGATAATTAGCTGGTTGGCTTGTCGGATAGCTACTTTGCTGGGTGGTTTGGGAGTTGACTGATTTGCTGTCCGGCTGGTTGTTTCGTTGGTTGGCTCGTTGGTTGGCTGGCTGGTTATCTGGTCAGTTGGATGGTTGATTATTTGGTTAGATTGTTGATTGGTCAATCACTTAATTGATTGTATGGCTAGTTCATTTGTTGATTGGTTAGCTGGTTGGGCCTTTGATTGGGTAATTGAATGGTTGATTGACTTTTGACTGAGTTGGCAGGTAAATTGGTTGGTTGGTTAACTATTGATACGCTGGCTTGTTTGCTGGTTGGTTCACTGACTATTCACTTCATTGGCTAATTGGTTGTCTGGTTGGCTAGGTACTTGGCTGGCTAGTTGGCTAGTTGGTTAACTGACTGGGTAACTGGTTGGTTGGCAATTGGGTTGGGGGGTTTTGGTTGATGTTGTGGTTGGCTAGTTAACCGTCTGCTTGAATGGTTGCTTAGTTGGCTGGTTAATTAGTTTGTTGGCTGGCTGGTTATTTGGTTGGTTGGATGGTTTATTGGTTCGTTAGATTGTAAATTAGCTGGCTCGTTGATGGGTTGGTTGGTTGGTTGGTTGACTGGTTGGTTGGTTGGTTGACTGGTCGGTTGGTTGGTTGTCTGGTCGGTTGGTTGGTTGGTTGGTTGGTTGGTTGGTTGGTTGGTTGGTAAGTTGCTAGGTTGGCCGGTTGACTGACTGGCTAGTCAGTTGAATGGTTGGTTGGTTAATGGGATGACCGGGTAGCTGGCTGGAATTTCGATCGGTTGATTGAATGGTTGGTTGACTTGTTGACCAGGTCAGTAGGTAAGTCGGTTGGTTGGTTGGTTGGTTGGTTGCTGCTTAATTGTTTGGCTGATGGGCTAGTTCGTTGACTGATCGGTTGGTGGCTGGTTGCTAGCTTGTATGGTTGGGTGGTTGGTCTGATGGTTGATTAGGTAGTTAGGTGTCCGATTGCTTGCTGGGCGACTTGATTGGTTGGTCTGTCCACTAGTTTGTTGAATGGTTGGTTTGGTGTTTCACTGGTTGGATTGCTTGTTAGATGGTTGATTGCTTAGCTGGGTGGTAGGTATGTTGGTTGCTTGGCTGTCCTGTTAGTTGGATGGTTGGTACACAGGTTGTCTAGCTGGTTCGTTACGTAAGTGGTGATCCGTTTAGTTGGATGGTTGGTACACAGGTTGTCTAGCTGGTTCGTTACGTAAGTGGTGATCCGTTTAGTTGGATGGTTGGTACACAGGTTGTCTAGCTGGTTCGTTACGTAAGTGGTGGGCTACAGATTCGCTGGGTAGTAGACTGGTTAGCTAGCTTGGTGGATGGCTATTTGATTCCATGAGATGACCCATTGATAGTTGGTCCAGCTCATTGCTAACTGGTCGGGGCTGGTGTGTTGCTCGCTTGCTCTGCCGGCTGGCTAGAGAACGAACTAGTTGGTTGAATAGGTGCTTGGTTACTTCGTTGGTGGATCGTTTAGCTGAATGGTGGAAAGTGTTGGTGGATCGTTTAGCTGAATGGTGGAAAGTGTTGGTGGATCGTTTAGCTGAATGGTGGAAAGTGGACTTGTTCATTGGTCAGTTGTTTGGCTGCTTGGATGGCGGGTCGGTCGATCAGTTGATCCGTTGTACGGTTGACCGTATTGCTTAATTGGTTGGTGGGTATTGGTTCGTTGGTTGGTTGGTTGGCTGTTGGGGGGGTTAGCTGGCTGGCGGCTTGCCTGGTTGACCAGTTGCTTGGCTGACTAGAGGGTTGGATGCAGGTTCGCTGGGTTACTGGCTTTTGTCTTTTCTTTTTTTTCTTTTTTTTTCTTTTTTTTTTTTTTTGCTTAATCTCTCCCAATGAATGAACGTGGGCATGTCTCCTGAACGGTTCCGCCTGACTGGTTCTTTTCTTTTTTCTTTTCAGTCCAGCATGACGCGCCGAACTCTCTCGCGCCTCCTGGCCGTGTTCTGTCTGCTCTACCTCTTCCTGGTCTACCTCTTCCATCGCCAGCTGGTCCCCAGCAAGGAAGAGTCCATCAGCGATGATTATGAGGACCTCAGCCAGCACGTCCCTCCGACGTCATCGAGAGGGAGGTCACTGAGAGTCTCAACAAGAGTCTTGGGCTGCGCCGCGATAACCTCGATGACAGCGCTCTGATGGTGCAAGTGAGTGCCTGTGTGTGGGTTAAGGGAGGGGGGGGGGATGGGGGGTAGGGAGTTGTATGTGTGAGTGTGTGTGTGTGTGTGTGTGTGTGTTGTGTGTGTGTGTGTGTGTGTGTGTGTGTGTGTGAGAGAGAGTGTGTGTGTGTGGTGTGGGTGTGTAGTGTCTGCTTATGTACTTATGATGTGTGTATGTATGTATATATGCATGTGTGTATGTATATATGCATGTGTGTGTGTGTGTGT